>OW796096.1:198673-923673 GCA_941860345.1 Chrysodeixis includens | reverse complement strand
CCTAGCAACAATTTAAGTCCTGAAAAGTATATGAGCCTTCGATTTTTTATAATTTTCCTAAAACAATTATTTTTTCCAACATAACGACTCAAAAGAAAATGTTGTGGGGAAAGAAATCGCTGCTTTTGTCGAGAAGCATCAGACGATATAAAAAGACATGACAAAAAAAGAAACATGTTCGAAAATTGTCTTGTTTTCTTCACCTTGAGTAGCGATGAGGGCGCTGGACTTGGTCAAACTTGGTCTAGATTTGTATTTACTGTGAGAGTGACACTGGATATATCAAAATAATAAAAAAACAAAATGGCGGGTTTTTGGCGCCAAATACGAATTTTGCCCACTCACTATAGCATGAGCGAATAGATGGGTTGCAGCTTCAAAGATGTCGTTAGAATTTTATTAGTTGCAAGGATGTTCAAAATATCCACATCCGTAACCGAAACTATCGGATATCCGAAATAAAAAAATATCCATATCCGTAACCGAAACTGAAATAAATGCTCCGGATAATTTCGAATAGGGGCGGAGTCTAAATGAGACATGAGACAAGTTGTTTGATCGGCTGTGTGATACGTGCCGTGCGCGTCTTTTGTTTCCTTCTGCTGTACAAGTCATAACTAGTCATCAATCAAATTACGAAATTACGAATACTTAATTGGATAAACCGAAAAATAAGTGTTGTGAAAGTTAGTGTGTCATGTTTATTAGTTAATCTGCACAAAATGCGTCCTAAATGTAGCCTAATATGGTCATTTTTTGAACAAATTAATGTAGATTTTGCAAAATGTAAACAGTGTGGTAAAAACTTTTCACGAAAAGGAGGCGGCACTACATCGTTGAAACTTTATCTGAAATCACAACACAGTAGTAAATACGACGAACTTATTCTGCTAGAAAAAATAATCAGCATAAACCACTAACATCAAAACAGTTGACACCTTTGCAAGAGTAAAAAATAGATGTCACTAACAGATTCTTTAAAAAATGAATGTTACTTTTGAAATTCCTTAGAAATCCAATATCCGTAGGTAACCAAAACTATCCGAAAATACCGGATTATTTGGAATAATTTGTTATCCGAATCCGAAAGCGAAACCGATATAAAAAAAACCCTCTATCCGTATCCATATCCATATCCGAAATTCCATATCCATAACATACGTAATTAGTTGAGAGACATGATTATAATATTTTTGTTGTTGTTATCATTGTGCGGATTAATATTATCTACGCTATTTGGCACGCTAGCCTACCCGGTAACGCACGGGAGCAGCCATATAGCATAGGTAAATTATTATCCAATTATTACACCATCGTACTGAAATAGACGAGATCTACCTCAGCAAGTAGGTACATAATATTTTATTGAGCTTGACAATCTTCCACATGATCGATTAAAAATGGCTCCATCCCAGACAACCAGAAATAATAGAACTAAGATTGCTACATTAAAAAACGAATCTTCTAAAAAACGCAAAAATTGATAAAAAAAAAAAAACAAAGAAAGAGAAAGTCTCAGTACTACACCCAACTTCAAACTTAATGAAATTTCCAGATCAAAGCACGTTATGTCAACATCTTGTAAAGTGACATCAAGATATGCAGTTTAGTATTTCAGCTGTTAACACATGTTTAAATGAACAACCAGTACAATCAAAAATATCACTACAAAATGAGCAAGACAATGAAGAAAATCTCAATTGCAGAGAACAAGGCCCGCTCTTCGCAGGGACCAAATGGAAACAGGGAATTACCTCAAGCAGTGTTTGTCGAGATCGGCGACCGAACAATAAAAATAATCAACCAGGACTGAACCATGTACGATTGATTTTGACCGAAATTCATAGTACCCGATTGCACTTAAAAATCGCGAAAGGTGCTAAGGCGATGGTTATAGGCGACAAAGTCACATAAAATAAAATATTTAGACCTTACATAATAGTACAGGCGCTTTAAGAAGTTTAGTAGGTATAAACCAGCACAAGACTGGGGTAGGTAAGTTGTAGAACTGGACCTCATTGTATTTCTAACAATATTTTATACAAGAAAAATAGAAGCTGTCGGGACCCGACAACTTTCAAACCTCAATATATCAAATAGAATCAAAAAAACTTTAACTTAAAACACTTACCAAAGTGCTTCAATGTTCCTGATGGGGGCTCGACGGTACGAAGAGCGACTCGTTTTCCGAGCGAGGTAGCAGTGCTGGTGGAAGCACCCGCTGTGCAGCGAGTGGCGATGTGGCCAGGCGTGCCGCACTTAAAGCACACGTGGACTGCTGTATGCTTGATGTCGCTGCCTTGTGCTCGTAACATCAGGCACAGGCAATCGGCAAAAAGTTACCGCCACTAATTGTTATTATCACTCTCCGCACGTGTAATTTCATTAGCACGATTTCATCCCGCTTAGTCCGTTAAATTCTGACATCGCGTGGGCAGAGAATTGGGTCACGTGAAAAATTTACAGGTACGGTACACTAGATTTTATTTTAAATTAAAGTTTCTAAATAACTAATTTCACAATAACTGGGCACTATGATCCGAGTATAGTTTCGGGATAGCTTGACTCCCCGGCGATCAGGTACAGAATGACCTACTTGCGGAGAGCTTCAAACATCACGACTCTGTAGAAACGCGCTATGGGTGTAGGTAGATAGATATACGCGCACATCGGCTGTTGCCGAGGCGTTCGCGCTTGCGATTCGTTTCGTGTCCGTATTCATGACCGGATGCCACATACAAGTCAATATTCTGTGAAAATATAAAGCGTCTGCCTGATACCGTTTTTAAAAATAAGCAAAAACCCTTTATTGTATCGAGACTCCCTACAACATTAATAATTTTTAGTAATTATTGTTGTAGCGGCAACGAAAATACCTACATCATTAGTGAAATTTCAGCTTTCTAGCTATCACAATTTATGAGATACTGGAAAGAAAACAGACAGACAGCGGAGGCTAAGTAATAGTCCCATTTTACCATCTGGGTACGGAACCCTTATAAAAGGACAAGAGCAGTACGCAATTGTTTTTCAAATACATATTATTGATTGAAATTTATTAAGTGTAAAATTCAGGTCAACTCATCCTTAATACCAACCGGTATTAAACAAGGTCCAAGCTGCTGGTGGTCAGGGCCCCAGGCAGGGTAAGCTCCTCACCACACGCGCCGTGTCGGGAACAACCGCTTTTGGTTATTAAGCCTTTGGAAGTCACGAGTATCGGAACAGTGAATGCCGAGTTCGCCTGCCGCATGTCGTTAACCTCGCCAGCTAAATCTAAATATTTATCTACTTATAATATTGTTTTTCGTTTTTAATAGTGTAAGTGGTTAGTCGCGCTAATAATAAATAAATAAATTCAATTTACTTTTCCCTCTGCTTTTTGAGGTTCTATTGATGAGCATTGCCCGACGCCCTGATCGATGTATCACCACTATATCAGGCTTATTAGCAACAGTAGTTCTGTCAGTGATGATAGACCGATCACAGTGAAATGTGACAGGAGCATTTTCGAGAACTGAGCCGGACACATGCCTACAGTACCAATGGCACCTCAGATTCCACAAGTATATACTGCAAAGCAAGCTGCTGGTGGATAATCCTGTGCATAACATAATCTTTAGCACCGTTATCATGACAAGAACATCCAAACAGCACTTGAGTATTATTATTTATTATTATTAACATCAAGGGTACAAAAACACATTATTTAAGTAAATATACATTTACTACTGTCTCTATTTTACTTAAACAATAAATAGAAGTTGTTCTTCCTTACATGCGTACTTAATAAATAACAACATCAATCTCCAACAAACATCCAAACACGCCACGCAATGTCTCAGAGTGCACATGTGTGAGGCGCACGGGGCGTCAGCGCAGCCGCTTGTCGCAGCGCGGCGCGAGGGGCGCGCGCGGGGCGGGGGGAGGGCGGCGCGCGCACAGCCGCCGCCGCGCCGCGAACAGCGCCGCCGCCAGCGCCGCCAGCAGCAGCGCCGCCGCCGCGCAGCCCGCCGCCACGCCGCGCAGGCGCGCGTACTCCGGCACGCGCAGCCCCGCGCCGCCCGCGCCGCCCGCGCACTGCACGCGCGCCCAGTACCGCGCGCCTTCCTCCGCTCCGCTCACTGCACAGACAAGCCAGCCGTCACGCCGCCGCCCCGCGGAGAGCGCGCCACGGCCCTGCGCTACGCACCGAGCATGTAGTCGTGCAGCGTGTGGCCCGTGGCCAGCAGGCGCTCGCCGGGCGCGGCGCCCTCGTACCAGCGCACGGTGCAGCGCGAGGTGTCGCGCGGCTCGCGGCGCCAGCGCACCAGAGCACCCTCGTCGATGAGGCGAACCGTCACCTCCATCTCGCCCCCGTCGCTAGACATGGGAATGTCGTTCTCTTCGGTCGTGGCTGCGGCAAACGCAACCTGTTCTCCTTCTACCGCATCGACTAAACCTTCTTCCTCTAAAGTTCCTGAAATTAACAACAACAGACGTAATATTGCAATTACCAAGCACTTTGTCAGTGGTCAGGCCTATTTAAGTAAGAATCCCTCTAAACCGTCGTTGCTAATCATATTTATGTAAATAACGAACTTGAACAGTGTTACATATTATAGAGGCACTTTTTCAAATTTGGCACGTTGTAAATGCGTGGAAGCGTCATTGAGTTTTTTAAGAGTAGTGTTTACATTCGAAACGGACGCCCGTAATATATTTAATGCATAATGCGGCAGAACATGTATTCCATGGAGTAGTGATGTATTTAAGTAGTAAGCAGACGCTTACCGAGTGTCCTTGTAAACACCGGCTTACTGAAGAGTCCATCGCCGATCAAGTCCTGCGACAATACTCGCAACTCGTACTCCGTGCCGGGCCGCAGTCCGACCAGCGTAGCTTCGGTCACACCTCTAGTCAATATTTTCATGGTACGCCATTCACTAACGGTTCGCTCGCGGTACCAGACGTTGTAGTCTACTTCGAGCCCATTGTGTCCTGAATATGATTGTTATTCCTCATTTGTTAATTAGAAATATAGGAGTAAACAAAACAAACGAAATGATTAATAGAATGCGTTACCGGGCACCCAGGTCAGATGGAGGGAGTCAGCGGCGGGCCTGACGGTGAGGTTGTAGGGCGCGCGCGGCGGCATGTTCTCGACCAGCAGCTCGGTCTCCACGTCCACGGCGGCCGCCTCGTTGCTGACGGTGCACACGTACACGCCGCGGTCGTCCTCCGTCACGTCCACGATCGTCAAGTTGCCGTCGTCGAGGTTGTGTCGTCCCGCCGGAAGCTCACTTCCGTCTTTCTGTAAAATTAATTTAACATTGTTGGTCAAGGCTACGAATAGTGAGTGAAAATAGAATGTTCCAAGAGCCTCACCCTGGCCCAGTGCACGAGCGGCTGGTCGTGGTGGTTGCGCGCGGTGGAGGCGCAGGGCAGCGTGAGCGTGGCGCCGAGCCGGGCCACGTACAGCGGCTGCGGGCGCGCCGCCAGCGCCGGCGGCCGCTGCACGCGCACGCGCACGCCGGGCGACGGCCCTTCCGATCCCAGGGAGTTATACGGCGTGCACGAATATTCTCCTTCGTGCGACTCGTCCACCTTTATCATTTATTAACAAACGTACGCGTTTAGGTAAAATGTATTAAAAATATATCAAGGTGTAGTTTAAATGATATACCTGATTAAATAGCAAACTCCCATTTCTGCTGTAGAAAACTCCCGGAACATTGTAGGGGTCAAACAGGAAGCCGTCTTTCTCCCACCGCAGGTTAGTGAGCGGCGGGTTCGCACTGAAGTGGCAGTCGAGGCTGGCCGGCTTGCCGTACGGCAGGTAGCGCTCCTTCGGGGCGTACACCACTTTGGCTTTGTCTGCGAGGATATGTATCAATCAATTGCACTCATTAATTCCAAAACATTATTTAATCAGATACAATTTTCACAATTACAAATTAATTAATTAATTATTTATTTATTACAACATGGAAAACTTACAGCTATATAAAAACTAACAATAAAAAGAAGTCATAGTCGACAGAAAGCCAATTAAAAGTCTTCGCTTATAATGATAGCCTAGAAGTAATGTGAACACACAACAGTGCAAAAATATTTGAGTATAACTAAGAGAGTAAATTTTTGAGTATTGTGCAGCGGCAGTTTTCGATCACTAAGAAAATGACAAAGAAAGATGGTAACTAAATCTGCAAACCGCGCCACTTGAAGAACTTAAGGCTCAGGGACCTTCTGGCTGATGCCACACTTGTCGAGAACGGATTAAGATCATGCTGCTTACAAATTATATTGAACTGCTTACTCGCACGCATGACGTAACTGTTTTTCCTATAGTTTTTAATGAATGGGCTACATGTAGGGGAGGATTAAAACGTAGTAGTCTACAAGGCACGTTAAATTTAAATTTTGATAACAGCTCGGGGCTGTTAATATCATTATTCAATATCTTTAACAAAAACAGACAATTGGCAATATCACGTCGGTCTTTGAGTGTCAATAAATGGTGTTCCCTACAGAGACGGGGATAATCGACTGAATGGTACGTGAGCTTTTGATGAAAGCAGAGAAATTTGATGAATCGTCTTTGCAGGTTTTAATGTACCGCGGGTTCCATATCTCAGAAGCTTACTCCAGATGACTTCTAACATAAGTGCAGTATAAAATTTTTAATGTTTTGACATTCTGAAAGCACCCAGAGACGCGCATTATAAATCCAAGCATCTTGTATGCTTTTCTTACAACGGCGTCAATATGAGTATCAAAAATGAGCTTATTGTCGTGGTGGACACCTAAGTCTCGCATAGTGTACACCTAGGCAAAGTTTGACCCGACAGGGTGTAACTTGTAGCTAGCACAGCACGTTTCCTAGTGTAAGAAATTACTGAACACTTTGGTGGATTCAGGTCAAGTTTATTAGCCCTACAATACTGTTCAAGACGGTATAGGTCAGCCTGAAGTGCTATCCCATCTTTAATCGAAGATATCATGACAAAGATCTTCATATCATCAGCAAAACATAATAATTTGGATACGAATAATAAGGGACTGAGCAAAGAGCCCTGCGGTACTCCGTTAGGCACACATACTCAGCTTGACATATAATTATGGAGTACTACCGCTTGTGACCTGTTCTCAATGTAAGATGAAAACCACCTCAGGAGGTCTCCACGTATTCTCATATATTCAAGTTTAGTAATGAGGGTTTTGTGGACAATTCGATCGAAAGCTTTGCTATAGTCAGGGTAAACGACATCAACCTGCTTACCTTGGTGCATAGCATCGGTGATAAAGTCATTAAATAAAATGAGATTAGTAGTGGTAGATCGACCTCTCAAAAAACCATGCTGGAATCTGCTGGAATGTACTAAATGAGTTAGAAAGGGCGGGATATAACTGATTGTAAATAATTCTCTCAAATATTTTAGCAATTATACACAATTTAGATATAGGTCTATAATTAGTAACTTCTGATTTAGACCCCTTTTATGAACGGGGGTAATAAATGCGGATTACCAAACTCTGGGGACAGCGCCTAGAGATAACGATTTGGAAAACAAAATTGAGATAGGTTGGGCAATGGAAGATGCACATTCAATAAGAAATGTAGATGGTATATTATCAGGGCCAGCACCTTTAGACGGGTCCAACTCGCGGAGTAGATCTGTGACAGTGTATGTCTTAACTTCTAACGTTAGAAACTCTCTTAACGAGCCTTGGTGTTATTCGCAACAAGAATCAACTCAACTGTCTGTCAAAAGTGATGATTTTTCATACATGACTAAATAACTCCGTTTTCTGTTACGTGCCATAAGATCCTTGTAGACTATTAAATTATACCATGTTTTTGTGTTGACTTAACATTGACACATAAGGTCGGCGCCTGATACAGACGTAGAAAGTATAAAGCAGCAGTAGGTGGTCGCACTCACACTGCACGTCGAGGAAGGCGCTGGCGCTCTGCGTGGCGTGGTCGGGGTCCTGCACGCGGCACTCGTACTCGCCGGGGTCGCTGGAGGCGGCGCGGCGCAGCACGAGCGAGCCGTTGGCGGGCCGCTCGCTGCGCAGCGCCAGCTCCGGCAGCGCGCTCAGCGGCGCGCCGTCGCGGTACCACTCCACCACCGCCGACGGGTTCTTCGGCAAGCACTCCAGCTCAGCACGCTCGCCCTCTAGCACCGTCACATTCATTGGAGGCGTGACTATTAAATTACCTCCTGAAATTATATTATCGCTTAAGAACAAACGTTTGAATGCCTGCATAATAAATTTACTTGTAAAATTACCACACAATGAGAATAAGTAGGTCACATTAGATTTTTAAACTACTACACTATCTCTATTTTTATTTAATTAAATCTATAGTGTAAGTAGTAAGCTATAATGTTACCATTTTTTACATTATGGTAGGCTTGCAGCCTGTAGTAAGCCTCCCATATTGTAAGTTTCTATATTTATTTATATTAAGGATGTCCAACAATACACAAGATACATTTTTAGACAAATGAGTAAGGTATACATTTGGGTTGTGCTTCCTCAATTAAAGGAGAACACAGTATTCGCATTTAGACAATTAGGTAAACAAACTTACTTAATATTTGTGAGATCATAAAATGTTGAAATTATAATAGTTTCTGTATGCTGTAGGTTACAGCATATAGAAACTTAACAAAAGAAAAAGATATCGTAGACAACAGAAAGCCAATTACAACTCACAAAGGTAAGAGAGTTTTTCTAACCCGTACCCGTTGAACTTTCAGCGGGTACGGGTTATTATAAATCTAAACAGTGTAGTGGCTTGTTTTTACGATGACGTCAATATGAGTTTCCAAAACTAAGTTAGTTACTGTCATGACAAACACCCAAATCACGAATCGTGTCATACCTTGGCAAGGTTCGGCCCGACAAATTATAACCGTTGAGAAATACTGTATCCTAGAGTTAGTTACGACTTAGCACTTTGATGGATTAAACCTAGTTTATTAACCCTAAGATTCTTTTCAAGACGGGTTTTCAAGACCGAGCAATGATCCTTGTGGAACTCCGCTGGGAGGACATACCCAGCTGGACGAATAATAATTGATCACAAGCTTGCGATCTATTATGGATGCTTGCGATCTATGTAGGATGAAAACCGCCTCAGGATCTCGTCGTTGTAATTCAATCAAGTAGGAATAGTTTTTATTTTGTAGTGTTTTTCAAGTTTATTGTCCAAAACGACTAACGAGTTATTATTAGTTGTAAACCACGAAATTTCACGCTTATTTAAGTCGCCTAAAACTATCACGTTTATATAGATACCCGCTTCAACATACCAAACGGTTAACCCACATTTCATGCTGTATATGTCTGTGGATATCGAATTAACGTTACGTTACGGCGATTAAGAAAGGAACTCTCTCTATTTCCCCAAATCAGTGTACCTATATGTAAACCTAACTTAAATAAATGTCTAATTTCTCTAAATTTTCGCCCCCCATTGCAACCGATTAACAATGATTAGTATAAAAGCGTGGATGTCGGTAAAATAATGCTGAATGGATGGTATGGGTGAGGCTGACCGTCGACTTGCAGCTGGTAGTAGGTGCCGTTGTTGCGCGCGGGCGGCGTGCGGTTGGGGAAGGTGACACGGCAGCGGTAGAGGCCGGCGTCCGTCTCGCGCACGGCGCTCACGTTGATGGAGCCGCGGCCGAGCCCCAGGCGGCCGTCCAGCACGCGCCGCACGCGCCCGCCCCAACGATCCGCCACGCGCGCCGCGCCCTCGCCGCTGTACCACGAGAAGATCACATCGCCCTGCAACCGAGATCTTCTCAGCGGGACTTTTTCTGGAGACTCGTTTAAATATGCTCTCAAGAACACCTAGTTTAGTTTAGATACTTATAAATCTACCAACTACAGTTAATGTACAGTCATGAGCAAAAACATGTATACACGACCAAACAGTTGCAGTATTTTTTTTATGTGAAATTTCTGAAACTGTTATGGAATATTCCTGATATTGTAAGCTAAACAAAAATGCTTAATTTTAAAGAAAATTTCAGGATTTCATATTGACTATGACTTAATCTTCAATTGTTTGGTCGTGTATATATGTTTTTGCTAGTGACTGTACACATGCCTTTAATGTATTACATATTTGTACTACGCCGACGCAATGACGTGCAACTCTCGGTACGCGGACATAAATCATAAGCACGACAAAATGTTTGAACGCGCCACGTGCACGTGCACGCGCCCCACAAGCCTGCGGGCGCCGCGCCGGGAGCGGGGAGCGCCGAGAGTCCGTGAGGAGACAATTACCGCTCCCACGCGCAGTTCGCACGTCTGCGGGCTCTCCACGGCTGAGAGCCGAGTCTGCGCCCCGGTGGCACACATCCCACGCGACACGCGCCGCGCCGGCCACCCTCGCCTCCAGAGCCGGCATCAACGTCACAACTCTTATTTAAACTTTCAGAAACAAGACTACCGTCGCGCAGACGCACTCCTATATCAAGTAGGAGGAGAGCACAACGCATAGATCCCAATTGGCCGCGCTTGTAAGTAGGTAGCTTCATTAAGCTAGTTAGCGCGTGTACTACTTGTTGGAAGATGAATAAATAAGGATAACGTAACGAGGTCACCTGCGGGGGGCCGCAACTCACGCGCGGTAGCGACGACCGCGCCCGCTGCAGCCCTTGCTAAACGAATTAAAAAAAGACGAGCTAGCAATAGAAACTTCCGATTAAGAAGTACTTACCATAAATTCTAACATGTTATAAAATTAACGAAAAGTAGATACCTATTGCAATTGCAACATAAGTAGTAAATATATTTACTACGCATGGAACCCTTTTTGGTTGATAGACAAAAGTAGGTATTAATCAGACGTCATATTTTTCTTCTTGTAGGTACTTGTAGTCTATAAAGTAACTTTTGGCTTAGTTTAGTTCTAGGTTAACGGGAATTATCATGTAGGACTTGAACGATCGTGTTGAAAGTGACTAAATTAAGTAAATTAAATACAGATACTCACAAAGACCTTACGGCTTTACGACGACATTGCCATATCAATTTCTTATTTATTCCTCTCTGAAAGCACTTTTTCAAAAATTTACAATGTACTACTTTACTTTATTAATTAGCCTTTTTTGTTGAGCGGTAGACATTTTACTTGAACCTGCATATGACTCCCACAAATAGGATGGTTTTATTTTGGTATTTAGTTTTCACAGTCAGTTCATTAGACCCAGAGATTACCCTGGGTAACCTCACAATCCTAATCTCTATTATAGGTAATAATTAACTTTACCTATGGAATCAGAAAAGTAATATTTTGACTAACTGCATTTTATAATGAGAACACTTGCAAGATGAACGATTTTAGGTACAAGAATCAGTCAAAAAAGTATGTGTTAATCCACGAATGGCAACTTTTGATCGTTTGATAGTCTTTCTTAGAGTGATAAACAGTGACTGGGTTAAATACAACTGCATATCTGCACGTGCATTGGCATACATTAGCCATTTTCGCAATAACATATTTCACCCAGTGAAAACCCAGGTTATTGTGCCTAGAATTCCTACAATTCCATAGTCCCAGCACCAGGGTTCTTAGATAGTTTAGGTTGGATTTAAAAAATCGGGGGCAATATTCAGAAATCGACATCTAACTAGGACTTGGCTACAACTCAAATGGATGGCAACTTAGGTCCATGATTATTATAAGATAATTAATACTGGGAGGCAAAATCTTAAGTTTTCAGAACATCTTTAATCTGTTCTGTAATTTAGGTATATCAAAAGTGTATTTTTTAGGGCCAGCGCTGCCGACGTGTCAGTTACAAAACGAAAATGGTACCGTGCAGGCAGCACCATTGTGGTAATGAAGTACTTGTTGCATTGTCGTTGTCATTAGGCACCACAATACCATAATGCTTGGCATTGTGCCCTCCGAGTACAGAGCACACTCACGCCTCACGGGAGCGGACCTACTTACGTAGAGACAAACTTTTAATGCAAGGGGTCGGTGAACCCTTCCAAGCAGTGTTCAGATCTGTTCGCACCACAAACAGTTCGCAGATCTTATCTTGTATGGTTGAGGTCCCTGGCTAGCAAATGAAGATCAAACACAGAATGTTTTAAAGGATGTTTTTGCCTACAACAACTCACAACTGAACTTTGCAATCCATTGCCTTGACTTCCTTGCACTGCATTCGTATAATTACCTACCCCTGTTTGAATGCGACAAAGTAATTAAAATTCAGCTGAATAAATAATGAAGATTTTAATTCTGCATGGCTGTAAGGCAAACTTCCACCACTTGCGGTGTTATCGCTAGGTAACTGCATTCTGCAAAAACCTATGTTTCTGGTACGTCGTGTTAAGCTTAAGAAAAAAATATTTTTTATTACGTCTTAGAGATGGACATTCCAAACCTGAAACGGAATAAATGGGAACGGTTGTCTCGAATTTGTGATTTAAGACAAACTGTGTTTGTATCAGAACGCAACAATTTAAACTTATATTTTACCCGTCTGCCGCGTGAACATGACTGCCGTAAACACAGATTACACATGTCGAAACCATGATAAACAAGCGAAGGGTGCGAAATTAAAAATACGGGCAGTGACCAGTTTTAATTTCTAAGTGAGTCTAACCAATGCCGATGAATCACAGTGTCAGTTTCATCATTTCATTTTCTGTTAATCCTTTTTTTAAATATTATAATGTAGTAAACTTTCGTAGGGTTGGAATTTCACCCATATTGTAGACATAACAGACATGTTTTACTAGCACATTAAGATTTTTTGTAAACAAACAAACATCTTAAATCAATTGGTACATCTACAGTCAGTAACCAGCGGCAACTGGAGTGCGTAGGCGCAACTAGCAAAGAAAAAGAACACCTACATTTGATTTGTGATGAAGCCGTGTTTACCAATTGTAAAGAGCTCACATCTTTATCCCACTGCAGATGGTAGGGTATCTCGTTGCCGAAGGGGAAGTCTAGATGGCAGTTCATGACGGCGAACCCTCCGACGCTGGCGTGCAGCTGCTCGGCATCCAGCGGCAGCAGCGAGGCGGCGGCCAGCGCCGCGCTCAGCGCCCACGCGACACACGACACCCACGCGCGCCCTGGCATGACGCGACACTGAACACTCGGCGCAGGCGAGCGACTGAGCGCCGGCCGCGGGACCAATTGACCGCTCCTAGTCGTAATGGAGATAACCTCAGGCGTGAGTAACGTCCGCGAGGCGACCTCGCGCCCGCGCGCCGCACCTGCGCTCGCCGCAAGCGCCGCGACGAACAAAGGCGCGCGCCCACAAGCAGGAAGCGTCGCTAATTCCCGCTCCGCTACTTTTAACTTCTTCATTCAACTAGTTAGGTACAGGTAGTTATTGTTTAAATCATTCCTATTTTGCCGACATATGCCAGGACAGCATAAGGCTGGTTGGTGTTGGCTTACCCACGTGAACGTATATCAGAAGTGAAACTGTACCTACTCTACATCTTTGTTAGATTTATATAAATCCGCCTAGGGTAAGTGCTCCAGTGCTCGAACACACCCCAGTAAATGAACAAAACTGAGTTTTTTCCAAAAAATAAGAACTTGAGATATTTCTACCCAACATAGTATTTTTTTTCATAATTACAACTCCTTTTGCCATTATAGGGACAACATTCATTTCATATATCACTGTTCGTTTTTAAATGTCGAGCGTTTAAACTTGCAGTGTGGTTTGAACTGCGTATTTGTTCGGACAAGAATTTAGGACTCGGGTAAGACGCAACTTCTTTGTTAACACATTGTAGCCGTAATTGAATTATGTAACATAAGCTTTTTATTATTTCGAATAAAGAATCGTTATGTTTTATGTCTCGAATCAAATAAACTGCAATTTTAGCCTTTTTTAATTAAATTATTAGGTGTCCCAGCATTGGAACTAAAAATCGTTTGAAATCCAGTATATGAACGACCGTTCATTCACTGGAAAAACGTCTATTTCATGTTTTTATTAAAATATGTTATTTATTTTTATGCCATAAGATTCAGATATTGAGAGTTGTTTTAAAAATAGATTTCTGATGCTAAGGCCAGTATTGGGACAAGTATGTTCATTCATTGGTTCATAATATCTAGTGTATGAACTAACATTTTTCATCATGAACACAATTACTTGAGCTGGTTTTTCTGTTTGTAAGACCTAGATTCTACTATTTTATTAATTTTTCTTTTCTTCTATTATTGTCCCTTTAGATTAACATGGATTCCAATAAAAAAAAACACGAAAAGTTTCGATATACCCAAGAAACATTGGAAAGAGCTCTTAGGTCCATTGCCAATGGAGAACTAACTATTAATAAAGCAAGCAAAGTTTTTAAGATAGCAAAATCCACCCTACATAATAAATTCACTAATAAAGTTAAAAATTGATTGTTTCTTCTTATGTTTTGATTTAAATATATTTTATATTTTCCTTAATTAAAAGATAAACGTTCCTAAGTCCTTTATAGGTTTACTAGCGACCCGCCCCGGCCCCGCACGGATGCTATGCTGATACTAAATAGTAAATATACTATAGAAAAACTGTGAACGTTGTTTATAAAAACATAGCGGCCCGTTCCAGCTTGACCGCAAACACTACGTCTCGCAATTTTTAAATCTGTAATATCTTCAAAAATATTAATTTAAATCATATGCTGTAAATTGCCATATAAATCTATATTAATTGAACAATGTATTTAAGGTATTTAATTGCATAAGGATTCATGCTGTATTGGTTTAAATCGCTTTGAAAATTAGCCATTATGTGTCGTAAAAAGTAAATGACAAAAAATTATATTGTGGGATATCCATAAGAGATAGACATATACCATCGCGGACTTTTCTGTAGACCTTTGCAATGTGTACAAATAATTAGTACATTATTTTGATGAATCTCTTAGGGTTCAGCCTGCGTTTGCAAAGTAAGCGCGAAAAAATGTATTTATTTACGACTTTGCATTAGAAATCTTGAAATTATCAATGGTTCTCTAATTTATTAAGCATATTATATGTACATATAAACATATAAATCCGTGTGGTGTCCGGATATAAAGAATAGCACCACCACATATCCTCCACTGGGTGTCGTAAAAGGCGACTAATGGACCTTAAGACCCAGTGCACTGTACCAAGCACCTTGGGTCACCCGAATGGTGGCGGGTAAACAACCAACAATCGCATTCCCAAAGAGGGTTAGTGTCAGGCAGGCGGCCGACTATAAAACCATAGCCAAAACTTTAAGCAACATGTCTAGAAGACGTGTTGCGCCGACCCCAAGTGAAATGGGATAAGAGCAGGAAGATGATGATTGTACATATATAAACCTTCCTCTTGAATCACTCTATGTATTAAAAAAACCGCATCCAAATCCGTTGTGTAGTTTTAAAGATCTAAGCAAACATACATACAGACAGACACGGGAAGCGACTTTATACTATGTAGTGATAATGATTAGGTGTGAATTTTAAAGCTTTTTCTTTGTTATTTTTTATGTTTCTGACAGATTTAGAGGCAAAGAATTATTTACTTTTTATTTAGTTGATTATTGAATAATATTTATTGAAATATTTTGAATTTTCCTATATGTTAATTAAACAAAAAATGTGTTCATTTACTGGTTTTACTTAGTTCATTTACTAGAAATTTTCGTTCATTCACTGGGGTTTTAGGGTATTTTTCATTTTATTGTTAGATATCTCAGAAAGTATTCATATTATTTCGTAAAATCTACTCAAAATATATTTTTAATACAATCCTGATACCAAAATATAGCTTTGGACTATGGTCCCTTATGAGTAACACACTGTAATTATTTTTTGAAGTTGGAAGATTGCTTAAGTGTTCATTCATTGGAGCACTTACCCTACAACGCCCCATCAACTTACAATTGCTCTTGTGGCACCACATACTTACTACACTTCATTTGCTGTTCAGTTTTAATTAAACTCGAATGACTTCTAAATCATTGAAAATATAATTGTTCTTCTAGAAACAAAATATTTAACTTGAATCCATTACACGACTACCCACAAAGGAATCATACGTTTTTGGAATATGTATCTATGTAAATGCGTGTGAATATTTTAATCCACTAAACCACCTGTATAAAAAACCTATTTTGATGAATATAAAATGTGGTTTCGTTAGAACCCTTTTAACAGGACCAGTAACAACATAAGCGGTTTGATTAGGAAAACACCATTTACAGGTGCATATGGCGCCATTTTCAAATTTACCTACGCTTGTTTTTACTAAAATCTGTCAAGCCAAAAAACAAGATAAGTACAGTGCTTTAAGAACTGCTAAGTCATCATCATTCCCCTGCCCTTATCTCAATTATTTGGGGTCGGCGCAGCATTACTACATATTTTCTTTCAAACGAATTAAATTGCCTAAAATGTAATTACACCCGATGTCCATAGATGTCACCTAAGCCAGTAGTTAAATCAATGAACAATTTACTACAATTTCGTTACCTCTGTATCCATACTCATTCTTAATAGTATAAATGGGAAAGTGTGTGTATTTGTTTGTTTGTCTATCTATCACGGCAAACATAATAATAAAAAAATATTTAAAATGAGATATTCTACTATGCAGATACACGCGTATTGAATACATATGATTATAACCTTCGTTATTTAAGAAATCAATCAAGCTTTTCAAGCACTACCTTTGGATAGTGTAAATGACCACACGATGCCGTATATTTGGAGGGCTTTTCAGACGCCTTTACCACAATTCAGAAACAGTCTTTGCTGCACCACAAGTTTGCCGGGCCAGGCGAACTTGTGTCGCAGCTCTGCTACATTCAACAAGAACTCGCTGCGCGCTCCGTTCCTGAAAATCATTAAGAAAGGCCATCATTAAGGAATGTTGAACCAAGTGCGTCCTATAATGAAGATATGCCGCACTTGGTAAAAACCCTGTCAATCTCCTTTACGTACAATTATATTAATTGATTAAATACAATAACAGCAGTATTTATTTTTTATTTAACTTTTTCATTTTTAAATATTATTATTTGAAAAGAACAATACACATTTTAAAATATAAAAAATAGTGTCTAACTGGCCGCGGCGTCGGAAACAGGGTCCAAACTGTCGGTGGTCAAGGCCTCAGAGGATGAGCGCCGTGTCGAGAAGTACCGCTTTCTGAATCAAGCCCTTTGACCCAGACGCCTAATGAGAGCCTTTGAGGTGTTGGTCGAGACCTTTGTATCTACTCCGTGCTCGAGGCTCTTGGCTATTAAGCTATTGGCAGTGGCAGCTATTGGAACAAATTTGCTGAGTCCTCCCACATATCGACAACCTCATTGAGCTAAGTCCAAAGATTTTAATCGTTTTACTTTTTCTGCTTTCACGAGGTTCTCATCATACGGGACGATGTTATCAACAATCATTGCCCGACACCCTGATCGATCTATCAACACTATATCAGGCTTATTGGCAACAAAAGTCCTGTCAGTGACGAGAGATCGATCCCTGTACATTGGGACATGATGATTTTCGAAAACTGGGTCGGGACCTATAGTACGGCACCTCAGATTCCACAAGTTTGTATTCAATCCAAAACAAGTTGCTGGTGGATAATCCTGGCCACTAAGTTATGTCTGAGCAAGAATTCGCCGTTATCTAGACGAGAACAATCCGAAACTACATGCACACTTGAGTTTGCCAAAAGAGTGCATTATCACTGGTATGAACCTACCACTAAGGCCATTAAACTTTGTTTCCCCCCGATGAGACAGTTTTCAGTATCTTTTTTCAGGCAACCAAAGAAATGTGTTCGTAATGTTTGTTTCATGTCAGCAATACTGCTACCTTAAGCCTCTGAAATACCTAGATACTTATAGGTTTCCGTTGCAAAAAGGGACCGCAGGTTTATAGAATTTGATGGAAATACTGAAACTTTCTCCCATGTTCTTACTTCGGCAGTCGCGCCTAGCAGTGCTGCTGCAGCCGCGGAAACCCTCAAGCAGTGAAGATGTATTCTGTACCTTACGGGCAATTATATTTTTGAGCCTCTTGGCGTTGAAACGCTCGGAACTAGTCGGAACATGGAGGCCGGGTGCACGAGTTCTGTATAAGGTTCCTGCAAAGCGCTTCATTGGTCGACTTCACACATGATCAGAAGGCTGGGCTGTATTTTGCACAACTATAACTAGCTTCCAGTGATTTTTAGAGTTCCGTACCCAAAGGGTGAAACGGAACTAAACTTAAGCTGTCTGTCTGTCTGTCTCCAGGCTGTATCTCATAAACCGTAATAGCTAGAAAGCTGGAATTTTCACAAATGATGTATTTCCGTTGTCGTTATAACAACAAATTGAAATTTTAAAAACATGTTAAGGGGGTCTAAAAACAATAAACATGTTTTTGTATTTTTTGCTTAATATTAAAAACGGTAACAGGTAGACGTTTCAAATTTTCGCTGTGTAAAAAATGACAGTACGGAAACCTTCGTGCGCGAGTCCAACTCGCACTTGGCTAGTTATTATTAATTTTACACGTTGCAACTAACTGAAGGCAAATAGATTAAGATCATCTATATAACAAGTGGGAGATAATCTGGTTACCTCTCGGCAACGAATAGCCTAGGCCTGAATCCTCAAGCAGAGTGCTGAGAGGATTCAAGGCTAAACAAAACTACAGGGGACTTATTGCAACTGTTTTGTTTTTATTTTTACAAAATAAAAGTCTCTACCGATTAAATATTATCATTACGATTTCTGTTCACTTCCAGCACTAATGGGTTAAACCACTTGAAGTTATGAATATTTGTTTCAAGACAAAAAGATAAAGAGATTACAAATAGTTTATTTAATTTTGTACAAACAGTATAATATTACATAATTTGTTTTTGGAATATATGTATAACGGGAATAAATGTACGGAATCATAAGTTTCGACATATTTAAAGTCTACGTGTACAATGAGCGGTGCGTACACCACCGTAAATGCGAAGGAGCGGCTCGCGGGTGCGGGCGCTGCGGGCGCACCTCATGACGCTTGGTGATTAATGACTACTTAATGATTACAATAGATAGAATGTGTGAGTGGCGCGCGCTCAGCCCTGCATGATGAGGTGCACGAAGTTCTCGTAGTTGATGTTGCCCTGCGAGTCCTCCTGGCCCTGCAGCAGCTGCTCCACCTGCAACACGAGGCGGCCTCAGTCATGTCATCTCTACAGAGTACACTACTATCCAGCAAGCACTACTAAGTAACCTTCCAATACTGAAAATATCTTATGATAGCCGAATAAAGCTCTTTAAAACAATGGGAATGTTATACATCTGGCGAGGGTGTGGAACCATCCAGTGCAATCTATATTATGACTACTAATACTACCTATTCACAAGATAGTTAAATTGAACTGGGTCGTTGTAGGGCACTTTGTTCGATTTTCACAAATTGATAATGGAAGGCAACCAACCTACCATTTTTTTAACTGCATATTCGGTCATCGTTCATATCTTTTTTTTGTACGCCATTTGCAGGTAAAACATAAACAAAAAATGTAACCCATCCCATATGGGTTAGATTTTATTTTACCATCTTATGTAACAAAAATACCTCTATTTTTGTATAACTATATACCCGTATTTTAACAGAATAAATTATCCTTATCTATTTCAGAGATATGCGCAGATGAAATTCAGCTATTTTAATATGTAGTCCTAGCATTATGGCGCATTTCGACGCTTCGCTAACGCGAAACGTTTATTCTCTACTAGCTGTGCCCGCGACTTCGTCCGCGTGGAATAATTATTTTGGGTATCATTTATTTTTGCGGACAACCTCCTTAGTTTTATAAATTAAAGCTGTTACCCACGACTTTGTCCTCGTCATTTTCTGTTATTATTTTAGACAATTTAGTTTTTAGATTTTTAAAAGTACATAATTATTTTAAAGTACCTACTTCTGCGTAAATTATACTTTTGGTTTTATTTTCTTGTGGCAGAAGTACATATTGATTTTCTCCACAACCTGATACGTTGATACAACTCTTAACAAATGCATTAATTTCGACCGAATTTGATTACCATAAAAACGGTTCCAGTGAGTTAACCTTAAAAGATAGACATATACTGTTGTGGACATTTTTTTAGATCATTTCAATAGAAATAATTCTTTTATACATATATTTTTGGTATCTTGAACCGTTTTCGCAGCGCACGCAACGGAAGCCCTCAAGGATGAATAATTTTCCCCGTTTTTTTCACATTTACCGTTATTTCTTCGCTCCTAATAGTTGCAACGTGATGTTATATAGCCTAAAGCTTTCCTCGATAAGTGGTCTATTCAACACAAAAAGAATTTTTCGATTCGACCCAGTAGTTCCTGAGATTAGCGCGTTCAAACAAACAAACAAACAAACAAACAAACAAACAAACAAACTCTTCAGCTTTATAATATTAGTATAGATATTATTATGACTTTTATCTTGCGAAGTCCCTACACTTTTGTTTTGCATAGTCCCATGATCACCATATTCAAGTTGTAACGTATAGTAATTCTCTAACGAAACACGTGTCATTACACATTATTTTTAACTTATAAGAAAATTCTATGTACATACATAAGTTTGGTTTTTTTTTTTTGGTAATAAAACTAGAAATCGAAATGATAATCATCAGATTAGTCAAAAAATCAAACAATCGAATATAAGAGGTTTATAACTAATAACTTATATATTTCTATTATTGATATCCATATTTAAGAGTATTTAGTTATTCGGTATTATTCAAATTAAAGCTATACGTTCAAAAAACGACGAAGTGTTTCGAGAACAGGTGTTATCTAGTACTCTGAATGGTCTATTCAGATTACTAGATAACACCTGTTCTCTCTTGTCAAATATATGGAGATCTGATCGACTTAAGTCCCCAGTAAAGCCCCGCCCTAACTATAATACCTCATCATCACTGAGTTTCTCTCCGAGCGTGGAAAGCAAGTGGCGCAGCTCCGCCGACGATATGAAGCCATTGCCGTCCTTGTCGAAGTGCCGCAAGCCCTCGATGAAGTCGTTGGCGGTGTCGCCGCTGCGCGCCTTGGAGATGGCCTGCCCGTCACAACTCAATTAATTTATATCATTACACATGTTAGACCACACCGCCACAGTCAGGCATCTTCAGCATATCACGAAGCTCACGATCTGAGCATCCCATGAACTGCGCGGAATGCTTGAAGACGCCATGGGACGATAATATTTGTCAATATTATCGTATTATTAAAATAGAGTAAAAATGTTTAAACTGCAGATTTAGGGTATAATTGGTCAAGTCTGAAACTTAATTATAATTAATAGGAAAATAACTATTTATATATTTTAACTTTTAAAATACAGTAGAATGTATTGAGTCAGGATAAATAGAGAAATATATTAGGAAGCCATTGTTAGTTAATTTCTAATATTTTATAAAACTTGTAAAGCTGGTAACTTTACTGCTACAGCAGTAGTATTGTAGCAGGTGCATATTAATGCAATAGGGTGGCAAGGCAGCAAAATACCATAACAACCTAGCAAGTAGCAAGAAGGATTGCCCCCATGCCTCTGGCTGAGTTTCCCTAGTCAATATTATATTTTCTTTGATTTATTGAGAAATAAAAGAAGCGGCAAGGTAGCACTCAATCCAAATAAATTGTCAGAGGGCTTCTAGCTAATTTTAAAAAACATTATGCAATTGTTTACTAGCCAGTAAAGAGAAACTAATTATCTGTCAACCTGTTTGTCAACAAACCATGAAACCTACAGCTGTAATAGTGACGCAACATTGGTAGGTAACCTTATAAGTCTCTCAAGATATTGTCATGATAATATTATCAAGATGAATCTTGATAATCTTTGTTTAATAATATTATTTACTTATGACTTTGACAATACTGGTCTAAAATAAAAACAACAACACGGTTTTACCTGCTAACAGGTAACTTATTAGTACTAAATACAAATCACAAATAAATACTATTTTAATATTTATTTTCCTTCTTGAAGCTTTGCATTTTAAATTAATATTATAATTATCCTTATATTGTGAATGTTTACCTGGTATATAGGTAGAAACACCTCAAAAGATATTCTTTCATCTGGCTTCAAGTGAAGAGTGCATTTCTTTACATCTGACTCTGTGGGGTTCTGGCCAAGAGCACGCAGGGCATCTCCAATCTGCGCAACATGAATTTTGCCATCTCCACGGGAGTCAAACAGCTGGAAAGCTTCCTGGAATTCTGTGAAATGAAATTACAACAATTATTTTAATGAAGACAGTTACAATATGAAACTAATAGTTGTAAATAAGACCGAAAATATAGACTAGTTTTAGACACATTACCTTCGACAGAAGTAAGTTTGAGTTTAGTTGGCGGCTCGTACATGAACATGTTGCGGACAGGCCGTGTGGCAACGCACTGGCCCCACGCCCTACACGCAGCGAGGTCGCCGGCCCAGACGACACACCTGGATCACTTTAAAATACTAACCATATAAGGAAACTAGGGCGCATGTAACAGCCACCGCTTTCGGTAAAGACGTTGATTGACAAGACATGAGTCACGGATTATGCGCCACACTGCGGCTCCCCGCCCGACACTATAAGCAGTTGGTCAAGTAATGCACGGCCTTACTTTTCTGTCCTTGTTAACTGAGTATGCTTCGGTGCGTGGCAGCTCACTGGAAGGAAATTATTATCAGACAAAATTGACAACTCACCAGCCAGTTGATCCTCTGAATATCCAGCCTGCAACCAATTATTTTGTTATAAATACAAATAAATTCATAAAATTAATATTTCAATGGTTTAATCATTACCATATTTTCTACGACTTCGCAATTTTTCTTTATAATAAACTATACTGCACAAAACGAAAACACTAATCGAATATGAGTCACAAGTTCAGTAGTCACTCGTCAGGTTTTATCAACAAAACAATTCAATGACAAATTTTTGATCTAACTTGGTAATGCAACACTCAAGTTCAAAATCAAATACAAAAATACTGGCAATACTGTATTCTAAGTTTAATCATTGTCCATTGTAGTCCTCTCGTGGACAAGAGACTATATGAAAAACGCTACATGCGTTAATTCTATAAAAATAATTATTCTTTTTTTGCCAAATGGCCACTTCACTTAAATGAATAACAATTCGTTAAAAATAGTAATTTTATTATAATAGAATATACAGTAACTTTTTATTATGACGCTCATCAAATATTGCCAGTATCTAAATCATATTCTACTATCATTTCATCGTTTTGTAAAAATAATTATTTAATCAACGGCTTAACTATTATAACGGGCTTGTATTGTTGTGAAAAAAGACAGACTAAAAAAAGGAAAGACGTTTTACGTCTAAACTAAGAACATTTGTTTTCCGGACTATTCGTTATCAAATTTAATATGGTCGGGGAAAAAGTCTTTTCGCATTATAGTATGTATGAACTTGTAATAAAATCTTCTCTCTCTATTAAAATTAGAATTTGGAATTATGTTCTTTAAAATTTTAACTTTCAATTATACCAAAACCAGCCAGATACAAATACACAGGCTTCCTAGCTAAGCGCTTAGTACTTGTCACGAACACGCTGATTACTGCTTATAATAGTGTTACTCAGTATTTGTGAATAGTGCAAGTGAATAGAAAATGATTCTATTAACTAAGCGACAAGTTGATACCCCCACCACAATTCTTTTAACTGGTGCAACTTTTTCTAATAAAATATCAAATAACGCCGATCTTCGGTTGCTAGTTCTTTTAATTGAAGAGCAGAATGGCCCAATTCACTCCACTGCCTTGTCCACAGCCGTTGACTTTCAAGCTCTTCGATCGAGCTTGAAATAATATTTTTTTAATATTGCTTAAACACAATGCGCGAAATCATTCGGCGTCGCTCCATTTCGAATGTGTTGTCACTAATAACTTTTACTGGCTCCAATGTGTAAACGGTTACTTTTTACTTATCATATATTATTAGGCCTTAGTTTGGTGGCAAGTACTAAGCGCTGAGCTACAAAACTACATCACTAATTTGACATTCACTATAAACATTCATTATAACATATGTGGATTTTTATTTTACAGCGTCTTTTTGAAGCAAAGTCCAAGACAAAATTGTTTAGAAACTTAATTCCTATGCATTTGAAAGTTTTTTTTTCATCAACGCCTAAAAAAATGTCATGTAGAGATTTCTTGTTCTTTCAATAATTCAATTTAATTATCTATAAAAATAATACAACTTAAAACTGGAATGCTAAGCTGTTTATCGATGTCATAGTAACGGGATTTTTAAATAATTTGACTACGTACATCACTGGCCAGTGGCCATTAGTGTTTGTTAAACAGCTACCATTGTAATGTAAAATTCCAATGTTTTATTTATTTAACAAAAAAGGTACAAACAGTTTACTATAAAGACCTAAAAAATGTACCTAGTATTAAGTATTTTAAAGAGAATAAATAAATAATTCATTCATTCATTCATTGTAACATGTTCAACGGAAACAGATTTTTTGGATCATAAAATAATAACCGTTATTCTAATTTTCGTATTTGTAATTTTGTAATCTTCAACGAAAATTCTATTTTAAATTATTGGATAAACTATAACGAATTTTCATTATGACAACTTTGTGGCCGACATTTTAGTTTATAATTACTCAAATTAGTAATTCTTTTTCTTAACTTGCTCAATTTCGTTTTTGTTCGACCCATTAAAATAAAACATTTTTTTACCATTTATTTATATTTAAATAGGTTTCAATGTTTTCTTAAAAAATAAATGCGTGCTGCGTCTGGACAGATACCGTTAACAAATTATTTAAATCACATGGTTCAACAAGATAGATATATTTTTAATTGGAGCGTCGTGAATGCTTCAAGATTCGAAGTAAGTTGCAATATTTTTAATGTAAACAGGTCAGATAAATGCTGTGAGTGCAGTAAACTTGTACTCGTGTAGCTTATTTTATTTTGCTTTAATTGTCGACAAAAAGTTAACAAAACTGTTATCTCTGGTTGAATGTTGCGAGTAGTCTATGGCAAACTCAGCGACGATCGGCGAATCAGCGAGCGAATGGCGATTGGTGAACGGGCGCAACGGGCGGGTGTTGAAGAAAAGAAAATGGCAAAATGGTGTGTTCCATTGATCTTGATATCCATAACTGGTTAGTGCTCTGATTAATATTCTACAATTTAAACCTATTTGAAATTGTAACTTATACTTTTAAATGGAACTGCTAATTTTCGCAATTTTGGGTACGCGATTACCGTTATCGCATTGTGTAGCGACGTTCGACAGACAGGCGACGGCGCCGTTCGGCTTTCGCTTTGTTCACTCATCTCCACGTGCCTTCCGCCATTTAGAGTACTTTTATCGTCAGATTGGGGTGAATCCGGGGAGATTTCAACTCTAAATTCTATCATTATTCTAAATATTATCATGGGAATCCATATTTTACGTATTTATATCTAATTGATGTTAAAGTGTAGACATTATAGCACCTCGACCCGGCGGCGTGGTCGTGTGTGGCGGCAACATAGAACTTACAACCTTTTTGTGTAAGCATCGCCGGTGAAGTAACAACAACAAAGTACAGTGGTTATTAGGCGCAGTGCTGCTGGTCGTAGGGCGGCCGTGGACACTGGGTGGCTGACAGTTCACAGTGTGCTGATATTACAGGTGACAGTACGAGGCGGGGCGATGGCTGCGGGCGCTGAGTTCGTCGAAGGCTGGCTAGTTGCTCAGGTGTTGGGGGAAGGTGCATATGGCGAGTATGTGATCTTTTTTCATTTCAATGGTGACGCATTAAAAATTCAATTTAATTTAAATCTAAAGAAACGTTTTATGATATTATCGGTAAAACAATATTAAACAGACAAAATGTATGTAGTTGAATCATATCATTAGATAAAACATTTTTTTTCAATGCAGTTTCTGTTAAAAATCATCTTTACTCATACACACAAAGTATAAATAATATGATGAATTGTTAGTGTGCAAGTGACCACTTAGACAAATCTGAAATCTGTATGTTAATCAAGTCAAATAGGTTAATAAGGTTTTTTTGGTTGTAGATTATCCAAGTGTAAATTATTCAAACTCACTCATATTTAACATTAAACATAATCCAGCAAGAATAATGCAGTGGAAATTGTTATCACTGAAACTATTCTAACTAAATTTTAATGAAAAAAGAAGTCAAGCAATATTATCAATAAATATAGTAAGTTATCAATATTCTAGAGTCACATCTAATAGATTCATATTTTTACTGGGCAATAAAACCATATATTTTTGGGCTAAATAAAATAGACATATTATAATTTTGAAATTATAAACAATGCATTAAAGCATAATCTTTTAATGACCTAATTTGTGAACTCATCATTGACAATTAAATTGTGAAGTTGACAGAGGAACACTTATGCAGACACGGATGTACACAAAACTTAATAAATTTATATCAATTCTGTTAACCTAAATGGAATAAAACATTCATGTATAATAAGTTTAGGTCAGTTGTGGCCATACATATATTTTCAAATCCATCACAATATAAAGTCATCAACCTCATGCAGTTTCTGTTTTTGTAAGAAATGTGATAATGTGATGTGAAACACCATTTATTTTTTTTTTACATTTGAATTTCAATATAGGCAATTTTAACTTAAAAACCTAGTTAAATATGAATTCAGAGACTTCATGGGAGTTCTTCATATTTTAATAACTGTTTTACAGTTGTAACATTTTTGTCCTACACTTCAGAATGCAATAGGATGGCAAAAAAAGTATTTTTTTGATGCACTTATTAATTATAAATATTTAGTATTTAGCTGATATTATTTAGTTACATAAGCACATATCAAATAATTCATAAATTACATTTATTTTATAGACCCGCGGTTCCTGTGTGGGATTATATAAATAAAATATAGCATATGTTACTTGCTGATAATGCAATTTCTTTTTTAAAAATTTTTTTTTGAAATTAGTAGTATCTTCCATGTAAAAGCTTTTTATAAGTTGAGATAATAAAATCAAATACATTTTTTTAGTGGATAAGTGTAATATAAATTATAAATCCAAAACGATTATTTGTTTTCTAACAAACATAAGTAGCCAGTCTGGTAAAATACACGTAAATCTTTTATACAGCATCGGTAGAAGTTTTTAGGCAAACGCGGAACTAGATCGACACTGCAATTTGTAGAAAAAAAAACAAGTCGTTTTGAGCGAGCCACGGCGGCTCGGCGCATCCTTGAAAGTTTATCCACCTCGCGCGGTCAGTGCCGCCGCCGCGCCGCCTCCGCCGCTCGTTGTTCTATGACAACCTTGTATTTTTCGGCGCTCACCTTCGCCCGTACCTAATGCCTGATTTAAAATATAGTAAAAAAGCAAGCAACCTAGACGCATCACCCCTGCCGTAGCAGTACAGTGTTGATGTATCGCGCAGGGTGCGGCTGCTGGTACACGCGCGCAGCGGTGCCGCCGTGGCGCTGAAGGTGGTGCGCGGCGCGCAGGAGGGCGAGGCGAGCGAGCCCGCGCGCGAGGCGGCGCTGCACCGCGCCCTGCGCCACCGCCACGTGCTGCGCTGTCTGGGCGAGCGCACGCACCAGGGCCTGCATTACATGTTCCTGGAGTACGCGCCCGGCGGCGAGCTGTTCGACCGCATCGAGCCCGACGTGGGCATGCGCGAGGACGACGCGCGCCGCTACTGGCGCCAGCTGCTGAGCGGGCTGCAGTACCTGCACGGCCGCGGTGTTGCGCACCGCGATATCAAGCCCGAAAATCTGCTACTCGACGATCACGATGAACTGAAGATCTCCGATTTTGGCATGGCAACTCTCTTCAGGTGAGGTTTGTTTATATTTATTTAGGTTCGTCCACCGGAAATATCGGTATAGGTCAGTGCTAGCAAAATAACTGTTGCTAGATCGTACGTATTATAAAATAACACAAGTTCTACACTTCAAATGTCTGTCCATCATATGACCCAGCTGTATGCTCAAAACCAACTTCTCCACTTATAATTGTCCCTTATAAAATTTATCTAGAAATCACTTTCTATCATTATAACGGCTAAAGTTTGCGAGGCTCAGTTATATACTATACGGCTAGTTTCAAAACCAAAATAACACGATCGGTTCTCGACTAACGACACTCAAAGGTCATGGTATAGGAAACGAAGGCACGATTAAAAAAGAAAATTTCAACACAAACAACCGTAACGAACGTCAAGTTAATTTTTATACGATGAATTTTGTAATCTTAGAAATACCTTTACTACGAACAATGATTCAGATTTCGTACCCATAACATATTTACCGCCAACTTTTGTCAATTTTGTTTACAAATTAGTTAACAAGAACACATTACTTTTACACAAACATATTCATTTAAACCAAAATTGAAACACAACCTGCATAATATTTCATTGCAAACCGCATTTTATTTATCTTTGTACTGAAATAAATAACTTTTTTTTTTATTTATTTACTATTACAATAATTATTAGTTTCTTAAAAATATGATTTCTGTACTTGATCTAAATTAAACATCCACGAAAGGGTTTTCTTTACTCGTTCTATAGTCCCACTATCCGTTCGAACTTTACCCTGATGAACTTGTGGTGACTTGATGGCAGGCAAATATTTAAGACTTTTGTTCTTAGTATTATCCATAGTAAATACATGTCCCCGGATGCTTAAGCTAGTTAAAGTTTATTTTTTTTTCTAATATAAATTTTTAGGTTTTATTGTTAATTTATTTATTTTGTTTGTGACCTAACATCACAAGATTAAGATTGCATTGTGTTGTTTAAATACCTATAACTTAATTAAATGTTGTCTCGCATTAATCCTTTCGGAAATGGAATAAGCCGGAAAAGGTTTATACCTTGTAAAATATAGCTTGATACCTGTGACGTTTGTCGGAATGACATTACTAGGGATGGAGGCGTGTTTCGTAGCTTATCGATGTCTGTGACGTCATGAGTTTTA
Source organism: Chrysodeixis includens (assembly GCA_941860345.1). Lineage (NCBI taxonomy): Eukaryota > Metazoa > Arthropoda > Insecta > Lepidoptera > Noctuidae > Chrysodeixis > Chrysodeixis includens. The sequence continues at coordinate 894,661 of OW796096.1, read as the reverse complement.
TTAATAGTGACATTGTAGTCATTATCATTGTAAAGATGTAAATTAAAAATAAATGTATTTGTAGTTGATTTAAATGAAATAAAACAAAAATAATCGCGCAAACGAATCACAAATTTGTGATACTCTCTATTCAAAACAGTTTTTTTTTGTCTTTTCGGCATTTTGGCAAACAAAAAAAAGGTAACACCAAACAAAGTAACACAAATAACACCATAGTAACACAAAGTAACATAAATATCAACAAAACAATGGTAGCGTATACAAGGCGTCTGCATCGCGTCAGCACTCGTACTGACTCAAAAACGATGGCGCCCGCTTGTTTCCAGCACGCGAAATCATTATTGCTAAACTAAATAACTACATTATATACTAGTGAAATTTTCGTAGTATTATTTTATCTATAATCATCTGTCAATCACTTGCACGTCCCTAGAGCTCTTCAAAGTGCATTTATAAAGTAAGCTAAGAACCAAAAATTATTTAAGAAATATTAAATATTTTTGAAATTACTCATATTTTTACTGGTATCTTTATAATTACATGATTGTTTTTAAAAATGCGTTTTATTTTTATACACAAACGTCGTATTTATGTTAAAAAATTTGAAGTTTTAAAAATAAAATTTGGGTTGTAGCTGTCTTCATAAAACGTTCGGTAATGTCACAGGTATCAAGCTATATTTTACAAGGTATAAGGTTTTGGTTAGTACAAAAGTTATAAATTCATAATCAATCAATAACATAACAACTTGGATCAATCATGGTAGATTACGTAAGTTTTTTATGTAAAACAAAATTAAACGATTAGAAGTAGTATGCACATATTGTTCGTATATTTGTGTTGGAAAGCCACGGGGGTTGAGAAGGGTTCGGGCGGGTGCGTGAGGTGTGCGGTGTGCGTGTTGCAGGCACGGGTCGCGCGAGCGCCTGCTGTCGCGCGTGTGCGGCACCGTGCCCTACGCCGCGCCCGAGGTGCTGGCGGCGGCGCAGCGGCCGTACCGCGCCGCGCCCGCCGACCTGTGGGCCGCCGGCCTCGTGCTGCTCGCCATGCTGGCCGGCGGTGAGTGTGCGCCGTCCCGCCTCCTCCACCACGAGTCGCGGCTCGTCTCTTTGGTATCCTAGCTGTAGGCGTGTTCGCAGACCCTAAAGTTATGGTACCGAAGTTACGAGTCGCGGCGTTCGCTGCGGGTGTCGCCGTCGTCGCCGGGTAAGCCGCGTCGTCGGGACGGCGGACAGCGCGTCACTGACCGTCGTGTCTGTACCAGAGTTGCCGTGGGAGCGAGCGGACGCGGCGGACGCGCGCTACGCGGGCTGGCTGGCTGCGGGCGTGGCGGCGCGCGGGCCGTGGCGGCGGCTGGGCGCGGGGGCGCGCGGGATGCTGGCGCGGCTGCTGCGCGCGGACGCGGCGCGGCGGCCGGGCGCGGAGGCGCTGCTGGCGGGCGGCTGGCTGCGCGGCGAGCGCGGTGAGTGCGGCGTACCGTGTCAGGTACTAGGTGACTCTGAGTGGCCGCTCTCGGAGCCGCCTCGTGCCTCAGCACGGCGCGCCGCCGACGCTTCGCGCTGCGGGAGGCTCGCCGCGGCTCTTTGGCGATTTAGCTCCGTGACGTGTGCAATGCTCATAAAGCTAGATTACCAAAGCACCGCGTCGACGCACTGTCTTCGCTCCGGCTTCGTGACTCGCCTTCGTCTTCAAAATATGTTTCGACTTGTTTATAAAATGTGTTAAGACTACTTCTAAATACATGTATTACAATAATGTAACGTCATTTAAGTATGTTATGTACCTAACTTACTACTTTTACCCCTTTTTTGTTTTTTTTGAAGTCATATAAAGAGTTAGATACAAAACACAGAACATATTTTTAGTATTTGGATCACGACGTTATGAAATTATCTTATTCTGTAGATGAAACTTGCATCTTTGTTACTTTTGCACTGGTTTTCATTTTTGTCAGTTCCGGGTAATCTTCAAATCGGCTAAACAAATTTTAACTTAATTTCACTAGAAGGTAGTTTGAGGTGTTTTAATTTTTAAGTCATGCCTTAAAAATTAATGGTAGCACCTTTTAAAACTGAAATGAATATAAGTAGGATTCGGTCGTCCAAAATAAATTAATGCAATTTGAAATGTGTACAACCCTTGTGAAGATTATTCCGAAATACATTAAATATTTAGCTTTATGATATTAGTGTAGTATACCTACGTATTTAAAATTCATGCTTCTTGTATTACAAATGACGAAATCCATTTTTGTTATTAGTTCTCCATCTTGAGGAGTGTATCCAGAAACACTGGTTGACACTAGAAGTGTTTGTGTAATTTACAATGCAATCTTAAAATGTATTTATACCTAACATTAAGACTGTACTCGCTATCTGCGCTGTTAGTGTTATTTTTGCCATCTAGTCATGTTACTATACGCAACCGAAGTTTTAAAAAGGAGTCCGTTTTCAGTCCTGAGATAATCTGAGTAATAAATCAAAGTATTATTATCTTATCATTTCTTTAAAAAAAAAAGGAAAAAAAAAAACAAATTTATTCCTCTGATGATTAGAACTGTAATATTAACTTTAAAATAGGAAACGATTGTCAAAATATATGTTAGCTTTAATTTATGTAGATTGTATTATCTGATCGTAATTAATGGGTAGCGTTTTTTAAATATACTTAAAGAAGAAAGATGAATGCTTATAGTTCTTGGCCTATACTGTGTGAAATTCTACCGGTTAAAGAATCACCCTTAAAGTAAGCCCTGCACCGTTAACGTCACGACGGTATGTTTGCACCACGTTCAATAAATAAGAAAATCGAAGAAAACGCGGCATGTCGCTGCGTATACGTTCACAACATTTGCTTGTTTAAAGTAACGCGGAAGTTTTACTTCGGAATTAGGTTATACATACAAATAATTGGAAAGTTATTATTTTGAATATAAAATAATTCAACTAAGTTAATTTGTTATCGAACCCTTTGTATTGTTAAAGGAGAACGCATACTTGTCCGAAGCTATTTTTTTTAATTCTAATCGAAACCTCGCACATTTCTCCTATTTTCGGGTTGGGATAAGTGTGCGTTCACCTTAAAGAATATGTTTAACTGTAGTTTTTTCAATCACCATGCTTTTCAAACGGTTTGTTTAATAAGCATCATTTCATGGTATTTAAAAATAACCTATTGGGGGTTCAAAGAGCGATATTTCGAACTATTCCCATCGACAGAGGGCGAAACGCGCGCATGGCGGTCGCAGCCGGCGGGCGGTGAAAACGACGCGGCAGACGGTGAGGGCGCTGCCGAGCTGTCCGCCGCCGACATGGACGCGCTCATCTGCTACTCGCAGCCCGCGCAGGCCGACGACCTGCCGCCCACCGAGCCCGGCGCGCTGCCGCTGGGCCGCCGCCGCACGCGCCTGTGGCTGCGCGGCGACGCGCCCACCGCACTGGCCGCGCTGGCGCCGGCGCTGGCGCGGCGCGGCCTGGGCTGGCGGCGGCTGGGCGCCAGCGTGCTGCGCGTCGAGTGCGCCGAGCTGGCGCTGCGCGTCTGGGCCGTGCAGGCCGCGCCGACGCCCGACGGGAGTGAGGCACGCACGCTGCTGGAGTTCCGGCGCTCGCGCGGCTGCGGTTTGCAATTCATGCGGCGCTATGCGGAGTTGCGCGATGACTTGCGCCCGCTGTTGGTCGACCCGCCGCCCGGAACATCTCGACCTGTGCCATAAAACTGTTATTAGGACTCACGTTTTTCGTCACACATTTACACACTCTGTGATATTAACGTGAACTAGGGAATGTCATCACTTTTCCTGTACACAGGGTTTTCCAAGTTTTGACGGACAAGTTCAAAATAAAATTACGCTTTCTCCATGAAGTCTGATCCAGTTAGTTTTACGTAGTTACGTGATAGTGATTGTTGTAATGTGTTATTTGATTAGCTTAAGAGAATAAATAAACAATTATTTTCAATAAACAGTCCTGTCGTTTACCCTTATTATTATACGTCTGTCTCGCTTAGGCGCAATTGGTCCAATTCGCGATTGAACCAATTCACCATATTCGCGATTGGTCCATTGTATGGTACCTAAGTATTTCATTTCTTTTAACTATAAATGATCTCTTATAATTCACGGGATAACTTCATGGGAAGAAACCCGGTCCTTTTTAAAGGCTTACACGGGGACACAGGTCCAACATGCAGAGGCCTCGTTGAGAACTTTAATCTAAAATGTGATGGGGCACCTACCAAGGGCCATCCACCCCTGCTCTATGGAAGAACAGACATGGACGGCCCAAGGTAGCTGCAAGACTATTGTAAATTATGGAGATTAAACTAAGTTGGGCTATTAATATGATTTGTTAGGTGTTTCTTTAAAATAACTATGGCACCTGCCTTTCAATACATTAGATAAAATAAAATTGGCAGGCGGTGACTTGCCGACTCCAAGATGGGCCCCCTATTATACCGCCACGATAGGCAGCAGGTGGGCAACACCAGAGACAAAGGTTAAGGGGTGTAGAGAGGTGCAACACCGATTTCGCCATCGCGGGTCACAGACCCGGAGCGGGTTTCCTCGTTATTACGCCATTAGACACTTCCACCCCCGAGCATATAGCTCTTGCGACCCCTCTCTAGCCAGCCAGTTAAGGCAAGAAAGAGCTGGGAGTCCTCATGAAGAGTGACCCCCTGGGGCATTCAGGTTCCGTTGTGTCGCCACACACAAACAGCTCGCCACAAGCTGCCCTGCGGATGTATGCTCCTACATAGACCTTCAGATACATTTTTTATTTATACCTCAAGGTTTGAAAAAGCATACTAATATGCCCTCAGGTCTTGCGTTATCCCCATGATGAGGTAACGACTCGCCCCGAGGGGTTAACTATAAATTATTATTATACGTCCGTCTCGCTTAGGCGCAATTGGTCCAATTCGCGATTGAACCAATTCACCATATTCGCGATTGGTCCAATGTATGGTACCTAAGTATTTCATTTCTTTTAACTATAAATTATGTATTTTACTTATTTAATTAAATATAGTCATATTTTACTAAGCTTATTTCAAATCGAGACTTGGTTTATTAAAAGTATGAATGTATTGAATTCCGTAATCAATTTATTAAATATGTATTAACATCACGAGATATCGCATGACCCATCTTTGAATATTAATCTCATGTGTTTCTGACATCGATCCGAATTTGAATTCGAATTTGACACTAGCGACCGCCATGAGTGTTGACGGCGAACTGACGAATCGCATCGGCCGATGTTCCCCCCTCTCGCCCCGCGCCTTCCTAAGGCGCCTTATAGCGGTAAACTATAAACCCTGCTCCTACATGATTTTACCCTACGTTGCCTAATTTAAAGTAATTTGACTACCACCACGCAGTGCATGCGCAAGCGATCCCGTGACTCAGGCTTAGGTAGTAGGAGGGGCCCGGGGCGTTTTTAGTCGGTGAGAGTCCGACATATCCCCACGCCGTGCCCTCGGCGTGGGTTGAAGTCATTAGCGTTTCACCACGGAAACAAAAAATAAAAGGCTATTACCGCCTTCGGTCGGGGAAAAAGTCTTCGCATTATAGTATGTATGAACTTGTAATGAAATCTTTCTCTCTCCAATGAAATTAGAATTTGGAATTATGTTCTTTAAAATTTTGACTTTCAATTCTACCAAAACCAGCCAGATACAAATACTATAGCCAAAAAGATTTTATCAAAATCAAAAGTCATTTATTCGAATTAGGCTACAATGTAGCACTTTCCGAACGTCATAATCATATATATCAGACAGCACCCCATCGCCCACCCTTCACCGCTTCCTGTGCTTTCGCTACTAGAGAAGAAACGGCGCAACAAACTCCCCAGCAGCACGCGGTCTTTCTTACATTATAATAATATTATAGTAAGGTAGGAATCGTGCCAGATAAATCTAATGTTTTAAGTCGATAAAAACTACAAAAAAAGCTACTTTAACTACCGAGCCCAAGGTCAGCAGACCGACCAGCCACCGCAAGCAGCACCCGTTCACGAGTATGACGCAAAGGTCAGCCATCACCTCCCTCGCCATATTTGAGGAAAGGAGGTGACCCGACCCAAGACGCCACCGCAGGCAGTGGCGACGAATCTGTTGCCGGCTTAATAAATAGCCGGGTCCACACCGGACGATCCATCGCGACCCATGCGCACGTATTGGAGCGCGCGCTCCCTACCTCGCGCGATCCGTGTGCGGTCGGTTTTTGTGCCAGCCTTAAAGGTGCCTCAGGTGCGTGATGCGCGCGGTGTGGACGGTTGTGTTGGTTCGCGCGATCCACCTCGCCATGGACATCTCAGAAAGTCGCCGTTTGATATCGCTTTATAAAGAATTTAAATGTTTATGGGATCCCAAAGATTCTAATTACACCAATAGAGGTGTTAGCGTACAGCTGATTCCCAGATTAAAAGCGATTTTTGTAAATTTGTTTCACCCAAAACCGTCGTTTTCTTTTTTGTGATTTTTTGCGCAAGCATTTAAGCAAAATAAAAGTTACTGCTGCAACGGCACGACGCCGCCGTTGTACGTGTGACTCCATATCGTACAAGAGTTAGACTGGCTGAATCACGGATCGCCTTAGGATCGCTTGGAGCGCATATTTGGGATCGCAAGTTTCCAAAAGTGGCGGTCTAACACGATCCACGATCCACGCTTCGCGATCCTGGATCGTGGATCGCGGGAACGATGGATCGTTTGGTGTGGACCCGGCTAATGAATACAAAGTAAATCTATACCCAAGCACTGATTCATTGCACAATTCCTGACCATTATGGTCCAGGTACATAATTAAATTTTATAATTATACATTCAAAAATAATAATGATGTCAAGCAATACGTATAATCGTATTAAAAATAAAACAAAATAGGTAAAGTTCTACGTACATACTATAATGCGAAAAAACTTTTTCCCCGACCTAATATTATCCTCCTTCTCTCATGCACTATGAGCTATTACGACTTAAGTACTTATTAGGTCCTTGTACATTATGAGATTGACGTTTTGTCGAAGTAGCCACTGATATCAATTTAAAATTTAGGCAGTTACATTTGTGTTTAAAAAAACTATGATTCATGTTTTTTCTTTGCTGTTAAATTTTTCTTTATTGTTTTTAACCAACTTTAAAAAGGAGGAGGTTTTTCAATTCGACCGTATACTTATATCCTTATTTTTCTTTTTTAATGTTTGTTCGCGTTCGTCTATGAACCGATTTGATAATTCTTTTTTAGTAAGAAAGCAGACAGCTCCAAAATGGTCCCATGCCAAGGAAATCAGGGTCTGATGGTGGAAGACCGGGGAAATCGAAGGGAACTTCAAAAAATTGTAGAGAGTACTAGTGCGTTTGTTAGATTTTTCAATAGGACCTATAAAAGACTACAATATAACAAAAGTCTGGAGTACTTCTGATGATGGAGCCGAGCCGAACTCCTTAACAGCCCTTTCACACGGCAGTCCAGTTTTGCAGGATCGGCTTTTTACGGTATCCTGCTAAACTGGACGCTGTGTTCACATGGCAGTTCAGTTTTGCAGGATTTAGTAAAAAGCTGGTCCCGCAAAACTAGACTGCCGTATGAACACGGTGTATGCCGTATGAACTGCCACCACTCTACTATCCCGCATAAAATAATGTCCAGCAAAAAACCGCACGCAGGAAGCCGTGTGAACACTGTTATTGAAATATATGTGAGATTAAACGGGATCCCGCTTTTCACTGGACTTCGGATCCAGTTTCTAGTGATAAAACCGAACGGCACAATTCGACCGGATCGATTTTTTGCAGGATCCCGCATGCGGGATGCTCGTGTGAAGGCTAGCATATTTATAAACACATTCGCCATCAAACGGGATGCTGCAGAAAACGGGATCCTGTGAAAACTGGACTGCCGTGTGAAAGGGCTGTTACGGTTCACAGCAGCTACCTTCTGTTTGAGCTTGACTAATTTGTATTGATAAGACCTTTACCACTAGATGCGTTTTGAATGCCATTAGGGGTCTGGTGCAGAAGACGAAGGACAGCTGAGAGAACTCTTCAACGGTTAGGAGTTCAATAAAAAATCTTAAAACACTTAAATTTTATATGGACTGACGCTAAGAACTCACGGAGCGATTTTTTCCCGCGCCCGCCGCGGTGGCGGGCCCGCAGACTCTGTAGAAAGCAGATTTACATGTAAAAAACAAAAGCACAACTCACGACGCGGTTTACGCCCGCAGACTGTGCGATTGTTTGCGGCTCCCGCGGCACCGGCGGGCAACTTGTAGAATCGCGCGGGCCGAGGTCGCCCGCAAGCTCTGCGGTTTGCGCCCGCGCGCTCTGCGGTCGATTGGCGGGCGATCGCAGTGGCGCAGAGGCCAGTCTTGCGTCTGCCGCTGCGGTTGCGATAGTCGCCCGCAAACGTGGCGGGCGATGATCGCAACCGCAGCGGCTGCGGGACCGCGCGAATAACCGGTCTCGTGAGTTTGGAAATAAATTCGCGGTTCCGCAACCGCTGCGGGCGCGGTAAGAAATCGCTCCGTGAGTTCTTAGCCTTATAGTTGTGTTTACACGAGTTCTTCATGCAACTTCGAACGCATGTAAACAGATAAATTTGCGGCTCGGTGAAGGGCCGACAACCTGCGGTTCTCATCATAGTAACGTTACCAAGAGAGATGATTGTTACTAAATTATTTATATCAACAACCTATATACAGTATGGTACGCAATAAAGAATTGAGATAGTGAACGTGAATCGCAGTGTATTTGTAGTCATCGGTATAGCAAGTCTTGCCTACTTCCATACCTCGAATGACTGATCATCGAGGTATGGAAGTAAGCAATTTAAGACTTCGTTTACACATTTGAAAGATCTAAATGGTGTGAAACACAGAGACGTCTTAGGTGTCAGTACAAAATTCTTTTAATCGCTCTTAAGAACTACGCTACAATTAACATCCGAAAGGGGTTTTGAGGTCAAGACTCTTAAATACACTGACAGGCATGAAGTAGTACCTACAGAAGAAGTCCCGGTAAAGATGGCGTAACAATAGAATCACTCGGTGCGCAAAAATCAATTCTTTTACCATAAATACTCATCAGCAAATTCTTCTCTATTTTTAAGCAGGTGTTTTTTCGGGAAAATTTCTGCTATTCTAATAAAATATAATACTCTTGCACTAAAAGGCGGTAAAACTGAGCATCAATAACTATCACCATATTTGTCTTTCCAGGCAAGACAATATAAAAATCGCTAGACTCACTAAAAAGGCCTGAAAGAAGTATTTTGCTGTTAGGTCTTGTCGATCAAACTTTAATGGCTTCGGGCGGGCCACTGGACGAAAACGAACTTACGAGAGGCGATGACCCTGCGTTTGTTTCAACGTTTCCCCTCGTGGTAGCCTGCTTGGAAGTATCGACTCTAGCTGACTTGTACGTAAAAAATATTTAAGTACGTTTCAATTATCATAATAAATTAATTAAATTGCGGAATAAACTATTTCATTTCTGGGCGAACAGAACCACACATTGGGTGGTCAATACCGTGAAGAGACCTCCCGGTAGACATAAAGAGATGGAATGAGCTTGATTTCTTTCCACAAAACTGGCCCCTATTAGCCATAGACCGGAATAGTTGGAATAAAGGAATCGAGGTCGTGGGACACCAACGTCTGATAAGTTAAATAGGAATCTAAGTAGGGCAGTAGTTAATTATGCTGAAATTAGCCACCGAGCATCTGCCCACTGCTAACGAATAGAGCGACCCTAGTGGTTGAAGTCCTGACGCAAGGACTTCCTCCGCCCTGGTTAGGTCAGGTTTAAAACGGTTAAATTTAGCTGCTTGTTTGTTTGGGTCAAATTTAGTAATTGGAGTACCACTCCTGACGACAGATCGATCTGATATTTTTACACTGTTGATCTTTAAAAATACATTTTTAATTTTTAGCACTTATAAATTCTACTCTGGATTCACTATGTTTAAGGGTTTTATATTAAAATTTGTCCGATCAATATCCCTGATATACCTAATATTATTTTTTAGTCAAATAAAATACCTACTACATAAACACATATTTCCTAAAACTACGTAGAGTTTATTTCTGGTAAATTGGCTATTTTTTATTAGCATTTTGTTCTAAACCAACATCATTGATGTTGTAATAAAACCGTAAAAATAAATATATTTTATAATTTTTAGTTTCTACAAGCTGAGCGAGAGTTAATAAAAGGATAACAAATATTTATTTATACTAAAGCCCAACAGCGAATGCGGGATAAATAAAAGTCTTCATATTTAGTAAAATTATTTATTACAAATACAAAGTGCGTTGATCTCGGGACCGTGGCTAGATCAGCTTCGAACAGGTGTAATAATAGGTTCTAGTTTGTGGTCCCGTCGAGCCGGTTCTGCCCGACCCCGAACACCACACCCTCGCACTCGGAGCTGAAGCTCACGTCGTTGTGTCGTCGCCAAGTTATAACACACGCAGTACTTAGTTTTATAAATGGATCAAAGCGAACCCTCGTGCGACAGAGTGACGACGCAACGCGTAGTAAGCTAGAGCTCAGGCACCGGCCACCACAGCGCCGCGCATCCACACGCAACAAGTACGCTCTAGTCGTAACGCGACCTACTGAGTACAACTAAATCTAATCGTTACATAATACACGCTCGGCCTAATTTAGACGAACAAGGATGTGTTTTAATATGAATGATTTGCCGATTGCGTTTACTTTTGACGTCACACTTAAGAAATGATTAGTGATGATAAAGGACATGAGGAGGTAAGAGTGCCTAAGGTCTGCAGGACGACGTGGCAGGTGGTGTCGACTTAGCAAGATATAATATTACGTGTGGCTCAAGTTCTTATTATTAACGTTAATGATATAAACAGTCGTTTAGTTAACAAGAAATCAATGGCAAGCGTTTCCGGGTTAGTCAACAGTCTGCGCAGGCCGAGTGCTGTCAAAGCTCGCAGGCTGCTGGCAGGCGCTGGCCAGTCCCGCGGACCAGAGATCAGACGTGCCGACCAGAGACCCGCTCATGTGTAGGCAGGAGACATCAAGCCTATCCATGTAGGTACTATATACATTCAGTATTAACGTGAACAGTACAAATATACAATATAAAGGCCCTGACGGCCATGCTGCTGTTCTATTGCATTTCGCAACTATAATGTTAGAAGACTCTTCCCTCTGATTGCTGTAATGGCTCCCACCGTCCACAAACATCGTATGTATATGCACTATTGTAAATACGTACGAAATGTAATATATAATATTAAGTTTACTTTACAATAACATCTAAAAGTAATATCCTTAAAATATCACCTGTAGCAGAGTGATGCATAACAATGGGAAATGACATTCTACGAGCATTAAAGAATCTGATAGGTACCGGTACACCCACGGGGAGGTAAGGTGACCATCACACACGGAGAAAGCTTTAGTTATTTTGTACGATTACCTAATTATTAGCTACTTACGTTGTTTCCACATTCAGACTGTTTAAAGTTTCTATCTATTTGTTAAGCCAAGGTGGACATCTTCCATATCGGCCCTACTGGTGAGTAAATACTTAGCCGGTTTGTACTGTGACTACTACTGCTACTGCCATTCCTGTTACATTCGCTTGTAAGGATATGGCGTAAGTACTATCTATCATCTAAAAATCAATTAAAGCGTAGGAATAATAATATCAAGTCTCCAACACGGCTTAGATTGCGAACCGTCTCGCGCAGGGAGTTGGATCTAACTGACAATAATTTAGAATAAGAGAGAAGTAGGGCCTTTGAGATTTGGATTCAAATGTTGGTTCTAGGGTAGACTGTCGAGCGCAGTCGTGTGGGCCGTGATATGTATGGCAGCACAGCGCTCGCCGCGCCCCCCTCACTCGCACTGGCTCCGCCGCTCCGGCGTGACGCGCGTCACACACACACATACACACTACGAGCTAAGGACATGAGTACACTTATATATCTAGAGGGAGCGCAGCTCGCAGGCGACCGCTCCTCACCTTCGATCCATGAGATTTGGTTCCCTAGCCTAAAGAGTTTTTGCTTTTTCTAACAAGTCGTTGATGAATTTCTGAAAAGATAAAATACAGATTAATTAAATAATAAAACCAGCCAAGTGCGTCGGACTCGCGCACGTTGGGTTCCATACTATTACACTAACGTGTACCTGGTACCGTTTTTAATATTGAGCAAAAAAGACGAAAAAAAACTCGTTTATTGTATAGGGACCCCCTTAATATATATTTCTTTTTCAAACATTTTGACAGGTTGTCGAAGTGACACGCACACAGCAATACTAAATATTTATTCAGATTTCTGTGGGCAATACGGTTCTGAATCGTTTTTCAATTTTTTGCCGAGTCAATTTTCTATCGAGTTAATGCATTGAAATAATATGTATTTTTTTTTAGAATATTGATTGTTGTGATAATATTAACCAACATATTATATTACGTAGGTATAATATATTATAGTAATGACGCGTACCGCCATTTTTATGATACTGATTTACTTGTTTTTCGCTCGCCGTGTGTTCAGTGATATTCTTTACTTTCGTTTTAACGTATAACTCGCAAATAACACAATTCGAAAACTTGTTTATAGATGTCATACGATTCATAAGGATTTTGTAAATTCATTCGATGACTGCTCTGGCCAGTTGACCACTAGTAGAACACAGCTGCTGTCATTATAATGGAAAACAGCAATATTTTATTGCGGCGAAAATAATTGACAGGAAGTATTATAACGATTGCAGGTAAATGAGACAAACATTGATAATGCTAAACATATGAAACACATTTTCTCTTTGATCACCCATATAAAAGATAAATAATTATAGTCCGTGCGTTATAGCATGGTGCGGGTGACACTTGCCTGTTTGACGTTGACGTCTGTCAGTGCCACATGATTAGTGATGGGCATTAGAAAAACCTTTTTTTATTGTTGTCGATTTTTGTATATTATATATATAACAATCAGAACCAGGTTTATGATTCTTTTTTACTCTTCTTTTTTATTTTGTTTACTCGTGGCAGACAGTACGAGTGCTAGCGCCTTGTATGCGACACATATTTAGTTCTAATTCATTTTTGTTAAGTTGTTTTTGGTTTTTGTTTGTTGAATTTTTTCCTTAGCAACTTTATAACCAATCCTACAATGTTGCGTTATTTCATCAATATAATTAAAGATTTTTTTTTAAATAAAAATTGAACTACGCACGATATTCGTTTTTTATTCCAAAATAACATCGACAACCTGTCCATCGTAGCAGTAAATCCCATCACTAAATACGTCTATGACGTTACGTTATACGCATAACACTTTACTTTATTTTTCATTTCATTAGATTTTATTTGAAGCCTAGAATATTCTGGTTGGCTTTAATTTAATCTACTAAAGTTATAAACGATTTTGCATAATACGAATGTGATACAGCTACAATAATAAGTCATAATTTTTACATCGCAGCAACTTGCAAGAGTGACACGAAACGTTACAGAAACTGTCACCCGCACCATGCTATAACGCACGGACTTATAATCGTAACTGTTTTTTTTTTCTAGCTATTTGTGATCCTAGACGAGAACTGCCAGAAAGTTCAATATTTATTGTGAGCACTATAGTGTGATTACTGTATGTTATTGTACGCCGTGTGCGAATATATCAAATTTCCTAGTGTTTCTGAATTAATTTACCTGCGTCAATTTAAAATCTCATAGCGTATTAATTATTTATGTGTATAGATGCATAGAACCAGGAAGTAGGTATGGTTAAAACCAAAGTCAAAAGCACAAGTGAAGTGAGTGAGGACTGACATCTTGGTACACGAGCGCGGCTTGACAGCGCTAGGGAATGTAGTCACAGAGTGCGTGGCGAAAACGATACTACTTTGTGGCCCCGGCTACGCTCCGTGTGTCATCATAACGGAAGGTTACTTACATGTATATCTTTTTGAGGTTTTTTGGCATCAGCAAGTAAAACCTGGAACAGTAACAAAACAAATGGGTAATATCAAATTGTTTGCTGAACCAAGGAATGTGTAACTGTAGATTATTAAAAAAAATGTGACCAGCTACACCGTACCTGGTACGGCTTTTACAATAATAATAAATCTAGTCTAAGCTACCTAATCGGCACAATATTTAACGTTAGCGGCGGTTTTTTTAGAGATCTCTGGAATGATGTGAGGAGACGCACCGTGAGGTGTCGGCGGCGCAGCTCGTCGCTGTCCATGTCCAGCAGCTCGTCGATGTCCACCTCCACCTCCTGCGAGCTGGCCGCCGCGCCCGCGCTCCCCCCGCCGCTGTCCTTCTGCAACACCCATACCAAAGACATAGTACATACTCACACCCTTATTACACCAATACTACACCGCTATAAGCGTACCAAACGTTTACCTAATCGGTATAAGTTGTAACAACTTGGTGAAGAGTCGGTGGTGTTCTAATATAATAGCAGAATAAATGGACAGCTCACCGGCGTTTCATACAGCTTCTGCAACTCATCGTAGAGCCACATCTCCACGGCGAGCCTCTTCCGTATCAGCGCCATCTGGTGGCTGCCATATTTAGCCGTCAGAAACTTCTCGCGGCGCTCCTTTACCTGATGAATTACACTAATAAATATAACAAACTATTTGTTACCAACCAATAACGTCAAAATCGTGAACGCACTCTGTAATATACAACTAAATGAAGTCTTCATATAAACGGGCGCAATGAGAGATAATAATATGCTTAAGCTATTGGATCGTGGCATGGTCCAGTCGCGAGCGTGTTACAGTGACGAAAGGACGGTATGTCGTTGATGTAATTAAAATGCTGCAGGTGGGCATCCCGACTGTAGGCACTTATTTTTTAGAACCGGCCGAGTTAAACTACTATTCTTTTAACTATTCGCCGACCCCATTCAGTTTCCGACCAATTGATGCTACAATACAATTCTTTTAAGAGAAACACGAAATTAAAGACTTAAACAAATTTTTAGCTACCGATTCAAAAACTATTTTCGAAAAGAAGAAATTGTATCGTGTAATGATAATATTCAATACTTTTAATTGATGGGATAACTTCAGGGGAAGAAACCCAGGCTTTTTTAGGGTTTCGTAGCCAAATGGCAAAAACGGAACCCTTATAGATTCGTCATGTCTGTCTGTCTGTCTGTCCGTCCGTCCGTTCGTGTCTGTCACAGCCACTTTTTTCCAAAAGTAACGTAAGTAACGTCTAAATCGTAAACCGGAATTTACCTTTCATTCAACCAACGCAAATATGAAAATCGCCCATTAAGGGTTCCGTAGCAGCAAGTAACATAACATAAAAGTTATTGTTGATTTTATGTTTGAGGAAAAATGTTATTGATAAGTATTTGATATTTATTTCGTATTATATTTTGTTTTAGATCTTGACCCCATTAGTGGACCTCTCCATGCCAATGGATTCCATCCAATACAAAGCTTCGACAGCTTCGACGAGGGCGGCCCTAATTGAGATTACGAGATGAAGTGGAAATACTGTACAACAAAAGTTAAAAAAACTATAGACCGCACAGAGTGATAGAATGAAAGTTAGGCTTAACATCAAATACAAAAATAGCTTGACTTCATACAGCTTAGAATAGAACCTAGTGGAAATACTTAAATCCTTGTTAGTACACAAGTACCGTACACTTCTGATGAAGAGGTCACGGTTATGAATTGTTTTGTGGATTGGTTGCGAGTTTTGCAAGCAGCCCATTTAATCCTTCCCACGCCTTCATCACCACATTTTAAGATCATTGTCAAACTCTTTGCGATGGATTTGATAGCATTCACTGAGGACGCATCCTGGTCGGTTCGTACGTATGGGGCTGGGCGGGTTCATACCTCTCCCTTGTCGCTGAAGTTGACGTGCAGGCCGGACTTGGCGGGCGAGCGCTCGGTGGGCGAGAGCGCGGGGTGCGCGGGGGGCGCGGGGTAGCCGCCGGCCGCCACGCCGCACTCCATGCCGCACGCCGCCGAGCTCGCGCTGCCGCGGTTCTGCAACAACAAGCGCGCGGCACACGTTACTCTGCGTTCTCGTTCTCTACCTTACAACCTAATAGATAACCTGGCTAAGCTAAGCTCATCGATTGCTACATGAAATTAATTCCTTGTCAGCAATCGTCGCTCACAACATGGCGCGTGTATTGTATTCAGGTAAATAAAACTTACTCCATTTATTTGTAGTCAACCACAAGTATTTGAACAATCTTGGTGAGACTTTAAATACATATATTTCGTTAAAGAACTAAAAATCAATGTAAACCAACAATAACGATTATCAAATCAAATGAACCACGTATTGAACTAAATGGATAACATGTTCATTGTGAATGTTGAGTTTTCGTCCACGGATACCGGAACTAGTATCGATCCACAATTTAAAATCCACCAAACATTATAATAAATAATGTCTCCTGACCGATTTTGGCTACGGCAGCTAATGTGACTATGACACCAGTCAGCTACGGACATATTATAGTGCACAAGCGTGTGCGCCAACACAGCTGCACTCTCAGACGGCAATCCGACATGACCGGAGAAAGATCAGGCGCAGTACGGCAGTACCCATATTTTGCATTCCGAAGCACGGTTTGAAACATACAAAACATTAATGGTTGACTGAATAACGTATCTCTTAGAAAAAATGGGTATGCCAAGATCAAATTATGACAACTAACAGAAAACAGTCATCTTAGATACAATGCTTCAGTACCAAAGACGGGACAAGTTGTCTCGCACTGTTATTTCCAGAGTTCCAGTAACATAACAATATGCTGCGAGGCGTGCGTCGGCCGCGCCACGCGCCGGCCTCGGCCCGCACCTCCCGGTCCGGACGCAAGCACTTTCAACAAACAAGTCGGTCGTGGCGTGGAGCTATATTATCAAAACAATTTCCACAGACTCCACATGTCGCTTTGTCTCAACTCCAACTACCGCTTATCATGATACAGTTTGTACCTAATTCCTAAATGATTTATGGGTAACTTTCTTCAATTTTGGTACAGGTACAGTTAAATCCCTTCTTTACTAAATGAAGTATTCATTGTAAGAGTCAAATCTACGATACCATCATCTTCGATAATTCATCGGAGCATCAACTAACGTACTTTATTAATTCCTGAAATAGGTGAACTAATATTTCTTTCGTAAGGTGACAAAAATACAATGCAGTTTTTCCGCGAAGTAGGCAGTCAGCATATATTGTGCACAAATGCCAGTAATTCAGTGTGGCGAACTGGCGACGTACCCCTAGGACAGGACCTGCATATTGTGAGGGAACAAAGACGGTTGCGCCGTTTACTTGTCGCGCCAACGACCGCTGAAAGGTTTCAAACAACTAAACACCTTTTGAACGTCCCCGGGCAGCCGGGCGCCGGGAGAGGGCACGGGCGCGGGTACAGCCACCCCGCGGGTGCAGACGTCTGCGAGCGAGTGCAGGGAGCCTCCCCGCAGACGTCTGATGAATATATACCAAGCCACAAGCTTACATAAGGCATTTTTAAGTTCTAAGGACTACATTTGTACGGGAATACATTTTTTCATGGGGGTGCCACAACAACTTTCCTCGTAGTGACCAGGACCCCAATGGCCTCTCTGCCATGCTTATTATGCAGTTGGCTTGTTGTTCTGTTAGTTAAAAAATCTATTCCCATTTTTGAACGACCCGTGATATAAACTATTTAGATAGAACTATTTACCCGAGATCTCGTGCCTGACACTTCAGGACAGTCGTACTTATGACCGGTAGATCCACGAGGCAGCCGCTGCATTGTTCCGACAGATGAGTTGACAAATCTGTCAGGCATTCCGTCAAGAAGTGTGCCAAGACGAATGCAGTCAACAAACAAATATCCAGCGCCTCTGCCGGAGACATGGTTTCAACAGGGTAGCTCGAGATAACGTGAATGCTCAAAACAGCAATACGTTGCGTTTCCGATATTAGATGGACATTTCATTGCTGCGTTGAGCAATTATGCTATTGCTATCACATGTAGGGTTCGTATGACGTATCCAACCTACTTTACGGATACACTATAAAATAAAATAAATAAAATAAAATAAATCACATCATGTGATGTTGATTACTTGTACTAGTTTTATCTTTTAGTGAATGTAGGTGGTGTTATCACTACTTATGATCAAATCCTCCTCACATATTCCATTTCACCTAACAACCTGCGTGGGAATATGAAAATAAACAGGACGCAATCGCATTCATACAGCAGTCCATACAGGTTTACGGGTACTTACAGCTTATTAATGGATACTGAAAAACAAAACTGTCTTGTGATCACAGTGTTCAATTTTGCAGGAGACAGTATAGACTATAGTGCCTGTAAAGTAGCGTTAGTAGTGATTATGTGTCAGACATAATAGACGTGTCTGTGTGTAGTTAGGAAAATACGTTACTTAAAAATTATTTCTTTGTCGTCGATTACTCGTTGAAATCGTTTTTTTACTAATACTTAGGGGTATCAAATGAAATCTAGCTTGCATTTATTAAGTTTCGCCGCGGTTGATTGTTGTTTTCAATAAATTACATAAAGTAACGACACGATCGCCCACAATATCATGTCAGTCCATGATTCTTTTATTGGGAAGCGAGTAAGTATAGTCGGGCGAGGAGAAATGAGAAGAAAACGTCTTACGTCAACTTTGCACAAAATATAATCAGGATGTCATAAATGACATACGCTAAGTCACAAGACACTCCACCAATAATGTGCTTTTGATGCGAACTTCTCGATGTCGAATCCTCGTCCTGACCCACGCTAGCTCTTGGAGTCAATTACGACCGATCACTTTGACGGATGACCGCAGTAGCCAGTTACTCTTAGATAGTAAAACTCTTTGATTCCAAAAAAATTTAAGACGCCGTCATACATATTTGCTTTATAACAGACTAAGCAAATTGTAAAATGATTTTCAGTCATTCCACTTAGATCTGTTGTTGATGTGTCACAAATAGCCTGTGTATACGTCAGCAAGATATATATTTATATACGATAATTGTGTTCGCATTGATAACCCAAACACTGTTATCATAATCAATTAAAGTTATCTGAGCAGTTGACTAGCGCTCGGCACAGCGGCATCGCAACTACAGGCAAAATGACACAGAAGCCTTTCTTCAAAATTATCCGGCAAAAGAGAGGCCTCTGTTATTACGAAATATGACGGCTAATATGCGTCCTCAAAGTTTATTGTAATACTGGGTTTCCTGACTACTGTTACTAGTTGCGCCCGGCGCTGTTACCAGTGCTGACCAGGTGTCAGTTAGTTTTTAAGTAAACTGACTGACACCTGGTCAGCACCGTTTAAAAATATTATGTTATTTTCGTTATTTTATAGTTGTTATGCTCGGACCCCTCATACAAAATGGCATACAATATGGTTTTTTTTTCGAATGCGTTTCTGTGCGACTTACTATTCATTATGTAATTTCATACGTAGTCTGTCAAACAGAATTCCATGGCTCAACACTCAACAGAGGAATCGTTATCTCGGCTGAGTGACTGAATGTTCGACAGTCTACGATGTACACACTCTGGACACCTGCCTTATTAGATTATTACGAGTACGTGTAACATTTAATTGGTTTACCGGAGTTAGTAACCATTTGTAGGTAAGTAGTTAGTAGGCACCTGCCTCTGCCTGCCCCTGGCTCTTAGTACATTCTGCTCGTTATTTATGTATTCTATTTTATTTTTATAGACGATTGCATTAAAAGTAAAATATTATATTTCGTGGGTGGAGGCTCTAGGCGCGAGTGGGTGTATATTAAAATAGATTGTGAAGAGATTCCCATCTCTTTACGAAACTTATTTTAATTTATATATTTTGTCTCCTTATGTACTGGGTCTGTTGACTAAACCCTCTGTTTCGAAATATATGTAACAAATAAAAAATATACCCAAAGCAAAGGTCAAACGGAAGTTGAAATTTATAGCATATTCCTTCTACGGTCCTTTAAAGTAGCGCAAAAAATCGAACTTCGTTCTTCCAATAAAGATTGAACTTTTCCACGGGTTGTCAATCTGTCATGTTGACCAAAAAAATTACGGGCAATTCGTTACTCATACGACTCTGATTTGATCTTGGACTTTATACTCGAATATTTTTCAATCGATTTATCAAAGTAATACTTCTTTTTTAATCTGGTTGGTTTTCTTATTATGAACCAACATATAATATGTCGTCATGGCGCGTGCCGCCATTTTTATAGCACAGATTCACTCATCTTATGGCGTATCCTTGGTCTTTCTTTTGCCCAGTAGGTATTCTTTAGTACTTTCTACTTTCTTTTTCAAATTGTGTGATTTGTCAGTAATTAGTTTGAATTATTGTAATGTACTAACGTACCTATAATGTCTTTGTCAATAATGTTTATTGATGTCATATTATTATGTAGGTACCTATGATTTACAATTTTTTTTAATCATTCGACTACGTCACGGGCCTGTTGGCCACTAGTAGTTATATTTTTAATGAAAGACCTATGGTACGCTAGCTTAAAAAAAAGCTGCTGTTTATTCACCCGCATATTGTGTCCTTTCAGCACAACCTACAGGGTAGATACTTACCTACTGTCTATTGACTTATTAAGTTAGTACTATGACATTTGGCGGTAAATGTTCTTATACTTATTGACTACAAATACAAGACAACAGATCTAAATGAAAAGGGTACCAAAAACAGTGAACGATTCGATTTCCGAACTATTTAGGTATAACTAGGTTTTATCCGCGATTTCACTCGCGCAAATCTGTTATAGCTGCAAAAACAGTACCCCCTCTGACGCAGTCAGTTATTATAAAGTGCCTTTGTGTTAATCCAGGGTGTCAGTTAACACCAACCAAAATTTATCAAAATTGATCCTGCCGTTTGAGCATGAAAGAGTAACAAACATCTATCCATATTCACAATCCTTCGCGTTTATAATGTGCATGGGATGAAAAATGTGGGTACGGTATGCTCCTAATAATAATATAATTAACCAGCCAACCAACACATCCCACTGCTGGGCACAGGCCTCTTCCAATATAGGGATGGTATGATTATCACCACGCTAGCTCACTGCGCATTAGCGATTTTACATTCCAATACCTATCCTGGTATTTGGAATCCAGGTTTCCTCACGATGTTTTCCTTTACTTTCTGTCAGTAGCCCTTTAGAATAACTACGTACCTATAACTTTGAAAAAGTCACATTGGTATTTGCCTGCTCTGGGGATCGAACTTGTACCCCGTGCACGCATCCATACATAGTACCGCAAGGCCACCGCGACTTTATACTTATTAAATTATTTTTAAAGCGGATCAATTTCATTCAAGCAAATATTGTGATTATTCATCTTATATTATAAGTTACGTTCGGGGTAAGTCTAGATGTGAATAGTCTTCACTTTTTTCAGTCTATCAGATTGTTTTTAAAAACGACAGCATTATTTTGATACACTGCCCATTGCTTGTACTACCAGACGTTAAGGCCGCGGGCAAAGCGTTAATCAACTTAACACTTGACCTGTAAATAAAAGCTCAGTACAGATGTAAATTGTACGTAATGTAGAATTAGTAGGTATACCTACGTACCCGAGGTAATAGTGTAAATACGGATCGCATATTATCACACGCAACACTTACGTATACCTACGTAGCGTGAGCCACTATTTGATTACAAACACACGTCACGGATGTGATCACGAGGCCATTATTACTTAATCCTATACAAAATTATGGCTTTGGCAACGCGGATACAGAAATAGAAAACATTTAGCGCTGTCTATTTACGAACAGAATCAGCTTCCACCGTCATCTCCTGCATTCATTAAGCCTATATCGTTATAGCCTCCTATTGTGCATTTGATAACTGTGTGTACCTATGTTTAATCGATTCGGTCACCGTTATTCAGTATTCATATGAGTTTGAAACAACAGCGCCAAGTCGTTACGCGCGAGTGTGTCGCTCGCTACTCGCTAGTAATCATCTCAAGTTCGTACCGAGATCGCGTCTGCGGTCACTGCCCTCGGAGAAGCTCAGCCGGCTGCCGGGACCTCCTTAAGGTCTTACAACGATATTGACCTCGTAGACCACCAACTAGTTTTGGGTAACGAACACTTAAACACTTCACCATTTGATATAGCACAAACACATACTGATACTTGAATGAGTGTAGTTTGAATCAAGGTAACAAGCGCTAAGACACGATTGCGCCAGGAGCCACGCGAGCTTCGACTGTGGTTTCGGCCGTCCAATACAACTGCACACCAAGATAAGCCGAGCAGCGGAGCGCGGGGCCCGCCGCGAGCGCCCCGCGCCCGCTCCCCGCGCGGCCGGCGCGGCGCGCCCCGCGGCGCTCAGCTGATACACGCCTGACTCGCGACAACGACACCGACACTTACTCATTCAATGATGACTGTCTTACTGTCTTTTTGTTCAGTAGGTATGGTACGGTACGTCCACCATATTATATGGTGGATTATGGCCTTATTTGTACCAGTACCCTTACACCCGAATCCTAATTAAGATCATTAAAATATGATAAAATACTTAGCTACCTTTAACTACCTTACCTAATATAGGAAAAAAACCCAGCCACGTGCGACGTGCGTGTCAGACTCGAGTACGAAGGGTTCATTATGTGCGTACCTAAGTAACCCTTCCGATATCCCATTATCTAGGAACAAAACGGCAATAAATAACGGAAGCTTTAAATCCTTATTTTATTCTGGTTTTAGTTAGTATAGTTTGTTATTGCAGCAACAGAAATACATCATCCGAGAAATTTTCAACTATAGCGCGGAGTATGTGTCGCATCCATCTGGTGCCCGACGAACTACGGGACAGACAGCGGAGCTAGATGACATGCTCCCGATTTACGTTTGGGTTCGAAACCCCAAAAGTATGGTTTAAGCTTACATATGATTAATATTTAGGTTTTCATTGACCGTTATTTAACCTATTGCTTAAAGGCCTACAAATAGGTGAGTTTGTGAGTAGGTAAGTGTATCCTTGTAGTATTACCTCTTGTAACCCTCGTATTAACCTAATTCTGTAATAAATTAAACCTAATAAAAACAATAGTTATACCTTTGCAGTGCTGCAATGTACGTGGGATTCGTTGAGTAAGTTTACTCCTAATAATATTCCAGGCAGAATACAGAAAATCGCGACTAGGCAAGCATGTTTACTTGTTTCTAATTATTTTTAAAACGTGACGTAAGCATTAATATTTCTACACCTACGCGCAATACCTATCATGTTTCAGTAGCAAGCATTGGTCAGTTACTTACTGCCGACTTATACTAATCACTAAGCTAACCATCTGTCCGAGCTTCGCCCGTGTAGCTTATCATTACAATTATTTTTTAAAGTATGTAGGAACCTAAAAACACTACAAACCCGGAAACAACCTTCAAGCTGAAGATCAATGCCGTATCTTAAAACTCAGCCACAAAAACATTTTTAAAAAGTTTTGATTTCATGTATTTTATAACCAAACGATCTCGATTTTGCAATTTACACAGCCGAAGCCATTTAAAAATACTTCGCAAAAAGCTTAAAAAACTAGTAAAGTGCGAGTCTGACTCGGGACGCTGGGGTTCTAAATAAGCAAAAGAAAAAGAAATCTGTCAAAGAATAAATATGATCTAACTAAACGGTTTTCACAAAGTTCGTTACTTCGTACCATATTTCAAGATTCCTAGTTTACAGGAAGTCTCCTATAGGTTTTGATTCCCTTGCGAGTGTCGAAAATTTGCGGCATAAACGGTTGTAACCGACTTCAAAACGGAGGTTTCTCAATTCAATCGTAATAAGTATATGCTGTATTTTCTTATGTTCGTTCGCGGATAGTCGTTAATGTTGTAAAATTGTAATCTTTCCATGATAAGGAAGGCAGGGTCTGATGATGGAAAACCAGGGAAATCGACGGGAACTTTTAAAAAATATAGGGAGCACTAGTGTGTGTTGTAAGATATTTCATTAAAAGACTACAATTTAACAAAGGTCTTGAGTAGATGATGGAGCCGAGAGACAATCGAGGGAACTCTGCAACGGTTCACAGCAGCTACCTTGTGTATGAGCTTGAGTAATTTGTATTAATAAGACCTTTACACCTAGATGGGTTTTGATTGTTATTAGGAGTCTGGTGCAGAAGACAAAGAACAACTGAGCTCTGAGAGAACTCTTCAACGGTTAGGAGGTAAAAAAGTAATTAGAAAACTTAAATTTCCTATGGACTGATAGTTGTGTTCTTTTAAATCTATTATGTTGACCTAATTTAAAAAAAGTTTAATTTTAACACTAAAAAGAAAGATAATTAATAGAGAAAGAAGATAATTTACTTCTACAAAGAAAATAAAACCGACTTCAACAAAATAAACCGATGTTACGGCAATTTTTCATTCCATTTTTTTTTTTTTCGCGGACAAAATCGTGGTCGACAGCTAGTAGAAATATATAAAAAAGTATGTTTATCAGTTGTCTAGTACTCATAACACAAGTTCCTCTCGTATACTTAAATTGAGACTTGATGGCGTTGTGCTAATGTTGAGGAATATTTATTTATGAAACCCGGGTACCCCGATAAATTGATTTCTACAAGCGGTCACTTACAGCTAATTTAGCAAGAGTAGGCGGGAGTCGTCGCTTCACGTCGCTGCACGGCGTGTCTGCCTTGTGTGCGTTTCCACAACTCCAAAATTATTACGGTAGTGGCGAGGCCCGGTCACTGTACCATAATTTGCTATGGTTGTAGGTAGCCAAAATGAGTGTCGATAAAGATAAGCCCTTACTGATTTTCCGAGCAAAACTCCATACCGATAGAATTTAAGCTACTCCCAAACCAAATTCCATTAAAATCGGCTTATTAGTCAAAGCGTAACGTACTTTAACATTTGAATTATTTGTATAAATTTAAAATGTGATTATTAAAAGTTGCCAAAACCTGTGGTGACAACAACCTGGCTGTCTGGTACTAGCAACGATGAACGCCGCACGATCACCGGATAACCGAACTCTAAATACATCCTTTTCTGAGAATAGTGTTGTAACCGCGAGTCGATTTTGAGTGGTGAGAGGGTGGTGAACTCACGTCAATAAGCAAGCACCGGAGCAGGCCGGACCCAGGACACACGCGGGCACAGGCGGGAGCCACCTGCGCCGCGCCCCGTGCGCCGCTACACCTAGCTACTAGAGTGAGCCGCCCGGGCTTAACAAGCACTGCTTTATAACTAGTCAACTGGCTTACTTAACTTTGAATGTCTTCAAATGCTGTAAGTTTCACATGGTTAACCCTGTCAGTATAATAGCGCGATGAACGTTATTTAGTTCTTGGGAAAACGAATGACAATGTCATAGTTACTAAGAACGGCGTCTACAAGCTCACGTAACAAGAACACAACAAACGGTTTGGCGTCGACAATATCGTGGCGATGTCATGACAGAAACTTAAGAAGAGTTGAGGTGTGTGCGCTGGGCGAAGGCGAGCCGTGGAGCGGGCGACGCGCCGGCGACGGCAAGCAGGCGCGGGTCGTGCGACGTCGCCCGCTCGGGCTCGGCCGCGGTACTCACGCCGCTCCTGAACTTGAAGAACAGCGACATGGGGGCGGCGCGTCGGGCTGCGGCCGGGTCGCGCCGACACTGCCGCGCCGCCACGCAGCCGCGCCCGCCCGCCGATTGCCGCGCGCCGCCGCACTACGCACATGCGTGAACCTCCAGAAAGCCCACTCCGACATTCACTGAATCTACACGAGTTGAAAAATAAATGGTCAGGTTAGGAGTTTGGTGCTAAACCTAAACAAAACAAATAGTTTTAGGACTAGGAGCGACACTTCGCGGCGCGGCGGCGTTGCGTCGTTGTTTCACAACTACCCGCTCAACGGTGTGGAATATTTTATTTATTTATTTGTCTATTTATTTCAGGCATCAAGGTCCATATAAATATGCACAATACTATATTACCATACAACTTAAGAATACTATAAATATATTGGCGGTAAATAACACCTTTGGGCCAAAACTCTTCTTCGAGGAACTTCTCGAGGTGATGTGTCGGAATGCGCACCATGAACGACTTCTCTGGTCCCTGCCTTTTCAGCACCTGTTTTGTTTTTGACAGGATCCGCTTACCCTCTTTAGCTTTGTCTGCTAGTTTAACCTGCGAGTTTTTTGCCTCAACAGGCTTCCTAGTGGCGGCTATAATTGCTGCGTAGGCTCGTTTGGGGGTCGTAGATCTACACACATCGTCGTCTTTTTGTGCCCGTGTCGAGCCCGCTGACTCGAAACTGCAGATGAAGACGTTTTGAGCCCCGCGACGGTTGTTCACATTCACGTTACTAGGTGACCTGCTTACAGAAATTGCATTGCGCAATAACACTACTTCTGCCCGTAGATTATTGTTGGTGTTGTTGGACACCTCCATCCGATGCTGCATCTCAACCTGGCTCTGATTTAGGAGTGTTATATCCTTCAGCAGCCTGGTGACATAGATCTACGTGGTCGAACGTTACGGGAGGCAGCTTGTGCAGACCCTTCGCAATGAATTCAGGCACGTCGTCCGGGTCGGTCTCCTTCAACAACGTTATGATGTCTTGCGTGCTCTTCTCTGCCATCTCCTCGACGCGACGGCATCTGGCTGAGTTTGCCAAGCGTCCTGAACAGCAGCAACTTGGCACTGCAAATCTCTTCCTCCTTGAAAAATGTTTTGCAGATCTGCAAGATGCTGACCTCGGCCATGGAGTCAATAGCATGCTTGACAAATACCATATGACAAATACTAAAATCAGATGCATAAGGAATACCCAAACTTAGCAAATTACAATAGCATTAGTGGATCACACAACACAAATACCTGTCTTGGTTTATGGTCTAAACATGATATGCGCTGGAGAAATGGGTTCAAAGTCCTACTTGGTCAGGAAGTTGATGAAGGTCGAGTAATACAAATATGGATTTTTAGATTTTTTATTATTCTCAAAAATAGCTCATGAAATATGAAATGACGCTTATGGGTCGGTAATTTTGATATAGTAGCCTTATTTCCTTTCTTGCAGTGAAATTATAAAATAGGGCCATAAATCAGGAGGAATTATGCCGGTGTGTTAAACGTTGTTTTGGAGTTCAGTTGTTATTTCGTCCAGCACCACGGAGTTTGACATAATATTTCATGTTACGTAGAGCCCTTTCTACGTCAAAGTTGCTAATTGGTTGAATATCAATAATTTATTATTTATTTTTTCATTTATTTAACAATTTATGTACACAAATATATATACAATATGTATAGAAACACTATATATTACTATATGTATATTCTACGAGAAATCTCTTCCGCAGACCTGCAAAAGGTTAGTATTTTTTTAGCCATCAAGACACTGATTCCACAAGTGCCTCTAGTAGCTAGCTCCATACTGATATAAGTTGCTATCTTCGCATTCGTCTGTTGCCTCGCCTATTAAGACTAATAAGAGGTTAGACAACCTCCGATAATCCAATGATGATCCACACATTTCCTGTAACGGAGTTTCTAATATTTCACAGTACATAAGTTCATTAGATATACGTTATTGTTTAAATTGGGTTATTAGAGTCCTTTTTCCTACCCCTTGCTGTCGATGGTAGAGCGATCTCAGAGCCTCGCTCGTATTTCAGAAGAATGTACCGCTTGCCGGTAAGGTTCGTTTGGAACGATCTTTGATGATAAGTAGTAATCGAATCCCTTACGATACGATCCTACAATTATACTTAATATTAAAAAAGTTTGTTTCCTCAGTACATCAAGGACTTCTTCTCGTCTAGAACTATATTACAGGAGTATTTTAATCATAACAAAGTATTATTAAGATCTCTTTTAATTCACGGGATAACTTCAAGGAAAGAAGCCCGGTCCTTTTTAAAGGTTTATACGGGGACACAGGTCCAACATGCAGGGGCCTTGTTGAGAACTTTAATTTAAAATGTGATGGGGCACCTACCAAGGGTCATCCACTCCTGTTCTATGAAAGAACAGACATGGACGGCCCAAGGTAGCCACAAAACTATTGTAAATTATGGAAGAAACAAATTTGGGCTATGGATAGGATATGTTAGATGTGTTTACTTCTCTTACTATGGATAACTAAGGCAGGTGCCACCTTTCAATACATGAAAATGCAATTAAATTGGCAGGCGGTGACTAGCCGGCTCAAAGATGGGCCCCCTATTATACCGCCATGATAGGCAGCAGGTGGGCAACACCAGAGAGAAACAGGGGTGTAGATTTCGCCATCGCGGGTCACAGACCCGGAGCGGGTTTTCTCGTTATAAATACGCCATTAGACACTTCCACCCCCGAGCAAATAGCTCTAGCGATCCCTCTCTAGAGCAAGTCAGCCAGTTAAGGCAAGAAAAAGCTGGGAGTCCTCGTGAAGAGTGACACCCTGGGGCATTCAGGTTCCGTTGTGTCGCCACTCACAAACAGCTCGCTACAAGCTGCCCTGCGGATGTATGCTCCGACATAGACCTTCAGATACATTTTTTATTTATACCTCAAGGTTTGAAAACGCAAGCTTATATGCCCGTATAGCAAGCTTATAAAAAGCAATCCCTCAGGTCTTGCGTTATGCCCATGATGAGGTAACGACCCGCCCCGAGGGGTTTATTAGGGTTATCATTAGAAGAGATGAAAACATGTTTAGTTAATCGTTGATTTATTATTTGACTTATGTTCATTAGTATATTTTTAATTATATTCGTGACGTGAAATAAATCGTACGAAAAATGTATAATTAGGTCGCAAGACAAATAAACTAGTTAACTACAGAGAATGGCGTTACGCGCCATCAAAACAAATGTCCCCGAAACGAACAGAGTATAAGAAGAGGTTGAGGTAAGTTTGTTTTTGGCCTCCGGCAGTTTTCAACCATCATCAATGATTAAGTCATACCTAGTATTCCATTATTGGCGGGTAAAGCCTCTTTTTTTGCCGGGTAAAACCCCGAGACCGGATGTCCACAACTTACAAGGTTTATTATTTCTTATCCTGATTGCTGCAGCAGCGCGAGTGACCCTTCTGCGCCTCACTTGCGTGGCGGCAGAGCGCGGGCGGGCGGGCCGCGGGCGGGCAGCGGGCGGCGCGCGCCTGCGCCCGGCGGCTCACAGCCTCCGGGAGGACCGCCACAGCGCGCCGCGACCTCTGATGCCTTCTGCGCGCCCGGACTTTGAACTTATGAACGTCCTCCTTATATCTAAACTGATAGTAAACATTCTGAACTTGTCTCGTGTGTTATTTTTGTAATTTTCATAGGAAAGCTTTAAATTAGCTTTAACAACTGGGCTTGTCAGCCGAAGCTCTGTAATAATACATACATTTAGTCAGCGTACTAATAAATACTAGTCAAGTTTACTAGATTAAGAGTTGTGACTCGAAAACTTGATCTTACTGGCTAGGTTTGGAACCTGTTAAAAAAATACCGGTCAATAGCGGCTCTTAAGTGTTTTTAAAAGGTTTTGTTCGGAGCGTTTTTACGATGAGAGAAAAACAAAAACCTAAATAAACCGGTTTAATACAAAACTACGAATAATGCCTAATTACCTACGATAACCATTTGCGTTAATTCCCTACCTAAAACTTGGTAACCGCGAAAATCAAAGAAAGGTGAAAAGAAGCCTAAAAATCTTTTTAAGAAGACAATTTTGGTCTTTATGGAAACCTGTTATTTTCTGAAGGTAGAGTCTTAACAAACCAACGTATGTTTTTGTATTTATTTCGGTAAACAAATTACCGGCAAACAAGCCCTGCTTACTAGCCTTTAACACAACTGCTCACCCTTTGTTTTGTAAAACAGGGAAGGCGATATTCAACGAATGAGTGAGTCAGTTTTTAAGGTTGAAGAGTCTAGTAAAGTGCCTCTTGATCAAAGAGATTTATGTCTCTTATGTAAATTTATCTCATCGGCTAATAACAAATTAATAATAATAAATCCGACGACAAAGGGGAGGTCTAATTCGGGTAGATCTTAAATGTCCCATCAAAGAAAAATTTTCTTGACTGCCTCAAGTAAACAATGCAATAGTCCATATTGCATATCAAATGTTTGCGAATGTTGTACTTTTGAATTATTTTTACCACTGGGGCCATTCGAACGTAGTCGATTTTTATTTACGTTCGATTTGGGCCGTTCAGACTAAGTACCTACCCTAAAAAAGAGAACGCACACCAATGACGAAACGAGAAAATAAGTCAAATATCTACAATTGGAACTAACACCCAAGATTAGTTAGTGTGTAAAGTTATTGAGTCTATTCATACCTCCATTATATAAACTTATAAGTTCTGGGCACCTAAAAGCAAAGAAGACATACAGCGGGCGCGACCACAGCTTTACCACATGCGTATATGTATGTATAATAATATTCTGCTATGATCGTGGTTGTACCTACACATTTTCTCATTTTCCTCCTTTTAAGACCCCTTGTTTAGGAATTCGACTACAATCTTAATACTTTGCTATTTTGTTTAACACTTCTGTTTCCTGAAAGGTCCCGTTATATCTAAACAGACAATGTGGCCGCTTTGCAGTTTGAAACAGAATTAATGAAATAAATATGAATGCTACAGACCACACTTGTCTCTTGGCTGTGAGAGAATGGGAATAGGACCTCTGGTTAAAGGCACTATTTTTTCGCTCATTCTATATACTGGCTTATTGGTCTAGTGGTTAGACCCTGGCTGCTATACGTCGTGTACGGAGGTCGTGGGTTCGATCCCCACCCAGGACAAATGTTTGTGTGATGATTACGATCATTTGTTCTGTGTCTGGGTGTAATTTATTTATAATAGTATTTAGAAATATTTAAGTGTCTTTATCGGTTGTCTAGTACTCATAACACAAGCTACTTAGTATGCTTAACTTGAGACTAGATGGCGGTCTAGAAATCTAGGCGGCGATGTTGAAAAATATTTATATTTATTTGCTTATTTGCGCTCCGGCTCGCCAAAAGTTTGGGTTAAGGAGTACCTACTATGAGTCGCAGCTCAACTTTGTCAATGCGATGAAAAAAATCTATGGCCTTGGTCATCATAGCTTGTCCTGCAGCAGTACTGGGCCAAATATTGTTATAATTTTTCATCTTGCTGTAGTCATCTGCTTTAAAACAAAATGGTTCAGGGACGGTAAGAGACATCAGAGATTCGGTGGGGGACGCAAAAATTTGAACACTGGCCTGCATTTTTTCACAAAGCATTGGTTATAACCATTCAGCATAGCAGTGCCGCCAGCCTTCTGGGCACGTAGTTCCGGTCTCTATGATGACGAAATCTTTTATTGACATTTTATGAATCACACTTTATTAAATACATTATACTGTTGGTTTCATGCTCTAAGTACTTCACATATTAATATAGTTTTAAATAATACAACATTACTTATACTTATTATATTAACTATTTACTAATACATATAAGCGAGTAAATAAACCTGGGCCGCGTGAACATGGCAGTAAGACCGAATTTTAGCGTATTTAATAATAATAATGTGTCCGGAATTCCGGGCCGATTTCCATCACGGCGGTTAGTGTAACTATGACACCAGCCAGCTATGTGCACCAACACAGGTGCACTCTCTGTTCCTTTACTCTCATAGCCCGATGCAACGGTAATCCGACACGACCGGAGAAAGATTAGGCGCAGGACTCAAATTTTTACGTGCCTTCCGAAACATAGAAGCTGTGATATTTATTTCTAAAATGCTCCCGACATTCGAAAAGTCGGTGCGCGCCGTAGGGATCGAAACTCGAGACCTTTGGCTTAGCAGTCCTACGGTCTTACCACTAGGCCATCACAGCTTCTCATTTTAACGTATATTTTAGCACTAGCTTTTGCCCGCGGCTTCGCACGCGTTAAGAAGTATTATTGTTTAGCAATTTAGTGTAAAAAATGAGGGCCTACAAAACTTCATTGTCCACAATATTCTTAACTAATTTGTCATTTGGCGCTAAACCTATCAAGCTACTGGGAGAACTTACTCGTGAGCAAGCAACATAGAACTGCCCATGAGAGAAGCAATGTTCTCTCAAGTCAATACCCGCAAATTTGAGAGTTTGCCCCTGAGACTTGTTTATAGTCATGGCTAGTCAAAAATCTGAGAAGATTTCTACAAACATCCCCTATTTCATCCCCTTTTGTGTGGAATTTATCAAAATCTTTCTTAGCGGATGCCTACGTTATAGTACCTATGTGCATGTAAAGTCTCAGCCCGATCGGTTTAATTTTGACAAAGTTTCATAAAAAATTTCATCCCCTATTTTATCCCCTTGGGGGTAGAATTTATCAAAATCCTTTCTTAGCGGATACCTACGTCATAACATCTACCTGCATGCCAAATTTCAGCCCGATCCGTTCAGTAGTTTGGGCTGTGCGTTAATGCATTAATTTCGATCGAATTTGATTACCATAAAAACGGTTCTAGTGAGTTAATCTTAAAAGATAGACATATACTGTCGCGGACATTTTTTTAGATCATTTCAATAGGAATAATTCTTACATACATATATTGTGTGTATCTTGAACCGTTTTCGCAGCGCACGCAACGGAAGCTCTCAAGGATGAACAATTTTCCCCGTTTTTTTTTCACATTTTCCATTATTTCTTCGCTCCTAATAGTTGCAACGTGATATTATATAGCCTAAAGCCTTCTTCGATAAATGGTCTATTCAACATAAAAAGAATTTTTCGATTCGAACCAGTAGTTCCTGAGATTAGCGCGTTCAAACAAACAAACAAACTCTTCAGCTTTATAATATTAGTATAGATAAACAATATTATGTCTACAGATTTGTGACTCGCCAATATTTTTCTCTTGGTACAAACCACGTATAGATTGTTTGAAACTATCCGTTCTTAGAACAATCTGTGTACTATTTGACAATGGAACTAAAAAAAGCTAATTTTAGCATGATTTATATCTTACTGTAGGCATGACAAGATCGTATTTAAATTGTTTTCGTCAATCGCCATGATTTAGCCATAATGATGTATTCGAATGTTAGTACAAAATCGTTATAAATTCAGTAAGACAGCGTTTGATTTTGCTTCCACCATAAATTATATATACTTGCAAGTCATAAATAGAAGTTACCTATTGAAATTAACATTAAAACTATAGTAAAGGATATGAAAGAATAATATAGGATTACGTCGCAAAACAATGAACTAGTGACAGACAATTGGTAGCACATGACAGTACGACTCTGATTATGGCTCATAAAAGCTGGAGTACAATGATTTCGAGCTAATACATAGTTGGATTAAAAAATGTTCAGGCACAAAATCAAATGTCACCTTAAATCGAATCAGTGACATTTTGAATATAGCTCTGTTTTCAATTTTACTGTTTTTAATTGTAATTAAAACTGTTCGCCTCTCCCTGAGACGCACGCTAAATTTTAACAATAACGAGTGGTGGTATTAATTTTAACAAAAAATAAAAACCGACTTTAAAAAACAACGGCACTCAAAACTTGAAAATAATCTAAGTGACAAAACATATCCTATCACCTAGGTACTGAATAAGTTGATGCCAAATTAGTAGGTTGAATATTTCCCGTATGTATAATAATATATGTATATAGTTTTTAGGTGTTAACTCCTAACCGTTCAGGAGTTCTTTTCGTCTTTTTCACCAGACCCGTATTGACAACCATAAGCCAATTGATTGCTTTTTTACCTTAGGTACACCTAATTGCAGGTGTAAGGTCCTTATCAACACATAATCAAGCTCAAACACAACACACCTGCTGTGATTCGCTGAGGAGTTTCCTTCACCGTCTCTCGGCTTCATTATCAGATCTACTCCAAACTTTTATTACTTGTAGTATTCTTGATGAAGAAAAACTTCAAAACGTACTAGTAACCCCCTAACATTTTTTGAAGTTCCTTTCGATTTATCTGGTCTACCATCATCAGACCCTGACTTTCTTATCAAACAAAAAAAGAATTTTGCAAATTGGTCATAATAGCTATGACGAAGAACTGAGAACCTCCTCTTCTTTCAAGGGCGCAGATAAAACGATATTTTAAAGAAAATCGGACTTTGACCTAATGGGATTGGATTGGTGAATCTACATATTATAAAATAAGTATAACAAATAGCTAAGAAGGTAAGTGGAAAATTTTGTTAGTAGAAATTTGTACCTATAATACTTTTGTTTACCTTGTGTTTAAAGAAAGATAATAATTTTCTAATTTTTTCCTTCTACTCGTGGTGACGAGTAGAAGGAAAAAATTAGAAAATTATTAGTACAACAACAACAACCTAGTAGAAGAGTAGGTACGACGAGTGGTGACTCGTCGTACCTACTCTTCTACTAGGTCATTTAAATCATGCATGAGATTGCTTCATTTTAATACAAATATTTAAGGCTTAAATTTACCACATCGTCCAATGTTTTGAATCGTAGATCGAGGTTGTGGTCGCAGTGCGCAAGCGCGAAACTATCGATCGTCGAAGAGCGGGCCGCCACGCGTCGCGCAATCTGCAGCCGCTAATGTGAGCGAAAACAATTAGTTAAGCGGAGTAGTCAGAACCCTGGACAGCCGGACGTCGCTCAGCAGCGACGCAAGGCAGCGACAGCCGGCAGGCGAGCTGCATGTACATGGCCGCGCGCATCGCCAGCGCCGCGCCCCCTGAGCCCCGAGCGCGCCGAGCGCAGCAGCGAGAGCATGCGGGCGCGAGCCTGGTCGTGGTGGGCGGCGCTGCTGCTGGGCGCGGTGGGCGCGCGCGAGCTGGACCCCGCCGCCTGCGCGCCGCGCTTCGACGTGCAGCACGACAAGATCATCCGCACGGAGGAGTCCCGCGAGATGGGCGCGCGCTACCTCTCCGAGCTGGACGTGGGCGCGCGCCACGAGTGCCTGCGCCTGTGCTGCGAGACTGACTCCTGCGACGTCTTCGTCTACGAGGAGAAGGTCGGACTCCGACAATCCCTGATGTTGCACATAAGTTCCAGCTTCTTGGTTCAGTCGAACACATTTTGAAGTTAGCTATTCCTATAGGCCTAGTGTTTCAGAATAAACAATCGTAGAATAAAGAACAAAGTGTTACGTGAGCTATACGGCCTCATATGTGATAGGCTTGTACCGTTTCGAAGTCTGCAGCCAATCCTCTTGTCTCTTGGTTTTAGGAGACAAAGTGCGTTACATTTAACTAAAGCTAGGAAACAACTATAACGCACAAATTTGCCAGTGATCTGTATGCGTCATGCTAAGTGTATCATTCTAAATTATTAAGCTTATCAGATAACATATTGATTGTGGGTAAGAGTATATAGGACCATAGGAGTGTATAATATCGTACGTACTTTGCTGTGCGAGTTCCTGTTGTTTAGTTTTGCATATTATAAAACCGCAGGGTCCGGGCAGCTGCTACCTGTTCAACTGCGGGCCGCCCGAGGACTTCCGCTGCAAATTCACGGCACACAGTAACTTCAGCAGCGGCGTACTGGCGATCAGCCGCCGGCTGGCCGAGCTGCAGGACCAGGAGCGCCTCACGCATCATGAGCAGGAGCTTGCCAACTTAAGGTGAGCATGCGGCGACTCATTTAGTGCTATTGTATTGCTGTTAAGTGTTAGTTAAACAAGTACCATAAAAAAACATTTAGCATTTAGTTAAATAGTCACCTATTACGCTAAGAACTCACGGAGCGATTTTATCCCGCGCCCGCCGCGGTGGCGGGCCCGCAGACTCTGTAGAATGCAGATTTACATGTAAAAAACAAAAGCGCAACTCACGACGCGGTTTACGCCCGCAGACTGTGCGATTGTTTGCGGCTCCCGCGGCACCGGCGGGCAACTTGTAGAATCGCGCGGGCCGCGGTCGCCCGCAAGCTCTGCGGTTTGCGCCCGCGCGCTCTGCGGTCGATTGGCGGGCGATCGCAGTGGCGCAGAGACCGGTCTTGCGTCTGCCGCCGCGGTTGCGGTAGTCGCCCGCAAACGTGGCGGGCGATGATCGCAACCGCAGCGGCTGCGGGACCGCGCGAATAACCGGTCTCGTGAGTTTGGAAATAAATTCGCGGTTCCGCAACCGCCGCGGGCGCGGTAAGAAGTCGCTCCGTGAGTTCTTAGCCTTAGCACTGTAAGAGAGCGCGTGTTGCAGAAGCGGCACCAGCAGCACGGCCAGCACGCCGGCGGCCAGCACTGCGCCCCCCCCGCGCCGCACGCTGCCGCCGCCCGCGCCCGCCACGCCGCGTGAGTCTTCTTATTTTGAGCACTCAGGTGCAACCCAATGGAAAATATTATTTCGTCACAAAACCAATGCATTCTTCGCCTTTTTACCACATTTTGTAATAGACACTTGGCTCCTGATAATCATAGCGCGATTTTATGCAGCCACTAAGGCAAATTAGAAATCCAAGTGCGTCGGCGGTTTTTTGTAATTGTTATTTATCTTGTATTACGTCTTGGGTTACATACAGCATCCAGATGTAGTCGCTACCAGTTCGAGTGCCGGCGTGGCGGCGAATGCATCGCGGTGTACAATGCGTGTGACGGCGTAGCGCAGTGCGCGGACGGCAGCGACGAGGCGCCCGAGCTGGGCTGCCCGGCCGCGCCGCGAGCGCCCGCGCCCCCGCCGTCCACGCCGCGCGCCACCGCGCCGCCCGCGCAGGTAGGCTGCCGCCCGCGCCCGGCTCCTCCTCTGTGGCCTGTGCTGTAACGTGGCTGTAACCCACGGTATGTGTGTGTGCAGGAGAGCGCGGAGGCGGCGCAAGCCGAGGCGCTGCCGCCTGACGAGCGCTGGCCGCACCGGCTCACGCAGGCGCAGCCGCAACACCGGTACAATGGTGAGGTCATCTTCTTAACATACTGACCCCATACCTGATGACGTCTATGAGACTAAATGTACTTTGAAAATACTTAAAATACCATAGGTACCTATTAGATATCTCAAAGTCTTTAGGTCCTCAAACTCTTATAAGATCATTTTATCATCTTTCAAAGAAAAGAAAGAAGAAGAAGAAGTTCGTTCTAAAATACGTGAAGGTATCAATAATAATAGCGGTCCAGACCGATTTCGGCCACGGCGGCCAGTGTTACTATGACACCAGCCAGCTACGCAGGACATATTATAGTGCACAAGCGTGTGCGCAAACACAGGTGCACTCTCTATTCCTTTTACTCTCATAACCCGATGGGACGGTAATCCGACACGACCGGAGAGAGATCAGGCGCAGGACCCACATTTTTACGTGCCTTCCGAAACACGGAAGCTGTGATATTTTGTTTCTAAAACGCACACAACATTCGAAAAGTCGGTGCGCGCCGTGGGGATCGAACTCAAGACCTCTGACTTAGCAGTCCTACGGTCTTGCCACTAAGCTATCACAGCTTCAGTGAAGGTATCAAGTGAATATGCAAATCATATTACCATTTAGTTATACAAAAATCTTCTAGGTTGTCATTAAAAAAGATACAGTCGTTTATTCACCAAAAACTTATACACGTATCTTATACGTATGTACTATAACATGTCGTCATGTATCTTATATACTTACATCCATATTATATGTTTGTATATCGAGTATCGACACTATCAAAAGCATCAAAACCTATAGGGTGTTTATTATGCATATGTATAGGGTGCGCCCGGGCGTCCATTCTACGACTTCATTGGCAACATATCTGAATATCGGATCCGATTTGGATAGTCACAAACTGTACGAGAATGGAAATATTTTAATGCAAACCATTTTGGAAACGTCGTTAATGTAGGGTTGCACTATAATTAATTAATGAGTTATTTGTGAACATGTAAACGCAGTCTAACGACGGCATGTTCCCAGAGGCTCCGGCCAGCTCGCACATCTTCAGCCACAAAGGCGGGCTGCTGCAGGAGCCGGAGGCGGGCGCACAGTTCCCGCCCTTCGAGCCGCCCTGGCCGCGCCGGCCCTGGCCTCAGCAGCAGCCCACTGGTAATCTATCAACATACACATTTATATTTTACTGTAAAAACATCGGCAAATCAATATGAATCAATATAAAAGACGTTCAAGTCCAAACTGTTCTGTGATAAATAATCTTCGACTGTGCCCGCGACTATAGTCCAACAAATCTAAGAAGTACCGTTTGACGTTTCATCATTTTCAAACCGAAACAACTTTGTTCATGCGTACAATACTCAGTTTTGACAACCTGTGTCTTAAAACCATGAATTTAGAAAGATTTTATTATTGTATCTAAAAATTTTCAATTTATAATATCCTAATTTAATTGAAAACTTTCAAACAAAGCAAAATAACACATATTTACATAGTAAATAATTTCTAATAGTTCTATTTTTGACCTCATTGCAAAGTCACGTAGTTAGGTCACTGCTTGTAATGTTCTGACTCTTCAAATACAATTTTATGCGAAAAAATCGATTACATATACGAAAAATCGAATGTATTACTTTCAAATTATCAATTGACGACACGTTACTGCGTGACCGCATTATGCACTTAATACATAGTATTACATAGGTACCCTAAAATAAATTACGACTTCGACAGAGACGTACACTTTGATAATTTCATAGATAATCAACTAGTCATTAATTTAAATGACGATGATGAAGAAGACGATGACGATTCTAGTACTAGTAGTGTATAAATAAAATATCCTAAACATAACTTTTATTTCATTATGACAATTGATCTCTTAAAACGTCGGACATTATAGTAATCGATCTCATAAAAATCGGATATTATAGTAATCGATTTTTTTACTCCCAACCCTATTATCCTATTTGTCATAACTGTCAAACGGTACTTCTTAGATTTGTTGGACTATACGTTCGCGTAGAAAAGTGACATCGGGAGCATTTTAATAGACATCATCATCTTCCTGCCCTTATTCCATTTCACTTGGGGTCGGCGCAACACGTCTTCTAGACATGTTGCTTAAAGATTTGGCTATGGTTTTATTGTCGGCCGCCTGCCTGACACTAACCCTCTTTGGGAATGCGATTGTTGGTTGTCTACCCGCCACCATTCGGGTGATCCAAGGTGCTTGGTACAGTGCACTGGGTCTTAAAGTCCATTAGTCGCCTTTTACGACACCCAGTGGAGGATATGGGGTGGAGCTATTCTTTATAATTATCCGGACACCACACGGAATAAGCATTTTTATAGACAATTTATTAAAAAAAAAAACCAATACATACATTTATATACCTATACTATTTAAAATTGGAATGTCTGTTTGTATTAATTAAATAACCCTTTCTTACCACATGCATACGCATTACTATTCGGCTCATACACTGAAATAACATTTTACACGTTTTTTGTCTGTCTGTTGGTTCCCGCTAATATCTGAAATGGCTGGGCCAATTGTGATGAGACTTTTTTTGGTAGGAAGCTGATTTAATGAGGAGCAACTTGGGTTAATTTTATTCCAGAAAATAATCTAATTTATTAAATTTCAGACTGATAAAGTCACGGGAACAGCTGGTATATTAAACTATTGGGTACATTACTTATGTGCATTTTAATTTAATTCACGACGTAGTCTTGGCGTCTTTTGCCAGAACCAGTATTTTGCGGGTTTGACACATGCGACAAATTTTAGATGATTCTATTGTGATACAACTTTCATCCCCTATTTCAAGTCCCTTTGACATTAAAAAGTAGCATATGCGCCTCTAAGGCTATATCTGTAAAATATACTACATATATCTAGAAAATATAGACTTACAATTACCGATTTCAGTTACCGACGAGAGTAGATCCGGTGTTCTATTCATTTATTTATTATTAGCACGGCTAACCACTTACACTAATAAAACAAAAAATAGTATTATACAAGTAAAAAAAAAACAAACAATAACACAATAATAATAGCCGGACCGCGTATCGCGAGTCGCTGTTGCGTATCTCGCGACTGTGGGCGTTTATAATTATTTTTTTGAAACCGACGACTTATACTTTCTGTTTAACTTATGAATTTATTACTAATATACATTTTAACCAGATTCGAGAGACTGCACTGATAGCCGATCGGTATAGGTCACCAAACCAACTACCACTGTCCGCGACGTGTCGCAGGTTCGATCCCAGCGGGGGACAAGAGTTTATGCGCCCAAATGCTTGTTCTAAGTTTGGGAGGGTTTGTGCACGTGTACTATGTACCAACCCCTCGCGATACAAGAATTAAGAAGTGCAGGAGACGTTTTTCTCTATTTTTTAAGTGATTTCATTAGCTGACATTCTGCTCTCAGGTCTGGAGAGCATGTCAGGCGAGCGAGGGTGGGGCGGCGCCTACTGGCCCGAGCCCGACCCGCGCCGCGCCTGGCCCGTGCCGCGCCCCGACCAGGTACTTATACGAAGTTTACATACATCATCGATTAATATGGGAATATATAGGTATCCATATAACATTTTTATGGACATTAGCAGATACCGGTGTATGTGCCCCCGAAGACGATGCCGGAGATTCCAGTAATGTACACGAGTCAGCAGCAGACACTGCGCGATAGTCCCAAGAAGGGATTCGAACTGCTTAAGAAAGAAGCCACCGAGCGACCACGAGCGGCGGAGGCGGCGCCGCGAGTGGACAAGCCCGCGCCCGCCGCGCCCTCAGCCGCCGCGAAGCCCGCCACCGACCAGGTGAGCCGCCCAGAGCACCTCCGCTAACTGCTCAAGGGTTTTACACGACACGGTGTCCGGCACTACATTTGTCACGTCTACGGTCAAGTACTTGTACGTGGGATAAGTATGACCGTAACTTTTATTGTTTGTTTACTGTCAGCTGTCAACATATACAACAACATTTTATTCATAAAAAATGGCAAAAGACCTTAAATCTTGACGCAGCCACTGCTACATTTGGTTCATTCCCATTAGTTCGATTTAGGCCAATAAAAAACGTCTTTTCTAGTTTAAAACTTAGAAAAGTGCATCATTCGTTGCTAACCAAAATACTAATTCATTAAAAAAAAATACACTTAAATACTGAGGCGCTAAGGATCCTGTGAGCTTTTATTTTAGTTTATCTGCCTGCTATTGTAATTGTAACCAAAGTAGATCTTAAAACCCGAATTTGATTAATTTCTATTTATTCAAACAAATTTAAACGCTGTATTCTTAGCAAAATATACCAAGATGGGTTGACAGCCATTGCAATATCATAGGTATGCAGTACGCTATGCATTTATAGAAAATCATTAGTGTGTACCCAATACCCAAAATGTATAAGTAAATGACTAATCGTATCCGTGTATACAGAGCGTGCAGGTTAACAAGCCCGCAGAAAACTTGGACAGGAAGAGTCTGGAAGCGGCCCACGAGCACTACCGCGCCTCCGACGAGCAGGAGGGGCTCAGCGAGCACCCGCCCGCTGCCATGATGCTGCTCATCATAGGTGAGCCCGTCGGCGTGAGTTAGTGGTGGTGAGCGAGTGTGGTGAGCAGTGCGCGTGACGCCGGCGTGGTGTTGCAGGGCTGGGCATGCTGTCGGCGATGGCGGCGCTGCTGGTGCTGCGCACGCGCGCGGCGCGGCGCCGGCGCGCGCGCGGCCGCTCGCCCTTCGCGCACGACGCCGACTACCTCGTCAACGGCATGTACCTCTAGTCCTGCCCCGCCGCCCTCCGCACTCAGTGCACTTTTTATAATGTTGGAATTACAGGCCTTTCGGTCGACACTTTAGATATGCGTGAACCTAATCTGTCACACATAGATTTTATTATCAAAACGTAATCAAAAGGTACGAACACCTATAAGTACAGCATGTCGTGATGAAGACACAGACGGCTGCATTAGCAGGATACTCCTGTGGTATGTTTTCCCACACATTTATATTTTCTGGATTGTGTAGTTTGAGCAAGTGGTACACCGGTACGTGCACTACGTACCACACGCGTACTCGATGCAGCAGTCCACGTCTACACAGCGTCGTCAGCGTCGCGAGGCGACAGCGCTCTGTTTGTATAAATAAGTTTATATTCATGTACAGTATTTCAATAAACGTTATACTGTTGTGCGTGCGTGTTTCCTTTCCCAGACTGTAGTCACCGATAGGTTCCCAAATAAAATACTAAATTTGATCAACACTTTAATAATCACATTGATAGGTAGTTCAAACACACAACGGTTTCGGCCTGGCCGAGCTCGTTGTCTACTTATTACAGCGTCAACATCATGATCAGTTCACACAGCCAATGTAACTGGATTACTGGATGGCGCATTAGTGCACAATTAAAGTTAACAGTGCTCACGTCCAATATACATTGTTGTATATATAATTATTAGTATCTACCCTAATTACTTTATATTATCGCATTCATAATAATTGATCACATAACATTATTATACGTATAAATGTAAACATGTACAAATATTTTTAGGCACTGCATCAGCGAATTTTAAAATTTAATTTCACTCGTACAATATCGCAAACATAGAATATAATTTTATGGAATGGAATACAACACAACCTAGGTTATCATTATATTACCGACAAACATAACATTTCTGAGAGTACAGCTAGAATACATAACGCAACAGACATTGGTTTGTACTTATAGAAATGGATTACAGTAGGTGAGGTCAGGCACAGGCCGCTCGGACTATACGCAGGTATCAACACGACACTGGGATTAATGTATTGCACACAAAAACAATGCTAACCTATCTGGTGAACGCCACGGGCGCTCTCGCGAGGGGGAACACTTGCGGTTTCACAATATACCTATTTATAGTTTTGCGGTTCTTACTGATCAAATTATTTCTACATATTCTAGTGACGCAAGACTGGTACTGTTTCACAGGCTCTCACACACCCTGGATATGTTTGTTCAGCTACTTACATAATTGACCCACAAACCCACACACCCAAATCCTGCTAAAAATATTATAATTGGATTTTCTAAAATACATTGTTAAAGTATGAAATTTTCTGGTCATTTAACACACACACACATCAAGTTGGAAAGATTAACTAGGTAAAAATGTAAACAGGAATATAAAGTGACAGCATGTAGTACGAGTACAAATATCTGCCAAGCTATGCACGTCATCACATTTATGTTTCGTTATTGAGAGTACATGTGTATTCAGCAAACAGTCGAAGCAGTCGATGCCCGGAACTGATTTTGTGTGGCAATGAGACTCGTCATTACATCTACACATAAACCTGGACTGTAGGCACCTCTAATAACGATACGCGGCAGCAGAGGGCTAGTGCGCCGTTAGATCACAATAAACATTGTAAATATTGCCGTAGTGGACGGTAAATTATTCATTATTCATATAATTTAAAATTGCTCCGTAATTCTATTGAGATTCGAAGATTCTTGAAAATAATGAAAGTTACGACATGACCAAAGTGGCACATTTACAAGACAAGTAATGTCATATCGAGTTAACATTTGTTAGCGTCCCGGCCTCGGCCGGCCGCCGCACAAGCGCTGCTGTCAGCTGTACACCGGCGTTGGTTGTCGACTATCATTAAAACAAACTTTTTAAGTTTAGCACTTCAGACAGATAATCAATCATGGAGAGCTTAACTAATACTAATATACGCGTCGGAGAAGGCCGTATCAGTTACAACAATGTTGAAAAGCGTGTTTTTTCGGCGTCATCATACTCATAGGTCTATGTTACTTTTGATCCATCCCTGGGGAACTGATGTGATTAGTGGAGTACAAAGTAACTGACACACTGCGAGGCTACTGCAGTACGCAGTGAGGAGAGAAGGTTGCTGCTCACCGCGTACTAATAAGTGTCATGACGCATGATACTTCTTCGTACTTAACCGCGGTATACTGTTTCAACTTTCAAGCTACATAAGATGTAATCGTTAATGCGGTGTGTCATCCAGTTAAATTCAAATGTAGGATCGTAATCATAATCTTTACTAGTGTCATTAAGATTAACGATAATTAGAGCGTCTAGGGTCGAAGTAATGGAGAGATACCCAGAGCGACCGCCGGCCGCACGCTGTTCATGCGGTTGCATTATATCACATATAATGAAGATGAACGCGCCGAGTACAGCGCAGTACACCGAGGAACGTGTACCGGTACACACAAAGTGGCTATGCACACCTTTATACATAGGAATAACGGGAAATATAACAATGTAAGGCACTCTGCGTGAGCGAAGTCATCAGGAGTACGCGACTTACTGCGTCAGAGCGGGCGCCGATGCGCTAGCTGGCAGTTCTCCACGTACAGGTCCTTGACGAGCAGGTCGGCGGCCGCCAGCCGCGCCAGCAGCCGCCGCGCCGCCGCCTCGGCGCGGGCCGTGCGCGCGCGCAGCTCGCGCGCCTCGCCCGCGCCCCCCGCGCGCGCCCCCGCGCCCCCGCCCCCGCCCGCGCCGCGCGCCTCCTCCAGCCGGCGCTCGAGCTCGGCGGCGCGCGCGCTGGCCCGCGCCAGCTCGGCGGCCCGCGCGCTCAGCTCGCGCTCCGAGTCGCGGCGGTAGCGCGCGAACTCCTCCTCCAGGTCGGTGAACTGCGCCTCGAGGCTGTGGCGCTCGTCGATGGTGGGGAGCGCGGGCGCGGCCGCGAACTGCCTCTCGTACTCGCCGATCTTGGCGACGAGCTCGGCGAGCCGCTCGTCCCCCAGCCGCTGCTCCTCGGCGAACATGTCGCGCTCCTCCTCCAGCTTACCGCTCCAGTACTCTTCGCACTTGTCGTACTCCGCCTTCATCTGCTCGAGGCTTGTTTCGAGGTCCCTGAAAAAGTTACCCAAGCAATCAAGATTGTTGTCAATTACCAAAAAATTACTA
This sequence comes from Chrysodeixis includens, assembly GCA_941860345.1. Lineage (NCBI taxonomy): Eukaryota > Metazoa > Arthropoda > Insecta > Lepidoptera > Noctuidae > Chrysodeixis > Chrysodeixis includens. The sequence goes on along the minus strand of OW796096.1, from coordinate 849,895 downwards.
GACAGCTGCTAGATACTATATGTCGACTATGTCGTACACTAACTTGACAAGGGCGGTGAGTTTTAGTTTTTCGTCGTCTTGGTTTTGTGGGGGTTGTCCGAGGTCGGCGTGGGTCTGCGCGGCGGCGTCGGCGGCGGGCGGCGGCTGCGCGGTGAGCACGGCCTCGCTGAGCTCGCGAACGCGCTCCTGCACGAGTCGCACGCTGTCGCCCACCGACGAACATGATGGGCATTTCTGCTCAGTAGGACATGGTAGATTCTGTATGCTGCTCAAGATCTCTCTAAGTTTTGTCACAGCTTCCATATAACCAACAATCCTTTGGTCTATGCTCACAGGAGACGAATCACATTCCTGAAACAAACCCCCCAAACATCTTTACTAAACAACACTTTACATTTTTAACTTTATTAAATTAACTTATATTATTATAATAACTTTCGTGAGAATTATTCATATTTTAGAGATGTATAATTGTTTAAGGACTCCGGTTGGGTCCGAAACTAGTCGGGCTATCCCGATAAATACGCGTGAGTAAACCGTTATACATCTCTAAAATTAACTTATACTTAATAAAATTGAATTAGTAGTTCCTATACATCGAAACGCAGTAAAGCCTGGTTGTATTCAAAATATTAATCTGATGCATGTAAAATAGCAAACTACTCCAAGTAGGTTAAGTATGTATTCCTCAAATAAAAACTTCAAGCCCCAGCTTTATTGTACAGTATTCTGGAAGAAACTTGTGCGTTTCTATCTAACTGGTACTTAAACTGTGACCACACTCTTAACCATTGGCCTAACCATTTTGTACAGAATCATATAACATACCTAATATATGTATACTGCAATTTCAGTCTGTAAACTATAATTATTATATGATTGAGTTAATTACGATTACAACACTCTTAATTAAATGTGAAGTATATTGTATAATGTGTTATCATTTGTAGCTGTCTGAAATGCAAAATATATGTTTTGAAATAGTATTCATACATTGCTTTAACAGTTTCAACTGTCTGGAAATATATAATTCCCGCCTTTAAAGACAGTTGCAAAATAGTAGCCTATGTATTTAGACATGGGCTACTTTTATTTGACGTCACCTATCTCCATACAAAATTTAATTAACAAAATGATCTAGCAGTTTGAGACATTTGGCATCCATAATATACATATCACAAACTTGATATTGACTTCCAAGATATTGTCCCAAGATATATATTTTATTACACATAAAGAACACAAAGAATAATATAAAAAATAAATATTAAATAACATATTTATATATAAAGATATAATGACTGAATTATCTAACCTGAATATTTTGTCAGAGCAGAAGTAATTCTGTAAACTTAATGGTTAGCTAGCTACATTAAGTTTGATTTGGTAAGATCGAAAAGCTTATGATTACAAACACAATAGCTTCAAACATGTGTCTATCTGACCAACATAAAACAAAGTCGTTGTCTGCCTGCTTAAATCTTTAAAAGTACACAACGGCTTTTGAAGTGTTTTTATTTAATAGATAAAGTAATTGCTTGAGACTAGATGGCGTTGTGTGGAACATCCACACAACGCCATCTAGTCTCAAGCAATTCATCCAATATTATTTGTTTTATTTATTTATTTATTCAAGAGGAAGGTTTATATTATGTATAATATATCAGTTTATCACCCAGGCGAAGCAGGGGAGGGTCGCTAGTTTATAATAAATTATAAAACTACCACAAATATTGAGAAATCGAATTCCTGAAATACTGAAGTAGGTAGCCTTACCTCGCCTCGATCTTGGGTCAGAAGAGAGTCAAGTTCAGCTGAGAGGTCCCCGGAGCGCGCTCGGTCGCCGGCGGGCGTGCGGCGCGCGGCGGCCTCGAGCGCGGCGCACAGCTCATCGTTGCGGTCGCGCAGGCGCTGGTTGTCGCGGCGCAGCTCCGCCAGGCGCGCCTCCAGCTCGGCGGGCTCGGCGCCGGCCGCGCGCGCCGCCGCACCGCTCTCCAGCGCCGCGCGCAGGGCGCTCGCCAGCCGCCCGCGCTCGCGTTCACCTTCGGCGCTGCGTTCTTCGGCAGCCGTAGCTCGCGCCTCAGCTTCATCAGCGCTCGAGCGCAACGTAGCTACTTCAGCGCGCAGACGCACCTCGGCATCGGCGCGGCGCGCGATTTCGGCCTCAAGCTTATTGCGAACCGCCGCCGCACGCTCGCGCTCCGCTGCATTCTCGGCGGCAGCCTGACGTGATGCCTCTATGTGACGTGTTTCGGCCCGCCGAAGACTAGCTTTTAGCTCGGCCTCGATACGGGCATGACTCTCGTCTACTTCCTGAGCCAGGACTCGGGCGTGTCTATTGGCTTCCGCGACGTCACTTCTCAGTTTGTCACGTTCGGCAGTCGTCAAAGTCACGCGACGCCTCGTAAGATCTAAGCGCAGACGACTGAGCGCAAGAGCCGCAACTAATAAAAGAGCACGAGCGTCACGAGGTTCTTCGACCGGTTCAGCTAAAGCGCAGAGTTCATTGTCGAGAGCGTGCTCGAGCTCGGCAGCGCGCAAGGTGGCGGTACCGAAGCCCAGCTCGACCAGCAGGCGGCGCGGCTGCTGCACGCCGGCGCGCTCCCACGCCTCCAGCACGAGCTCGCTGGCTAGCCCAGCCGCGGTCTCGTCATCGGGCATATCGGCACCGCCGTCACTGGTCGAGGCCGGCACTCGTACCTCACGCGTAGCCTCATCTATAGTTGATGACAGAGATGCATTTAAACAATCAAAGAACTCTCCTACTGTGGTTTCAGAAGTTCCTGACTCTTCAAATATGCGTTCCACGAGCCGCCGGTCAATGCCGTCCATTTTTAAGTTGCGACAAAGAGTGAGGGCTTGGTCTCGATCAATGCGGCTGTCGTGTTCGAAAGTGTCAGTGGAAGTAGAATCATCTTGACTAACATCAAAACCAGAGTTTTCGTCTCGGCTTTCCATGGCAGAGGCACTTCGTCTACATCTCATTCGCTGCCGCACTCGTTTGTCCTCCGTATCTAGTCGCGAAGCAGATGAAGACCGCGGGCTTGCGGGCTCGTCCACAGTTGTGCCTGAGCGAACTGGTCTTGACCGACGTCCGTATTTCTTCGAACCAAAAACAAATTTGGGTGCCACTTCACGGCCAGAGGAATCATCGTCACTATGGAGAGGCGGCGGATCTGGTAGGGGCGGCGGGTCCGGCGGGGCAGGAGGCACCGGAGCAGAGCGTGAGCCATCAGCCGCCGCTCCGCCCAGCACAGCCAGCAGCCCGTTGCGAAACTGCGTGAAGGTAACGCGGTCAGAGCGACGCTCAAACAGCGTGTTTACGAGGGCTGCCCCGCGATCCTCTAGCTGCAATGCGTCGCAAAGTTCATGAACGGCTGATCTGTCTAGGGCTTCCTCGTTATCTACGTCGAACGTTTTAAACACAGTATACAGCTGTTTTTCATAACGATTCATGGACGCTTCGTCCATCGCTAGAGACTAGATCAGAGGCCTATACCACTTTGAGAGCATTTGAAACCTTATCACCTACACTAAACTGTAATAGGTATTGTGAAGATTTAATAAATATTGCCGTAATGTATCAACATTATCCGTCACATTCTTGATGATAATCGTCAAGGAATCGTGTCTTGTCACTGTCAAGTTAATGTCACATTGTCACAGATGTTACAGTAGTGATATCCTATTTATGGATGAAACATGAGGGCACTTTTTAATATAAGAACAACACTACCTTTAGATCAAGGATAATTTTCCAAGGCACTAATACGGTACATTACAGGGGCAGAAAAATATAGTTAAGATATTTAAGTACCTACTCAAAAGGTTAATCGCAAATAGACTAAAAAAAATAAATGACCCTACCTTATAAAATTCATGACCAAAAAACATTAGGTACGTGAAATATGGTAATGGTTTCTAGAAAATAAAGTGTTCTATTCTTATACTTGAGTGTTATTTTACAATATTGTATTATAAGTGAGCAAAAATTAATATTTGAAGTCTTTTTTTTTTGTTTTAACTTTTTATCATTAAAACTTATTGAGCCAATTTTTCTAATGTGTACACAGGGGTTTTTACAATATAATGGTCAGTTACAATTTATACAACAATACCTACATGTTTTAATTTAATTTTGTACAATGTCTTTATCGAAACCAGGGATGTAGGTTTTAATTCTAAATAATAGTAGTATAGATCTGTGATCGAATAAAATAACGATGATAATGTCAAATGTCAATGTCAAAATAGAGACAACACAACAAGTGTTTACTGTTTTACATCGAGTCAAAATTGGGCAAACAAGAAAGATATACCTTTTGGTTCTTCATACGACCTTTTTTCCGAACAACTTGCAATACAATGTAATTAAAATAAGGAAGAAAACCTAAACACCTAACCAAAATTTACGGTAATAAGATTAAAATATAGCTAAAACTACAAGTTCTTTACATGTGACAGGACGACGTCATTGATGTTGTTGCCTAGTCGGTAGTCCTATTCCTACAGAGTAAAACTGTATGAATTAAATTCAGTGGTTTCTGTGCCGTATCGCATTCAGTTTCGTGATAGTGTCTGTTCAAATCAGTACTGATAAAAATGTGCTATTTTACGCCTTCAGCATGTTCGTCATTAAAAAACACTTTGTTTTTTTGATTACGTTGTATACATTGTGTTTCCGTAAACAATAGCAAAACCAAATACTTTTTTTGAAAGATAAGGTAAGTTGATGCCCAGAGCTTTTCTGATTTATTATAGTAGGTAGGATTAAGAAGTTAAATAATCCATTTGATATTTTATAATATTTCAGATAAAGAATAAAATCATACCTATTTCTGTACTCGTAATGGCTACTTCTTTGTGCAAGGTCGAAAAGGATTTCAAATATCGTCGCATATTAGAAAACCATAATAATACTGTTCAGGATCATAAAATATATTTTAACCCTCTTTTGCATATTGTGACATTGATCATATGGGTTTCAGCACTTACACTAATAGTGCTTTGCACCATATTTGCAATACTAAGACTACAGGGGAATACTGAAACAAAACAGATAGAAAGCAGCACAAGGCCAGTGAGCGGTAAAACTGGGGATCCTACTAAAGTGCTCTCTTGTTACTACAACTTCCCTAGTGAGATTGTTAGTCATGAGCTGATGCCTGCTGACATACACCCATATCTGTGCACACACATTAATGTAGCTTTTGCTCGGGTGGTTAATAAGCAAATAAGCCTGGAGAAACACGAGCTTACAACATTACAAGAGGTTGTGAAACTGAAGCATTCAAACCCTGACCTTAAAATCTTACTGTCTGTTGGTGGAGCTGGCAATGATAATGGATTCTCAGAAATGGTAATAAACCATGCATCAAGAAAAATATTTATCAAGTCAATTAAATATATGTTAAGAAACTATACCCTTGATGGCATAGATCTAGACTGGGAGTTCCCAGCCCTGCATGGATTACAAGGCAGTGGTCGTGAACGACAACACTTCTCTCAATTACTCCGCGAGATTAGGATGGAGTTTATCAGAGAGAAGAGAGACTACATTCTGACTATAGCAGCAGCAGCTCCACAAATCATTGTAGATGTTTCATATGATATTGATCAACTGAATCAATATGTGGACTTTGTGAATGTCATGACATATGATTATCATTACTACACCAAGTATACTCCTTTTACGGGTTTCAACTCTCCCCTGTATCCTAGAGCATCGGAGCAGTTGTACCTAGCTACTTTGAATATCAACTACACGGTGCAAATGTACTTGAGCAAAGGCCTGGACCCTAGTAAGATTGTTGTTGGAGTTCCCACTTACGGGCATACCTTCACTTTAGTCAATCAAAATAATCATGGAGTGAGTAGTCCAGCTTCTGGATTTGGTTCACTTGGAGCATTAGGTTATATTAACTACCCACAGGTGTGCAGTTTTATAGCAAATTTTACAAGTGATACTACTATACAACAGGATAGCGAAGCTAAAGTGCCTTACTTATATAACTATAAGGAATGGGTGTCGTATGAAACACCCCAGAGTGTCATGGAGAAAGCTCAATTCATAAAACAAAACAATTTGCGTGGAGCTATGATATATTCCCTGAATGCCGATGACTTTGAAGGAATATGCAAGCATGAGGATAGTCACAGCAATAAGTTTACTCTGTCACTATCAGTGAGAAATACTTTGATGTGTAGTAATTGCAGTAAGATTTGATATTAGTTAATAATTAGACAAAGTAATAAGACGTAAATACTTTAAAACATTTAGAAAACAAAGAAAGAAAATATAGACTTGATGAAGTAATTATTTAGAAAGTTTTATATTGTACCTGTTTTTTTCTTGTCACATATGTTATTTTGTACATGGTGCAGGTTTTCATATTTCGTGTATAGCGAGCAATCAACACTAGTTCACTGGATAGAGTATGACGGTGGGTGGCGGTCGTGGCGGTCGTGGCGGCCGTGGCGCGCCCACGCCGGGCGCCGGTCGCTGCGAGTGGCCGGCGGGGCGGCGGCGCTGCAGAGCGCGGCCGCGGCGGCACTGCCGCGCTCAGCGGCTGCGCTTCGTGCGCCAGCTCGGTGCTCATCCACTCAGAACCGCACGCGCCGCATACATTAAACTCCTAATTAACTTTTACAGTTTGAAAAAATGTAAGAGTGTTGCCTTACTGTTTGATTAACCCAAGGGTTTCCGCTCCACCGACTGCGCCTAGGACGCGCACTTTTCCGGTACACTTGCAATGCAATAGACACGCGGAGACTAGTTCCAGGGAACCGTTAATGGGAATATTAAGTGGATTTTCAACAATGTAATCATTATTCTATATAAGTTATTATTCTTATTCATTAAGTTTTATTCCACAATTTCTATTAAGTTTAGATCTATTGTGTACTTACCTAATATATACTGTCAATACTTAGGTACTTTAAACCTATCCTTGCGTAAAAATATTCGTAGGCATGAACACTATGAACTAAGATACCAGACTGTGATAAGTAGATAACCTAATAGTATAATGTAATGATTAATTTTATTAAAGTAATAGCTGGCCCCGCGTCTTCGTCTGCGTGGAAATCAACAAAAAAGTTAATTAGCTTACTATCTGATTTTTTTTTTCTAAAATAGATGTGGTCTCAGCTCAGTTACCTACTCCTTGTTACATCAGCTACCTGCCAATAAAAGCTCTGTCAAAACCGTTTTAGCCATATCAGAAATTAGCGTGACCAAACACACAGATAGACTAAAAATGTTATACCTGCATTATACACATTGCCTATAACACATACACCAATATGTGTTATAGGCAATGTGTATAATGCAGGCATTCTATACAATCCCTATGCATTGTATAGAATGTCCGGGTCGTTCAGGCAATGTGTGAAATGATAATTATTGAATGTTCAAACTATTTTACACTTTGCCTAGAAAATGTATGGAATACCTAGGCATTGTATAGAATGTCGGTTGACGCATAGGCAATGTATGTAACGTGTTTTTTTTGCGTTCCTCACATAGCAGTCCCTTGGGATAAACATTTACTTTTACAACGTAACAGTCTTACCGTAAAATAATAAACCTAACCTAACCTAATATCCCCGCGTAACTATCAATATCTTAAATATTTTACATTTCCTAACTCGCCTCCTTCCCGTGGTCGATCATTATACACATTGCCTGATGCGCTTCAGGCATTCTATAAAATACCTAGGCAATGTATGAAATGAATCGTATTATACCTACACATTGCCGAATTATACACATTGCCTATAACATAATATGTACTGTATTTATATTCATATGCATGTAGTAAAAAACTGGTAAGTGTTTCAATATAACAAACAGGATCCCCAATTTTATTTATATGCGTAGATATTGTCAAACTTCATGAGATTCATAAGTAGGTTCTTCTGATGCCGTGCGTAATACTTACATTGTTCTGTTTGTTACGTACGTAATCTCTACGCCAGGTTTTCTACCAGTTTGTCTAATATACGTACCAATCTTCACTATTATTAACTAGGTATGTATGTACCTAAATATATTACGCGCTAAATATAATAATAATAGATTTTGATGTACCTAATATTATAAATAAACGTTTATTTTTACTTTTTCTGTGTATATTTTTTACATGTTAGGGTGTACGCACACTTACCCGAGTCGACCGCGCCGAACATTCTACATTTTATTTCTGACAAGCTGTGACTGCGACTTCTTTCACGTGATATGTAACAGAAAAGTAAATTAGTTTATTTGTTGAAATTAAAGTTTTTTCTTAAGTAAAACTAGCCTTTCTTGCTCCTTATTACATCGCTATCTGCCAATAAGTCTTGTCAAAACCGGTCCAGTCATTTCAGTAATTAGCGGAATGAATAATCTCTGAAATGGCAGAACCGATTTAGACGGGGCTTTTTTGGCAGGTAGCTGATGTAATAAGGAGTAACTTAGGCTAGTAAGTGGCTATTAGTTAATCATAATACATAATTTTTAGACGAGTTTTGGTAAACATAACCTTGAATGATAGTCTTACTACTATCGACATTTATTTGAGTAGTTTGCTTTAGTTACATTGAAATTAAAAAGAAAAAAACTGATTTTAATGTGATAAATAAAACAATTTAACCGGTGGGTATACTACCCCCACCTCGAGGCAAGATGAGGTATTTCTAAAGTTTACTTAGCATTAAAACATTATTATTTGATTTGTTAGTGTGCAAAATTCAGACACAAATGATAATTTAAGGAATGTATTATTAGTTAAGAATGAAAAGAACATTATCTTTATATTTCTCCTCGGCCCCTTTTCCCGCCATCCCAATTTCTTTTATTTTAACTTTTGTCGATTCTCCTGACGTCTGTATTTTTTGGGTTCCGTACTCAAAGGGTAAAACGGGACCATATTATTCCAAATACTAAAAATCAAAAAAGAAAAAAAGAAGATACTAATAAACAGGTAGAAACTAGAAACTTTTACTAAACAAGAAAATGTGTACCTACAACAAACGTGATTTTCTATTATAGATGATACGAAACCCTTCGTGCACGAGTCTGACTCGCACTTGGTAGGTTTTGCGTTTACTGTTAGATACACCGACTGTTCTTTTTAACCGACTTCATAGATTAGGTTTTTTTAATTCCTAAATTTGAATATAATTTTATCGATATTCGACTGTCAGTCAGTTACACGTCCCTATAGCTCTTCAAAATGCTTTTATAGACCTAAGCTAACAAACAAAAGATATTTAAGAAAAATTAGAAATTATTTAAATTACTCTTGTTTTTAGTCGTATCTTTGTAATAACATGATTGTTTTTAAAAAATGCGTTCTATTTTTATACACAAACGTCGTATTCATGTTTAAAAATTTGAACTTTTGAAAAAATCTTATATAGCAAAGCTATCTTTAAAACGGGCTCGCTAATGTCACAGGTATCAAGCTATATTTTACAAGGTACCTATACCGTCAGTAAATACCTCATCGTCCGACACAAAGATATTGAACCGACAACTATCTGTTTCTTTTGTGTAGGTAGCGTAGCCCGTACTGGTCAATAACGACAATTCTGTACCGAAAACCAATTATTTAATTTTTATGTTGTACGCGTAATATGCATGTCGGAGAATGAATAATTATTTATTTTTCGAGTGGCAAAGAGGCTGAATATCGTTAGCTTCCTGACCTTCATGTTGATGTTTTGACGGTGACAGTTTAAAAAGAAGTTTATTTGTATGTCAGTTCAATCTGTCAGTAGTGTGAATGTCGATGGAGCTGGCTCTCTTGCTCCGGAGACTTCACCGGCGCCGGGTGTGCGCACTGACTGAGAAATATTTAGATGGCGGACGGAAATTATCAACACGTGGATTCTAATCCGTTTGAATCTGCGACAGCAGCGGTGGGATTACCCCAAGGAGCATCCTACGAGCCTACTGCGATGCCAGCTACAGAAGGATATTTTACGTCCTAACCTTCAGCGTAAAAAAATGTGGCGGATTTAGCTTGGGTAACCGAAGAAAGTCAACCATGTGCCTCCACACCGGAAGCATGGGCGACATTCTTCCAAAATATGTTAGCGGGTTTTCAGAATTCTGACCTACAACCTTCCACGAGTACTGGTTTACGTAGAATACTGAAAGCGAGTGAAATATTCCTACCACCATTTGATCCAGACGAGTGTCAGTTTACCTACTGCGGTGCGTACGTATCCTTTATGTAAAAGTTGCAAAGAATTACAGGAGCGGCTTTCACGGCAGTTTATAGCAACAAAAAGGTTTCACGACCTTTCTGTGACATAGCGGAGTACAAGAGCGATCTAGCAGCAACGTACCTACGTCGAGTATTTTACGAACAAGTTGGCGCTGGTAGATCGACAGGAAACTGGCTGGAACGAGCCCAACCAGATTTAAGTTGTCATTTCTGGTATTACGGATACTCAGGTATGGTCAGAGTTGCTTAAAATACCCAAGATGACGTTTGTAAATTTTTGAAAATGCCTTTTGGTCTCTCAAATGCACCTTCTGTTAACTAAAGAGCAATAAAATAATAATGCTCTCAAAGGGCTAAAAGACAAAATTGCTGATGATGTTTCGGTTATTTCAAAATAAACCTTTTAGAATTTGGAGCGCGTGTTATCGGCTCTGTCAATGGCAGGTTTTACATTTTATTGGAAAAAGTGCACTTTCCTTAAATCTTCAGTAGAATATATGGGCTATGTCATTAGTGTCAATTCTATAAAACGAAATCCTAACAAAATAAAAGCTTTGGCTAACTCTCCTTTGCCTACATGCGTAAAAGAACTACGGCAATTTAATGGTCTTGCTGGGTATTTCAGAAAATTTGTACCTAACTTCTCATCTATCATGGCACCCTTGTACGCACTTACTAAAAATGATGATAATGGGTATGGACCGCCGAGCATACATTGGCTCATTCTGCTGTGGTTGGATATGTGACTTCTGCACCTGTGTTGACTATCTTTGACTTTAGTAAACCAATCGAACTCCACACCGACGTGAGTTCGATTGGATATAGTGCGGTGTTATTTCAAAAGGATGATGTACAACTGAAAATTATTTCAGTCAGCGACCAACCGATGCGGAAAGCCGATATCACAGCTACGAGCTATAGACTCTAGCCGTTTTTTAAGCCCTGAAGTATTATCGTCATTTTAAAGTCATCACAGACTGTGGTGCCTTGAAGGCATCGCGTCATAAACGTGAATTGTTACCCTGCGTTCACCGATGGTGGGCGTATATGCAATCTTTTGATTTCGAAATAAAATATCGAAAGGGTGAATGGATTCCACACTAGATTATTTTAGAAAGAACCTAGTCAATAGTATACTGGTAAATGTTTCTCATTTAAACAATTATTGGTTGCAGGCCGAGCAGAGGTTATATCTCGAAATAAAGCGCATTACTGACCATTGAAAGCGAATTGATTGATGCTGGAGTTGGAGCGCCGTATACTTGTAAAGATAATTCACTTTTTTAAAAACTTACAGATGAATGGTGGGGCTTTTAGTGGAACAATAGTTCCCGGTAATTACAGATAATTCGAGGATTTCATGTCGAACTGAAACGCTTGGGCTGGGATAAGACCTTGTCAAAAGTAGGGGACCATTTCTGGTTTCCTGATATGAACTCATCTGTTAAAGCCTGCGTAGACCATTGTTTACCATGCAAAGTAAATAAAAGCCTTTCTGGTAAAACACTATTCATGTTGACACTGGTGGTAAGATGACCGGCGGGAGGATGACAAAGAAGTGTATCATGGTTATTATGGGCGCTTTTGCGAAATTTTGTCATTTGGGTGCAGTTGACTTCAGCCTATGAGGCCTTTGGAGGTTTCTTTCACATTTTTGGTGCAGCCAAACGAATTGAATCTGAACAAGGTGCCTCTTTTACCGGACGGGAGTTTTAGAGCTTATGTAGTGAATGGTCAATGGATTTCATGAGGTTGCCAGTGGTGTATTGCGGGCCAACGGCCAGGTAGAGCGAATGATGTCAGTGCTGACCAATTGTTTTACCATTGCTGAAAATCACGAGAACAAATCTTGGAAGTCAATTATTATTGGTGAGGTTAAAGAGGATCGGTAAAACGCCACTTTAGTTGTTGATCGGCTGCAATAAAAGTTCCCCAAGATTTAATTTCCTAACTTCTGATCTTGACGCGAATTTTAGTCGTAAGGGACTTCGTAAATATCCAGTTGGATGTTTACGAAGTCTTTCATGACAGATGATAGACTAGATAGTTTGCTACGCCTGTCTGAATGTTTAGATGGTACAAAGAATAATGCTTGAGTTTAATATTGTAATGTAGTCGAAGTTGTTTTTATTGGTGCGTGCAAATTAGCATCGATTGAAGTGTTATAAGAATTACGAATTATTTTACTATTGTAGGTAATAGGAAGATCATTTTTGTTTATAAAATGATTGTGTATACAACCGAAACCAACAAATGGATTGTCATGTATGAAAACTTGATATTACACTGTGACTGAAAGCTCCTACGCTTTGACTGAGAATTTGACTGAAAGCTCCTACGCTTTGTCTGAGAATTTGACTGAAAGCTCCTACGCTTTGTCTGAAAGCTCTTACGCTTTGGCTGAAGGTATGACTGAAAGCTTTTACGCTTTGTTCGATAATTTGGAAAAAAGCTGATATGCTTTGTCCGAAACAAGATGAAAGCTTTTACGCTTTGGTTTAAAGTTGCTATGCTTAGCCTGAAAATTAGTACGCTTTGTCTTCGACATAGATTGAAAGCTTGCTACTTGATCCAGTGTGACTGCTGGAAGCTTCTACGCTTCGTAAGTTTGCTAAGCTAAGGTGTTATTAAGGTCCTTATGTTAAAAGCTTCCTCGCTTTGCGGGGTAATCAGAATAACTTGAGTATCCGAGACAGACCTGTTGTATCTATGATATCAACGGGCAACGCGAGAGCGCGTTGATTCGCAGAATGGCCGTGTCGGAGAATGAATAATTATTTATTTTTCGAGTGGCAAAGAGGCTGAATATCGTTAGCTTCCTGACCTTCATGTTGATGTTTTGACGGTGACAGTTTAAAAAGAAGTTTATTTGTATGTCAGTTCAATCTGTCAGTAGTGTGAATGTCGATGGAGCTGGCTCTCTTGCTCCGGAGACTTCACCGGCGCCGGGTGTGCGCACTGACTGAGAAATATTTAGATGGCGGACGGAAATTATCAACACGTGGATTCTAATCCGTTTGAATCTGCGACATGCATATACACACAGTTATAGTAAAATACCCACGTTTATTGAGTCACATAACTTATTTTTATCATACAGTTCCATTCAAACTGCTGTAGATATCCCGTACCTACAGAATTTATTCTTAAATACGCAATACTTAGGTATATGTTGAAAGCCAAAAACGTGATTTAATATCACACAGAAATAACTGAAGAAAGTTGGGACTTCTATAAATCTTTACCTCAGCTACATTCTTTCGCCCACCGTTGAGTAGGCAGGTATATCGTACATTATGCTTCTACAAAATTAAAAATAAATCAGCATGTTAAGGCGCTACCTCGATTTTATTTGCCATTTGCCATGGCAGATTGTAAGACAACCAGCTTACCAATGGATCTGAAATTTTGATATAGGTAAATTGATACCTTTATCTAGATTCTGCCAGAACGAAAACACGATACTGATAATTTTACTCGATCATAATTAATTTCGAAAACACGTCTAAAAAAGTACTATTTTTGATTTTACAAGCAAGTTACACGATCTTTATGTTTCAAAATTACTCTAATACATTCGTAACATCAATATTAAGGTTCTGTCAGAACAGTTTTTCCATAACTATTACCAATCATTTTTAAATAAAGTTTTAAGATTTTGTATTTTTTGAGCGGCCGCGGTCATGGTAGACGCTACGCAATTTTGAACCTTATGCCCGTGCGCTAGCGATTGATACACAATAATGTACGAAGACGAGCCAGTCGGGCGATTGGGCTCTTCGGGGTTGGACCTATGCATGTTGTCGCTCCGGTCGTAGGTATATTCATTTGTGACGCGATGATCTTAGGTTTTAAATATTTTGTAAGTGTAAATATTAGTTGGCTTAGACGTTATAGGTAATACTTATATTATTAAATTAGGTTTAGGTTTTATAATATAAAATGGCAAGAACTTAAAAAAAATATAGTTTCTTAAAGAAAAAAGAAAACAACACCTCAAAGAATGTGCCAAAAATGCAGGAGGTGAAAAAGGCAAGGTAAATAAAATAAAATCATCATTACCTATCTATGCAACTAGTATGTAGTTATGTAATTTGCTAATTTTAGTGAAATTGTTGTTCTATAATCTATAACATATTTTTGTAGTTGTAAACAATAACACCATTCGTAGGAGAGTTGTAACTATAGGTAGATCTCGCCAAACTTTATGGTGGCTTTGGATATTGCTCGAGTCGCTGCATAAACACCATTTTAGGCAGGGAGGTAACAGCGGGTGATGGTGGGCCACATAGGTACCTACAACAAGGTTGTACGCGTATAGGTACTCGGAAGTTAGATGCGATGCGATCAGCCACTATTAAATTTGGCGAGAACTTTTGGTATATCTACACTAATATTATAAAGAGGAAAATTTTGTATTTTTGTTTGTTTGTATAATGGAGAAACTCAAAACTACTGGACCGATTCTAAAAATTATTTTACCATTACAAAACTACATTACCTATCCACGAGTAACATAGGCTATATTTTATCTAGGTAAGTAATAGGAGTGTTATTAGATATTATTGTAAATACTAGCACAAATCACTAAATAAGTAGCTACTACGTAAACATAAACACAAAACAAAAACAACAAAAAATCTATGGAGACTTTGTTTTGTGTTATTTTTCTTGTATTGCCTTTTAGGAGAAGTTTACAAAATGAACGGATTCTGCCAGAAAAAACAATATGTACTTTAGATGCCGTTCCAGCAACGAATTTTTAACATTACATTATTATTTATATTTCAGTTTTAATAAATATGTTTAAAAAAATATTATTATTGAGGTAGTTATGAAAAGAAATAACGCAATTCAGCATTTTTTGCGGGCGCTATCTTGGATTTTTAATTTATCAAGTCCTTTTATTTGATACCGATATTGAAGGTTTTGTAAAAAAATATGCTATTCGCCATTTGTGGCGGCGGCCATCTTGGGCCGATATTCACCAAATAAAGCTAGGAACACTTCCGATGAATTCCCATTTCAAACAAAAAAAAACTAAACAACTATCGACTCAGCCGTTCAGGATATACACAAACACACACACACAACACACCACACACATACATACATACAACCATGCACGTCCAACTTATCATATTAAGTTTTCATTACAAGTATTTTTTGTAAATACAAAAAAAAAATAATCCGATTAAAAATTAAATGTAAGTTGCGGCTCCTTATCTTCCCTGTTCGGTTCTTTTGACCCCGCGCTGACCTCGATGTGTGCGATTCGCGCGAAGTTCAAATTTGACACATTGAGTGAAGACGATAGCTTGCGCGACGCGCGGGGCGCGCGGGGCGTAGTGGGCGGAGCTATCTAAAATGAAAATATTCGCGGTAGCGTCTTAAAAAAAAGTTATAAATATTCTATTTATAGTGATGCAAGCCTTTGACATTAGATACGTGTTGTCCTCGTCTGCGAAACCCGCTCATTTAGGTATGTAGAGAGTGGGCGCATCTAATGCTAAGAAGGAACTACTCTATCGAAGACAAGTCATTGAAAGAATAGCCAATAGGTTATTATTTTAAATGGTGTAGGCGAAGCAGCAAAAACTCCAACCAAGCCAAATAGAGATAAGTAGGTCTAGGTATGTTATAATATTTTTTAATACATAGATACTTCTGACCGTTTGTAATAAAATAGCAGCTTTTAGTGTAACAGTGTGCGTGCACTACGCGTTGCATTTGTTATCCTATGAAACGCAGATTTTATTTTTTTTGGTAGTAGTTGTGGGTTTTCCGAATGCTATTCAAATTTTTAAAATGCCCCACAGTGGTTTAAATTAACGTGTCCTCATAGGGTATGTCCTGTCACCTGTGATTAATTTTCAAACATATTGAGTGTTGAGTTGTAGAGAAACATTGATTGTATTGCTATACTAGCTACACAATATTTCATCTAAAACACCTTGTTAACTATAAACACGAACCCCTACTTAATGCCAACAATAAACTGACAGGACGTGCCCTATGACGTCACGCCTCAAGCGCGCGAGAATGGAGCTTTTGAATTTGTCAAATTAAAACAAGATTTAAAGTTTCTTACTTTGATTATTTAAATAGTTTCTTAAAAAAATAATTATACTCAGACAGCTGTTTGTTTTTTTTTTTCTATTTCAAAATGAAGTGAATAATGAAGGAAGAAAAAAAAATGCCTGCATATTCTTATTGCACAGACGGGGAATTATGAAATTTTTGCTCACAGTATGCATCTCATTTTACAAGGTATAGTCAAGGAGAAATCTGTGATTAAAGAAGTATATAGTCAATACTTTGACAATGCAAGCTTATTAATGTTCAAACTTGAAATTTAATCTATTAAGGTAAAATTTGGGCGACCATTAGTATATCCAGGGTGACTTTGAAGTCGTGGGCAATATTTTAAACTAAGACACTATTAATGATACTAATAGCGTTAGGGCTACTTTTACGCAAAAAAAAAAAGAAAAAAAAATGGTGGAGTGTGGGGCTTAGGCCGTGAGGCGGCCCCGTACCCACTAAAACCCCCGGGTTTTCGGCGTGCGCCACCATGGAGGGGTCACGGGAAACCAAGACGATTACTTCCGCGACCCCTCCGGCGCCGGCGTGGCCGGGCATCCGACGCCCGGCCACGCCGGGGGGAACTAGGTAACTACCTGCATTTTTTTTTTTTTTTTTAAGTAAAAGTAGCCCTAACGCAATTAGTATCATTAATAGTGTCTTAGTTTAAAATATTGCCCACGACTTCAAAGTCACCCTGTATATATGTATATAGTTATGGGTACAAGTTCAATAAAATACAATTTAAAAATAGACAGGAAGCTCTTTTAATATGGCACTACCTTACAGTACCTACGCAGTTTCACAAAACAGTTTCGTTGAAGGCATCGCGGCCCCAGACACAGGCAGACTGTGCAAACCCGCGAGACTAATGGCACTAAATTTATAGCACGGTTTTAAAAAGCAATAAAATTAAAAACGAAAATTAATAAATTGTAGATTTGTTCAGAATACGTCCCGTAAATGTCTAACTGAGAGTAAAGGCACCCTACATTGGGCGTGAGCGTGATTCACGTCTCTTCCGCGTACCGTACGCAGCGCTCGCATTACTAGAGCGTTCGCGCGGTCCATCCCAATGTAGGAAAGCTCTAAAAAAACTGTAAATTAGTGGTATTGTATTTTCCCTAACAACACAAATAAGAACTTATACGACTAATAAAATCATGGCCTAAAACAATTTGCCTAGACCGTCTGGCAAACTAATGCTTGTGTTTAAAAATTAGTGCCGTCTACAATTGACTTACAGCTAGTCTCTAAACTAATCTTATGGCTGTATGTGTTGCTATAACATATTAGCTTCAGACTGGTTTATCTTCATCGAGGCACTGTTTACGTATGTATCATACTACGCACCACAATCACATGCCATCAGAAATCAATCTATTAGAAGATATAAAAAAATAATATTAAGTTTGCACCATTCATTAATATGTTAGAGGATATTATTCTCTAAGTGATACACTTACATACCTGGGCAAACTCAAAATAATAACACTATACTATTATATTTTAATCAAAACCTGCAGTATAAAAGCAAAGATATGAATAACTATTGCAGAAATTACATTTCCAACAATAAAGATAATTTAAATCTGTGGCTGGCACCCTTATTAGAAGAAAATGACTATGCAACATTAAGACTGAAAATATGTCTACAGTTGGATATGGCTTGCTGGGTACAGTTGTGACCAGCACAGTAATCTTAAATTGTTCTTATAAAGTAATGCACCACTAACAACAGCACACTATACATTACAGAGAGCAAACTATAAATCCAGAGTATTTTTATAAATGCATTGGTATGTAATTTTAAAAGGACCTCTCCTCCTCGAACCAATAATGAAGCTTGTGGAAGTATTCTTGTAGGAATGTAGTGCGCCACAATAATCGGAATAAAGCACAACATGAGGCGCACAGCGCAGGCGCGCCCGCTTTTAACTTACACTATGAACCTGTTATACTTAACATTGTAGAGTTCACACAAAATGTAAATTCATTTGTATCACAAACTATAGGTATATAATACTCTATACATTTCTATGCATATATGATAAAATTATGTATAATTGTTGAGTATCTAAATATTAGGATATGGCAACTTAACAACAACTTATTGTCTAGTGGAATACTCTATGCCTCTATGAGCTGCTAGATGTGATGCCAATCTGCTTCACACAAGCAAAGCTCAATCGTTACAAACTCTATCACCCACAATAATTGATTGATTGCTTGTAGCCCAGTTTAGTCCTTCTACAGCATCTCCTAATTATATGTGCAAATGAATAGCCCGCAAACTTCCTTTAAACTCATTTCTGTTTGCAAGATTTCAGCAAAATCTGACACTATGGTATGACCATAATAGTATATGGCTTATAATACTTAAAAATGCATTATATGATAATTATGATGATTTCATTCAAATTCAAACTCAGAATAGTCATTCAGATAGAATTTTGAAAATCAGATAGAAATTTATCTGATGGATTAGTTTATCTTAGGCAAATACCTTATTGGGTTTAACAATGAAAGTTTGTTTCTGAGCATTAATTTGATAATATTTGTGCATAGAACATATGCTAACGGTTTTTATGCATCTGTTATAATTAGGGACTGACTATTTTTCAATATTAATCTGGTAATTTTCTTTTTTCCAAAATAAACTACTGCTTGAATGTTAATGGGCTTATTTAAGCCCATTAACATTAATTATTTTATGGAGTATCCAGGATTTATTTAATAGATTGCTAGGTTTATAATGGTGACACTGGTATTGTTTTATAAAACCACCTGCACATTTTACAAAATAAAAAGTTGTGATTCTAAAATTATAAATTTTTCATTATAACCAAGCTGTGCAATGGCACCGCGGGGTTAATATGGAAATAAGCACAGTTGTAGTGTGTAACTTGTTTAAGCAGCCCCTCGTGGGATACCAACTTGCATTTAAATCAATCTTACTTGTTAGCATATATGTCCACCCTGACTCATTAATTATTATCATTCTACAGTCAAAAGTACACATTATACTACTAGCTACTTAGTCAATAAATCATAGCAGGACGGTTTTCTCAACACATGTCAACAATAATTATTATCATAAAGCAGCAGCATTCTGATATGTATAACTGTGTAACACTACCACACTCACAGTTGTACCAATAAATTACTTGACATTTTATATCAATATTTTATGGCCTGCCAACATGTCCAAAACTAGGGGACCACTTACTGAAAAATAGTGTACAAAGCTGAATTTCAATAACCTTTTCATGAATCATATAGTTTTAGCCAATTGTGACGAAATAATAACTGCAGCTTAGTGTGGAGTGGGAATGGTAGTGTTACGTTTGCAGCCAGTGGAACATGAGGCTGTGCACCGTAGGATAGTCCAGCTCGGCGTTAGGTGAGCTGAGGAACTCCCGCAGGCTGAGTGCCGCGTCGCCTGCCAGTGCCGCCTCCTTCAGCTCGGCGGCCGACTGCGCCGAGTTGTCGTCGGAGGCGCAGTCCGAGCCGGCCGCGCGTTCTCGCCACTTGTCATCGTAGCTGAGGTCGCACAGCGTTGGCGGCTCGTCCCCGTCGCTGAACTCCTCCTCGAGGATGAGTGAGCGTGACTTGGAGCGCGACGCGTCACCGTCGGTGCTGTCCCTGCCACCGCCGCTCCCGCCGCCCTCGTGTTGCCGTCGGGCGTTCTTTAAAGCACGATATCGACGAGACCTTTCTCGTTGCAGTCTTCGTTTTCTCTCATCGGCGCGTTCTAATTCTTCAGGAGTCTTTTTTAGTGAATTCTTTCCGAAAAAATATCTCATGAATGACTCGTCACAGTTCCGTTTAGATAAATAACTTGCCATGAGCTTGTAGTAGTATTGATTATCCATATTTATGATTTCCTTATTAACTTAAGATTAATCTTTATGACACAAAACAAAAAATTATGCTGATATTCACAAAATTGCGAAATAAAAATAATGAGAACGCGACATTCGCTGACGTGACGTCACTGTGTCACTGACATTTAACGTTTCGTTCGATCTCTTATGTTAGCATTCTCTGTCTACGTTTTAACTATTTTTTAAGCAATATATTATAGGTATTGTATTTAAAAGTCAATATTATAGTAATATTTTCAAATTTTTAACTTAATGATTTCGACTATTTAGTACATCGGATATTCGAATTGATTGTCTACCGGCTACTGTCTATGTGTACTTTTATTGTCGGGCGGGAACATAAACCAAGGCAAACGCTCTATTCATACGTTTTAATTTACAACATTTTGGCACGGTTTGGCAACCGTGCGGATGCGGCATAATATGCTGCGTACATAAATATAATTTTACTCTTCATTTACCCCTTACCCCGAAGTAATTTTAGTATAGGGTACGTTACGCCAGTGGCTTTGCGGTGAATTTAAATCTACGGTGAATCTATGGATAATACTCGAGTCGTGACGTTGATCTATAGAACACGTTGATCAAAAATGTACGAACTCTGGTCCTAGACGAAATACTTACTTTTTCTATTCATCTTAAAGCATGGTTCTACAGATTCAAAAGGTTCCAGAGTCGGTTATTTTCTTGCATAAAATCAAAATTTTAACTCTTTGCGTGTGTGGTTTGGATAACGAGACCATTGACCACATTTTCTTAAATTGTCCCCTGCATAATGCTTGCGCTTAGAGGCTCGAGTCGTATCTCAATTAAGAATCCAAAGACCAGTCTTTACCTGTCATCTCCTCTCCTCTTTTTGCCAATTGTTTGTGCATTTTCTCATTTTTATCTATTCTATTAACAAAAAATATATATGTACCTACCCTGTTGGCACCTAAGTCTTGTTGAAAATTGACAAAATTCACTTTCTAAATTATTCATCTCATAAGTCTACTATACCCTTATGTATGCTTAAACAATCATCATCATCATTGGCCTCTAGCATCTATGACAGATGATTGAAACAGCAGCCGTGTTAATTTATAAAATAAACAATAAGTAGGTACTTAACCATTTATAAAAAAGAATAAAAAATAAATATTTAATTTTTGCCTTTACTTAGTTGTATGTACTTAGATTATACATATAAAGATATATTCTCATTGAGCACGAATAGATATTATTTAAAAACAACGGAAATCAACCTTTTCCCCATACTTTAAAACTTCAGATCTCTAATCACAGTAATAAACCTTTAACAGTACCATGTCACTCCCCGCTCCAACTATATGTATGTACCAACTGCCGAGCGAATTTAGGCGCAAATTAAAACGCAGTTAGGGAGGTGCAATTATAACGCATAGGTGCAAAGCCGCTAGGTCGCCAGAGTAGCCAGATTTACGTTGGGAACTGTAGTTCGTGGCAACCAATATAGCGGTGCGGCCGTCCCGTTGCTGTGTCGTATAGGTACCATACTTTTTAGGGTTCCGTACCCAAAGGGTAAAACGGAACCCTATTACTAAGCCTCCGCTGTCTGATAACATTTAGACGTTTCTAATTTTCGCTGTGTGTAGGTGATATTACGGAACCTTTCATGCGCAAGTCAGACTCGCACTTGGCCGGTTTTTAGATACGAAGCCTGCGACGATAGTATTCTAGTAAGGCTGGGCTCTAAGACGTTCATGGCGATTGTGGCTACGATAGTTTAATTGTGTGGAAACTATACATGTTTGACACTTATGTCGATTTTTTGTATTCTGTACATTTCACATTTTATACATACTGAACTAGGGAATGGCATTCTAAAATTGAAGTATGATAATGAAGAATTCTAAGGGCCAATTTCTAAGGACAGACTATTCTGGACTATTTCAGATTCAAATCCTACTTACTATAAAAAGCTGGCTACATTCTTATTGCTTTATCAATTAAGTTATGTTTAATCAAATAATGTTGTTATAAATGTAAGTACTGAATGAATTATTATAGCGTTTATTAGTAAAATTTAAAATACTGCGATATCTGTCCGCTTGACAGCGGAAAGGCCATCGTCCCACGTGAGAAGAACGTTGAATGAGAAATAGAGAGCCATGGCAGACAGCATGTGCCACAAGTCGTGCGAGTCGTAGAACTGCAGCATGAGGCACTCGTGGTTCCGCTGCCGAGACAGCGCCGGCGTCGTGGACCTGTGCGGGGGACGGAGTGGTTAGCACCGGCGCGGGCACACGGCGGGAGGCTCGTGGCTACCCTACAGCCATCCCGATTTTTAAACCCTGTTTCACCTGGGCTGGTGAGACATTAGGGGGGACATTACATTTAAAATTTTATTTTGAATACTAGTATCAGACCATCGTAAATCAAACTATGAAAGAAAAAAAAATGCGTCCGTCAAACATGACACATACCAGCTTGTACTTCCGGACACAAAGAAGTAGAGCGCAGGGATCCAGGCTGCCGACGCCAGCGCCAGGAACGTCCACGAGTACCAGCGCGGGCGCTCGCCGTGCAGCAGCTTCATGGTGACGTAGAACGCCATGTGCATCAGCGTGTTGCTCAGCAGCACGTTCAGCAGGTGCCCCGCGAAGTCCACGCTCTGGACGAACAGCCTGCGCGAACCGAAACACTCTTATCATATTGATGTCATTAGAATTTTACAGTAACAACAAAACACTATGTTTTTTTTTATTTACTTATTTATTTATCACCATAGCATGCTAAATTATTACTTACTGCTTTTTGATGGAAGTTTTACTATAGATCGGATTTAAATATTCAATGAAGGATGAAAAGAAAAAAAGAACGATGGCAGACTATGGTAAAGCGAATCACCAATAGTGAGACGTACCCATAGAGTGCGAAGCCCCAGTTGACGGCGTTGGCGATGAGCAGCATGATGAGGCGCGGCGTGTAGAGCGGGCTGCGGCCGCGCGCCGGCGCCGCCAGGTCCCGCGCCGCCTCCGCCAGCGCCGCCTTGTCTGCACACACGGCGCGTCAGTGCGCGGCCCGGGCCCCCGCCCCCCGCCCCCCCCCGCCCGGCCCGCGCGCGCTACTCACCCAGCCGGAACTGGCCCACGTAGTAGATGCGCAGCGACAGCAGCAGGAACGTGAACACGTGCACCACCGTGAACACGCTCCAGAACAGCGGCCCGCCGCCCAGCACGCCCCACACCACTGCCACACCACACCACACGTCAATATTTAACGACGACCCAAAACAGTATATTGCTAATTACTATAATTATTGTAGTTTACGCAGATGTGTATTTTTATATTTAATTATCATTAAGTGAAACTAACCGAGTGCTATGAGCACAGCCAGCACGCCGAAGGTGGCGTGAGCTCGGGCGTTGATGTCGGGATGCCGCGACTGGTAGATCTTCACCATGCTGAGCACCGACAGCACGTACATGAAGGCCGTGTCTGCGGGCAAGCACGCGTCAGTAGTACACACGGAGCGGGGAGAGAGGAGCGAGAGGAGGAGCTCTTACCGAACTGGAAGTTGAGTTGATTGGGGCAGATGTGGTAGGTGGCGGACAGCAACGCTACCATCATCATAGCGGCGCCCAGAGACGACAGTAGGCCGTAGTGCGCCGGAATGCCATACTCCTGACACCCACAAACACAACTTATAAATATGGTGAATACCCAGGCCGTAGTGGTATGCAGGCCGTAGTGGTACTCATGCATTAATATTGTAACAAAACAAAACAAGTGCGAGTTTCGACACTTACACAAATTTACTTTTTTTCTAAACCTATAATGTTGAAACTTGGTAAGTAGATATGTTCTGTGCACCGCATTAAGATTTATGCACAAAGATAAAAATCGCGGTCTAAGCAGTCTGAACTCCGCCAAGTCCGAGAGGCTGATTAGAAAACGCGACTGGGACAACCTAGCGCGGGGCTTGCCACTATATCCTTTCACCTCTACGCGTTCCTAAGAAAAGGGTCTTGACAGACTGACAGTGGGACAGACGGACGGACTTTTTCCTTTCGAGGTATGGAACCATTCCCTTTTTATAGTTTTTTTTTTTATATTTGCCGCTCGTTTGTGGCCTGAGACATCGCAAGGTGAGCGTTTCTCTTTGTAACGTCTGTTACAGTTTTATAACTGATGATTATATTGATATAGTGTATAGATTTGAATAATAAATAAATATCACATCGCCCAACAAAAACTCAAAGCAGATTTAAGTATAAGTAAAAATGTGACCTCGTCCCTAGGTTTCCTTTTGCGGCGCATCTTCCGGCGCTTGACCTGCAGCATGAAGAGCGCGCCCAGCAGCAGGTAGCCGGCGTTGGAGAACACGTGGTTGAAGTCGGAGAGCCGCCCGGCCGGGTGCGCGCACAGGAAGTTGTAGTAGCACAGGTCCAGCGAGCCCGACACGTTCAGGATCTGCGACAGCGCGCACGTCAGCGTTATTGATGTTCTCGTTATCACTGTCACGCCGAAATGCTCTCGCCATGAATAGAGTAATACAGAATGAAATGTACGATTCCGATACTGATCGCTGTAAGAAGTATCGGATAGGGAGCGCATGGTGTATATCAGGTACTGACGACTTGGAAGGCGACCACGAACTGCACGACAGGCAGCAGGTAGAACAGGCCGACGGTGTAGAGTGTGTACAGGTAGCGGTCCGAGCGCGCCTTGAGCGTGCGGTCGCGGCGCCGCGCCAGGGCCGCCACGCGCAGGCGCGCCGGCAGCCCGAACGCCCGCGCCGCGCCCGCACCGTCCGCAGCCTCCGCAGCCACTCTCTCACCCTCCACCACATCTGCACGTATCTCGCCTTCCACCGATGTCATCGCTACGTCGTTTTGCTGCAATTTTTAATTATTTATTACGAATTGTAATTTTGGGCTGAATAAAATTATTCAGTTTTCTACCGAACATACTATTAACGTTTCGATAGTTCGATAGTTGACGAGAAGGAGAGTTACAAAGGCTACTTTTTGTCTGTTTTAACCCCCACTTCCCTAAAATGGGGGGTGGAAAATTGTGCAACTTTCAAGATAAAAAACTAAAAATAGATACGCGCCACGCGGACTATTTGTGGGCACTCGTTAAAAGGGATGACTTTTTATACGGGGGCGGTTTCGAGGCTTTGACTTGCGGCATTGATTAATTTTGGACGAGAAGTCGCGAATAATAAATAATAAAAAAAATAAAGTAAAGTAGAGTTGTTCGTGGGAGCGACATACCGTGTCGGCGGGCGCGGCGGGCGCGGCGAGCGAGGCCTGCGTGGTGCGCGCGCTGCGCGGCCCGCCCGCCAGCGTCTCGCTGGTAGTGCGCACGTCCTCCGAGTCCGAGTCCGAGTTGCTGTTGTCGCTGCTGTCGAACGTGGCCGCTAAACACCACAAGCTTTACTCAATCACATGCTAGCATATAATCACCTTTTATTTGTACCCGGATGGTTAATATAGAACCTCTATAGAGTGGGTTATACGTGTTTGTAAGTTACAGTTACGCATATTATGCCGAAGTTATTAGGTTTACACAGTAGAAGTATTCAACGTTTTAGGAATTTTAGATTATAAGTAAATATTACTGAGTTTTCAGTAAAGTAAGTTCTGGTGGTATGAGCCTGGTTATGTCCAAATTGCAACAATATTTTTTTGGACTAAGGATATTGCTTATTTACTTCTAGATTTGTTGTTTGTGATGCAGACAGCTTGTGATAGATACAGAGAAGCGTAAGGTAAATAAATATATGAAACGTACTGGAATCTCTGCGGCGTTGCGGCGGAGACAAGGACATGGCACTGTGCAGCTCGCCGCGCCCGCCGCCGCTGGAAGTGTCCTCCGGTCCTGAGAACAAGAAGTGGAGCTGACGTTACTCTCTGGTACAGGAGCGCACGAGCGCGACACGTGTGAGGGCGCACTGACTGGTGTCTGCGGCGAGCACGGCGCGCGGCCCCACGAGCCGCTTCCAGCGCGGCAGGCGCTGCGCCAGCACCAGCGCGCCGAAGCCGGCGTAGAACAGTGCGAACACGGCCAGCGTCACGCCCGCGCCCACGTAGTACTGCGCCATGGACAGCGCGGGCTGCACGCGCAGCGTGAGCGTCTTGGCGCGCGGCGGGCGGCGCTCGGGCAGCGGGGGCTCCGCGGCCAGCACGGCGCGCTCCCACAGCCAGTCCTCGTCCGGCTCCGGCGCGTCCCCGCGGCACGCGCGCTCCGAGTCGCGCACCAGCGACACCACGTAGAACCCGCGCGGGTACAGGCTCCGCTGCCGAACACACCACACATTCCTTTACACGTTCATTATATATTATAAGATAATTTCGACGACGACGTTACAAATGAGGATGGTCATCCATTATTCTTGATGAATATGAATTTGTAGCTGTTGTGTGTTATGTATGTTACCTCTTCACGCTGAAACGAACAGCTTAAAGTAATAGCTAATTCAAAAACCGGAGTTGGACTCGCACACCGAGGGTTCTGTACACTGGTCGCAGCCCCCTATTTTTCAAAATAATATATCAAGCATAGGTTTGAGATTTTTTTTATATTTGTGCTCTATACTATGTTACTTGCCAAATTTCATAGTTCTAGGTCAAAGGGAAGAGAACCCTACTTGGTCTTGATTTCCTTGAGAATTTCGAAATTGCGTTAACTTAGTAGTTTGATTTTTTCTGACCTTTATGGGGCTGAAGATAAATACATTATTTATGTTCGAGTATCAGTCTGAATATTACCGAGAGTTGCATGCCGCCTGACCGAAGCACCGTCATCCGCAGCGTGGAGGTTTCTATTTCCTCCAAAGTCTCACATATCGGACACTGAAACATTTAAGCAATTTGAGACCGCAGGCATTATGTATGAGCACGCTGCTCAACATATAAGCTTGAATATAGACTGTGTGCAAAATGTGACCAGTCTCGAAGCAGGTAGGAGTAGCAGAGAGAGGACCGTGTAGTTCTGCACGGCGACGGTGGCGCACACGTCGTCCTCCGCGCGCGCCACCAGCCGCACGCTGCGCTGCTCCGGCAGCCACGCGTAGTGGTTCACCTGCGGCGCGCCCTGCAACACACAGGCTCTCACTCAACCTACACCTTGAATCACCGTTCCATCACGATATCATGAGCTCTACCTCACTGGGACGCCAGGGCAACGTCCCCAGCGACATAAGCCTCGCTTTTTGCGGCATCTCTATTCCGCCAAGTCAAAAGACCATGTTTCGCGCTAATTTGGATTTGTTTCAAAATGGTGGCTGACTGGCGACATCGAGGGAGGTGAAGGGGGATACGCGTACTTTTTTGTGGCAACGCCGCCAGGCTGTCAGGTAGCCAGGGGCATAATAGGGAGCTTATTATTTATTACTCGTGGCAATGCTGCCAATTTAACGGTGCTGCCAAACAGTTGCCAAGTGTTGGTGAGGTTGCCATGGCGTACAGTGAAGTTCGGCTCTATATTATGTCATATATACCTGAACAATACGGACAACTGTAGGAGATTCGAGAGTCAGATACCAGTCGCGGACGAAGGTGGCGGACACGTGAACCGTCGCCGATGACGCACACGACGAGCCGATGTGAAGCGAGAACCCTTTTTGGCCATACGACTCGTCATCTGAGGAGATGATAATATGCAGGTACGATAAGTTTATGTGGATTAACCAAGAAATAAATAACAATACTTGAATAGCGTGTCTGTCTGCAGGATGTGCGTGTGTGTGGTGTGTGTGGTAGTTGCGTGTGTGTCGCACCGCAGTCGCCGAGCAGCGCGTCGGGCTGCGCGGCGTCGTCGGGGCACAGCGTGCGCTCCAGCGCGAACAGCACGGAGCTCTCCGTGCGGTACGGCAGCTGCCATGTCGTCGCTCCTGCGGACACCCACCACGGCTTTATACATTACCCGTCATTGGCGAAATTTTACTGCTATATAGCTAAACTAAAAGCAGGATTGCATGCAAAAAAATATTAAATAGGTACAACATTTTTCATTTCATTACTAAATTGTTCAGCGACTTTACTTTGGCCTAACAGCCAACCCAACATGTGTATTTTGTATATGTCCTTTAAGGCCGAATCCAATATAGTGCGATATGATTTCAGATAAGTAAGTAATCTCAAACCTTGAGTCACACAACAAAGCTAGTTTTTTCCTTATTGACTCGCCGCTAGGTTACCATGAAGCGACTGTTTTCTGAGGTACTTACATTTAGATTATTAAAATTTATTTTGGTATCAAATAGTAATGTATAAAGAAAAATTACTTAATTTGAACGGCTATATCCCACAAAACCTACGTAACAAACGTGAAAACAATAAAAAAGTGTGTATGTTACCTATTCTACGCCTGGCTGTTATGAGCAGAGGGCGCGCGATGTCCCCGTGGCTCGTGCTCACCTTCACCCGGATGGGCCACAGCGCTTGGTTCGGGCTCTATGGACAATAACAAGCAAACCTCATAGCCTTAAGGTTCACGTGTACGAAATGTAGCTAAGAGCAGGAACCGCACTATAATACAACCTACTGAATGACATCGACTGGATTCGGTACGATAAAAGCATCAGTTTTAATGAAGTTTTCAAATAACCTCTCTTATCACGATACCTTACGACAGCCCTGTGTTGAGGCAACGTGAGGGGGGGGGGGGTCAGTGGGAGGTGCGCTCTTACCGGCACGAAGGGCAGGATGTACTCCACGGACGCGTTCACCACCAGCTCGTACGACTCCTCGAACGACAACCTGAACAAAGTTACGTGTTTTACAGACGGGTGAACGTTGCCAGTCCTCTTCATGCTTCAGATATTAACCTTTACCTTTCTGAGTGTTTTTCATGCTTACTAGATGAGATTATATTTTTTTAAATTACCTTAACCAACAAATTAGGAAAAAAGTGTGTAGAATAACGTCTGCGCATAGATACTTCAGGTATGTTCTGGAGTAGTAGAAATAGCACGGAACTGTGGCCCCTGGTGTTCACTAAGATGTCCTAACGGGACAGGACAATTAAAAAAGCATGACGATAACTCGTAGACGTTAAAACAAGAGTAAGAACAGTTAGTTAAAGGAGTGTGCTTACTGTTTGTATATGACGGAGATGCTTTGGTCTTGTGTGCTCGCGGTTCCGGCCAGCAGCAGCAGCAGCAGCGGCAGCGGCGGCAGGCGCGTGCTCGGGCGCATGGCTGGGCGCGACACTAGCGCGCCGCACCGGGCCCGGCCGCGAGCTGGCCCTTATCTGCCGTATCTCCGCTTTACAGTGCATAGATACGGATATGTGAATTACTCACCCATATATGTCATAATATACTGCTGTATGTAGCCCCAACAGGACTTTCGTGAGCTCTCGGTCCCTCCTCTGTGTTTAAGATTGCGTCCTAGGCAAAACGTGCAGTTTTCTGGTTCCCAACCATGCCCGGCTAGAATCTGTGTTATGTACTCTGGGACATGCCATATTTTTCTGTATAGATAATACAGAAAAATAGTTCTCGTACAAATTCAAGTTTTGTTAATAAGCCTATATTTGTTGATCATATCATATTACTATTCCACATCAGTATTACACGCTAAAATTAATAATAGTCGACCATTATCATTTTTATCAGCTATCATTTACATCAAACTTGCTGATAGCGACCTGCCGAATGACAAAAAACTGGGACAGTAACGCTGGGCCCGTTATTTGTGTGACGCTATGTTGAAACCGTCACAAATGCCAGAAACCAAACAAAAAAAATACGGTCGAATTGAGAACCTCCTCGTTTTTTTGAAGTCGGTTAAAAACAAGCATTTTACTCGGTTAAGCAGCTGTTTACATTCCATACTAAAATCTATATTCTTGAATGATCTATAATTACTATCAATAGTTGACGAAGAGTTACGATGCTGGTACGCAATGATAACGGCACGTCATGGATTAGTATGTAAACAAATAAATTAAATAAACATAATATCGTAATGCCTCGTTCATACAAGTGGAGTACCATTGATGTTAAAGTTGTGTTATAGATATTTGATCGTATCACTGGCCTATTTTAAAAGTGATACGCTATTAGTGCTCCTTCACATCAGCGTTTCTCTAGCGTAGGCCTACTATGCGAGTACACGCCGCGACGTATACGTCGTGTTAGCGCAGCTTTCATTTTACCGCTGAGAAAACAACGCGCCACAGGAGCACGTACAAGTTATCAGTACAGTTGAACGTACTGAATTATAAAAATAAATAATTGATTGCAATCATATGTCAAGCAGGAAAATAAAAGTATTCATTATCATTTTCCTGCCCTTATCCCATTTTACTTGGGGTCCGCGCAACATGTTTTTTTCTTCCATTCACCTCTATCAGACGTCACACTATCATTTACTTCTTTTTCATTCATATCATTCTGTATACAATCCATTCATCAACATTCATATTCAAAGGAAAATAAAAGTAACAATTGCGAGAAAATAATTTATTATGTATAACAGGTATACAATAAATAACAAGTTGTGCGGTGTGTGTGCTAGCGGGTGCGCGAGTAGCGCAGGCCGAGCTCGTCCGCCACGTCCCGCACGGCCGCCACGCACGCGTCCAGCTGCGCGCGCGAGTGCGACGCCGACAGGCAGAACCTGCGCAAGCGGGACCTTCATGTCTCTACTGCATATGTCTACTTCAATTTGCTAAGTCATGTCATCAGTTTTTTTTTTCTCAGAGTTTTTTTTTATATTTTTTGTGACGTAGGTTCTCAAGTATAAGTATAAACACAACGCATATTAGGATCGCTTTTACATATTCGCTCTTACCAGCCGCAGCCCAGGGCCGCATCGCTGGATGCGCAGCGGAGGGCATTTGAAGACAAAATATTAATATAAAACTAACTACCATGACGTACGGTCAATATAAGAATTAATTCGCACGTGGTGCTCGGGGCACGTTCGAATATATTCTCGTTATCCGTACGCTGTCCGCTGCGCTTAGGGCGGCGTGCGCGCGAGGCAGTGCTTACCTGATGCGCGCCTTGTTGAGCGGCGTGGCGGGGAAGCCCACGCCCACCGTGGCGACGCCGCGCGCCGTGAGCCGCTCCACGGTGGCCGCCATCTTGCTGAACGTGTACACCAGCATGGGCACCACCGGCGAGTCCTCGTGCCCGAACGTTACCACTCCCATCTCGCGCAGCCTGCACACATGCAAGCATTATTGTATGCCCGCCCATATACGAATACTGTATTTTGTGATTGAATCTATTGCAATTTTGATATCTTTGTACGACTCTATGGCTCTTTGTAATAATTGTTTTTGCGAGTAATGACTGACTTGGTTCGGAAGTAGTGAGTGTTCTCGCGTAAGGCCTGCACGCGGTGGCGGCCGGCGGGCGTGTCCAGCAGGCGCATGGCGGACAGGATCTGCTGCACGACGGGCGGCGCCATGGCGTGCGCGTAGCTGTGCGCGTGGCCGTGCGCGCGCAGCCAGCGCACCAGGCGCGCACTGCCCGCGATGTAGCCGCCTGCCGCGCCGAAACTCTTGGTGAACGTGCCCATGAGCACGTCCACGTCGTGCGGGTTCACGCCGGCCAGGTCCGTCACGCCGCGGCCGCGTGCGCCGAGCGCGCCCACCGAGTGCGCCTCGTCCAGGTACAACTGCAGGCCCAGCCGCTTCTTCAGCGCCACGATGGCGGCCAGCGGCACGATGGAACCCTCCATGCTGTACACGCCTTCCACCACCTGCGGACGGAGCGGTTATCAGTGGGACAGTCGGGCGAAACCGGGGAGAGGGCAGCGGGGCGGCGAAACTCACAATGACAATGTTGCGCCAGCGGCCCTCGGCGATAGCGGCGCGCGCGAGCTGCTCGAGGTGGCGCACGTCGTTGTGGCGGAAGACGCGCACGGCGGCGCGCGCCACTCGCAGGCCCAGGATGAGCGAGGCGTGGTTGTTCTGGTCGCTGAGCGCCAGCGTGCCGGGGCCCAGCAGGCCGGGCAGGCCCAGCGTGTTGGTGCCGAAGCCCATGCCCACGACCATGGCGGCCTCCACGCCCAGGAAGCGCGCCGTGGTCTCCTCCAGCTCGCGGTGCAGCGCGCTGGAGCCCAGCTCCGCGCGCGCCGAGCACGCCGCCAGCCCGTAGCGCCGCACGGCCGCGCGCACGCTCGCCTGCGTGCTGCCGCCCGCGCCCTCCGCGAACCCCAGGTAGTTGTACGAGCCCAGGTTGATGCAGCGCTGCTCCACGCCCGTGAACCTGACATTTACAAGTGATCATCTTATTAAACCTGCTGAAATTTATACTACCATTTACCACTAATTTAATCAACTCAAATATAATAATTTAATTAATAAAAAAAAAACAACAACATTATTATTAAACCATCAATCAAAGTTACAACTAAAAAACAAGTTTAGTAATAGGAGAGACTCGCACTTATGTAGATTACAAATTTGTAATAAGTTGTGTATTGGCAGATGTAGGTGGCTTACCGGAAGGTCCAGTTGCGGTCGTCCGTGCAGCGCTCTTTGAGCACGAGCTCGGCGCCGGGCGCGGAGCAGATGGGCCGGTTAAAGCAATGCCGCACGCGCCGGTACACATAGCGCGAGAAAAACGTCTCGAACGGGTCGTACAGCGGCGCGTAGCCCTGCAAACAGAACACGACACCCTTATCAAACTCACCATAATATTACAAGGGAATCATATAAGATAATTATAATTAAGTAGTAATAATTACGTTGTTGTAGATAAACTATCAATTATATAAGGAAATCGGGAATCTTCAATTGATAATATAAAGACATTCAAATATTAAAGGAAACGATTGAACCTCATAAATTTTACGTACAGCATTTATTAGACTATAAAACTGCATGTGTAGATCCGTCATATTTTCCTGATAGCATCGATAAAATGAGTGTGCGTTTTAATTAAAAATGGTATAGTCAGAGGTAAAAGAAGGACCAACGAGAGAAAGAGACAGAGAGAGGCATCAAGACGGATACAACGACCGACTGAGTGGCACATATAACATGGATTATCAGAAACACAGTTCGTGATTTCCTTCCGCGTTGGTGTTGTTGGAAAACCTAGTATTCAAGGGTGGTGACTTTAGTATGTCTAACAAACGAAGAATTTACTTCTCTATCGTTTAAGTATGTAGGTAGGTAGGTATTATTATTAATAGATTCATGTACTTCGCATATTACGAGACAGAGGCAATGCAAACAATAGTTTAGGTTTTCCTTAAATACACTTTTATTATTATTTCCATTGTGTAGGTAGATACTATGTACAATGTAGTGATATTTATTATAAATGTGTCTAATTTATATGAAGCATTGTCGCACTGGAAACTCGATCTTAAATTTAATTTAGACGCCACACACAACCAACAACGGTTACTCAAATAAATTCTGATAAATGTTGATAATGTAAAAAAAAACGTATGAGTCAGTATCAATTTAGTATCGCGCACTTATTCACTAAATTTATTGCGCCTTATCATTATTGTCTATTTTACATTATTAGGTAAGTACAAAATGTTTTAAACCATTCCAGCCATTTAGCGCAGTCTATTCGTTAAAGACGCGTCCTCGGCACGGACATTAATACAATGCGGACTTTCCCCCCATGCCATGTGTGATCAACATGATTCTTTAAGTTTATAATATAATATATGATACATATATCGGTAGCCTGAGCGTGTGCTAGTAGTAACAATCAACTCCTGTACGGCACAACGAATGTTTTGAATCGTGAGTTAGGTTTTGAATAGACGATCAAATTATCTTTATCATTTTTAATATGCAGAAACCGCTTCGGATCGGATTATAATTAATGCAAATAATACGGTGAAATTATATTTGAAAGGCGGTCAAAATTTATAGTAGCTAATAATCTTCTTAACTTTGCGACGCAAGCCAACTCATGATCACTTATGTATCCAGTAATATCCACACTAAGACGTGCCGCGGAACACCTTTTGCGGAACACTGCGCTAGATAATTTTGTTTCACTTTTCTGATAGATACTGTAAGCTTAAAAACCTCTACGTCTAGAAGATTTGCCATGCCTTGACATTCCAGTTAGGAATCTGATTTTTAAACATGAATCAACAGCGTAAATCCTAGTCAAATGGGCGGTTTTATTATTGTAATTGTTCCTTTCTATCTTCCATTTTTAAGGTTCCTTTTTTTTATTAATTCAGCTAATTTAAATAATTTTTGCAAACTTTAAAAATAACGTAGATGTAATATTGTCTATTCTATTCGTAAAAGACGACTCTTGCTAGTTCATCTCTGTAGGAATGTTGTTGTAGAACAGTACTAGTGATTACTACTGACAGAATCATCATTTGTTAAGTAAACGTTACGAAGTAAAAAAAGGACCGTATTATGTACCTACCTAGCAAACTATACATGGAGGTTCACTCCTCTTACATGGGGTAATAAGCTAAAAGCACGCATATGAAGATAAATACGCAAACCTACACGGTAAAAATGTAGGCCAAACGATATAAAGTTAAATCCACTGGCCTAATATTGATCCAGGCGCGTGGCTCTCACCGCTAGCGACCTTTCCTGCGCCAAATACGATCATTTGGATGCTAGCTATGTCACTACAGAAAAATACCTGAAAGCTTCTGCGGTTCTATTTTTTTATAAAATTATTTAATACAAACACTTCAGACCGCAAAGGTATTTTTATTATTATTTACACGACATTAATTTATCAGAACCTCAGAGAGTTTACGTAGAGGATGCCGATGTTTTTAAATGAGCAACATTTCAACACCGTCATGTTGAGAAGTGCTAAATGAAAACGGAGCGTTGACAATTTTTTATAACGTTTAGGTAACTCGATTAAAAAAGAAATAGTTTTGATAGTTTAGTTTTATGGGTCAGACTTTCGATCTAACTTAAAGTGTTATACTGCGTAAGAATCTATTTACTAGGTATATGGTAAATACATTCGTAGCCCACATGCAGTTTAATTGTGAGGAATGTGCCACTTTTGTGACCTAATCAAATACTTTAGAGTGACCGCGACGCATCTAACTGTGATGTTATTTTAATTTATATGTATAATCAGACGATGGAGCGTGCGCGGGCGCCGTAACGATAGTCAGAAGGAAAGCCTCGCGTGCGGCGTGCTCGGTACCGAGTGTACCGACGGAGCAGGCAGGCGCACGGCGCGCGGCGGCCGTGAGTCATCACGCCCGTTGCGCGCCGCGGCCCCCGTGCACCGCGTCGGCCTGATAAGGCCAGCACACCGATTTGGAGGTGCTATTTACATTTCGCAATCTATTGTCGACAACACACCCAGCTATGCATATATTTTGCATCTATTATGTTATTATTTATTTAGCAGTGGTAATTGTACATACTTAACGTTATTTCTTGAATAAATGATTAAATAAGCAGGCATTTCATGTAAATTTCTGAACAA
The DNA here is from genome assembly GCA_941860345.1 of Chrysodeixis includens. Taxonomy (NCBI): domain Eukaryota; kingdom Metazoa; phylum Arthropoda; class Insecta; order Lepidoptera; family Noctuidae; genus Chrysodeixis; species Chrysodeixis includens. Next base: position 814,316 of record OW796096.1, on the reverse strand, counting down.
GATCAAAAATACATTTTACTGAATATTAAAAACCAAAATAATTAAAAAGGTAATGAAATGAAACCCATTTATAAAGATCATAAATTAGGTGAATTTATAGCTTACAAGATAGAGATACACGGAACGCAGATAACATGTTTTTTTTGGCAAAAAAAAACTTAAAAAATTGTAGAAAAATTAAAACTGTACATATTTTTTTTAAGAATACTTGCTGCGTACAAACTATACCAAATTTAAAAACATGCATGCTGCATGAATATCAATTAGTCTCACAAACCACTTGATAGGTTTCATTAACAACTACCAGGGGCAGCATAGTTCCTACTAGACATGTGCGCCGATTATTAGTTGATCGACGGCGGCGTCTAACGTTTAAATTGTCAGAGGCGGCGTCATCGGCGTAATCGGTGTGGATGTAAAATTAGTAGAATATGCGACGTTTTAAGTAATATTGAACTATTCTAATATTATAAAGCTGAAGAGTTTGTTTCTTTGAACGCGTTAATCTCAGGTACTACAGGTACGACTTATTATTATTATTATTTATTACATCAGGCTGCGGCCAATAGGAGCGATGAAAAGAAGGTTTTATTGAAACTCGAAGTAACGCTTGTTTCCATCGATACGCGACGTTCCCTCAGACGGGTGTCAGGAGAGCACTATACTACGTGAACAAATGATAGTGCCTCAATACCAGCGCAATACTCTGGTGCACTCTGTTAATAATGAGGTGCACAATCAGCCTAACACAAACTTAACGAAATTTCAACGCTGATTACGCCGACAAAGACGTCGTCGTCGTAATCACGCACACCGCACACGTCGACTCATGACATACTGCGAGTGTGCAGACACTGCCTCAACACAGCAATATTTCTGTTTGTGATTTTTATGTAAGGTTGATAATTACTTATTTTTATGGGTATGAAGTTTTCAGTTGAAAAAGTAATTTTACGGACATTCCGCTCAGGTCTCCAAGATGCAAACGTAACTTTAGTTGCGGAATCACATTTGAAATGATGGATGTAGTTTTTACTTTATACATTCGTTTATGGAAATACATACTTTAAACACATAATATTGTTTTTATTTATTCAGGCTAATCGACGGGTCCGGTTTTAGTAATATTTCTGAGCAGATCCAGATCCAGCATCTAATATTCTAGTAGTCATTTTATGATATCGCCCATCAACTACAAGATTTACATGAATAATGTTACTGTCTAGTCATTTTAGGCAACCTTAACCACAATCTGGGGGAAAAAATCACCTTTATTACTGCGTTATTATGAAGTTGTGAAAAATCGAAATCGATGTCGTGCCGGCAAAAAAAAATACAAAGGTCCAAAGGTCACAAAAAACAGTTTTTGCATATATTTCGCAACTTATTGCTCGAAGGTCAATAGAGGTATTATAAAAATTGTTACTCATATAATTGTCTACAAAAGTGTCCCTTGCAGATTTTCTGTAAAAGTACCGGTTTTCGTATTAAAGCGCCAAGAAAGCGATAAGAATGTACTCACATACGGCACTCCAAGATGTAAACTCTAAGGCTAGTTATTAATATTTGAAGTGTCTTCAAATATTTTATATTTAGAAGTTTCGAGAAAGATATATTTATCCCTAGAGGTTTAGGTTTTTAATAACACATTCTATATTTCATTCAATGGACTTAGTTTAGTTCAGTTGCAAATTATACCACCTCAACCAAACAATTAAACAAACACCACAATTACTATCACCTCTAGAGACACTAGCATTTATTTTACAAATGATATCTTATAAATTATAACTTAGTACTCGCTACGATGAGCGCAAGAGTCACCAGCGTGAAGGATGCTGTGGGTAATCCTAGCGAGGAGAGACCTCGTACTAATGTTATTATTTGACACTAGACACGTAACAAGCGTCAGGTCAGTTAACAGGCACTCACCTCTCTGTTCTTCTCGGTGGCCACCTTAGGCTTGAACAGCAGCTGGTTGACGAAGCCCAGGAACATGAGGATGTAGAGGCCGAGGTGCGTGAGCGCCGCGGTCAGCAGCGTGCACTTCTCGAACGACCCGATGAACGTGTCGTACTGCGACCAATCCATTAGCGGCACCCCTCCACCCTCCGAGCCACATTTTTTCTAAAACAAAATTGAATACCTATAATAATTGTTTTCTTTTGAGCTGCTTCCGTCAATTGCAAGCATTCGTGTTAATTAGAGTCAGCCTGAGAGCAGGCATTGACTGCTTAGTCGGACTAAGATTGTCATCCCACATAATATTTTGTTATAGGCAATGTGTATAATCTGGCATTGTATAGAATGCCTAGGCATTCTATGCATTGCCTAAAACGTTCAGGCAATGTGTAGGTATAATACGATTCATTCCATACATTGTCTAGGTATTCTATAGAATGCCCGAAACGCATCAGGCAATGTGTATAATGAACGGGAAGGAGGTGAGTTAGGAAATGTAAAACATTTAAGATATTGGTAGGTACGCGGGGACATAAGGATAAGTTAGGTTATTTATTATTATTATTAAACGGTTACCCGAAGGTAACTGCTATGTGAGAGACACTGTCTACGCCAAAAAACACGTTACATACTTACATTACTTATGCGTCAACCGGCATTCTAAACAATACCTAGGAAATGTATAGAATGCCTGCATTATACACATTGCCTATAACATTATATTATTATGTCCTCATATTAAAACAATCGACATAACTATCAATTAATTTGTAATAAGTGGCAATGTCTGAGAAATTCGAAACACTTTGCTCTAACTGCTGTAATTTGATGGAAATTTAGCTCATCAGTTAGCTTTAAACAGTCTTACGATTTATTGCCGATAGGAAAAACGAATGTTTCTCATACATAATACATACACAATCTTTTTAAACATTAGTTAGCCTCAATCTGCTTGTGTATGTCAAGGCCTCTCACCAATTGTGTCCATCTACAAGCTAGCATAGAACTGCGCGCTGAGCCGAGCAACTCGCAGGCGTTTACGTTGCGTTGATAACGGGTGGTGTGATTATGCCCACCAACCACTAAACAATGCGATACGTGTAACGCGACGATGAGTTGCCGTGACCACATAAATACCAAAACCCACAATTTGCACTGTGAGAGTTGGTATTTTACAATTATCATTTGCTTAGCATTTATTTAGACATTGTGTTGTTGATCCTCATGTTAGTAATTTCTTATCATCAAACAGTGTCATCTTACCTACAAAAATAATGCGGCATTACTATCAATGTTCTTTATAAATTGTACATTATAGATTAATTATAACAGTAATAGTGACAGCAAACTTAAAAATTATAACCTTGTTCCCACTGCCTGTAGCCATCTGTATTCCATATACAGCGTGTATATTTGAACGACGGACTTATTGAAGGAGGGTGGTCAGTATTCGATTTTCGTCCCAAATATGTAAAAAAACTATGACCTTAATCTTTCATATAATTATCCGATAAAATACAGTATTTATGAACACACAGGCCCGAGCGCAAAATGCCTAATATCACGCGCCAAACACGTGCCGCTCCAGCTGTCGCTAAGGTAGCGCAAGCCCCCCGCGCCCCTTGAGATGTCGCCGACGAGTGCCATGCGCCCCCGCGCCCCCCGCTCTGCTGACCGGCGACCGCCAGTCTATGCGCACGCGCCGCTACTTTCGCATTGCCTAATCATTCCCGTTTACCAAATTAGCGTAAAGTGCATTTCCTAGTGTTAGGTACCTACCTAGTGTGTAGTGTAATAATGTCGTCGTAATGTAATAATTCAAATGAAGAATATTGGGATATGGTTCGTGCTTACGCGCTATCAAATGATCGTGTGCGAGCTGCAGTCAATTTGTAAAGAGAAATGTACCCCAACAAGCAAATACCATCATACAGTGATACAAATACCATCATCAAATACGATTTGACAGTGTATCATATTTAAACATTTTAAATAATGTAGTGAGTGAGATGCTGGAAGACGTGCCATTAAATATCTACCGGGACTTGTACTACCAACATGACGGAGCGCCCGTGCACTATCAGGTGCGCGTACGTGAGTACCTAAACATTCATTTTGTTGACAAATGGATAGATCGTGGCGGGCCCGTGCCATGGCCCGCACGCTCGCCAGATCTCACTCCGTCAAATTAATCGTCGTAAATACTCAAATTATTAACCGTTGTAAATAGTTGTAATTACATTTTTTTAATACGCCAAAAATACGATGGTGCGTCAACCTCTTATGAAATTTTACATTGCAGAATGTTTATAGTTTGATGTACCTAGATATTTTTGCCTGTCATAAGCCAGATTTAAAGTATGAAGGGAAAATGTATTCATACCTACGTCGGCGTCGGTCATTGACCGCGCATATGTTCTGCGATAAGCGCGAGTGTTAAAACGTTGCGAAGTTTTTAGGACTTTTTTGGAACGATTTTGTTCGTCATTAATCAGGGTTTTTTTTATTGTTTACACGTTTATTGGTGAAGTCTATGCATAAACTATTGGTGGTTTGATTAAGTCCGTCGTTCAAATTTACATCCTGTATAATTAATATCATATTTCTCAATACAAATAAATGTATGTTTTTATTTAAAAAATAGCTGACCCCGCAGACTTCGTACTGCCCCAATCAATAAATAAAAGACCAAAAATTGTCTCTAAATTTTATTCAGAAAACGTTTATATGTGAAAAAGAAAAGGGCTGGTTTTAGGGTTTGCCCAGCAAATATTCGATTTTTTCTCACCTTTTGAACCCTCCCTAGACCTCCACGAACAATTCAAGATGAAGATGAGATAAATCCGTTCAGCCATTCTCGAGTTTTAGCGAGACTAACGAACAGCAATTGATTTTTATATATATAGAAGATAGAAGATTAATCTTCAACAACAAAAATAATGTTTGTATGATTCTGTACCTCAAAAGGGAAAAAGCGGAATCCTTATAGCACCACTTTATTGTGCACTTGTCCGTTTGTCTGCCTATCTATCTGATAAGACTCTTTTTCTAAAGAATGTATGGAGGTACCAAGCTGGAATTAATATGAAATACTATGGAGCTGTTAAAAATTCTAACTTCAAAGCGAACACTAAGGATGCACCTATATCGCAAATGACCACGCAAAAAATCGTCCCAACCCACCAACAGATTTCAAACGTATCTCATTTAATACATCATGGTACCCAGATCATTTTTTATTATGACGACATCACCGTAAGTCATGGGGTTAACGTGCAAAAAAACAATTCTTGTTCACTTTTTTCAGTACAAAAATTTTTAGGCACACTATTTAACTATAAAAAAAGCTATTGATAGAGAACAGCCGTAAGACGCATAGGTAAAATAACGGTTTAATCTCACTGTACCCTCGCCCCTTGCCATGCTAACATGCGCGCGCGCACCTCAGTCGTGTCCTGTACGGTCCGCTGTGTTCACGTTGTTTATCTGTGCAATATCGGCTTGTTTGCAGCTATTACTAACCTCTGCTTGTTTATTGGGCCCTTTGATAGTAAATTAACAACAACAAAAAAAAGTTTAAAAATACTAACCTAAAATGTTGTTTTTTCATCAAAAATATACATACTTACATAATACACTGGAATATTTTTGCTATTAAGACCTAAAATGTTTAGCTGAACCATTGTGTGTTGTAATTAATAACTAAACGTAGTTATTTAAAAAAATAAACACCCTTTTTCAACTAAAATGTTTTTATTTTTTATTTAATAATCCCATATATTTACGGACAAAAAATCGATATTTGTCTTTTTATGGGACTTCATAATTATATTAAAACTAGTCCCAGGTCTGTTGGTGCTTGGGACAGAGCCCATACAATTTTTTGCATACTCCTTTTCAACACTTGCAAGGAAATCAGAACCTTTAAGGTACTTTTCATGAACTTGCAATCTTTACATTTGGTAGGAAGCAATGGAATATAGAAAAGATAAACAAAAAATCGCGAAAGCCCTAAATTCTTAGATAATTTAATTATAATAATATATGTATTATTTTTGCAGATTTCTTTTCTTTAACTTATTAGTATGGAACCACCTTCAGTGTCTTGAGTCAGACTCATACTTGACTGGTTTTTTAAATACATATAAGAAGCAGGCATTGATCTCCATGTTTGCTCAATAACATAGTTATTACAAAATTAGATTTTGTAAAGAAAATTTGTAGCAGGCTAATTAGTTTATTTGAGGTAGTCTAATGTGTTTTATTCTATTTACTGATTTATTTCACTGATAACTGAAACTGTAATAGTAATTGGGTATTTGGCTAAAAAATTCGGATTTTGGAAATCTATCTGACTAGTTCGTCAGATAGATTTCCAAAAAATATACATATTGCTTATTTTATCACATTAACAAAAAAATAAGATGATCAAGTGAAGGTGGTAGCCTCCACTTCTACACTTTTCACCACCTTTGTTGCGTTTAATCTTTGTATTTTTTTATTGATTTAATAAAATAAAAAATATGTATACAATATTTTTTTGAAGTCTTCCTGACAGACTAATTAGATTTTTTTAGTTGAATAGACTATTGTGAAATAAAATAATAAAACAGACAAAGTTAATAACATGTGAATTTACCAAAAAGGTTGGCTATGGGCTTAAGCAAGATCTTATTAACCATATCATGTTTCAGACAGTTTCACTGTGTTCCAGTCAACTGTTGGATCTGCCAGCACAAGAACACAGACAGAGTTGCGACTTAAAACCATATTCTTCATACAGATTTTGGTACTGCACCTAAGATGCAACACCCAATTTAAAAATCACTAGCTAATTAAAATTGAAATCATTTATTCTGGACGTAGGATAATTATATCACTTTTACTTGTCTTAAATATATGTTTCAAGCTCGCTGGATACAACATTTCCTAACTGACTACCCTGAGACAAAATGTCGAAACAAAGTCAGGGGTCTCTGTCTCTTTTCAAGTCCAGACAATTGTTGTTAATCAAGTGTGACAGTGTATAAACATTTTTAATTAATTACCCACCAAGTTTTCTACTAGTAAACCAACATATTAATTTGTCGAATCTAACATAAAGTGCTAAGTTATGTGTTTACTATGTGGCTTGATTTAAATAGAAGATCCATATTTACAATAATTATATTCTTTGACTGGGATTTAGGATTACAGAATTGTGAATGGTATGCAGAAAATAATGTTAGTAAATAGTAAATAAAAGTGGAGCGACCAGGGAGTGTGCCAGCGATGGTTTGTGGGGCGTGTCATGTTATATGTACCGGCAAAAACTCGTGTAATATTTAAGCTTTTGAGAAGGTTATAAAAATAAATGAAAATCTACTTACTGTGTCGCTATTACTTAAAAGTGTTGACTTCACGTAACCATTTTTGTGATTGGCCTTTTTACCATTTAGCAACTTTTCTTCTGAGCCATTATATTCTTGTTTCATTTGTATGTTGCTCTTACTTGCGTTTACACGTCCATTCGCTACTACTGCCGCCATCCTTATGGTTGTGACGTTTGTGTACTACACTATTTTGCGTTTATTAAAACACAAGAAACAATTGCACAGCGATGTCTGCGCTTGTATTTCTTCTTACATCCTTCACTTCGACCTAGAGATTTCTAAGACAGCGCTTTTTTGCTAACGCTGCTGCAAAATGCAAATAAAAATTACTGTTTTACCGACATCGAACATGACAGTATAAAATAGTTTTAATTAATTGTTTCAAAATAGCTTTGGCTATGAGGTTTTCTACACCTACAGAGAGTTTTATTACAATTTTCTATTTTCCTTAATAATTTATTACTTGCAGTATGTATATTATGTTTTTGTAAATATGTAATTTTTTTAGTTACATAAGTTTAGTCATAAATGTAGATATTTCTTGTTTTAGTATTGTTCCTGTCAAATAAATAAATTGTTTTCTTTTATTATGTGTATTTATTGTACACATATTTTTGAAACTTTACTAAACAACAATATGTCTACATACTTACATTGTTGATGATAACGAACAGGTTGCACATTTGCACTTTATGTATTAAACAGTTTATGTACCTTAATAAACCATGTAATTTTTTTTTTAGAAATTAACCCAAAATGATTTTACAAAAGTGTTATTAATCGTTTTGAAATCATTTTTATAATACTTTCAAATTGTACTTTATTCGTGTAATTCAATTGAAATACGGAAATTTACTTTAAAACGAAAGTAAAATTCTGTAAAATATATTAAAGTATACTCGGCCAATGCCAAACCAAGGATTGCGCTGCACATAGATAATAAAACTACAATTTTATTTTTGATGTTATAAATTAACCAAATTTTTACAAAACTTATTAATGTCATATTGGTATATTTCATGGTACTATCTTCTACGATACTTTCGAGATATATTGAAAAAAATAAGCAACACGTCTAGAAGACGTGTTGCGCCGACCCCAAACAATAATAATTGGGATAAGGGCAGGGGAATGATGATGATTGAAAAAAATAAATCGAATAGACTATTGAAAACATATTTATTTATTTAATTTTCCCATATTTTTATGTGTGTGGATATTTTCCCAAAATATTTAAATATTTAAAGGCAACACTAAAGTCAGCTGTTTATGTCGCTAGTATCGTAAGTAAAACGGAAACAAAAAGCAGTATCTAATCGACTTTTCTCTAGTCTGTGGTCAATCAGTGTCGGTAAAGCAGAGTTTACTTAGCGCGCCTTCAAAAAAGGTCAGGATCGGAAAGTCAATACTTTTCGCAATTTCTTGCTTGCTTTAGATATTTCAGTTTTGGTGTCACTTATTTATTACAAAGTATTGTTTAACCATTTTACATTTTTCGAAAGTACTCGTTATATATTTGCTTTGAATATCTATAACTTTTTTGATTGTAATTATAATAATATTGCCGGCGAGCGGCGCCGCCCCCGCTGCACCGGAGGGGTCGACGATGAGTAATACCGTTCGTTTCTCGTGCTGAGTGACGTCGTGCAGCCGCGGCCGCTACACCGCTCGCCTGCCCGCGGACCGCAGTACGATACGGCGAGGACGCACGACAGGACCCGCCCTCCGCGATCGCAGCTTCTCACACTCGCGTCTCCCCGTACCCTATCGATCATTTTCGACACCGGTCTTTTTTATTTCTCATATAAAGAAACATGGACGGCGCCGACGCTCTCCTCGGAGGTCTCGCCAGCGGAGACACCGCGCCGGGCTCAGACGCGCCGCCTGTCGAACCCACCATGAAGCGCGACCAGGACTCCACGGATGACTTCGAACACCTGGAGCGCGATGGACGGCGCGAGGCCGGCGAGTCGCCGCACCGCCAGTCTGCCGCCGTCACTCGCAGCTTCCTGGACATGGAGCGCGAGCTCCTGGTGGACGCTCCTCGTGCACCCTCGGCCTCCGCCGATCACATCGCAGACAAGTTTACAGACAGCGAGTCGGACGCGGACACAGCCGGCGAGTCCCCCATGCACCGACCTGAGCTGGCGCGCGCGGCCGCCTACACGCCCGAGCCGCCGCTCGACCCCACGCCTGTGCTGGCGCCGGCTGCGCCTGTTCTCGCACCTTCCCCGGCTCCCGTGCCCAGTGCCCCTGAAAAGCCCTTACCGGAAGAACCTAAGCCGGCTGCTGTACCTGAGCTTAAGGCGGAGACCCCAAAACCCGAGATAGCTAAGCCTGAGCCGGCTAAGTCGGAGCCAACTTTGCCGCAGAAGCCTGCTGCGCCTGAACCGCTGCGCCCCACGGCGCATGTGATCGAGGCTGAGGTTATCTTCTGCCAAATGGGACTTGGTAAGATTTTTTTATGTCATAATCATTCTTTTTTTACCTGCGTCGACTTCGAATATTTGTAGTTAGGTATAAATTGGAGTGATTTCATTGTCCGTGCTAGAACTGTCGCTACCGCTCGGCGGTTTTTTGTGCTTCACGATTTGGAGGCAAGCACCGCACGCTATAGACCGTGAACAATCACGTCTACAGGTGAACAATGCCCGCGCTCACGAATGTCTACACGAGAGGCACCTGATCTAGATGTTTCTGTAGATCAAAGTGTGGTACAGTGACTACATACATTTTTGATTTTTGAAATTTAGATTTTAATTTACGCAATTTTTACACTTTAACATCTAATTATTAGAAATGATGTCATAATACTAGTTACGTATTACTGGAAAACGTCATAAGAGATTCAAAATAATGATATAATATGATGAGGATGACAATGGGGGTGCAGGCGGGCGGCGGTGCGCCCGCGAGGGGTAGAGGAGGTCGGCTGCAGAGGTGGCGGAGCGGTAAGAGCGTTGACCGCGCTGCAGCGACGGCTAACGGCACCCGCGGGCCCACGCCGCACGCTGCAGGCGGACGTCCGCCCGCTCGCTGCTTGCTCCGATACTGACACTACATTATTCACGCAACGTCAATCCCACTTTCCTGCACCCCAACCCTTCAAGTTCTTGAGTCTCTGTCTGTAAGGAGACTAAGCCAATAAGCTAAGAAGACAGAAACCCACTCGCGGCTTAGCATTGTCTACTACTCATACTCAATACTTTCTTTGTATTACACAAGTTGAATATGATGGATGTCCTTGTGCACTTACAAAACGTTTCTGAACGACGAATAATGCAACAAGTTTAAACCACTTATGTGACTCATCTTCAATCAGATCGATATCAGTCGATGCATTACACTTAATACTCAGTTCGGGGTTTCTATAAAATACAAATAATTGAAAGACGAAAGTTTAACCTACTAAATTATACTGTCATAATGAGAATTTACTATTTCAAAAATGACCTGTCGCAATGTATAACAAGCACTTATGGTGCAGAATATACCTACGTTCTTAAAAATTCGTTATATTCCGCGCTGCAATGTTTGTCAAAAATATCTTATCTTTAGTAAACAATACTAAAAGTATAATGTGAGAGTTTGTTGGTAAAGATAAGTCCAGGTGGGTTTTTGAGGCCTAAACATAAGTTAAAGGCATATATTGCCTCTATAACAGGTCAATGCCAGAATGACAAAACATCTAGGTTCAAAATCTTCAATACACTAAATTGCAGGTTTTCCCCTTTGATCTCTTTTTTATCTGGAGTAAGACTGATAAGAAATTTTCCCTCGGCTCGATTAGTTAGTTGCGCGAGTCTGCGGTCGTAGGGAGTGGTGCGGCGTCGGCGCGTCGGCGGTGAGTGACGCCTGGTATGCACAAGTACGACGACGCCACCATCGCTAATTTTAGCATCGTTGAAGCAGCACCGCTCTGGCGCTGCGCTCACAAGCGCAACACCCGCCGAGCGCTCACGTCGCACGCTCACCGCCGCTCTGCTCTCCGCTCGCAGCCAAGTGTTCCGAGTGCTGGCTTCACATTCATGTAGCGTCGTGCTTCTACTGCGGCTCTGACTCATAGTCGCGAGGACTTGCCTTTTGTGTGGACATTGTAGTGCGTGAAACATGGGATCCGGAAGTGACGATATCTCACGTAAGTATCGACACTTCATATTCGAGGAGGTGGCCTTACTTTACGGAGTACTTGAGTTTTAATTTGATCCGCTCCGGGATTATTGTTTGTCAATATCCCATAGTTCGTTTAATACATTGTGCAGCCATCTATTCTTCTGCTGTAAATGTTACGTCAGCTCAGCTTCCGTTGTTAATTTGGGAGTAGTTAGTGCTATGCAGGAACAAGTTTTTGCTACACTAGACCCATTTGACGTCTTCGTTGCTATGAATGATATGAATACTTTTTATCTGTATAGATGTCGTTTTATTTTTATTCCCAAACGATCTTTTCGTCCGGATCGACCTCGAAGCTCTCTGTGAAATTGCAATTGATAGATTATATTGACAAGTATAATACTTTTATTTCGACCAATCACAGGTTATTATAGAATTGATTATTTTTTGTCGGGTCTGGTTTAAGAAAGAATTATGTTTAATTAACTCACTCCTGGCAAAAATGAAACAAATACAAAGAAGTAACAAAATTGTGTGACTGACACAACATCACAATTATGAAAAAAGCTCTGTAGAAAAAACTCCGTTCTTCCTCAATAATTAATAATTAGCTAATCATTAGTAGTTTTATAGTTGATTAATGATTGTAACCACGTAGGTGACAAATTCCCATCCCTGGACTCACGGTGTAGGTCTTGAGTCACAGCCGGTGTTACTGAAACCTATACAATTGAATGGTGTAAGTAGCTCTAGCAAAGTTATCATATATTGCGTTGGTAAAAGTTGAATATTCCAGTTTTTTACAAGTAGTAAGAAACTGAAATATTCAACTTTTAGGCTCGACTTTGACGGCTAAGAGAAAAAATATTGAAGATCCAATTCTATTAATTACTCCAACGTTGGGTTTAAGTTGCTACAGGAACTGACGTTAATGGTCCATGTCTAATGTCATTAACAGGCAATTTACTTAAAGCGTTTTCGGCATGAATTTTAGCAAATGCAATTTCTAGTCTATATCTTGCTTTACAAAATCCATACAACTATTTTATTACGAAAAGGTTTCGTTTATTCGATGGCATTATACCCAGTCAAGTCTTACTTCCTGGTTTCTGTACCAGGTGACCAGTAACGGAACCTGTACGGGACCACCATTCACATTCATGTTTTGTAAAATAATTGTAGTCGTGTTTTTCGTCGATTTCAATAATCCAAATCACTACATCTTGACGGCGTTAAAATAATATTCACGGACCTATTCCTCCGAAGTATTATTATTTGTAATTGGATTGTTGATCATTCAGGCAAATGCACGTGGTTTCTAAATCGTTAGGTAAATACGGGATTGTTTAATATCCTAATAATAGCTAGGGCCTTAGTCAAAGATTGGTAAAAGTGGTAATCGTGTTCATGACAGCGAGTTTGCTGTGCGCTCGGTTCGTGTGCACTCGATGACCCAATTTTAACCTCTTCACAAAAAGTTGAGTCCCTTTGTTACCCTTGTGCTCAACACAACGTGACGTCATTTTTCTGCCACCCTCTTGTTTGTTCGTTTATAATGACGCTGACAAAAACTAGGTAGAGCACCATCTAAATAATGGGTTTATTCTCAAAGACAATTAAATATTCTTAACGTGTATATTTGTGTAAATACACAACTAGTGACAAGCAAACCACCAGGGCTCAGGTTGGCCAAATGAATGCTTGAATATATGCCATATGAATAACAAATGAATTCGAAAAAAATATGAATGCTTTTTACTTTACCACTTTCCCTCACATTTAATTCACTTTTGTTACGGAAAACTTAGGTAATTTTTTCCGGCATTGATGAACAATATCACCGGTATTTGTCAAAATCCCGGCCGCGATCATTTTACTTTTCTATTCACAGTTCTATTGGCTATGTGAATTGCGATAGCAAGTCCTGAGTTTCTGGAAAACCCAGACATGGGTGCAATAAAGGCTAGGCCTCTAGCATGTGGCGGGTGGCGCGGGAGGGTGAGGGGTGGCGATCGATACGCTGCTCGCCAACCACCACACAGACACACCGTCTGCTCTCTTTATTTAAACGGATCACGTTGTTACTAACCCACGAGCTTTTATATCCACAGTACTGTTGTACAGTGCTAGGGTTAGGCCGATGACTTTACATGCGAGAATGGACTAGACTACATATTATTATGTAGGTAGGTCAATTATTTCAATATGGATATAGGTGCACTGACATACGCCTGTACCCTAAGGCATCAAACGTACCACACCCGGGTACTTATTTGATTATGCTTACAATCGATATGGAAGTTAAAATTCACGACTCGTTTAATGAATAAGATAAAAATGCATAGGAATTCATCATATAAATAGAAATGTGTGACGGTTGGCCGGATTCACAAAAACTAATATTATTGTGGTTATGAGAAAGAGCTCTAGATCTAGATTTATTAAACAGCAATTTGACGGCTACACTCTAGGTCTTAGAGATAATGAAAAAAATATATATAATCTGACTTTGAAAGTAAAGAATGCACAGGTGACATATTCTGCGCAAGGTTCGATTGTTCAGGAACTGACCTCTTTACATTGTAGTAGGTTTCTAGATAACTGTCCTCATTGTTAAGTTACAATGAACTTAAATGAGGGGAACAGTACGGCACGACAGGTAGCCGATGACGTCATCGCGGCAGTCTCGAACTCGCGAAGGGGTATTTTTAACTGGCGCGACATGGCGTCGCTCACGTCACTTATGTTTAATTTACTATGAAACTTGCTCGAATTTCTTTCTCTTAGGTGTACACTTACTACCGGGACAATGTACTTTACACACTGGATGTATGCATATGGACAATTAGCTGCCTGCAAGAGTTTATGGTTAAAATTAGAAATTAGAATGGTTTTTACTAAGGCCTTTATGAATTGTCGACTTAGACTACGAAAAGAAATACAGTTAAAGCTCCTTAATATAGAAGCACATAGCATATTGTTGCAAACTCTATTATTTCTTAACTGTCACTCAAGCTTCAGAATTCCGTCAAACAATTTACTTTTTTATTGGGAGATAACAAATTAGCCTAAATTGACGATTTTGATAATTGCAAAATAAACGCTATTATTTTTGTAAAAGAATAATAATATTTTAGCTAATTCGACAAGCGATTGTCAGGCAATTGTAACTCATCGCTTGCTACTAGCTGCTGCAGTGACTCATCTTGTTCAATCATTTTGTAATACATAGCTCGTGTGCCAATAACTTGTCGTTGGTCGTAGTGCTGTAAGCTTCGGGAGCATCTACTGACCTGAAACTCGGTACTAAACTATCAGACCCTAAGATATTGTGGATTTTCAGGGTTTGTTACTTTATAAGGTCACGCGATCGTGATTATGGAGTTGTTTCCACGGTGACTCAGTCGTAACTATCGCCAGCCGTCTGTCTAGAGACCCGAGTGGGGCCACATATTGCATGACTAATGCGATACTATCGACTATCGATCCACTCGGAATTCCCCAATGAAATTTAGTTTTTTTTTGCACATTTATACATGTTTTTTTATTATTATTAGCATTAATTGTTACATAACAAATGCTAATAATAAAAAATAATGCCATGTCATGTCACAAATCATGTTACAAATAATAAATGCTAATAGTTTTTTTTTGGTAGAATGATGAGAAACTGATATTCCATGTAGACATAGAAAAGTTCAGAGTATGACTTAAATCTTACGTGTCTGGTAAAATATAGAATTTGAATTTATCACGAAACGAAGGTTTACGGAATTCAAAAAGCGATTTAAAAGTTGACATAGAAACTATTACTTTTTTGTAAAATATTTAGTAATATTTAGTAAGTAAAGTTTAAATTACTGAAATCGCGGAGTTTATCGCATAGAACTATACTATGAATGGTGCTTTTCCGCCTGCTACATACTCTCACATCATTAGACCACCGCTAAAGTACTTTTATGCCATAACATAATAGGGCAAAGTTTTATTTTAATCATAATATCAGTTTTATAAGGACACTAATTATATTATGTTTTATATGCAAAACGTATAAACAATTTTGTATGGAATAAAAATATTCAACCAAAGTGTAGATATTACCATTGGGTAGTTCTATATGCAATCGTAGAATGAAACATTCATAATTAGATTGATTAGCCTGAACTTGGGTGTCACTTAGCAGCTTCTATTGTGAAAATCATGTAGTGCTTATTGTACGTTAAACAAGGATAACGTCAGCATCACGGTTATATGAATCATCGCAACAACACACAAGGTAACAGATAAGACGTAAACACTGCGCCGGACGCGCCGGTGCGGCATCGCCATCGTTACTTAGTGTCATTGTTTATGGCATTATATAACCTTGAAGTGGTTTCTTTAAGCGGAGCTGTGACAATTTCAAGGCTGTGTTTAAATTTGAATACAGTTTATGAAAGGATTGCACTTTGCAGGTGAGTGCAGCTCGGCTCTGAAATTATTTCATGTATTCTGCTGCTGCGCAATGACTGATCTGCAAGCCCGTTTATCACGCCGTGTTTATAGGTACAAGTCACCGTCACCTTCCTCTAACGCGACCTGTGTGTGGTCCCTAATATGTTTCACTGTTACTGTTGTCTAATACTTACTTTTTTGCATTATATTAACAACATACTTGGAATATAATATACTAACAGCACGACGCTATACATATAATTCATCATTGACTCGCCTGACTAACCCCAAGATTTAGCTAAGTAATAAGTACATAATGGTATCGTGGGCTCCTGGGTGTCGGGCTCGCTGTGCCTGTAGCGTGTGCTGGTGTCTGGCGGTGGTGGAGCTGCGGCACGTAGGGGTGCTGGTTGATGTGCCGAGCCGGTGGTAGGTGCGCATGCGTGCGGCGCGCGCGGGGAGGGCTGCGGCGCGGGGCGGCGGAGGGCTCGGCGCGGGGCTGCGCCGCCAGTATCGACGCGAGAGTCCGGCGCGGCGCGCGCTCCGTCCGCCGCCTATATCTAATTCACGCTCCGCGTTACGTAAATCGACAGCATGCCGGACTCTGGGCCCTCCCTCTGCAGCGTCCTCAACCCGTGTAAGTGCCCCTTCCCCCGCGCGCCGGCTTCGCTTTGCCCGCTTTCATCTCTGTCTGTCGCGACTAACCCGCTAACGCGCAGCCTTCTATTGCAGATGCCTGGTTCGACCCGCAGAGGCTGCACCCCGAAGGTGAGTGGTCGTGGCAAGCGGAGGGCAGAAATACGTTTAGGTGGCGCGCCGCCAACCCGGCCGCCTCGCCGCCCGGGCAGCGCGCCTCGCGCCCTGCGGCCCTGCACTGTGACCCACTGGCGCACTCGTAGTGTTTGTGTGAGCTCGGTGTTGACACTTCTCCAGTGACATTAACGATAACTGCTCGTCTCGGAGACGTGCGGCCTCGGTTGCCAGTGATGGTGGAACTTGCTTACGGTGGTGGTGATGGTGATAATAAGCGGGTTTTGGTGATGGCTAGTTTCCCTGCACGTCTCGGTCGGGTTTTTTTGATGCGAACTCTTACAAAGCCACAAAAAATCTCGGTCACCGCCGCCAGTGACAGAACAATAATAACTCCGCGTGTCGAGTCAAGGTTTGACAAGACCGTCCTAAATGTATCACTATTATTTAATAAGACATAATTTGCAATGAATTACGTCACGTTATGAGTCTCCAACCAAGATAAAAACGTAACACAATTAGCTCCTACAAACGACAAACATAAGAACATTGCTATTAGATCATGACCGAAAAAAATGAGGTAGGAGTTTTATACTGTCATTGACCACGAAATCAGTTAAAAATTCCACTGCATCGTTGCGTGTATTTATATCTGTTGTATGGGACAAAAAGGTGCATATATGTGTGCAACGCGTACTGGCTAATTGTGTGTCGTCACGGCGACGCGACGGCCGCGGCGGTGTCTTGATATATCAGATGCTACATGTGATAAAGTATTGCACTGTATCGCACGGTATGGTGCTCGCTCATAGTCTATATCTTGAATGTCATTAATATTGTGATGGTAATGAATGTGTGGCGACGCGCATGCGCGGTGCCGTGCTACTCACCCTGCAGACATCAAATCACCGGCCAAGATGAAATTAGACTTGATTTTTACCGATGCCTCGGCCGGCTACAATCTGATTTACGTTTGACGGACCATCGGCCGACTTGTCCGAATAAATATTATTCATATGGTAGATCGTTTAGAAGATAGCTTTTTAATGAGCGAATCACTTTGGCGACAGGTAGCGGCGTTGTGCCAGAAAATATTCCATTATTGGCATATATTAAATCTATCGTTGTTACCCCAAGCCCTAACTTTTCTTGGTAGAGTTATTCCAAATAATTGCCAAACGTCTCTTCCAATTTATTTCTACGATAATTTAGACGATATTTGTCAATGTATTTCGTAGAGCAACACGAAGTAAGGATGGTTATTTTAAATGTGAGTTTTTTGCTCATTAAGGATTGCCATTTGCTAACCGTGAGAGTTCCTGCCATTCCCAGACACGTTCAATTCTTGTGTTTTGTACATTTTGTGTATCGAGGGACAGCGGTAGTAGTTCGTTATTAAATAAGAACAGAACAATGAATATCGTTTTAATTTAATTAGGAACCAACGCCCCAGAAGTGACCCGACGCGTGTCCCCTCGTAGCCTCGACTCGGTAGCCTAGCTTCGCTCGCTACAAAATGTTTTAACGGAAGGCTGGTTTTGCTTTGTTTCCTGGTTTTCTATGCGGCTAACAAGGGAAACTCGATCGCGTAGCGGAGGTCGTAGGAATCCTATAACTTGTTGTTGTTACCTAGAGTAGGGCTAAGCGTATCTGTTACAGGCTGAATAGTGCATCGATGTAAGCAAGCTACATATATTAGCAAGCATTCAGGCACCAATCTACAGTAACCCAACAGTACCTCGAAAAGTATTAAAGCATCATGGTGCTGAGTGCAAAGTCACGGATCGTGTGGGTCCTTGGCCGTAACTCGAATGTTTGTGAACAAAAACCGTGGCTCGCTGCAAGCTGTGCTCGTAGAACTGTTTTGAGTGTTGTAGGTTATGTTAGTACCTAGCCGCGTTGTTTGCCGTATTTTTGCCTTATTCAGAAGTCATATTCCATCTGCGCCTATTCCTTGGTTTTGCCTTGTTCTAATACATGCTAAGTATTTGTATTTACTAGGTATAAATACCTAGACTCGTACAGTTCTTTGTGTTTTTTATAAGTGCAACACAAAATAGTTTTTTTTTCTTATCCCGGCTCCGACGCAAAAAGATCTTTATAAGTTTGGCGTGTTCGTTGGTGCCTAATATAATCTAATATTAATCTTTAAATTGGTAGGTTTACACAGAAAATTATAGTAGATACTAATTTTTGTCAAATGTTCTATTTGCTCTCCGGTATTATCCTTCCCCATACAAGCCATGTGTTGAATACAATTAACGCTAATTTTAAAGCGATAGTCGTCGAATAGTTCCAATGCTTTGGTTGCAGATGTTCCATATTTGTCAAAACGAATAAACGCTCCGAGTATGAGCAGTAAAATATTTTAATTATGTTTCTCATTCATGATATGTATACTTCTATAAGTAACAATAACGAGTCGTATGAAAGTTATAGTCCGAATGTGATTATAAAAACTTTCGTGAGGCGGATTCATCATTGTAAATTTTTATTCAATTTAACTAGTCGGCCATTCCCGATAAATATGTGCGAGTAAACAATTAGGTACCTACAGGAATATGTAGTCCATTGTGAAAATGTTTTTATTGATAACTTTAAATAAAAAAGATTTGAATTGTTTTTCTATCCCCGATTTTGAATAAATGCATTAAATTCCAATCACTGCAACTGTATTTCCAAGTAGGGTGGCTAGATGAGTTGCTTCCTCCACGCCGCGCCGCAGTCCCGGTGCCTGGCCAGTGATAAGCCGCCATATCGCTCTGCTCTCACACCTGTCAAAGACGTAGATAGGTGCTCATGTACACATACTCTTGTTCTTATCTTATTGGTTTCATCAGAGCACCTCTTGAATAGTGTGCCATAACTAGCGTAGTATGGATCACTTTAATTGTAAAATAATTTTGAGAAATAGTGTAAAATAACACAAACGTTAAATGATCAAAAAATTGTACTGAATGGCATTGGTTTTCTTTTATGATTTCGTTACAATCCATCAGTTTTTGTATAATCCAATGTCACGCAAGCACATTGCATTATACAAAAACTGTTTCTTCAAATGATGTTCTGCTGATCTTAACTTTCACAAGCTGTGGAAATGGATAGAATAAAACCAGTAGGTATCTAAACTTCTTTGGTATTGCAATTAGAAATTATCGTGGTCTCCTTGCCCCCACTATCGCCGAAGACAAAGAGTCGTTAGTTCTCCTTATCACGGTTATTTTCCTTTGTTAACCGTTTCCATTTGCTTAGACTATTATGGTAACATTATTTTAATGATGCCTTACGTTTTTATTAGGATTTGAACACTAAAGAAGTTTAAAGAAGTCGTGAGATTAGTGTATGATGTTGTATTTGGACTAGGCCTGTGAGTACAAGGCGAGCGTATGTAGCGGGTGCGTGTCATCCGCGCAGCTCTTAGCCGCGTCGCGGCGGGACTGCGCGTTATTTTTACCGCTGCCGCTGTCGGGCGCGCGACGCCTGGTGGCCGGTGCCGCATGGCGGTGGCACTGTGGCCGCAATCACTCATTGTCGACCTCCGTTGTCTCTCTTTTTTTATCTGTGATCGCTATCACCTTTGGCCTAATTTGCCCTATATAAACACTTTCATTCAAACGAATCAACCCAGTGACGTTTCGTACGATTGAAGTAGACATGCTGAGCAGATGAGAAATAAATTATGTACTGTGTAGATGTGTGATTGAATGAGTACACATTGTGCAACCGTCTGCACACGGTGACTGAGTTGGTGATGTACGTTTGGCTAGAAACCTCTAGGTACTAGGTACTACTAGGTAGAAGATACCGTCACGCGTGACAAATAATATTATTATAGATGCTTGAACTTATTTATGTCGCAAGTTTCTGTAATTCTGCTATAAAACGACTGAGCAAAATCTGAGAACATGCACTTACTACGAAGATACCATTCACAATAAGGTCTTTGCCAGTCAATATTCTGCTGATGTATTGTATTAAAATGTGCACTCTCCTGTATATTCAGAATTTGCATTGACTGTTACTTTTACTGTGCGGCTGACCATTAATACCTGCTGAGTCGAGGTAACATAATGGCATTTGATTTACGTGTATTTTATTTTGTTACATACTAAAATTATTATTGTCTGAAATTCTGAATTATGCCGTAAAATAACTATTTAATATCATTTAATAGGAGATTTATTTCATAAAAAAATAACTAGAAGTGACTAGAACTAAATCTAGAAGGACTAGTGTGAACGATGTCGGTAGCTAGTTGTATTGCTAGCAGAATTTCATCAGGCGTTACAAAGTCTTTAGAAGAATATTGGATAGTATCGGAATAAATATTATAATGTATTTGAATGCCTAGTCAACACGGTTTTAAGAGTAGTAAACTAAGTAATATTTTCTTTATTTCTATCGACTTTTGATTGTCATGTCACAAAAAGGTCAGCTTAGTCACTTAGTAGATTGTGGAGTCGTTATAGTAACATTGGTAGTATTCATCTTATTGATAAGGCAATTATATCTGGATGGCATTGACCGTGCATAAAGTGCGACGGGCGCGGCGCGGGCGAGTGCGTGCGTTGTGACTCGTTGCGGAGTGGAGACTAGCGCGCCTCCATACTCTGCGCGCCACGGTAGCGAAAGCCTTTCCCCGAGCGGTGTACGCAGTAACTTTCAATTTCGACGCTCTCGTATCCAACTCGTTGACGGGTGATGCCTGGAATGCTGTATGTTAAGTGAAGTGTTGCGGCATGCACCACTACAGTCCTAAGCGTTGAAGCGTTTATTGCAGATGTTCTTCATTCGAGACAAGGCATCTGACTAGATTGATTTCTACTTCAAAAACCAATTGATGAGACACAAATGATTATTCATTGCTTTAAGTATTAGTAAAAATATACGTTTAAATTGTATCTTGTCCGAAATAATTATTTTTATAATGGACAAACAGCATTTGCCCGATATAAATATAAACCGAGTCATGAAGGATCCTGATTGAAAAGGTTCGTGGATAGAGCCGATTTGAATATCTGCAGTGTGTAATTGTATAATATACTCTTAGTCCATTATAATTATACGAGTCATTTTCAAATAGTCGTGATATGATTTGACGTGGAATGAACACAGAATACTGAGAATGCGCCGTGGCCGGTGAGGTTATAATATGTAGAATATATATTCTCAAGTGTGCTACATGTTCGTTAGGTACATTGATTTGTAAGATGTTTGTACTGAATGGCATCTGGTTTATTTTGATGCTATCCGTTGCACGTTGACATCATTTGATTCAAATGAAGCTGAATGAGTGTATGTGAATGGCATGTGCCAGGCAGGCAGGTGGATGGCAGTATGTACCGACTAGGTTCTTGTAGAGTAGTGCAACGCGATGAAGTGACAGTTGTGGAGAGTGTATCGGGCGGACGCGCGGCGAGAGATCGGTCGCGTGGCGGGCCGGAGCCGCCGCGGGTCACCGTCACGATGACGTGTGTAGAAAGGTAGGGCCGCGTGGCGCGCGCCATGTGCGCGGCCCGGCCGCCGCACGCTCACTCCCGCGACATGGCGCGCCCCAAGCACTCGCCGCGACACTCCGCGCAGTACGAGCCGCTGCCGCCCCGAGGACCAGGTACACCTCGCCACGTCACGACACCACTGCGATGGGATACCGTGTT
This sequence comes from Chrysodeixis includens, assembly GCA_941860345.1. Taxonomy (NCBI): domain Eukaryota; kingdom Metazoa; phylum Arthropoda; class Insecta; order Lepidoptera; family Noctuidae; genus Chrysodeixis; species Chrysodeixis includens. Next base: position 792,028 of record OW796096.1, on the reverse strand, counting down.
GTTTTATACGTTTACTCTAAGTTTTCTTTCATCTTTTATTAGGTTTTATTCGTAATCTTATCAATACGTGCGATAGTTCCAATTGAATTTAGTCGATATACAAACATCAACAGCTGCTGACAGCATATGGTTGATTCGTTCTTGTGCGGTTTTTGTATACTTAATAAGTATTTTCATATTGAACTGACGATTAATATTATCGTATTGTGACATTGTGCGTTCTTGGTTCACCGAGTGAGACGACACCCGAAAATGGATAACGGTAAATAATGCCAACGCCATTGATCACATAGAACATGTTCCACCCTTTGTTTTTAGTTTAATTTCATCATAACAAGTGGTCGTTAGGTACGTTAATGAATTAAAAATCGTTCGTATGTAATCGAGATCGGCATAGTATATAATATTCGGCAACAAATAATAATATTGGTTATTGTTACGGTTCGTTAGCCTTTCTTTGATGGCAATGGGAAGTTATCGAGAGCATGTTCGCATTAAACTGGTTTTACTGAGGAGACTTTCTCCGTGACACCGAGTGCAGTGCTGGGCATGTTGTGGGCTGCGGTGCTGACGCGCGCGCTGTTGCAGTGGAGTCGCTGATCTACTGGCGCAGCGCGGCGCACAGCGGGGCGGCGCTGGGCGCGGGGCTGGCGCTGCTGGTGGCGCTGGCGTGCTGCTCGGTGGTGTCGGTGCTGGCCTACGCCTCGCTGCTGGCGCTCTCCGCCGCCGTCGCCTTCCGCATCTACAAGAACGTGCTGCAAGCCGTGCAGAAGACCAATGACGGACATCCATTCAAGTGAGTCCCGCATTTGCCACATGTTTTACACTCACCAATACCATTACATTACCCAGACTTAATAAGCCTAATTCTGTGATGCGTTTTCGTAGATCTCGTGACTTGACTTTTTTGACTTGTCAGTTCTTGTTACAATAATAATATATTAATTAAAACTAACTGTGAAGCCGAGGAAATCACAGGCAACAGTCAATAATTTAGTTACCAAGTTGGTAACTGATGATTAGCCTATTATATATTTTTCGTAGTGAATCAGCTGCTCTGTCAGCAATGCTAGACCCACGCATATGTCTCAGCATAGAGCCACGACATAATTATGCGCGCTGCAGTGTTGTTGGGAAGCAATCCTCAACCTTTAGAACACGAGACTTTGTAAGACCTAGCTTGTGTAGATAAAATATGATGTAGGTTTATTCAACATAATATGTGATATCGGACCAAATATCAAAATACGGTATCGAACTTTTCGATCTACGGTAACTTTTCTAAAGTAACTGAACCTATTCGACTTCATGACTTAAAACATAACGTATAAGTATCAGTAGTTGTAAAATAATAATTAATTCGTAAATATGTAGCAATAAAATATCAAACTTCCATAGGTTTCCATTGATATTGGAAGACTTACATGTCTTTGAGCCCTAGTGCCCGAGGCGCCGCGTGTAGAGAAGCCATAACAGCTAGAGTGCAGCTGTGCGCACAACACACACATGTTGCAGGCTCTTATGTAATGATAGCGAGTGAACGCCGCCGGAATGCGGGGCATCGCAGCTCAGGGACCAAGCCTCATCTATATGCTAAACATATAACAAAACACTTACTAGTACTAGCAAAAAATGTGATAGCTTGTGGTTCTATGTAGGAATTTGTATGCACAAAGTGAGGTTCGATCCCAACGCAGGCAAAGTACCAGTGTCGTTTCCAAAGTTATAACTTATATGATAGGCAACCTGAATTCCAAATTCTGGAATCGCCAACCCGCAGTCAGCTAGCGTGGTGATCAATGTCCATCCTTCTCTATGCGGGAAAAGGCCTGTGTCCAGCTGTGGGTCGTTTCTGAGCTGGTGTTAGATTGTATTATTTATATTAAGTAGTAATTTTATAAGAAGTAGGTAAAACGCAGTGTTATAAATTGAAAACTTCACACGTACAACTCGCAAGTTTAAAAAAAAATACGGAAGTTGTAGATAGTCCAGTTAGGGGCTCGCAATAGTTATCGGGTATCTACTGACGGACACAGAATGGTGACGTTAACTTTTTATTGAGACATTCAATTCCTAAAAGTAGTTCAAATGCGATTAGAAAGTTATTCGCTACAGTTTCAATATTGTCGTGTCATCACGAACTGAACCGTATCTGTTGCAAAAACGTTTTCGAGTATCTAGTTCAACCTAGATAGCCGAAAAGAGCATGTATTACAGTGTTACTTGAATAGTGTGCGTTTCGTGAATGATGTGATGTAGAAGTGAGGGTGTTAAGCTGCGTGTTGTGTGCGCAGATGGCTGCTGCAGCAGGACATCAGCGTGCCGGCCGAGCGCGCGCAGGCGCTGGCCGCCGCCGCCACCGCGCACCTCAACGCCGCGCTCGCTGAGCTGCGCAGGTAACGCTCAAATACTATTTTTTCCCCGCTGAGGAATATTACACACCCCCTTCAGCTTGGAGGGAAGAAAGCTAAGGGGCTCCCGGTATACCCACTAAAACCCTTAGCATTATGCCGGCATTTCCCTTTGTGGATGGGGCCTGAAAAACTGGCAGAGCCTTTATTTCCAGACCCTCTACGGGTTGTAACTATCAATCAGAACCTATTCAAATCGTTGTAAATACTCGTTGTTGCGCCAAGAGTTCAAGACTTTATGAGCTTAAACAACGATAGTGAATTTGAGATCTGTGGGTAAAGTGCTGCACGTTCCGGTGTATCACGTTGTTGCTACGTGTGGTGCAGTAAGTGTGGCGCGTGTTGCAGGTTGTTCCTGGTGGAGGACCTGGTGGACTCGCTGAAGTTCGGCGTGCTGCTGTGGTGCCTCACGTACGTGGGCGCCTGCTTCAACGGCATCACGCTCATCATACTCGGTCAGTACGCTGCTACTACATTTATAATACGATATAATACATATAGGACCTATTTTAATATGGTATTTTTTATACTGTGCAAAAAAACAAAAACAGACCGTTTTTGCATAATTATATGCGTCCTAATATTAATCTGATATGTTTCTCCACATGAAGGATTTGGAGTAAATTAAATTAAGATATGTATAATTCGAGACGTAAAGCTTTTAAAAAAATCACAGTGCATAAAAGATTCAGTGTTTTACATTTAATTCTCTACTTACTTAAGCACAACTAATTCGTTAGACTAGACCACAAGGTTACGTACTCCTTATGTTGTTCTGTATAGTAATGAACTTATGTTGTACGCGTTCGGTGTGGTGTGTGTTGTGATTGCGACTATTGTTGTATTGTTTTAATAAGCACAAAACAAACACAGTTGTGTCTATACAGTGTTGCGAGTACGGTGCTCACTGTACCTACTGTGCTCACTGTACTGTAGATACGCTCCAAGTGGTTCTAGGTTAACTAAAACTATTACAAAAATAATAGTTTCGTCATAACAAATCTGTATAACGCAACGTGACACCTACACTTTATCGAATTCTGCAAAATGTGAAGTATGTCATTGTTCAGAAATAAAAGTGTCGTAAGTGTGCGCCGGTCATGACTAATATGCTAATCAACATCTAACCAGACAACACTTATTAATAATAATGTAATACTATCAGCTTCTGCTGTAGATATTGAATATAGATCTACATTATCTGCTCAAGCCACACTGTATGTGTTTTGCATATAGGGTCATAACTTATAGGGTATCGAATTATTTCACAAAAAACTGAATCGTACAAGCGAGTCTTCTTACTTTCTGTTTGTAATTATTTGTGTTGAATGTTTTCAGGATGGATAGCGTTGTTCACTTTGCCTAAGGCGTACGAGATGAACAAGGCGCAGGTGGACGCCAACCTGGAGTTTGTCCGTGGAAAGATCAACGAGATCTCCGCAAAGTTAGTATTGTGACGGCGCCTACCGCCGGAGTACCGCGGGCCTAGCGCCGCCTCTTGCACTATCACGAGTCTCTCTCGACGTTCATAGCTCACTTCCATCCCTGCAGTCATTTTAAGAGGTGGTGTAGGCCCGACTGGCTTGACCGATTCTTTTGAAATTTTGTAAATGCATTCAGTAGGTCTAAAAATCGGTCAACGTTTATTTTTCATCCCATTTTTTTTCGCAAACGACAGCACCACCTGCTAGTTACTATATAAAACTAAATTCAATACCACAAGCGGTATCTTGCTTTTGGAATCAAATTTTGCCTGGTATCATTCCGATTTCAACATAACAATTTCGATATTTGATTTGGAGGTACACGATGTAAATATTATCGTGGACCCTACTTGGGGCAGGATGTAAATGTCGATTTCTCTCCTCAACTATCAATAGTTTGAGTGGTTTTCGATCTGAGAAGTTTGTGTAGATTCCTATGTACAAGGATCAGTTCGAACCCAAGCAAACGCCTGTGTGACATTCAAAATTGCAGGTACTTTCTAAATTATTGACAATGTATGTTATATTAAGAAAGTCCTGCCTCCACATCAAAACTTGTTTACCAGAATGGAGTCTGTAATCGCGAACAACCCGCAAGGTATCAGTGAGCAGATCAATGCTCAATTTTTATTTATATCGCAATACTATGCAAATTATATATTACTGAGAAATCCAGAACATTGTTTAATATTAGGTTTAGCAGCATGAGTCGGTTAATTTATTTTAATCAGGCTTGTACCATTAGAATTTAGCATGTGCTAGATTTTAACAGAGCCCGTTGGTAACACTCAACATTTAAAATACCGCCGGGAAACTCTTTGTTTTTGCAAACTAAACCTTAACTTAATTTTGACTATTAAATAAACTGCAGTGTAAAAATTTGCAGCCAAGATAAATAAGGGCTTGATTAGGCATAGGACAGAAAGATTTTATGATCTACAGTCAGTTGAGATAAATCCAAGTACAATTTACAAAGTCTGGTGGTAAAAGTTCGATAAAAAATACCTTAGAACGATTTGCACTTTTTAAGTAAACCTTAGGTTTTACTGGCAAATGTTAGGAGTTGCCATAGTTTTAGGCCTTTACAGTAACATAACACAATACTGTATGAGAATACGTTACGAAATAATTGAAGTAATATTTCTAAAACAAAGTAATTACTAGGCTTTTAGTGTGGATGTTCAGTCCAGCCAAAACTTATTTTGTGGTTTCCTGTTTGTGTCAATAACTAGTTACAAAGATTTTTTTCCTTTTGAAATCATCATTCCCCTGCCCTTTGCCCAATTTTTATTTGGGGCAGCATGTCTTCTTCTTCCACACGTTCATCTGACGTCATCTTGCAAGTGACACTCTTTGCAGCCATATCATCTTTCACACAATCAACCCATCGTTTCTTTAGTCGTCCTCCTCCCCTATATCCACATTCATATTTTTAAAATTGTATTTATATTTCTAATATTAGACTATTGAAGGGGACAGCAGTGTTTAGTGATATCTGTTGCCACCTTCTTTATTTGCATGCTGACGATTGGGGTTTTTTTGCACAGTTTAGAGTGTGTTGCGAGTTCGAACCTCGCTTGCAGACAGAATAATCAGTTGTCACATCAGTATCAAACCCTCGACACTATGTATTATATTTGTATACCCAACGCTCCCCCTCCCGCAGGGTCCGCGCGGCGGTGCCGCTGGGCAGGAAGGCGGAGGACAAGGACAAGTAGGCGCGCGGCGCGTGCTCACGTCACTGTTTGTTATATTTATTATTATTGTACTATTAAAGATAACTACTTTACGTGTAAAGCTTTATGAGACGAGTCATGCGGAGATTATTGTATTTGCTTTTTGAAATTTTAAATTAAAATAACTGTCGAACCGAAAGAGCTTTTTCATTTTCCTGCAAGCATAATAACCCCAGTATTTTTTAAGTAAGAAGTTTACATTATTTTGTGGAGTGGCATTTGGCACAGTGTTCTACTCTGTGTAGCTTCCCCCACTGGCCAGCTAAGCGGCCATAGCTTAACGCTAATAAGAGGTGATGGAAGATAAAAAGTGACCGCACGAGTTAGCGTGTCTGACAGAGGCAAAGAAAGTATGGTAGTCGGCGAAATATTTCAAACACAGTTCTTTTAGTTCTGCGACCGTCTCTTGTGACATGTATAGCATTGAGTAAGCTGTGACTACGTGGAAGTGCCTAGGTGTGCTTGTCTCATTGAGCAAAAAAAAACAACAATACCTATACGTTGGACTGCCAAGCCAAAGGTCGCAGGTTCGAATCCTAGCACCCTTTAATGTCTTTTCGAATTCATGTGCGTTTCACGAAGTAATTTCCACTTGCTAGAAACGGTGAAGGAAAACATCGTTTTTAAACCGGCACCACAGATATTGTTTAATGGTGTATAAAGCTACCTCAGAGACCTATAGGCGGTTTAAACTCAAACAAGAGGCCACACACTTGAACACGTTGAATCATAGACAACTAGCTTCTGCCCGCGGCTTCGCCCGCGTGGTAAAGGGACAAAAAAACCAAGGTCTTTTCTTAATATTTTTTTTCCGTAAGAACCTTCTCCTAATAATAACAAATACAACAAAAAAAGAATTAGTGAAATCGGTCCAGCCATTCACGCGTGATGCCGTGACCAAGGAAAACGGGTTTCATTTTTATATATATAGATGTATAAGGAATATAACTATTAATATTTTATTATGTTTTATGGACGAATGACATTGTACATTTATTTTCGCAAGGAGCGTAAGACTAGATAAAACGATTGTTTTAGATTAACACTAAGCCTTCCCGATTAAAGCTGATTAAGGAAAATACATTTAGATTACACATAACAAAATATAATGTTAAGAGGTGTATACCTGTTAACAGCGTGACAGTGGTAAGAAAATATGCAAATTTACCATTTTTATTAACGTAACCGCCCCGCTCGCCGTCTAAGGCGTTAAGAATTTAAGTACGTATTTATAGTATAACTTCTGACGCTGTGTTTTAGACGCTCTAGTTTAATTTCATTTATTTTATTTAACCCTCTGTAGTTTGTATAAGTGTTCAAGATGTACTGATGCGGTTATATAGTTTTTTTCTTCTTCTGGATCGTATCCTCATTATTGAGTGTCGTGATTACCATCGACGTACTTCACCTTGTTTCTCCAGGTACCTACTTAAATATCAACGCCAAACAATTTATTATTCATTTTATTTATTTATTTAGATCATTACATAGTGATCCTTGAGGTTTACAACATATTAAGGTTGGTATAAATCGAAATTTATTAGTCGATTCGTAAATAAGTTAATGAATTTCCATAAACAAATTATTCACGTTATATTCATACTACCTTAATAACACTGTATTCAAATACTCGATCCTGTAATACAAAAAAACCCAAGTGGCCTCAGAATTTGACAGAAATTTTCTACTGTCTGTGGACTTTGATCAGCTGTCTGTTATGTCAAGAAGTTGTATTGCAGTTGTCAATTTATTTTGTGACTATTACTTTGAAGCGATCCTACAAACTATTTATTCTATAAGATATACCGTATTAAAATGTGAACACCAACAAAGAATATTGTAGTAATGCGAAAGTAATGCAATTGAATATTAAACAGTGTGGTTAAGTTCAAGTTAAAAGCGCGTGGTTAGGAAATGATGTAAGGAAATTAAGTTTAGCGAAACTTTGCACCACTGAAGACAGTGCGAGTCAGAGTGTGGTAGCGGGCGGACAGAGTGTTGCTCAAGTGCCTTATAAATACAGATATGGAGAGCAGTGCGAGGTTTGTAAATTTATAAATTCTGAAGATCTTCCATTGGGTTTAAGTTGGCCAAGGTGTTAGCTCCTTCACATTTTTAGTTATCATCTTTCATTCATATACGTCACCATTATTTTTTGTTAAACTGTTTTTAGTAGGATTTTATTACCTATACCTACTACAATTTTATTAGTTTCGTAATGAATATGTATGAGCCTACTTAATAATAAGCTTACATAATTTATAGTCTTATCTTCTTACAAGCCATTAAAAAAATGTTCACTTCCCAAACAACTAGAAGCACAGATTTAGAAATGGTTTTATTCCATGTTGTGATTATATTGCTGCTGAATATTAAGGATTACAGTGGTTATTGACTGAATCAAGGGCTTACACAGAATAGTACCAAATGCATCTTTGAAAACTATGATAAAATATATAGTACAGACCTATTCCTTAAACAAATATTGAAAAAGACAAAAAAACCTTAACATACCAACACAATATAAGTTGGTTTTCAGATGTTATTTAATACACAGATTTTAATGCAGTTTTACTCAAGGTAAAGTTTAACAGTAAGAAATTTACATTAAATTACTGTGTATTTGTGTAACAATCACTTTACAAATCACACATATATAAAGTTTAGTACAAGGCCAGATAAAGAAGTCATAGATGTTATTTTTTGTAAACATGTTGTGTCACCAAAACTTACATAAAGATACAATATATACTTAACTTATATCTCTTCCCAAGTATTTGGGTATAATGTTATGAAAGTAATACATAAAAAATGACATTCATCCATACATTTATTGAAACAGGGATTTACTTGAGGCATTAAATTGACTAGTTGGTATTTATAAGTGTGAACAAACTTTAAGTGATAGATTAATAGTTTAAACTTGGTATGAAATGCCTTAATTGTGTGTTGTGTATAGGTAGTAGTAGGCATAGGTTCTAGACTTTTTCTCTACTTTCTTTAAATATTTTCCTGTATTTGGTGATTCTATTAGTTCATTAAATACCGTTAAAATTGCACAGTTAGCAGACAAGGTCACTTTTTAAATTAACATTACAATGTAAATGATAAGGCAAGTAGTGTTGGCTGACTTACATTTATAATAGTAGAAAAAGAATTGCTGGAATTAGAGCGAGTGTGAGTTGACTGCTGACAGTATGTGCACAGTTACTGAGTAGGAGAGTGGTTAGTGTTGTACGGGTGGAGGTCACAGTCCTACAACTGTTGTGGTTTCCAGGTGACCGGGCTACCGTGCCACCCTCTGTGTGACATGCGTGGATAATGCCAGCTTCCTTTGCACAGTATGTAGTCCTCTTGTTTTCACATCTCTAACAAAATTAACTAACTGCTTTGGGAATGGTTTGGTCAATTGATGAAATGTAACATGGCTGTGTTCAATTGTATCGGTTGATTGCTGACCAATTGGTTTCAATTTATAAAGACTAGTTCTAATTCTATGTTCTTAGTGGATTTGGGTGACTAAGTTTTTAAATAACAAAACATTTCATCATTACTTAACAAATTCTTGTTGAATAGTCAGATTACGCTAATTATAAATAATTATTTAAAGCAATATCTTTTGAAATTGAGTATGTAGCATGTTGAGTTAGCTGTATTTTCTTTATAGATATACATATTTTTATGTATTGTTACACAGTTGAAATTGAAGTCTCATTGTCACTCAGCATAAAATAAGTGATTATTTTGCATATTATTGGCCAACTGTGTATACCTTAGCAGAAAAAGTAAGCTATAAAATATTTCATTACAAAATATAAAATTTTCACTTAAGTTTCAATTTATATGATAGAATTTCAGAAAGTAAATTCTTTTATAAGACCATTAATTAATTAAGATACTTCACTGTGGCTAACACTTGAATGAGAGTTTGTATCAAGGATTCTTTTCTAACAAAAATCATTATACCTCATTTTGTTGCTAATAATTGTGTATGTGCTTTTCATTGTTCAGGGCTTTTTGTTACAAAATACATCTTGCAATCGTGAAGAGAGATATAGCCTCCTTACGACATGTCATTGTGCTTAATCAACAAAGTAAGCCAGCTGTCACACACTGTTTCTTTGTGTGCTCTATAAATGTACCCATTAGATAAGACCACAATTTACACAGATGTCACACAATTTCATATGTCGCGAGATGTATTCTGCAGCAAAGCTTCGCGCCGAGGCAACCTGTATGAGTAAGTCATGCAGGGAGCTGAACGCGAGCGCGCAGCGCGGCCGCACCAAGCGATCTGTACCTGCGGGCACTCGCTGGCCATCATGCTATAGTGTCCCAGTGTGGCCACATCGCTTGGTGCAGTGGCGCTGCATCCATTCCATGGCACATGTCGCAGCTAGCGCGGGCGGCCGGCGAGCAGCGCGGCGGGCGGCATGGCGGCGGTCGCGCGGCGCCGCGCCTCGCCCGCCTCGCCATGGCGCAGCCCTGCTACGGGTAGGTAGTCGCCGCGCATCACCTAATACCTGTGTACACTCCTTATCTCACAAGTAGCAGATGTTGAGCAAACGTTTCAGCGGCCGAGTGTCCTCAAACAACAGCCTCCGGCTCCTGACACCCATCACGTCGTATTTACTCACCGCAGATAATTTACTAACACGTCTGTCTGTCTGTTCCTCATTCGCAAACGACTTGTTTTTCTAACTGGTTGTGTCGGAATTTATTAACAATTAACGAAAGCGGTTATGTGTGTGTCGGCCGTCGTAAGTCCTATTAAGTTGGCACGCGGTTAAAACTTCATTAGTGAATTAAAGTTGTATTGAAGTGGTCCAATTATTAATTTATCAGTGATAGGAGCTGGTCTGCGGCGCACGCACTCTTCACGATGTAAGTACAGCGGCGCGCGGCGCGCAGCAGCACGCCGCCGCGCGCCGCGCCGCGCGGGCGTCGCTTGTAGCTTACTAACAATAACTAATAACTTAAGTCGTGGATGACAGGGCGACAGGTATGTTTTATTCTGTGAATGTACCTATTCATTATCGTTGTTACAATTGGGCGCATTATCATTTTACATAAACCAACATATTAAGTCTTACGTCATTGAACTGAAGCGTGTCGGCCGTGTTTAGTTCCGCTCCTAAAAATATTATTTCCGTATTCTCAATAACCCTGAGCAAGGCTGTATACCTACCACATGCATATTCTGTAGTTATTGTCACTATACAATTCGAATGGCTCCAAATCCCGTACTTGTACAAATATCTAAATTTCCTTTCGATCGATTCGTTACCTGGGAAAATAGTATTTGGGGCCAAACTCAAAGAAACGAGCTTTTTGCAATTTTCAGTAGGATACGGTAACATATATTATTCAATTAGCCAAGTCAAAGGTGTAGATCAAATAATAATCTACAAATATTAAATATTTTTTTATCTTAAGAACCACCGTTTTTGACGTAAAACGATTTAAAAAGTGGAAAATCTTGTAATCGTCATAACATGTCTAAGGACACACCACATATTTCGATCAGTACGACTTACGCACATAAAATATTATAATTACGAGAACAAGATGCTAAAGTCACGATTAAAACTGTTAGTAGAGAATTTTCTTTTCGTTCAAAGTGAACTGACAGTCATAGTTATTCTCGATTCGGTGTAAGTAAATATCCCGTCTATTGCCAGAATTGCAGAGCTTCATCTTGAGGACGACCGACTGTAACCCCAGACGCTTCAATGAAACAACGAAACGAAGCACTCATCGTACTTAGCCTCGCTGCCAACTAATTGTTGCGAATTTGATTCGAGCAAGAACAGCTTTTGCCTACACTACACTACACTGGCCGATAGAATAATACTTTACATCCTATTAGTGCATTTTTTTTAGATAATTATCTGGTCTACAACTTTGTATTCAGTAATTTTATGAAAAATCTTACATACCATTTTGCTTAAAATCGCGAAAGTCACGTTTTGTGACCTTTCACCCCGAGTGTTTCTTTCCTGGTATCGGATCGAAGGAGCCTTTCTAGATTTAATTGATGATGGTGTTTAAAACAATCCTACCAATTTGCAGCCTCGCGGCCCTCCCGGTGCAAATTATTGTACCCTCGGGTGTCTAACTTGACCAGACTATACGGAGATTGGTTGTTATAACTGGCTTAGAATTTTATTTTACTAGATCAAATCAAATTATCTACACTTGATCGGATAGCGGTGTGGTAGTTTAATTAAATATTGGCTTCGAAACAACCACGCTGGAATATAAACCATCGTTGCGTATTATAAAGATAATTTTAGAGGTAAAATAAACTAAACACTAAATCTAAGACGTTTTAAGGTAACTCACGTAGTTAAATATGAGGGTAATGAGCAGTCTGAGGGTCGGGCTGGAACCTAGAGTGCCTGCCGTACTGTCACTTGGCGTCGTCGGTGCGGGCCGCAGCGGCGCGCCTGCCGGGCAGTGCCGGGCGGCGGTCGGTCACCCGGCGCTGCGGGCCGCCACCGGCCGCGCCGGCCGCGGCAGTACGTTCGCGCCCTCGCGAAATCTCTGTCGTCTTTATCGTGTGTCCGTTTATATTATATACTTCGCGTACTATCTCCGATACGACAACTTGATTATTGTCTAGAATAATATTTTAAAAATTTTATCGGTGTCCGCCTAAAATAATCGTCGTCCTTGGTTGTTGATATTTTTGGCTCAAAAGTGGTATGTGTTTTATCTTACAGAATGAAGTTTCTTATTCTACCTTTCAACTTTATTGCAAGTTTAGAATATGTTAATTTTTCCAAGGTATCCTCGTACAAAACATTTTGTCGAGTTAGGCACAGGACTTAGGACGGCCCAGTAGGAAAATCGATTACATTGCTAGTCCGAGTCCGAAAGTTTGAGATTCTACCCGTCCACCCCTGTGTACATCCTGCTTCAGTCTTAGTCCTTTCCACTCGTAACTGTATTTAATGAAAGGTACCGCCTGTTTGATCTTAGGCGTATCGTAAGCTATACATACATCGGCACAGATGTGGCACCCTATGCATCTATAGGGTATGTTATTTCTATAGTCCTCGGTTAGTAAGTTCTTGGAACATCAGCGCGGTGGCTTGCTGACGCGCAATCGTCAAGTAACGCGTACTAATCTTATCCGAGCGTTATCCTCGCTAGGCTATATAAAGTGTTTTCGTGAACATTTCACTAGAGCGTTATTTACAACGAGTCTTATATTTGCATGTGCTCTTGATAATTTGTCTTATTTATTTTATTTAAATCGCTAAGAGCGTCCCCGGCTTTACTGCTCTCATAGCGGTGTAGCATTAACAGCGTTCCGTGCCGCAGGTTGACGGAGGACAAGGAGAGCTCGCCGTGTTTGGACCGAGGAGACCGCAACGCCGTCAGGATGTGGAGCTCGCAGCGGCGCGTGGCGCTGGACGTGCTGATGGCCTGCTGGGGCATGGGCACGTGGCTCGGCGTCAACGGCCTGTACGTGCAGCTGCCGCTGCTGGTGGAGCGCCTGCCCGAGGGCTGGGCGCTGCCCTCCTCCATGGTGATGGCCGTGCAGCTCGCCAACAGCGGCTTGCTCATCTACGGCGTGATGCGGCGCCTGCTTCCCAGGATCTCGGACTCCTTCTACATATACGGGCTCCTGGTGATAGGCACGCTGGCCTTAGTGCTCAACGCGTTCCTTTATGAATATACGGCTGTGATCGGTAGTCACGAACGTTCGGTGGCGTACTTAACTTTAACTTTCTTCGCTGCGCTGGTGGGTTGCACTAGTTCAGTGTTGTTTTATCCGTACTTAAGACATTTTCGTGACATTTACTTGGCCACGTACTTAGTGGGCGAGGGGCTCAGCGGGTTCGTGTCGAGTATCCTCGCACTGATCCAAGGCGTGGGCGGCGAGCCGCAGTGCCTGCCCTCCGAGGACGGCAGCTCGCTGGTGCCGCACTACCCTCCGGCGCGGTTCGACACCACCGTGTTCCTACTGCTGCTCGGTGCGCTTTCGGCAAACAGCTTGGTTAGCTTTATCGTTATTAACAACTACAAAGGATTCCTGCCGGAACGAGTGACGCCTTCGGCGGCCGCCAAAGACGACGAGGCGACGACGGAGCGGCCATCGATGTTAGTACCGCGCTGGTTCATCGTGATGGGGCTGATGGCGCTGCTGAACGCTCTGAACAACGGCGTGATGCCGTCGGTGCAGTCGTACTCGTGCATGCCGTACGGCACGCGCGCCTACCACCTGTCGGTGACGCTGAGCGCCATGGCCAACCCGGCGGCGTGCCTGGCGGGCGTGTGGCTGAAGCCGGTGCGCGCGCGCACGCTGGCCGCCGCGCTCGTCGCCACCGCCGTGCCCTTCGCCTACATCCTGGCCACGGCGCTGCTCAGCCCCGAGCCGCCGCTGCAGCACACCGCCGGCGGGGAGACTCTAGTCGTGAGTACCTTTTTGTATAACCAGTATTGTAAAAAGCATCTATAATATCAATTACGATCAATCGCCCAAAATAAGGACTAAATCGAAATAAGTATCTATGCCTGGTGACCGCAGTTAAATGATCTAGGTAAAAACGTTACCCCAGTGTAACCTTGATCAGAACAAATCTTTTAGTCTAAGTAAAGTTATCTGAAGTCAATAAACTTATCTTAATTGTACCAAATTACACCACAATGCTAATTACTGCACATACAGACAGATAATAATATATAATAAGCAACCTAGCAGCGATTGGTGGTTACATATTTTTTTTTTAATTTTATAACACTTGAACTTCCGACGGTTGACTGCTAGTTAGTCTTGAAAACAGAACACACCTTGTATTTCCTTAATATATGATGTAGGTGCCAAAAATATAAACAAGTTGAGAACACCTCTACTGTTCTAGATCATTGTTTCTAGTCACATTCAGGCGCCAGTGACCGATAAAGATCGAGAAGTGTTTTGTCAGGATACCTTTAAGCAAATGTAAATGTCTTCGTGAAACAGTCTTAGAACAAAGTAAAAGTTAAATAAACAAAGTACAGTCACCTGCGTACATGTTTAGGTTTGCCGATGACAAACAAACTTGCGTATTTTTATTGTGTTGGCGGTGATGTACTCTGTTGCCACTGAACTGTGAGCTACGCTACCATGGACTTATACATGTCTAACCTTCAAACAAACCGATCTTTCAGACTTTTGATTTTTTCAAACTGCACGGCAGACTCGAAATCAAAAATTAATTATTCAGAATAGGCTACTTAGGGGCACTTTTCGAAGGTCACAATAATGGAGACCGCCCATCCTTCACCGCTTCCTGTTTTCTTACCACGGGAGAAGAAACGGCGCAACAAACTCCACAGCAGCACGCTGTCTTTTATTTTACAGATAATTCTGACATCACTCATTAATAGATCATTTCATAATTTAATTAAAATCTCACAACAATGATTATTACAATCAAGGTATTAATTATTATCGCAGGCATTAATACTACATAATAAGGTATTATCGTCCAAATCAGCTTGTTTGAGATTATCATGATGATATTCGGTTGCGAGCGTTCAGACTTTTATCAGATCGGGAATGCCGACACTCGCGGCAGACGCGCTCAGCCGCTCGGTCTCAGAGTGCACCGCCAGCACTGGACACCCGCGTCTCCTTCCACATTCCTGGGTTTCAATTCTGAGCATTGTTGCTGCTTTTTTCTAATTCGGCAGACGATGTTATTGATAACCTCCAAAAACATGTGCAGTTCGCAGTTCAGTAGGTTAAGCTAGCACGTAGCAGTCGGTGTTGTTGGAGTGCTAACTGTGTTTCCGTGCAGGTGCTGGCGTGGGTGGTGGCGTCCGGCGTGATCGCGTACGCGCGCATGTGGGTGTACGGCTGGGCGCGGCAGGGCGGCGCGCGCGGCATGCGGCTGTGCGGCGGCGTGGGACAGCTCGGCTCCGTGCTGGGCTCGGCCTCCACCTTCTTCATCGTCAACTACACCGGCCTGTTCGTGCAGCCCGACGCCTGTCCCGCTATCTCTAGCATAAGCAACCTATAGAGTAGAAAATATTAATATAATTATAGACTATTTATGTTGACGTTATTTGCGCTGTTTTATTTTCTCCTTTCTTTTTGGTGGTTGTAGACCATGATCAAGTAATGTGGACTGTATTTTATCCATATTGTGATAACTAGCAGTCTTATTTCATCAAGGTCAGCATATTGATTTGGCGCGGAGAGCAAACACAAATCTGCCGCGATGTCGGCCGTTCAACTTTAGTATTCCCACGTGCGCTGAACATACAAAGTTTGTATTGTGCGGCCATGCGACACCCCGGGTTATTTCTTTACTCATCCTGCAGTATCCTGTAACAAGTTCTTCCCTTACTTTAGGCAGCCCTGGCGTCTTCATGTGGCAAGCATGGTCAGTTATTGTTTTGTTTTATCCGATATTTGCTATCTAGCCGCGCCACGTGGTTGCTATTAATATTATCTCACTACAAGATAATTGACCACTTAACCTTTACTAATGAACTTTACTTACAACGTGGCAAAATACCTATTTTTACTATGTAACCGGCTATTAAAACGTTTCATCAAAATGCGGAAAATATGTGTCATTTGGGATTTTCCTAAGAACAGGAAGAAATATTCTGTCCACAAACTATTCTATGGGTGTTGCTTAGGTACTACCACTTACAAATGTTCGTAAATATTTGTCCTTATTGAAGTTATTTCCTCCCCTGCTCCGGTTAGTATTCTCAAGCAGGCGAGTTGTCACGGATGGATAGGTACCATTCAATGGATTCTGGATGTCTACAAATTCTAATTCAAAATTCACATATACGCAGAAGCCTACACAACATTTAGTACCAATTACACGCCGAGCTCCTAAACATGCGCTGCGTGCTGTACTCTGTACCGATGACATACTAATCCTTATCAAGAATTTTTATAACATCGTAAAAGGCTTACGTTTTGTACATTTTATTCGAGAGGTATCCGTCGTCTAGTCCCGTAAAACGGGGTCAATTGTATTTTAGTTTTACTTGAAATCTGATTATTTACAACTAGCTGTGCCCGCGACTTCGTCCGCGTGGAATAATTATTTTGGGCATCATTTATTTTTGCGAACCTCCTTAGCTTTATATATTATAGCTGTTATCCACGACTTTGTCCTCGTCATTTTCTGTTATTATTTTAGACAATTTAGTTTTTAAATTTTTAAAAGAACATAATTACTTTACCTACTTCTGCGTAAATTATATTTTTAGTTTTATTTTCTTGTGGCAGAAGTACATATTGATTTTCTCCACAACCTGATACGTTGATACAACTATTTACAAATGCATTGATTTCGACCGAATTTGATTACCATAAAAACGGTTCTAGTGAGTTAATCTTAAAACATAGATATATACTGTCCTGGACATTTTTTTAGATCATTTCAATAGAAATAATTCTTTAATACATTTATTTTTGGTATCTTGAACCGTTTTCGCAGCGCACGCAACGGAAGCCCTCAAGGATGAATAATTTTCCCCGTTTTTTTCACACTTTCTATTATTTCTTCGCTCCTAATAGTTGCAACGTGATGTTATTAGCCTAAAGCCTTCCTCGATAAATGGTCTATTCAACACAAAAATATTTTTTCGATTCGACCCAGTAGTTCCTGAGATTATCGCGTTCAAACAAACAAACAAACAAACAAACTCTTCAGCTTTATAATATTAGTATAGATGCGTTTCACAGTAGGGAGTTATAGTAATATCTAAGTTTAGACTGGAAAGTTCTTTAAACCGATTACGAAATATGTCTCTTCTAATCCTGTTAGTCCTATTCACCCCATTTGACTGTACGCCATTTCAGCAATATGTACTTACAACTATAATATGAATCGGTACTTATGCATGTAAGTACCTAACTATTACTCTCAGGTAACTTGTTATAAGTATCTATCGCTCAAGTTAAAGCATCTAAAGTATTTTGAAGGTCAGACACACGCTTTAATTCCGAAACGAGTAAAAAAATGTATAGGTTCTTGGAAAAGTGCTCATTGCTTACCAGTCTTTAGATACGAATCACAAATAAGCTAAAGTTAAAAAGAAATCATAAAGAAGGAAGTTTATGTTGTAGTTGGCGGGTGTTTGCTTTTTTCCTGTTGAGTATATGTTCGACAATAGGCAAGCTGACACGCGTGAATCAACAGAAAATACGAAATTCTCACGGCATCGGGGCTCTACGTGTGAAAGCAGATAGCCCACTATGCGATGAATGGGAGGCTCGAGTTTAAAAAAAAACCCTACATATTTTTTTAATGGGTAGCTTCATAGCTCTAGCTATAGTACAGTTCGCATTCGACGCGCGCCTTCTTTTTTTGGTGCTCTTACTAAACCCTATTCAGTAGAGTCCTACTAAGTGGGTACCTATATATCCCGTGCTTAAATCACATTTATAGCCACCTACTAAACGTGGTGTTTGCTTACTTGTGGATATTACACAACACTTAACCAAGACGTTAACACCTGCCTGCGGATTGTTAACGGTCTACTTACTTTATCTAATCAGCTCGGCGGTTAGTATACCTACCGGCTCCACTTGCTCAAGTGCCCACGATAACAATGCTGAACATAGCTTAGCGCTTCGCTTCCTGAACTCTAAGTAGTTGCTGAAATATTTTCATCGTCAACGGCAGCTGGTACGGTCTTCACTATTGATGGCTATCATGAAGCAGACATCTTTTACTTGATGACTCTGATAAGGCACAGATTCTGAATATGGGCCTTGTGGCAGAAAATTAAACTTTCTGAAAAACGACGACAATATTCCGACCACCCTTCCAACATGTGTTATCTACCCATGCTTCAATCAAAGAATTAAGTATTAACCACATTAGCTGGTAACGATTACCTATAAAAATTGCTGATTGCACTCATTATGTTACCAATGCAGTGGACGTAATAGCGCACAAAGATTGCTTCACAAACAAATCGAGTCTTTTGAATAATCGTCAAGATATTACTCGTTAAGGCGAACTCTACATTAACCGAAATGTCATTAAAAAACTCGAGGTTTTTTAGTGACATTCCGAACAAAGACTCTAATAATTGGCGTGAATCAAATTAACTGACATATTAATTTAAATTTACTTCTTTTGTATAATCGAGTAGCAATTCAGGTCCTAGTCACAGTTTAATTAACTTTAGTAACGGGTAATAATAATTATTAACCGTGTTGATAATACGCGAAGCAAAATCCAGAACCTTTCGTAAGTGTTTACCAATGAAAAGTCTCGATTGTTGCTCTGACGGCCGAGTGTAATGTAAGATTGCTACAGAAAGATCTCGATGCGTATCAATGAAGCTTGTTATGACAAACATAAAAAGTCATGTGATTGTATAGCATCGGCGTTGAATGCTCGCCCGTCGCCGTTGTGTAAATATTGTAACTGTATCGACTGCAAGCATTCAGCTTTTTCAGGAAGGTCAATTGTTTCCACATTGTTTAACAGTATGAGAGTTACAATTGTTACAAACATTGAATATAAAATACAAAATACCTTGAAAATAAAACATAGTACTTTTTAATAAAACTTATCTATGAAAATGGCTTTCGAAGAAGTGTGAATTCCCCTTAAGCTAAGCATACTTACGAATGGATATAATGGTAGGAAGGCAATACCGAAGGCAGCACTCGCAGTGAGCTGCCGGCGCAGCTGTACTGAGCAGCATGCAGCTCGTCAGCTTCATCATCTCGTACTTCCTCAGCAAGGACCTGTCCATGCTGACCGCCTTTGTCTGCTGGGACCATCGTAAGCTACACAATTATTTTACAGTACAACTTGTGTAGGTGGATCAAAAACATTCATATTAGTACGTCTTTGTAATTAAAGTTTGAAATGAATGCTACGAGGATAATTACAAAATATTGTTTTACGATGAGGCATGCCTAAAGGTAACTCTTGTAGGAAAACATAAATATTTAATAGCCACAATATAAGTTACATTCTTGTGAAATCAATAGGCAAGACATGATGTAATTTTCATAAGACCGCCAAAAAGCGTTTTTTGCACGTGAAGCATATAACGGGAGCCGTTAGGCGTGCCGCCATGCCGGCGGCGGCACGGCCGCGCGTCGCGAGCCGCGTGCCTTCCTCGGAACACAAAACCTCCACCGCGCACGTTGTGATTATGTTAATTTAGTTGGCGAGGTTTGGAACAAGGACCGAAACCCCGACCCTAACCCACTTACTTATGTCGAGTGTATACTCGTAGGTAGGTACGATGTTATAAATAGATCTCTAAGAATAAACTGTAGTGTGCGTTGGTAGAAAATTGTGGTACACGATTAATCAGTTTACCAATATAGAATAAGCCCATTCTTAGCGTTTTTGATAATCCAAAAATATTTTGATTATAAGTTGATATTGCCAGTCATTAGCTAGACTTTGATCTTGGATACAAAGGTTGTTTGACTAATCACAGTTAAAATTATTTTTGCAAACTGTTCCATTATTGTTGTATCGGACTTGTTTTGTAGAGCAGACATGGGAGTTGGTGCGGGGCGCGCGCGCGGCCGGCATGCGCGTGACGCTGGCACCGACGTCGCCGCTGGTGCCGCTCGGCCTGTTCCGCGAGGCTGTGCTGCTGGATCTCGCCTGCCCCGACGCAGAAGCACAGCTTCTGAAGGTAACGAAATGCCAAGAAACACCAAATATGCTGGGTGGCCTGGGAGCTCTACTTATCAGGAACATGCTTTTCATCTTGCGAATAGCCGAAACCCGATGCATGCACCCGTAATCTAATCTTGATGAATAAGGTATATACGACGAACTTTGATCAATGATGTCATAGGTGTACCGTCACACGTCATCATGAGCAAGTATATTTATATTATTATGCTTAGTTATTAGACATTGTTTCTGGGATAACAATGTAACGCAAGCCGAGGACACTTATGTAAAGTTTACGTAGGTATCCTTGCGGCTTTTTAATAAACACAGGAACATTATAATAATACAATATTTATTATTATAATATGCAATGCGGAGGCACCTACTAATCATTGAAAAGTATAAAACAAAGTCACTGTCTGTCTGTATGTCCGCTTAAATCTTTAAAACTACGCAACGGATTTTGAAGCGGGTTTATTAAATATGTAGGGTCGGGTGTCTCACAGTGAACCAGGCAGCTACATTGAACCACCGCCGAATCTCGAAAACGCCACGTTGCTAAACCGCGCTAATATGAGTGAAAGAGAGGTATTTACGATCCCTTACTGCCCCATATTTGCGTGGCGATCGCGTGCCAAGTGGTTGTGTGAGGAGCATTTGAAAGCAAATTGACTCAAAAAGTAAATATTTTTTTCCAACTTCATTCTTTTTTAGCTTTTTTCATTTTAATAATATAAATTTATTTATAAATATGTACACTGTATTCTACGGTTATTTAGCAATTAAAAGCGCTACAATTCGAGTTTTTAAGTGATTGGTATGCCGGTAAATTTTTGAGATTAGTTATCAAAACCTGGTGTGTCTCACAGTGAACCACCTGGGGGTGTTACACATTGAACCATGGTTTATTGTGTACATCCAAGTCGTTAAATGAGTTTTTTTTCTACAATTGTTTTAATTTGTTATAAAATGGTGCATTCGACTGCCAACATGCTTGAGGCCAAGCCTAAGTGTTAAGCTGCACAGATCAGGTGCCATGAAACTTCGGATGCCTTTGGAACCCGATTTGGCTAATTATCCAATTAAAGGATCATAAGATTTTAAGTGATTTTAATAAATATAAGACTGATTTTTATTATTACTAAGTATTTGCCTTATAAATTGATCTATAAGACATAATTAATAAGGTGGCTCAATGTGGACCACCCCCTGGTTAAATGTGTACCACCGATAGTACTCATTGAACCAAAAATATTTTTTCAGAAAAGCCTGTTTTACGCCAAAACTAAAAAGAATATGAGAAATTAATGTTTTACAAAATTGAAGCCAAATAAATATGCTAACTATACACAAAAAATTGAAGGCATTGATTGAAAATCCAGCCCAATATGGGACTTTGAAATTTACCTGGTTCAAAGTGAGACAACTTACCATACCTATAATAGGTACATCAGTATTCCACCCATGCGAAGCTGGGACAGGTCACTAGTATCAGTATAATACCTATATGGATATAAATATTTATTATACACGTTTATTCCATACATTTTTGCCCATCCTCCTTTATCAACTTTATTTGCGTCATCAACTGGTTAAAGGTTGTATACAGTGTGTGTTCTACAGTTATCCAAACACGATCAGCTGGGAATACAGCATGACTCACGAGGCATATATTAACGTAACATATTTAATGTAGACGGTGCTATGATGGACGTAGATGTCAAGATAACTGCCTCCAAAATAGAAAGTACATAGCAGCAGTAAAAGGTTTCAAACTGTAGGGACATACTTTACAAAGCAAAATGAATTTTTCAAAAACCTATTTCATTATCAGCACCACATTCAGCCCGGTCTAACCATCTGTTTGTCATACGCCTCCCAATGTTTGCACATCGGTGCCGACTTCTTTTTTTATTTATTTTTGGGTTAAATTAAAGCATAGAACAATTAATGTTGTGGCTTTCTATTGTTTATAAAAGAATCTCAAAAGTTTTAGTAGATGCAGAGATTACTCGCTGCAACGTCACAATCGTTAAGTAGAAGTGGTAATCTGTTCGTGTTCCAGGCGTCGGCGTCCCGCGGCTTTAACTACCGGCACTCGTGGCTGCTGCTGCACAACGCGTCATACTCGCCAGACACGGTGGAGACGTCCCTGGCGCCGCTGGACGTGCTGCCCGACGCGGACGTGGTGTGGGCGGCGCGCGACGCGCTCGTGGACGTGTACAAGGTGAAGCCGGCGCTGCCCGTGCTGCAGACCGGCCTGGGCCTGGCGCCCAACTGCTCCTGCCGCCAGCTCGCCGCGCTGTGGGCCGCGCTGCCCACCGCCGTCTCGCGCCGCAGGGATCTCAAGAACGTCTTCCTTAAGGGTGTTACCATAGTAAGTCTTGAATAAATAGATTTTTATCGAACAATTAAGTCATCAATCGGGTGCAGGAAATGTGTGTTATGTCACTTCCATTCTGTTATTATAAACGCCGCTGTGCGTACAGATAACGCAGCCGCAGCACTTCCGCGGCTGGTCAGACCTGCACAACCGGCAGATCGACACGTTCCCGAAGCTCACCTACCCGCTCATGATGCTCGCCGCGCAGGACATGAACTTCAGGTATATATCGCCATGATCACCACCACGTTTAATTTCCTGTCATAACTAAGTAAAAAAAAAGTAGACTCGACTCTACTTTTTATTAGAACGCGATTTCAAAAAATCAGACTAGCTTGCACCGGCCTTTGGGTCTATGCAAGTTAGCTCAAATCGTAAAGTCACTAAATGTGCAACGTCACGATTCGATTTGACATGACTGTGCACAACTATGTGCACAGTCATGTCGTCGAGATAAATTCGCAATAACTAGCGCCTTGGTTAGTGATGTCTGTATCATGTTGATGTGAGAGTGTCGTTCAGATACCAGCTGCGGCAGGTGGACCTGTACGGCGTGTTCAACAACGGCTCGTTCGACGGCATGGTGGGGCTGCTGCAGCGGCACCGCGCCGAGCTGGGCCTGGCCTCGCTCTTCATCCGCCCCGACCGCATGCTCGCGCTCGACTACTTCGCCGAGACCTACGTGCTCAGGTCACACGCCAACACCTAGCAAGCACTACACACATCTTAATGTATTAACTATCCAAATACTCGGAATATAGGTCAACAAGAGCTTAACTTGTCTAACTTCATGACCTACTTGCCAATTTGCTATGCAATTTGAAAAACTTTTCTTTTACAGTCTATCATCATGACAGAGATTTCTAAAATCTACTTCATTGAAATTACTAATTAACATTGTAATCACACTTTTTTGTGCTTTATAAGTATTTGGTTGTCGGTACTTTCCCCGTTCAGTCGATAAAATTTCGTAAATAAATAAACAGACAAGGTTAACATGAATAATGATATCCAACCTAAATATCATAATCTAGATATATTTTAATTACATATTAAACAAATCAAATCGATACTTATGAATGTGTACCTGACTGATAAGATAGGTAACTATGAACAATGTTACTAACTGCAAAAAATCATGTTCCTAGGTGTCACTG
The DNA here is from genome assembly GCA_941860345.1 of Chrysodeixis includens. Lineage (NCBI taxonomy): Eukaryota > Metazoa > Arthropoda > Insecta > Lepidoptera > Noctuidae > Chrysodeixis > Chrysodeixis includens. The sequence goes on along the minus strand of OW796096.1, from coordinate 768,227 downwards.
AGGAGGAGGTTTTGTGTTGCAAATGATGATGTACGAGCCAAACATGTAAACATTGTGCATCGTATGTTTTTAAAATATTTTTTTTTCTACTTTTCTTTTGGCGGAACGCCCAGTTTTTTGTTGAATAATTTACCTACTTGATAATGCATTTACACACGATTGGTTTAAAGTTTTCTCTTAACATTTGTTAGTAAATTAACATTGCCCTCAATAAATGTACCTGACATTTATTTTTTAGACGAGGTTACTTTATAAATTCTTAGTTACTTTAATTTCCTTCTTTCTCTGGCTGCAAAGGCACCGTGCAATTTTTTATTTTTTTTTTTTCAGGAAAAAAAAATTAGAAAAAGAAAAATATAGAAACTCAAAACCTCAAATTGCCGTCATCACACCCGCGGTTTAAGTCAAATTACAGCACTATCTGGTATCAGCCGTATCGGGCACGTACGGCGGATATCGCGGGGATTTGTAATTTACATACTATCTTAAAATCTTTTAATCTGAAAGTTTTGTCTCATACTTGCAATTTTCATTGAATTATTATAAAGATTAGATAAGTAAGTTATGAGGACTTTTAGACCTTTCCACTTACTATACCAGTTTAAACCACTTTAATGTTTCAAATGTCACTTCTAAGGGTGAAAAAAAACATTCAGTTTTATTTTAATGTACAGTGGACCCGCTGTAATTGGGCTTTGAAAACTTTTTGCAGCACAATGTCGGAGTTTCGAAAATTTGCTTATAGATAAAGACAAATTTTTGAATAGCGTTTAGCCACTTCTAATAACTTTTATTAATAATAGCGGTCCAGACCGATTTCGGCCACGGCGGCCAGTGTTACTATGACACCAGCCAGCTACGCAGGACATATTATAGTGCACAAGCGTGTGCGCAAACACAGGTGCACTCTCTATTCCTTTTACTCTCATAGCCCGATGGGACGGTAATCCGACACGACCGGAGAGAGATCAGGCGCAGGACCCACATTTTTACGTGCCTTCCGAAACACGGAAGCTGTGATATTTATTTCTTAAACGCACACAACATTCGAAAAGTCGGTGCGCGCCGTGGGGATCGAACTCAAGACCTCTGACTTAGCAGTCCTACGGTCTTGCCACTAAGCTATCACAGCTTCAAATTTTATTAACTTATACTCAGTAAGGTAATACACATTACCCATACATGTTACCTTATTTTGTATCAGGCTAGATCAGACAGGGGCTAAATTAACGCGGATTTACTGTATTATAATAAATATCTTTTACTGAAAAGAGAAGGCCTTACTATGTCTTTTTATGTCGTTGGTAGAACCCTCATGAGTATCCGGCTCCGTGGCCTTATTGATGGCAGTATGAAGCCGTCCACGGTGTTAGTGTTCGCCGCCGTTAGGGGTGTTTTAGGGTTTTACCACACCACGGTCGATCGTCGATCTAAGGCAGCGATCTATCGATACACGTCGTATAGTCCAATTCACCATTATTCGATGAGACCGATCGGTAACACCCTTACTGTTATTTGGCTGGAGGATGTGTGTGGTGAGTGGAGGACGTGGTAATGGTGCGCGCAGGTCCCCGTTTATCTTCCGGCAGCCGTCGCGCTCGGCGGTGTCGAACGTGTTCCTGCTGCCGTTCAGCGGCGGCGTGTGGGCGGCCAGCGGCGGCGTGGCGGCGGTGGCGGCGCTGCTGCTGGCCGCACTGCGCCGCGCGCCCGCGCCCCCGCCTGCGAGACAGCAGCTGCTGCACCTCGCGCTGCCCGACACCTGCACCTTCGCGCTCGGCACGCTCTGCCAGCAAGGTCTGCTACACTACATATTTTGTATAACAACGCAACGATCTGGATGTCAAAGGCAGAGGACCGGCGGTCAAATACAAATACACGAATTAGTAATTTATTTGCTTTTACTAAGATATGTAATACATTGCGTGTCACTTTCCTTTTCATTGTGCACTGATCACTCAACGAATATTTAAAGATCCTCTCGATTTTTTAGTTTATCGTCATCAGACCCTGACTTTTTTATCATGGGAAGCAACAGCTTTTCAACAAATAAAGAATCAACAATATCACCTTTTTTTAAGTCGGTTGAAAAAAAGAGATGCATAAAATCAGTATCGTATTGCCCGTCACTTGTTGGCTAATTTGACGACCTGTCAAAAGGTGCAAGCATTATTGGAAAAATTACTAGTAATTTTTTTTGTTTCTTATCAATAAAAGAAAAAATGTGTTCCCAAAATTTTGTTACAACTAGCTGTTGCCCGCGACTCCACCTGCCCAAATATAATAAAAAGCATATGTCCAATGCAGCTATTCCAGGGCGTCAGCTAACTATACCAAATTTCATCAAAATTGGTCCAGCCGTTTAAGCGTAAAAGAGCAACGAACATCCATCCATCCATAGTTACAAACTATCGGTTTCATAATATTAGTAGGATATCAAAATTTGTTATCAGGAGAGTACAGAAACCTCTGTCCCAACTTATTGATCACGCAACAGTTCACAACTTTCATTCGATGGAGATGCAGCAACAATTTTTCTCTTTAACCATGATATTGTCCAGTTTTCCCTAACCGGTAATTTAAGAAGAACTCTTGGACAAACTAATAAGAAACTAGCAACTAGAAACTAATTTTCAATGAGGTTCGTGCGCGTACGCAGGCTTCCACATAACGCCGGCGGTGTCGTCGGTGCGTGTGGTGATGTTCAGCACGCTGATGACGTCACTGTTCGTGTTCACGGCCTACTCCGCCAAGATCGTGGCCATCCTGCAGACGCCCAGCAACGCGCTACAGACCATCGACGACCTCGTGCGCTCGCCCATGACCATCGGCGTGCAGGAGACCACCTACAAGAAAGTCTACTTCCTTGTTAGTGCATCATTCTTTCAGTTACATCAAAGCACTCTATCGGAGCACTCGTTATAAAATTTTCTATTCAAACATGGTCAAATACTTTTATTCCTTTTACTAGTTTTCCTAGTTTTTTTTTTGAGGAAAAAAAGATAAGCCTTCATAATTATAGTGCTATAATATACACATGCAAAAAAGTCTAAAGTTTGTTCTAAACTCTCTTCATTTAGAAGCCTAAAATTGTTGATCGATGCTGTATTTTAGCTGGCGTTATTGCTTTTAATGGCTTACTAATTAAATTAAACAATGTGTCTGAATAGAAGTAACATTTCCCTCTACTTGCGTGGTGTTATATCCAGGAGAGCTCTGACGTAGCGACGCAGCAGCTGTACCGGCGCAAGATCGTGCCGCAGGGCGAGCGCGCCTACCACAGCGTGGTGGCCGGCATGGCGCGCGTGCGCACTGGCTTCTTCGCCTTCCTCGTGCGTATACAATGGCTCTTCGCCCCAGCTCACCTCCACCCAGCAGATAGTTACCAATAGATAAACTTTAACTCTAAAACACTGTGGTAACTGGTGTATCCACAAATAATCACGACAACTATAAATTATTCGAACACACAAATTTTTGTAAACAAAATAATATAAAATACCAGCGTGTCCGTAGTAAGCAGTGTGTGTGTGGCAGGTGGAGCGCGCGTCGGGCTACGACATAATAACGAAGACGTTCACGGAGCGCGAGAAATGCAGCCTGAAGGAGATCGAGGCGTTCAAGCTGCCGCATGTGGCCATCCCCATGAGGAAGCACTCCGGCTACCGCGAGCTCTTCGCCACCAGGTGACACCATCACAGCTTCCGCTATTTATTAATATGTAGCGGTCAGTACCTCCATAAAAAAAAAAATGGAGTTCAACGGTAACTGCAAGGAGCGCGCGCTTCCTATTGCACCGATCGATAATCAGACCGTATCTTTTAGGGGCACTACCCAATCAAAATCAAAAGTCTTTTATTCAAATGAGGCTATTGTGTAGCACTTTTAGAACGTCAAGATTAATAAAAAAATATAAACAGCACCTCACTCTTCGCCGCTTCCTGTAATCCTGTGCTATTGCTATTGGAGCAGAAACGGCGCAACTAACTTCCCAGCAGCAGGCTGTCTTTCAATTTACAATAATGGTTTTAATATAAATAGGAATACATGGCAGCTAACAAAAAAATGTAGTAGTTATGTGTGGTGGTGAGTTGCACAGGTTGCGTTGGCAGCGCGAGGTGGGTCTGATGGACCGCGTGCGGCGCGTGTGGCTGGCGGCGCGGCCGCGCTGTGAGCAGCCCGGTGGCGGCTTCGTCAGCGTTGGCATCATCGACGTGCTGCCTGCGCTGCAGGTGGCCCGATACAATAACCAAAATATTATTCATTATAAAGACTTGACGCCAACAACTTCCCCTGATTCCCGATTAAATACATAAGCAAAGTGTATAGCGACGTATTGCGCAGGTGCTGGCGATAGGCGCGTCCATAGCAGTGCTGCTGCTGTGCGCGGAGCTGAGCGTGCACGCGCTCCGGCGCCGCACCGCCGCGTACCGCCGGCGCTAGCCCCTGCCACAAGGTCAGTGCTAGCCATAGAGTACTATGTCTTGCTGCGAGTAGAGTCACGTACTAGACCAAGCTGTCTGTTATCCCTAGGTGTTGAGGACTTACTGAGTTGAGGTACCTGAGATGTGTGCATAACCACATAGTCTACATACATACATAGATATAGAACTCCATTAAAAAGTTCAATTTCATGCAGTCCCTTTTTCATGAACTTTCCGTTCATGTTTCGTTTCACTATTGTATAATTTTTCATGCCATGAGCAAGGTCGCTGGCTACGTATCCAAGCAGGATAAAAAGTATAAATCCTGGTTGTTGGTTTGGAAACGTAATTTGTAGCATAGCCTAAAGTTACGACTGCCTTTATGCACAAAAGTGGCTGTGGCATACGGACGGATAGACAGACATGACGAATCTATTACCTATACGCGTTTTTGTTACTTGGCTACGGAACCCTAACAAAATCGAGTGGAGCAGTCACTTTGCTAGATCTAATGAAAAATGACACTATCGTTCCGAAATATAATCTGTATGAAGAAAATTATTTAATCCGTGTGGTGTCCGGATATAAAGAATAGCACCACCCCATATCCTCCACTGGGTGTCGTAAAAGGCGACTATTGGACCTTAAGACCCAGTGCACTGTACCAAGCACCTTGGGTCACCCGAATGGTGGCGGGTAAACAACCAACAATCGCATTCCCAAGAGGGTTAGTGTCAGGCAGGCGGCCGACTATAAAACCATAGTCAAAACTTTAAGCAACACGTCTAGAAGACGTGTTGCGCCGACCCCAAATAATAATGATTGGGATAAGGGCAGGGGAATGATGATCAGGCTGCAAAAACTTTTGTGTGTATAATGCCGTTTTTTATGGATGTGTTTAAATAAAAAAACTTTCTAATTAGTCCAGTCAAATTAGACCAAAAAATGAGAGCAAAGTTACATAAATTCACAACAAGCTAAAAATTGGTGAAATCGATTAAAATATAATTATGAATAAAATCTTAAAAATCCCCATGTTTCCCCTGTATGAAAAAAATAAATTCAAAATCAGAGGTGCAAAACATGTTTTTTTTGCGATATTTTGTGATCTTCAGCAAAGCGGTAAGTTTTGTCATATAATTACCTCTTACCAAAATTGTAGATTATAAAATTATGTACAAAAATATATCAATACTTTTTTCTTACAAGTCATTGTTTCGGAGATATAACGATTCAAAAATTGTGAAAAGTTGTAATCTTTATAATATACACACGTTTCCACGCTGCCTGTGAGTTAGTGTAGTACTTAGCGCGTCTTTGTCTGTTATGATGCTGTTTAATTTGAAACTATAGCAAAATATCGAAAATTGGTAAAGACTGCAAATGATAAAAGCGATGTACCTAATGCAAAACAAAGTAGTGAAGTTATTCATCTGATTCATAGCGGTCTTATTATTTTTCTTGTTCTTCTTATCGTTCTTCTTCTTGTTCTTCATCTACATACGCATTTCACCTCATTGAAATCCCCCACTGTAAGTGATTAGAGCATTACCGGGTTTAAATTACATGCAATAGAAGAAGAATGCTGGTACATGCAATAGAAAATCGCAAAAAATCTTAAAAAAAAGCATGTTTTGAACCTTTGACCTTGAATAGACTTTTTTCCATACAGGGGAAAGATGGGAAACTTTGAGATTTTATTCATAATTTTATTTTAAAGGATTTCATAAATTTTCAGCTTGTTGTGAATGTATGTAACTTCAAATGTCTAAATTGACCGGACTAAATACATAGTCTTAAATCCCTGATGGGAATGTAAAGGCATGTCAATATGTAGAGTCTGTTTAAAAACTTATTCAGACAAGCAAAAACAAGAAGATTCGATCTATCAGACTGCAAATTGCGTATATTTATGGAGACTAACACGTATTAAATCTTTTCAAAACCAGCTTCCTGTTCCAATACAATGAAACTGACCCAATTATTTTTTTGCTTTCGTTAAATGCAACTCAAAGCACAAAAATATCAACTCTGACCGGAGGGTTCCACATGGCCTGGGGTTTTCTGGAATTTGCCAGCCTATTGTTACGCCATCGCCACAACTGCTTATAACTTATTAATTGGAAATTATTTATTTGCATTGATTTACATTATTCACACTTAAAAATAGAGTTAATAATAAGTTCACAGTATTCTATATAACATATCATTTATTCTTAAATTGCACTGATATTTACAGGAAGGAGGTCTTATACCTAGCGTAGAGGAGCACAATACTTGCTACGAGAGTGGAACGCACAAACTTGCTACGCCTGTAGCTAGGCGCGCTACGCAGAGAAGTTGTAAACATAATTTACAATCATAAATACTTTGATAACTTGTAAAGCGTAGCTTGCACTGGTTGTTGGGTGAACAAGTAAACGCATAATGTTAGTAATTGAAAATTACTAAAACAAATATGGGCTGTGTAACACAGCCACGCCTATTCGTAGCGGATTTGATGGAACACTTCGTGAGCTTCGTAGTTGTAGTGTGCGCTCTGAGAGGTGTGCGGGCTACAGCAGCTGCACGGCGAGCAGCACGAGCAGCGTGAGCAGCAGCGCGGCGCACAGCACGCGGTCCGCCAGCCGCGCCGCCGCCGCCCACGCGCCACTCTCCGACCACAGGCACGACTCCTGCACCAACATGCACTGATACAAATATATTGCTGAGACACACAAATTGCGGTTTCATTTAAAATTCTTCAGACCTGTCCGACATTACTTTGCAGAAATCATTGGACGCATTTTAGACAAAACTATAATAATATGTGTAAATTTTCGCCACAAGTAGGTACTTCTTTACAGTAGCTCTCAGAACCTACTACTAGTACTATTTGCCGTTATAATTATCGATGTAAACATGAGGTAAGTATTACATACGGCGGAAGGCGTGAGCCTGCATATGGTGGACAGACTAGAGAGCAGTGCCCGCAGGAAGTGCGGCGGCGGCGAGGAGAGGCGCGCCACGCGCACCACCAGCGCCGCGCACGCGCCCGCCAGCGCGCCGCACACGCACAGCGCGCACATCACGCCCAGCGCGCGCGGGCACGAGCGCCCGCCCGGCAGCCGCAGCAACGCCGTGATCAACCTACACGAACACATCATAATTACTGCCGAAGGTGAATAATACACGAAAAACTGTGATCTGAGTTAATGTTGTGTCAGTCTGCCCAGACACGATTAGAACCATTGTGGTTGTAACAGATTTATCCGACACGTACCACAGCGCTGCTATGAAGGAGGCGCAGGCGGCGAGCGGGTGTCGCTGGTGCGGCGGCAGCGCGGTGGCGGCGGCCAGCATCAACACGCCGGCGAGCAGCACGGCCGCCGCGCCCAGCACGTGCGCCGGCGCGCGCCGCCGCAGCCCCACTGTCCACGCCGCCACGCTCACCTCCTCCTCGCCGCGCTGCCAGCTTGCTGACCGCCCTGACACCGACACTATCTCCCACGGTCCAGCCTCGAACACTACCGCATGCTGGAAAACATAATAACACATTTACGCGATCAACGAATTAAAATCACAACTATGGCTCGACTTCCCTACAATTCTTCACACTTACTTTAAAATCACCAATTTCCAGTAAAATCTCGTCTTTATTGGATTGCTTTGATCCAAACTCAAAGGTGCATGTCTGCGTGTCCTGCGGCCAGTCGGCGAGCGCGAGCGCGATGGGCACGGTGACGTCGAGGCGGGTGATCCAGGACACGTTGCCGGAGTCGTGCAGGCGCGCGCGCATCCACACGTCGGCGGCCGAGCCCGCCGCGGAGTTCAGCACCGCCACGTCCGGCCGCCACAGCCGCCACGCAGACGTCGGGGCCGAGTCGCAACCCCACTCCGTCGCGTTCCACTTCAGCCGCGGGTCATACCAAGTCTGAAACGTGTATCAGATGATCAGCAACTAAGCCAAAAACTATAACTTTAGGTATGTAACTGCCAGTCCAAAATTTTAAAACAGTATTTTTAATAATAAAAAATTCTCTATCAAGAAATTACAATTTAACTATACCGGTATAGGTATATCACAGTTATTAAACAAATCTGGAATGTTACGAGATTTAGTTAGAATTCATACGTAAGTATTTCATGAGATGAGGGGAACACAATAAAGAAGTAGCAGAATACGAACCATCCTGAGGTCTGCGAGCAGCCGCATGGTAGACTGCTGCGAGTCGAGCGCGGCGTGGCGCACGTCCAGCCCCAGCGTGACGGTGAGCGGCGCGTCCGGCGGCGGCGCCTCGCGCTCGTACTCCGCCAGCAGCGCGTCCACCTGCTGCGACAGCCGCGTCGCGTTGTCACACGCGCACCACGCCGGCGCGCCTGCAACCGACCACCAATCACTCTAGTCCCTACGCACAGTTAACTCCTTCAAAACAGAGAGGAATGCAACAGTCGACCAGAAAGGTTCCAGTGTTTTTCGATAGAAGAACCGAAGAAACAACCGAAGACGCTATAAAGTATATATTTACGCAAGATACATTGCGTCCAATGGACAGAATTTAATAAGGTCAAGACAGAAAAAAATACGGTCAGTAGAAGAACTAAATAAGTTACCGTATGCGCAGAACAGCAGTGTGATGAGCAGGGCAGCGGGCCGCGACGCCATTTTGCGACTCGTGATTGCGGCGCGCGTGCACCGTGCAGCCGCAGCCGCGCAGGGCTCGACAACCTTTCCAAGCGCGTCATATGTCCCACTAGCTATTGTGGCAACTTCCACAATGATGTAGAGTTATGATCGACAGGTACCTCAGATTCGAGGACTTTTATCAGCAAGAATATTGGTGAGATTAATCAGCTGGGACCTACCAAACCTACCAATTCAATTTACTTTGAAGTGATTGTATGCTTATTTTAATTATTAACTAATTAGTAATTACCAAATGTTGATGTCCCGAGCGAGTGGCGCTGCGCGTGGGCACGCTATCGGCGCGGTATCCGCCCTCGCAAGGACAACCCGCTAACAATGTATTTTTGTACATTTAATTAATTATTGTAAATACATCGGGCACCCACCATTCATTGACTTGATTAGGATAATAATATGGTCCTTAGCATACTATGTACTTATATCTAGGTCAAACATCATCTATCACACACATATCTGAACTTAAATAAACGTACTTTGAATGAATTGGAACATGCCCTTTGTCACCTTTTGCTGCCTACTCCTAAATAGTTTATGGTATTTTGCTAACGTCACCGACAAGATTAACTTATAATATAACACATAACTAGCAAGTTAGCTCTTCCCTACTTTGTCAGGTGAAGTCGTGGTGGACAACGCCTTTCTGCGAGCTGTTAATTATAATATGTATTTGTCTGATATATTGCAAGTAAAATACCATATGGTTTAAACATCGCACATATGATTTTCTGCCGCATTACGCCTGCCAGAGTAGTAAGGTAAGTATATCTTCTGTTGTTAAGTCAACAGCTTGTGTTGTTATTGCAATTGCAAACTTTGCAAACTGCGAGAACTTAATGCTATCGTAAATAGCAAAAAGTAATTACTTGTAATTTTTAAATAATATATGAGATCTATATGATCCATTTCAGACTTGAAGGACATTATTATAAAAGAAATGAGAACGTTCTAAGTCATAAAGTTTGTTGCGCTGTATCTTCTCCACAGCTAGAGCCCAAGAAGCGGTTCGAAAAGTGGTACTCAATAGTCGTTACGCAAAATCAAAATTCATCTATTCATAATAGAATAGAATGAAGGTATACACATACACCCACATCCACACTACACACAAACTCATACATACACACACACGCACGCACTTACACTCACAACTCACGCAAAAATTCATAAATCTAATTGTAAGTAAGTTACCTATTATTTCTCCTTAAAATTATAATACTTTTATTTGTTTTCGTATCAGTAAACTATGATAAACTTTTGCATATTAATAATTTAGGTTACTTTGTAAACTGTCCCTGAGGGGAACGGCGCTGCAAGCTGAGATACAGGCTCACGCCTAGTTCAGCTGCAGATGCTACTTCTCTTTTTTATAAGTAAACTGTCAGCCTAGTTTTGTAAGAACTGTACTGTAATGTTTGTTTGAGTAAATAAAAAAAAAAAAAAAAAAAATTGATGAATTTTGATTTTGTGTTTATGACCCGGAACTTGTGTGCAGGTGATGTTGAGGCTTGGATAAAAGGCAAGCAAAAAGTGTACCGCGACACACGCTGGTCATTCATTCATTAATTAAATGGTGTGCCTAGTAGTAGTAGTGCCTTAAGTTAGGAAAGTAACTAAACTAAAAATCCTAAACTACTAGGAAGTTCTACCCATTTATTCTCAATTAAAAAAGCTTATGCTAGATCTCTGCGTATTGGTGTTTTCAAATTTGAATATTTGGAAACCAGGTTTCACGGTTTGTCAGTGGTATCTTTGCCTTTTCGTGAAGTCATGTTGCCTTCAGCTTGCGGTAGGATCTAACCTGCACCTCGTGCATACTATACCAGTCCGTACATAGAACCGCAAGGACACCACGATCGTTTATGATTTGATAATGGTGTCCGGAGAACGTATGGGGCGCCAGGATCGGGACTCTGTGGTTTATTACACCACTTTTAGAATAGAATAGAATAACCACCACTTCCCTCCCCTTATTTCCAATGGTGGTTAATACATTTTTGGTATTTCCAGCAACATTAATTAAAAGATCAACATAATACAGACCAACACGCGTACACGCGAGTAGTGCAGATAACAGCAGACATCCTTTCACACGGACTGATTTGATCTGACTAGGAACCGCGAGCCGGGAAATAAAAATAACACATTATAATGTGAGGATAAAGTTTATTATCTAATGTACAATAATATAAGTTAACATAGATGAGGAACTGTGTTGCTGTGCTTTGTATGAGGGCGTCCAACACGAACAATATCTTAACAGAAGTTAACACATATTTACACTATTGTTGTAGGTTTTAGTCAAACCGGTGATAAAGAAAACTTTCGATTTTTACGAAACTTGTCTAGTTATCAATATTGGAGGTACTTTAACATCAACATCAGTAGTAGAATCAACGCCTTAGTAAAAATATATAGCACCTAAAAATGAAGTTTTTTACAGGAAACATGATAATGTAGGTACAATATTTTATTAAACTAAAGAGAAACTATGAAGCGAAATAACAAAACACAACATAGAACGAGTATAACTAAATTACAAACAAGCTTAACGTGCCGAGAGCCGGCCGTGACTACCTCCAGTTTAAAGTAAGACAGGTGCGGTTATGGAGGGCGGCGGAGCAATAGCTGTTTACACAGACTGGCTCGAAGAGGAGAGCAGAATCAGAGTTTTGAATAATTGTACTAAGGTTTATTTTTACATGTGCACTTTTTTGCTATTAAGAAAGCTTGAACGCACTTCTTGTGAAATATTAAGAGGAGCCAATCTTCCAAGCCGGTCTGTGTGTAAGGACCTCACAAGGTGCTGAGTAATGCAGCGACCGGCGTCTCTTATTCTCGATCACACAAATGCAACTATCCTACTTTCAAAGGTTTTGTTAGGCCCCCTATTCCCTAATCAGAGCCAGTGCGATGCTGGTGCTTTTGCAGTTTCTCTATTGCGTTTGTTATCGACAGATCCAAATACGAGACATCTGTACCTTTGTCTTGACGCAACATGGGTCATTCTGAAGCACGACAAGGCGTAAACAGCTATCAACATTTTAACATGTAGGTGTTTGGTCACCCACTGACTACCGACCTATGACGTTAACTTTATGAAACAAGTACAAAAAAAACATAATATAAAAACATTTTTAGCTTTTAAGCCATTACAAAATAATTTCTATAAGAAACGCAATTGACAAATACGATTATCTACTGAATATTACGATTAAGTAAATAATTATGCATGAATACAAAACTATACTACTGTAGAAATTAAGTCGACAATACTTACAGCGGTACCCAGCCATTTTACGACACCTGACAATTACAATAATATATGGATATGTTTTTAAATACTAGACCGAGACCAAAAATAAATCGATTAAGTTAAGCAGCGCATTTGTGTGGAGTGACCACTACCAATATAACCTGGTCTAAACATTAAAACGTTACATAGACATACTACTTTAAAACGCACGTTAAATCCCGCTTCGTAGATTTTTATGATTTAGATGATATTTATATTTGTTTTAATGGCCTGTAAACGCAGATCAGTCAGAGTTTTTCCCCGTTACCTGTGGGGTAAAACAAGGTTGTGTCCTTGCGCCCACACTGTTCGCGTTATATTTTGCAGTTATGGTTCAGGAAGTTTTACAGACAACTCCTGAAGGAATTCGCATACGTTTCCGTAATGTTGGCAATCTTTTTAACTTAGCCAGGCTCAAGGCTCGTACCAAAGTTTCTTACGCACTGATCACTGAGATTGTCTATGCAGATGATCTGTGTTTTGTAACTGATTCCCCAGAAGGCCTGCAACGACTTATGGCCAATCTACACAAATCCTGTCGAAATTTCGGTCTGAAGATTAATGTCAAAAAGACGGAAGTGATGTCTTTAGATGTCCGTGGTCAAGAGACACTGACCATTAAACTCGGTGAGGACGTACTAAAGCAGGTGAATACATTTCGCTACCTGGGGAGCACTATAACATCAAAGTGCGACCTTGATGCTGAAATCAACAGTCGGATCGGTGCCGCAGCCGCGGTATTCGGCAAACTGGATCGCAAGGTTTTCAGCTCACATGACCTGAAGCTGGCTACTAAAATAGACATATATAGGGCTGTAGTATTGCCGAGCCTGCTGTACTCATCGGAGTCATGGACGGTTTACTGCCGCCATATTCGAGCTCTGGATCGTTTCCATATAAAATGTCTGCGCAAAATATTGAACATCCGTTGGTCTGACCGCATCCGAAATACGGAAGTGTTGCGAAGAGCTAACATTATGGGGATCGAGGCCTACCTCATGCGCAGACAGCTCCGCTGGTGTGGACATCTATCACGAATGGCGAATAAGCGTACAGCAAAGTGCATCTTTTTTTCTGAACTTGAGGAGGGCAAGCGTAAGCATGGCGGGCAACTCCTCAGGTATAAAGATGTGCTGAAGCGCCATATGAAAAAGTGCGATATTGAGCCTTCAGAATGGGAACAAATGGCTATTCGACGACCAGAATGGAGGACGTTGGTAAAGACCAGAGTCAAAGACTTTGAGGACAAACGCTGTTCCGAACTGGATGCTAGACGCGATGAATTAAAAGCACGCCCACCTTGTGCCATACCATACAATTTTTGCAATGGTGTACTGACCTGCCCACATTGTGCGCGAACATTTAGTAATAAGATCGGCTATGTGAGCCATGCACGAGCACATCAACGATAAATGGAAGTGTAAAACGGAGAGTGAAGAGGTCGCCGTGGCCGAAATCGGTCGAGGAGGAACATAATGGCCTGGGATTAACCGCTTCACTGTACCTACTTAAAAAGTAGTTTGACTTTATACAAAACACTAACCCTTCATAGTTACGCTATATCTTCCCACGAATAAGTATCGAAGGAGAGTTAAAACAGTGACTAATTCACGCGAGTATGACGTACAAAGGTAACTCAGACACCGATTAGGCTTCACAGAGTATATTCACAACCGATAGAAGATAGACCAAGTCAACGTTATAATATAAGCTAAGTGTTTGTACAATATTATGTAAAAGAGGGAAATATTTTTTAAACTCAAAGAAGATATGTGTTTTTTTATATATCGTTTGCCAAATTTGAAATCAGGTTTTGATTGAATACTTATTACATTCATGAATATCGTAGCAAAATTGCTGATGTTCACAATGCCGTAATTATAAACAAGTTGTCCAAACGTTTTGTTTGCCTGTCAATTGTCCTGTTGCTTAGTCCTAACCACAGTCGTAACTATGGATCCCGTAAAACTATTTTCAGCTTTAAGTTATTGCTATACGAATACTAAGACTTAGAGCTTAAAACTAACTCAAGCTACAATCCACCTATAATGTAACAATGCCAATAAACCTAATTAATCAACTAAACTATTTTACAGATCGAAATCTTTATACAACAACATACTAATAAAAGATTAGAAATTGATATATATCATAGATATGTGTATTATTCCATAAACTGTACATTCGGGCAATACTTGCTGATAAGCGAGCGAGCGACTGATCGATGATTAGCGAAAGAGCTGCTCGTAGCGCGTCATCACCGCGGGGTCCGAGATATAGTTTTACTCCAAAGAGGTTGAGGTCTAAGCCACGACCACAGGCCACGACAATGACTGAACTGTGGCGGTATTCAGTACCCATAGGCCTCTGTGACTCTACCAGGCATAACTTTTTCCCTTATGGTCATCCGTACGGTATTGAACACCAACTTTCTTCCTTTCACTTTAGGATGATTATTTACAGGGCAGTGATATTTAATCGTAACTTAGATCTTACAGAACAAATAGTCCTTTACGTCATCGAGTATTTTGCGTCCAATCACCGATACGAGGTTGATACATTGTCAGGATTCACCATCACACCCTGCACTGGAGCGGCACTGGGTCGAACCTTCACAAACTGTCACCTGGTGTCGCGGCGCGAGGTACCGCGAGCGGCGCGCGGGCTGCGGGCACCAGGGCCGGCGCCTTCAGCGTAGTGCGGGGCTCACTAGTGCGGCGCCGGCGGGTGCTGGTGCGGCGGCTGCGGCGCATGCGCGGCGGCCGGCAGGTAGTGCCAGTAGGGAGGCGCGTCGCCCGCCTGCGCCTGGCACGCCGCCTCCAGCCCCGCCCAGCTGAAGCGGTACGCGTAGCGCTTGCCGTGCACCTGTAACCCAACACGACACTCGTCAAACTAATGCATTCTTACAAATGACTAGACTAAGAGGACAATGTATAAACATACTGCCAGAGTAACAAAGTTTATTTAAATCGGTAGAACCTTCAGTTATTTTGTCAACGTCTAAAACATTTTCTAAGATCAGACATGCAAGGACCTCACTGTCATCAGGAAAGATACTGAACAGCAAACACTGCTCTTTTTCATAATATTCTGATCGGTAGGGTCGGCTTAGTAAAGTTTAAAACCATGAACGTGGCATATGTATCTACGGCAGTGGACAAATTCATGTTGGAAGGAGAAGAATACAATCTACTGCTAAATTCTGCGAGACATCATCATTATCAGTATCAATCTAAAGTACTTATGTTTATGTAAGAGCGCATACACTTGATGACCCCACACGGATGTCCGCTTTTCACGAGAATGTTTTAGCGGCGGCGCGGTGCTTAGCCACTAGTACTTAGGAGCTGCGGTAAGACCGCCTTGCTGTACCTTGCTCATGATGTTCTTGTCGTAGTAGTAGCGCAGCGCGCGGGACAGCTTGTCGTAGTTCATGTTGGGCTTCTGCTTGCGTCGGCCCCAGCGCCGCGCCACCTCGTCCGGGTCTTCCAGACGGAACTCGCCCTCGCCGGGGGGGCCCTGGACACGGCACAGATGCTTACAATACATATTATTACCGACATTATCCTCTCAAAACATCTCACTAACGTTAACTAGAAATAAATTAACAATGAACTGGGAATACCCGCAGAGAGATTAGCATCAACTCGTGCAGAGCTGTAACCAATAATTTTTAAGGACCTGTCTACTGCAGATCCTTTAAAATGAAAGCTTTTTCGTAATAATTCATAACTTGTGCGCAGCATTGATATCAAATGTACAAGTGTGTAAAAAAAAGTTTCTTGAATTAAGAAGTTATCTCTAAAAAGGTTGAAAAGTGCCACTACAACTAGTAACTTTCACGTAGGTAACTATCCTTTCTTAGACTGGAGTAACGATGCTAAGAGTAGGTTGAGTATGGTGCTGGAGTACGTACCTCCCAGCAGATGCCGGGCGCGCCGGCCGCCAGCTCCTCCAGCAGGAACTGCCACAGCTGCACCTGCCCGCCCGCGCCGCGCGCGCACCCGCTCAGCGCGCCGTACGGGACTGCCGGGACACATGCATACTGAACAACTATACGGTACAACTATATGTAGGATTGAGAGAAACGTGAGCAGTAAGCTTTGACATACAATGCACTCAGTTTTTAACACAGCTCTAGCGATATCCTATGCTTTCAAAAAGGTATGTTATTTGAACTTATTCAGTTTAGAGTAGTTATGTGATTTTGAATCTATCTTTTGTTTCCTAGCAAAATTTAAAGTTGCTCATAATCCGCAGGAAGAAAAAAAACATTTTTCAATGACAATTAAGTGAGACAGTAGAATGGTTGGGCATTTCTATGTTTAATAAATACCTAATTGTTTAATTTTATATTCTAAGATTTATCTATCACGTTTGAAGAGGTTAGCTAGTGACTAGTGCTGCCGGTTATGTTGTCCTATACTCCCGCGTTACAACTTAGGGAGTAGGAATGGCTGAAAATCAGCGCCGTGGTGGGTCGTGCTCGGCCCGTAACAGCATTAGCTGAGCCTCCGCCTTTCGCTACTAATTTAAATTAATTAGTATTAAGTTTAGTTAATACAGAAACAATACAAAAACGTATTGTTTCTGTATGTGATACTGCTGTAACCTTGGCTTTTTGTTTAGTAGCAATCAATGTCTTTTTTATTTTTAAATAAGTGACTTGACATAAATGTATTGTACACATTGAATACCCGTATCCAGGCAAACAATCAACAAATTTTATCAATCATGATGTACGAGCACATGTGTAGATTCGCGCATTAAACACTCACGGACGCATTCCAGCGACCTTCTGGTGGGCCTAGTTATCGCATAACTTCCTCAATAATCAGGAAAAAATAAAAGTATTGAATGAAAGAAATAGCGTCGTTACATTACATCAGCAGATAGCATTGTTGACATTGGCGCTTGATAATGCGCCGCCGATAAGTGCGATATCATTAAGTTACGCGAACTTGGAGTTAAGCTGTCTAGACAGATTTGCGCGGAGATTATTGGTGACGCAATGTTTGGCAGAAGTTGCCGAACATTGCGGACTGCGGGAGACCTTCGCGGGAACGATAACGCTGCGGATATGTCTAAGACAAATCGCGAAATATCGCGAATGGCCGCGTATGTGTAAACAGATATGAAATCAATGCTGGAGATTTCTCATATAGCCTTATAGGTACAATTGTTGGGCACTGCAGACGTTGTAAAGTACATGAAAAGAAGTGTCTTAATATACCTACATTTATAATGTATTTTCTTTGTGCTACTCTAACTTCAAAATATATCTAGAGCTACCTATAAATGTGAAAAGCACTGGCGCAGTATTGTACGCGTTTTCTGATTTACCGCGTACTTATGATTCACCTTTTCCTCGATAAGTGAAAACAAACTTATCTTAAGAAATTGCATTAAAAATGTAAGTTGGGTCTTAAACATCGTTACATAGTACAAAACAAAGTCGATTCCCGCATCTGTCCGTCGCTATGTTTGTTTAGAACTTTAAAACTAAGCAATATCTTTTGTTGCGACTTTTTAAATATGTAGAATATTTCAAGGGGGTTTTACGCTTACATAATATGTATGTATAATTATAACACATCAGTATTGCATCCGTGCGTGGTTGGTCGCTAGTTAAAAATAAATCCTTTAGATATCATTTGTAGAGCCCTCTACGGCACGGCGTAGCGCTTATTAAAATACCTTATTTTAATAAATAATTGTAGGCACTGTTTTGCCTTTGTTCGACATAACACTTAAGCCATGAATGTCACCGAAATGTCCAACGGTTTGAAGTGATTTGACCTGCGTTTCGCTCTGTGGATATATTTGTAACTGAGAGTACACTACCGTGGTAGAGATGCTGGAAGCGGCGGTGCTCGCTGGAGCTGAGCCACAACATGCTGCAACACCTCACATCATCGGCGGGAACAGCTCCACACACATCACACAACTAAGTACACTTATAATACTATCACCACTCATGAAATACTCTCTAACACTAACACTTTAATATAATATTCACAATATGTATACTTAAAACGATTTTCTGAAAATTCAAAATTAAAAAATGTTGCGAGGAAAGTGTATCCGGATATGCGGCCGGATGCGGCACCGGAAGCGCGCGAGTGTGCCGGAGCGGGCGCGGCCCCGCCTCCCGCGGCCGCGCCGGCACCCGCCCGCGGGAGCTGGGACCTATACCATGCATCACGCGGGTCTCGCGGCTAGCCGTGACACCGCAGGAATTGTCAAACTGATATCGTGTTCCGATTACATAATGATTGGTATATTATGTAGCGGCACATGTACGACCTGCAGGTACCATAACTATGTAATATATTGCTCACATCATGTTGTTGACATAATAATATGAATATGTACCTACAGTAGGTACATACTGCATCATCCTAGTGACATATTTAAAAAAAACGTACTTTATTACACAACACGTAGCGTAGGCGTAGCACGCAAAGTGAATTTCAATTTCAAAAAACGAGAGGTTTTTAAATTCAAATTTGAATTGTGTTTGAAGACGGAACAGGTTGATTAACTGCCGCCGCCCTCGTGCCGACGGGTGGGTAATCCTGTGAGCTGTGTGACACGAGGCCAGCTCGCGGCGGGGGCTGCGCCGAGGGCTCCGCCGGCGCTGTAATGAACGCCTCCCGCTGTGACCGCACTAACACCGCCACCACACTGATGCAGCGCACTGGCTTTAGTGTTCTACTTCTAATAATTGTAATTACCTACTTCCATTGAGGGTACCACACTTGCTTCTTTTAGGCGCTATTGTTTTGTATGGGCAAATAAAACACTAAAATAAAAGAGCAGGTTAAAATAAAATTTCGACGCTAATCAATAAATTACCATCGACAAAAAAGACAAAAGTAGTGCTACACAAGATCATAAAAATACTGCGAACATTTGAATGACTAAACAAAATCAAACAGCTTTCATTGAGTAAGTCATAAATATACACAGCAATATTGAAACGAGAAGGTAACGAACGGTAAATAATGTACGGCTGAAATAATTTTCCCAAATAATGTTCGACGCATCGTCCTGCCTACGCATGTTTAAACAATTATCGCCACCTACACAAAGTTCTCATAACACAAACATCAGGCATCACAATGCTGCGCTGCATAGGTATCGTGTGATGCCTTCACACGATACCTATGCAGCGCAGCAGTAAACATTATAATAGACTGTGGTAACATTCCACATACGATACGCACTTCCATCCAGGATCTCACTATTTTAGGCCACCTCCAGCCAGCTGTTCATGAGGTGGTGGGAGTATAACAACTGTCTAGACAATGACGACCTATAGGAAGACAAGTTGAAACAAGAGTTAACAGGTGATTAGTCATAACTTTAATCTATTCAGAACAAATTCAGACAACTCTAGTAAATCATGAAGGAAACCCGAAACAACGTTAATATGCGAGCACATTATAAGTAGTTTATTTATTAGATAGTTAACTAAGTACTTATGATAGTTGAGTACTGGTCCCTCACGCTATAAAAAAGAAACAATTCCGCGACAATTTAATGAAAACGAGATAAGTTCAGGGGTTGTTCCATAATGCATGCGCGGCGGCACACAGCATGCATAATGCATGGCGCCCCGCAGCGCGCGGCCAATATAGCGCGCCCCCGGGCCCCGGGCACAGAGCCCCGGCCGGGCGAGGGCGCGGGGCAAGTGATGGCGACATGTACGGCGCGGAGATAACGCCGGGTTAAGTGATGGATCCCGGAAACAACGTCACGGGGTCAATCTCTGCCGGGCTATTACGCTATTACTGTAATCTGCCCTACTTCAAACAAAGACTTCTTCTGAAATTTATGACATGTAGGTTATGTATAAGTTATGTAACTTATACATAACCTACATGTACATGCGTATATTAAGTTAACTATTAAGTTTAGTGCTTGTACTTTTAATTAGGAATGTCACTTTAAAATCCGCACCTATGGTCTTAAAGCTTTAAAGCTCTTTTAGTCACCTTTCATTTGAGTTCATTCAGTCATAGGTACTTCATAACTCGACGGTTTCTCTCCCTTCTCGTGCGCTTTTTCTAACACCCTATTATCATTTCCTTTAAAAGTTCTATGAACACGGACAACGCCTACGATGAAGATATTTATGAAGTAATCAAATTATCCTATAAGACATTAAATTTGATAGCCCCACGTCCACTCCGATACCGCACGCCGCGAAACGACCTCTTTCAACATAAAACCAATAAAACCGAAGTGATTCGCAATGGGTTTCGGGAATCACGATCCCTAATTGTATTAATCATCAATAAAGTGTCACAAATTAATTTACGACGTGTATAACGATATAATAACGTGTGTGGTGCGTTGCGGTCGGCCGGCAGAGACCCGCTTGTTACGGCGCGGCTCAAAGGTTCCCGATCCGCAATTACTTCGGCTCTCTTTGTGTTTCGAGACCTCTACTTATAAAAGCAATGTTTAAAGGAAAGGAAGTTTACATTACGCAGAAATAATTTGCCATCGATAATTCGTCAATCATCTCATGGTAGAGTTTACAATTCTCGGAATCGTTTAGTTTTTAGTCGATGGAAATTGAACAAGCTTTCTTTGTCTTAAGATCGTGGATCTATTACTAGGTTTTAATGCTGGAAGAGAAGTTAAATCTAACGAATTGCATAAGTGTGTACAGTCACTGATTTCCCTGTCTCATGAGTCATTTACTAACTTACCCAGTTAACCGCTGAGTGAATAATAGAAAGCCAATCGGTTAAAGTTATTTAAAGAAAAGTCTGCGTTTTATTTAAACTGACTGATGATTCAGCCTTACGACTTCATTTAATAGTTAGCAAACGGCTGACATGTAACAGTTCCGCGAAGGCAAACGTAAATAGCCTCGGATAGTTTCACAATAGGTGTTAGGTTACATAACGTATGTAAGTGACTGGCTTTGGAAAAGTGGACGCAATTTCATTGAAAGGTCTCTGAATGGTACAAAGATTTTAAAACGTAGTTAGAAAACGGTGCATTAAAAAGTATGTTAAATATTAAGAAATCCGGCTTGAGAGATCCTTTAGCTTTATTTTTATCACCTAGATTTTATTACATATAATCCAATTTACAAATTAAAAGTTTTTTATTTGACTATAAACAAGAGTCTGTGGGCATTGGTGTCTGTGTGTCGGTGCGGTGCAGCGCGCGCGGGATCAATGATGGCGGCCGGAAGACTGCTTCTGAGAACCAGCGCCACGCGCGTGCCGCAACACACACGCGACAGCGAGTCACTGTACTACTGATACACGATGTTGAGATACCTAATATTCTAATCAACAAGAGCTTAGTAAGAAGAGAATAATCATGCTTACGTACGTGAGCAATGATTGTCGAAAGTAATCCGAAATCATTTCAAAATGGTATCTGCGATTATCTTTTCCCACAGTATCAGTGTTTTTCCGCCGCGTACACTTAGTGTACATGCCGTAAAAGCATGTTTCACTGCTGTCTCTCTTATCACCTTCTTAACAATCTAATTATGATTATATTGATTATCGTAGCGGAGTTAGAGGCGCTACACCGCGTAACTTGCGGTACTCACATCCGAGGCGCTACGAGCGCAGGGCGGGGCTACGCGCAGGTGTGGCCTGACCAGCCCCGCCTCTCGACGCGAGCGCCCCCTCACGCCTCACACGGAAACACACAGGCAGAGGAAGTCTGTGGAGGTTGTTATCTTAGAACGTCTTAGATACTGACTTCTTGTAGACTGTCCCAAGTGCTCGGCCGTGGGCGCTGTCTACGCGATACGGCTAGAGCAGTACAGTTCGAATAGTAAACACTATGAGCTTTAGCTCCTACTAAGTAGGACCCAGAAATACTCATAAAAAAATAAGGTAATTATATGCTTTGAAAGTCTACGTTACGGCTATGAATAATAGAAGGCATTAGAATAACGAGATAGCTCATAGCGTTATCGCTCTCGTTCCGCCATTTACAAAATGAAGGTTTTATATTAAACTTCGTCGAGCGATAAAAAGCAATTGGTTCTTAAAATAATAATCCTAATTTAAGGATTATACTACCTAGTCAAGATAAGATAGAAATGCGCCAAAGATACTGATGGTGAATATAGACGTAGGTAGGTACAAAATAGATTTGAACACTCGCCGCATAACCAAGTTTTATTATAAACTGAGAATTATGGATTTGACTGATGTTATCAAACATTTAAATGCCCACATATTTGACGCACATACGTGATGTTTGCTCAAATAAAATAAAGCCTTCTTTAGCCTACTCAATCCAGACATAGTCACCAGACTGACAAATACATAAATCATGAATGGAGGAGACAGCCGCGAAACAGCGAAGACCAAGCAACCGCAGGGTCAGGGCCAAAGGTGTGCTGAATTAACGTGTTGTCGTTGTTTTACACCCACCACTACGTTAAACGGGATTCAGGCTGAAATGTAGTCAGAATCTCCAACAGTATCTACCGGACTATATTCCGCATGGCAACAGTGTGAATGTCCTATGCCTATATATCACAATACATGTTCTATTAGGTCCGCGTTGAGATGTTCTCACGGGCCGCATTCCGAGTGCTGAATCACCGCCCGCCGCCGCGTGCGAGAGCAACCTGCGCGGGAATGTGAAAGCAGAGGAATCCGGCAGGAGCGCTCCGACCACCGTTACACCGCCGGAATATACTAATTATATCATCAGTAGCATGTATTAACTGCGCTGATCATGTCGATAATTCTTGACGCGGATATTGGACAGGTAGATATTACCGAAAAGTAGGGATCGGAAAGCCTAGATCATTAGGATAAGGAAATATTAATTACATAACCATGATCTCGCATTTTACCGATATCGGTAAATATACTCACGAGATTCATTTTTATCATAATGCCAAATGAGTAGGAGGTTTCTGAAAAACTCTTAATTAAAGCTTGAGAAAGCCTGATACAATATGCAGCGTCACTTCTATTATGAGCATAAACTTGACACTAAGCCCTTAAACTGTGTGATTTAATAAGCCGTGAACATTAAAACACGAGCGGTTTAGCATAACACTGGGCGTGGGGTGAGTGCTGTACATCATATAAATCCGTGTTATGACAGGGCGCGCTCTGCCGCGGTGTTAACGCTAATGCCGCCGCCCCGGGAGAGTCTCGCGCTGTCGCAGGGGAAACTATGCCCATTTATGAACTGTCAATGATGACATCTTTGTCTCTTATTAAATTAAATATTTAGGCCACCTACCTCGGGGTAGGTATGTGTTCTCTCAGGTCCTTATTTATTTGACCAGCATTGTACTTAAAACTCGTTAACGTTAGGTTTTGCATCGCATTAATTTTATTGTA
The DNA here is from genome assembly GCA_941860345.1 of Chrysodeixis includens. Lineage (NCBI taxonomy): Eukaryota > Metazoa > Arthropoda > Insecta > Lepidoptera > Noctuidae > Chrysodeixis > Chrysodeixis includens. The sequence continues at coordinate 744,473 of OW796096.1, read as the reverse complement.
ACGTTGACATTATATACAAATGGCGCGGCATCGTCCGCGACGTCCTCTGCTAAATCATAAATTATTAACGTATGTTTTTGGATATAATTAAATTAATATTATTAGGTAAAGACTGAAGGCGTTACACTGTTACCTATACTTCGTCCAGGCATTTTTTTAACGCGTGATATCTTACGAAAAAAGTAAAATTTTAGTTGTAGACTTACATTCTTTTAGAATATTAGTCTTATAAGAAGGGATTCAAGGATTGCGTTACAATGTCTTACAGTAGGTATATTTCGTCATCGGTCGGATGCTTTTACACAGTCATTATGAACTGTTTAAAGTCAGTTAAAATCTTTGATTAATTAATTAACTTAAAACATGAAGTTATTTATATCTTCCAAGAGTAAATAAGGATAAAGAACATACCTAAGTTATTCAAATTTAAGAAGCTGTTTTTGCTACGTTTTTGTTGTTTTGCGTTATTATTTGTACATAATAAAATATATTTAGAGATGAATATTAATACAGCGAAATGGCCATATTCTCGTAGTCACCTTAAACAAAAACTTTTAGTTATAATAATATGATAGTTTCGGTTCATAAGCCGGGGTAAATTTTAATTTTTAACAACGAATACCACACGCGTTTCCGTTCAGGTTTTTCCACCTGTAAGATCTCTACAAACGTTTCCTCTTTCAATCTGCTCCACTACAAAATAAACGAGATGCGCGGTAAATCCGGGGTAACTAATCGATATTAGGAAGTTAGTTGATATTTACAGCATCATCATCTTCCTGCCCTTATCCCATTTCACTTGGGGTCGGCACAACACGTCTTCTAGACATGTTGCTTAAAGATTTGGCTATGGTTTTATAGTCGGCCGCCTGCCTGACACTAACCCTCTTTGGGAATGCGTTTGTTGATGGCTTACCCGCCACCATTCGGTATTGATATTTCCAGCATGATTGTTTAAAATATTATTGTGCTTAAGAGCAAGTCGCGTTTTCTTTAACGTGGCTCTACAATTATTGTTAGCAAAACTAACATATACCTAATCTTTTCTATTCGGGTAGAAATTTTAAGAATATTGTATTCAAACCTAAATCATACTAAATGGGATATATTAATTCATCAATCGCTTCTCTAATTCTCTTATCTATCGCTTAAACTCAATTGAATCGTACTGGCTCTTGTCTACAAATGTCTATCAAGGTTTCAGGCTAATCCTTCCTATTGGTAGGACTGAAGGATAATAGTGTTGTCTGGTCCATCGTTAACCTATGACTTTATGCCAGTGACTACACCCGGCGCCGCACGGCCGCGCCGCCGCCGCGGTTCTCAGAAACAATTGGTGAATGTGCGCCGCGACGTAACCTACGTTATATTTAGAATAACCGACTTGTTTGTTAAACTTAATCTGTTATTGTGAGATGTAACACAGTACAATCAAAGGCCAATTGAATTTTTGGCTTAAAATGACAAAATACGTTTGTACTGATTAATATACTTTTAAGGTAGGGTTGACGAGATTTGAAAAAGGGTAGTAGGTACCAACCCTATTAGACGTAAATATCGATAACCTTTTAAGCCACGATAGTGAAGGACATTCGTATGATTTTATAGCTAATGGACTTGTTGCCTAATCTATTACATCTTGCGGTTTAACCAAATATGTAAATGAGTCTATTCGTGCTCGTTATTTGGCGGCATTGTCACGGAAGGTCACCTCCACAACCTCTGGAGCTTTGCAAGAGCAACACAAATACTGACGTCCATATAATGGCTGATTTACAGCGGTGCACGTCGCTCGCGTGTGGTGTGGGTGTGTTCTCAGCCCGACTCCACCAATGACAGGCCAGCACTGAGAGCACTAACCACTTTATTAATTCCTCGCTTATTAAACAAGAAACAAAACTCACAAAAAGATATAAGTACTCAGTGGGGTCCGCTGCTAATATTATTGTTTCGTTACAGGAACGATGTGTGAGCTTCTATCATGGGAAGTAGAATGCTCTCTTTTGGGGCATGTAAATAGTTCACAACAGGCCGAAGCATTCAAAGACCAAACAAAAAATAAATAGAGGAAACTTTTAGATTAAAGCCTACAAATTCAGAAAATTGTGCACCCCAAAAAAAGATAAATGATTTTCAACTGTTTTTAACAACATCTCGAATATGATAACAATTGTGTTCCGAGACTAATAAGGACGGTTCTCACTTCTTTAATACGGATCTCTGTTTGTCATTTTAAAATAAGACATCTACAGACATGTAGGTCGGGCGGTCGACACTCTTGTTTAAGTTTATTATAATTTGCTTGTGCCATTGCATAACAGGCGAGGTGTGCCATAACAGGCGATGAGTTTTTGTGCGTAACGAGAGCATGAATTACGGAGGCACGTTTGGTACATGCCTCCATAACCATAATTTATTCCGACACAGTCGATTGGAATGAAAATAAAACCGTGCATTTTGTTAGGTGATTAATAAAATAAGGACCTTTTAAACCTTTAGGTAGGTACATGAATACCTGAATTGTAAGAAGTCAAAAAATCCACGCACATGTAAAATGGCGTGCAAATTTGTTATTATAATGGAGCAATCACTAAACAAACTATCTGAACGAAAAATTTGTCAAGATACAACCAAGCTTACCACGTCGGTAAAGAAAGTAATGGAAGTAGCTACATCTCTTCGAGTTCGTTCTAATGCACCTGAATCTTGTTACTTGAAAACAATTTAATGTTTAAAATCACTTAATTTGAATTACTCGAGGTTCTGCGATAATGTAATCAGTGCAAATAAGTGCACGAAATTTAATCATATGCTAATACAATGTTGTAAAGGTGACACAACAGTGTGTGAACAACGCAGGTCTCCCACGACGCATGCGCACACCGCGGCCGCCGGCGCCAGCAGCGCCTAGCCACGTGCGGCGCGCGCCAAACAAAATAAACACTATTACTCACACAATAAGATTCCAAGTCATTCAACGCTCTGTGATCATAGTGATTCAATCCGGAACACTGAATCACAACAGTTCCGAGTAAATATTGATTCACTTCCGCTATTACATTAGGTAAGTATATAAGTCTAGTGCGCGAAACGTTCAGCACATCTTGAGATAATGCGTGAGTCACCGGCTGAAGGCCTCGTTACCTCCATGTGTGGCAAGCGGGCGCGCGCAGGTCCGGCTCGCCGAGCGTGTGGCTCCATAGCTCCGGAGAAAGTTAGCTAAACCTTAAGATTTATTACATTACACACGTAGTCATCGAACTTGCAGCATCCGACAACCGCATGTTGCAATTGATGTATTTCACGCTCTGAGTGACGCACTCGTTTATTTTTCGCAGGTTCTTATTGAACTATCATCTTATTATGAAGTTGGTTTTCCCCGTACGATAGATCTCGTCGTATTATATTTATTTTAAGTGTTCGTGCAATCGTTTATCACTAAAGAGATGAATGCAACTGTTGTAAGGCAAGTCAATAATATGAATTGTTACTATAAAAACTTAAAAAAAAAAAATTAACTTGCGAGGCAATATTTTTTATGTCTATCTCTGAGAAACCTTCCCACAAACGGTAAACTAGTAGTATTCTGTAGTATTATGTAATTCTTATCAGATTCTTAACAAGTAGGTCGGTACATAATTCGTCAGCGGATAAAGCAAACTTCTCGTAGCGCGATCGTAGCAATTGATAGCAAACCATATCTTACTTAAATAGATGTATTATCATTTTAATAAGCGGCTGTTATAATTATTATTTTATACACAGCATATTAAAAATCTTAAAATAGGTGTTGCTATTTGCTGAGTAATTAACAACATGCAGCAGAATGAAGAGAAATGGACATCGCATATTGGACTGTTCGTAAGAAATTATCTTATACAACGATAGTGATCTGAAAACCGTATTAAATTACTATCGCGTCATATACAATGAATTGAATAAGATATTATCGTGAAACGGCCGCGGGCGGGTGATGGTAATGAGTTAACTGTCGAAAATATAGTGAATCAGTGCGAGCGTGAGTAACGGACCGCGGCCGGCGGGAGCACGCGGGAGCGCCGGCGATGTGGCCCGCGCAACTCCGGGCTCAGGGGAACTCATCATTCCACATACACTACGAAACGAGTAAATTAATGACCAGTCAAAATATTCGCCGAAACAAATTTCAATTTTGCAATATTTGGCAAAAATGCAATATTTGTCAATGACTGACTCTACCTTCACCTGTGCAACACGATCGAATGCTCTTAGCATTTTGTTAAGATTAGACGTAAGTCATTTGCACAGTTGATTTATCTTAACTTGGGGTCTATAAAACGGTAACTCTTACAGAGTTCTAATTATTATGAAGCTTAACACTTCCACAAGAACTAAAGCCTCTACATATCATAATTCACGCCTTTATGGCTCACAAGGTCACAATCGTGTGTAGGCATATTTAGATGAGTACTACATCAATGACAAATATTTAGATGTGACATCGCTCAGGAATGAATGAATGTTTTGTAGGATTTGGCAAGCTCGCAAACACGATAAGAATTTAGAGCGTGTTTTCAATTCCATCACACGATGAGAACACATTAAAAGAATTTCAAAAACAACAGATACACATTCTTTAAACATTACTGTCGATAACACTGAATAAAAAGAGTAGTTAATAAGGAGGCCTGATACTCCGGTCACTGGTGGTCGGTCCCCGCGGGCGCGCGAGATAGGCCTCGATACGAGGTAACGACCTCTGTGCATTATGCAGGCGATCTATTTAGATATCACACCGTTTTGGGGCAGATTGTGTATTTTCTGCACTCCCGGGGGAATAGAGGGAGAAACGATACCAACCATTCTATTAGAGTCGTTTCTCTTAGTATCACTATACGATAATCCCATAGCCATAGTTTATTTAGTAATTGATTTAATTTACTTTTATTTACAACTGCTCAATTTAAAATGACACAAAAAAAATATTTGCGTAAATTCCGATCATATAAATATACCAACTACAAGTTTGCTAGCTATGCACTATGCCTACACAACAAGGTAAAATGTAATAAAATACCAATCGTATCAATTGAAATTTTAATGAACCTTCGACTGGACGAAACTAAAAAAAAAAAAAACCGGTGTAAGTATGTAAGGCAGAATGCATTCTTCGCAGTCGCATAGTTTAGCGAGCGGTGACCCTAGTACAGGTGACCCTAATAATACTAGGTATAATTGGCATCAACAAAGTATTTTTGGAACGAAATTGTTTACCATAAGGAACAATTAAGCGTTTCACCGTAAAATGATTAATTTAACAAGTAACTATTGTAAATGTCCAGTAATTACGGGCCAAAGTTTGATTTCCGAGTAACCGCATGAGTCAGTAACCGTGAGATGAATGGACGGCGCGTGACTCACCGCGCATCCATTCATAAGTTTTTTGGCGCGCTTTCACGATTCACGCCTTTACTACTCGCTAGATGGCGCTTATACGGATTACTGATAAGCTCTACATTTTAGTAGTTAATTTAACTTGAAAGCTAAGGGCTTTGCGCTTGCTTGCGTAGAATAGGTCACGTTCTACCTGCTACTAAAATACAAATATTTGAATCTCACAGTAAAATTTATATAATTATACGCGTGTAAAGAAATTGTCTTAATCAGCCAACTAGTTTTAATCAAGAATAAAAAAAACGAAATCTCAATTCAGCCTCTATTTAAATGAATGAACGGGTAATTAAAAATTAAATGTTGACTAAAAATTTAGTGTCATTAACAGTGATGTAGGTATTAGTGTGAGTGTAAAGTAACATTGATGCTGGCTGTGTGATAAGCTGTGGTACTCACGGCAGGGCGCGGGCGCGCTGGTGCTGGCCTGGTGCTCGGGCAGCGGCTCGGGCGGCGCGCGGCCCGTGGCGCCGGCGTGCGTGTGCCGCACGTACGCGTGGTAGATGCGCGCCGACTGCTCGTTGCCGTCACACACCTGATGCCAAGCAAATGCGTTAATACCACAAGGGCACATACACTATACACCGTGATTTTGAAGGTCGTTTTAAAAAAGGGTCGTCCACACAGTGTATCCGTCATAAAATACCTCTAGGCGCGAATATGACTTTTTTTATCATTAATTAAAATAATATGCATGAAAAAAAGTAAATGAATACATTGGAAATATGCAAACATCGCTGTTAAAAATGTTTACGTATCAAACTGTTGAAGATAGCGATGCTACATAGCTTACTGCGAACATTATGATTGCAATAGTAAGACGAGCTGTTTTCCGCTAAGGTGAATGACCTATGATAAGACGCCGCCGCGGCCGCCCGCGCGGCCCCTGTTGGCACAAGGCTCGGACCGCGCTCACTACAGAGTGTTCGTAAGACTGGCCTTGTGTCATAATAATGAATAATATTTTTATTCATTCAAATCTTAAAAAAACATAGTTTTTTTTATTGATAATCGTTTACTAGTGCAGTTGGATACATGAACTGGGCTGCTTTTCTAAAAGCGACCTAAAAGTCACGGTGTATAAAACTGGGATTCATATAATAACTAGCTGTTGCCCGCAACAATAATCGCAAAAAAAGAAATTGTGATGAAAAATAGATAGTAGCCGATTCTCAGACCTACTACTGTATGCATATACAAAATTTAAGAAAATCGGTCCAGCCGTTTCGGAGGAGTACGGTAATTAACAATGTGACACGGGATTTTTTTATATTTATAAGATTACAAATTAAACCTCCGTAATGTATTTCTTTTTGGACAATAGAAACAAAATTAGGCACAGTTCTTTATGACCTATCGTTATAAGCTCTTTATTATCCGAAGAAAAGTGCTAATGCAATACTAGTACAGTAATAGTGTACAGGAAAAACACCTCAGTCAGTATTGTAACCTAGTTAAAGGCATCGGTCGCTCTATCAATTTTACGATTTTGCCTAGGCGGTGTAATAGAAAGAGCCTAGTCGATCGGAAATCCCAGCTGTTACCAGGTAATTCGTTCCGCATTTTGTACCTAACTGAAATTGAATGAGAAAAAACTGCGGTTCACTAAATACCTGGGTGTTATTCATAATAATTGTACGTAACGGATATGAAATATATATGAAAATCTATTTAATGTAACAGAAAAGATAACAAATAGGAATTGTAAGGACTAGTGCATAATACGCATAAAATAAAAACAAATTAATGGGTCTTCTGCTACTAATAAAACGCTATTTATACAGATTGGTTTATTTCGATTATTTTAGGAAAGTAATTTTAAGGAATCACATAATAATAATTAATATCTCAACCTCTCTTAGGACTTTAAGCCCGTCACAGACTTACATTATATATATTTTTATTATACTCTCTTCTTTTTTTCTCAGCATCTTTTTTCTTTTCTTCGTTCTGCTTTAACCGCTTCTGCTTTAACCGTTCTCTGTATCTTTTCTGTCGTTCCACTGATGTTAATGGCATTTTACCTAAAACAAAAACATTATATTTACACAAAAATAAGTATACTGATGTTAAATTTAATAAATGATTTATTTTTGTGTAAATATACAGTTTAATAAAGATAAAAAGATAAAAAATCGTTTATTCAAAGTTGGCTGAAAATCAGCACTTTTTGAAGGTCAATTTTACAAAAGACAGCCCCCAAAACGCCCGCCCATGCCACATTCCTATGTGTTTTTGCTGGGAAGAAGAAGTGGCCAACAAACTTCACCAGCAACAATATTTTTAGTAATATTTGTTTATGATTATGTTTATGTAGTTTACTAAATAAGTACTTATTAAGTATACTAAATGACTCTTTAAATTCTTGAAGTTAAATTACGTGTAACACCTTATAAACTCAGCTTTACCTTTTCATATCTGTTACGTAACAGACAAAGGTAACGGAGAAGTAACATATATGAATATTTTGGCACGTGTCTAACCTACAAAATAAAGTTTATACCCGTCATCGATTAGTTTTAACTAATTCATTCTACCAATTTCACTTCTGTTATCAAGATTATTTTCTCATAATAGTATAAAACCTGAAAAGTACTTACCGTATTCAAATACACCACAAAAACAATTGAAACAAATAAATGTCGAATTCTACCGACGTGCTGGATCGCACTGAGTGAAAGAACAAAATGGCCGAATCTACATTCACGCCATCTGTTAACTGTTTGTGGTGTAATGTTGCCAGTAGATAATTTTATTTCCAAGTTGGAAATAAAGTTGTAAAACACCGTTACCGAGATGAAAAACGGATATGAGTAGATTATTGGACTTCCATTTAAATATGTAAATAAAAATGTTTTTAGTAGATACTGTTTGTTTAATTTATTTTAAAGAAAAATCTTTTTCAATGGATAAACATCCTATAGAAATACTAAGTTTTGTTCTAACACAATAAGTTTTTTTTATATATTTTTTTAAAGCTGATTAAAGTAAAAATGGACAATAGTCCTCTCTATGAAATTACTGTGGACACAATTTTAAAATTTGATAAACAAATGTTTTGTTCTTTCTATTATAGTCCGTGCGTTATAGCATGGTGCGGGTGACACTTGCCTGTTTGACGTTGATGTCTGTCAGTGCCACATGATTAGTGATGGGCATTAGAAAAATCTTTTTTTTATTGTTGTCGATTATCGCATATTATATAACAATCAGAACCAGGTTTATGATTCTTTTTTACTCTTCTTTTTTATTTTTTTTACTCGTGGCAGACAGTACGAGTGCTAGCGCCTTGTATGCGACACATATTTTGTTCTAATTCATTTTTTTTAAGTTGTTTTTGGTTTTAGTTTGTTTAGTTTTTTCCTTAGCAACTTTATAACCAATCCTACAATGTTGCGTTATTTCATCAATATAATTAAGGATTTTTTTTTAATTAAAATTGAACTACGCACGATATTCGTTTTTTATTCCAAAATAACATCGACAACCTGTCCATCGTAGCAGTAAATCCCATCACTAAACAAGTCTATGACGTTACGTTATACGCATAACACTTTACTTTATTTTTCACTTCATTAGATTTTATTTGAAGCCTAGAATATTCTGGTTGGCTTTAATTTAATCTACTACAGTTATAAACGATTTTGCATAATACGAATGTGATACAACTACAATAATAAGTCATAATTTTTACATCGCAGCAACTTTCAAGAGTGACACGAAACGTTACAGAAACTGTCACCCGCACCATGCTATAACGCACGGACTATAGTTTACTGAGTATCATAAATTTTAGTTCTCTATACTTTAAGTACTTATTAGGTTGAATAAAATTTAGCTAACATTTTATTACCAAATTAAAAATAATAGAGCTGGACGCGGAGAGGGAAGCAAATGTACAATTTTTGTGAATAATACCCACCTACAATATTTACTAGTTCTTCAATTTACGGATCGATATTTTTATAGGAGCAAAATTATTATCTCAGTGAATTGTACCTATTTGCTTGTCATTTACAGCTCTATAAATTGGAATGTAAAATAAAATTACATAAGCCACACGTGTCAGACAATAATTTCGTCTTCTGTGTAATTCGCGTGTAATCTTATCCTGTATCTACGCAAAAGGTTTCCATAACCGATCTTATCGGTAATGGACGAATGTTGTTGCAGCCCAACTGGGAACTCTAATGATAAATACAATGACATTTTTTTTTTGCATTCATGTATCTTTTTTCGCGACATTCATTGATACGCATTCATGATTTTTTTGGAAAGTTTTGCATTTTTAAAAGACGTAAGCGCCAAATGACGCCACATATACCTACGGTGGAATAATGCTTACCTTTGGCTATAAATTGAAATTCTCCAAATCTACTAAAAAGTGAAAAATATGCTTTCAGATTTCGGAAAAAAATTGATACTTTCGAATATTGAAATATTGTCAATTTGACTCATTGCGTTATAATTATCCTATTGGCTAGTCGAACCTAGAACTAGACAAGCACCTCCAATAACATCGCTAAAATTACACATAGGTAACAGAAGGACAGGTAAGGGCCGGTAGGTTGCTTTCACATTGTGCATACAATGTGTTAAAAGAGACCTCGGTCATAATTCGAACACCACTTGTGAGCATGGAAAGGAAGAATTGAGCTGAGTATGTATGTGTTACCTGCAGCCAATTGTCTTCTGTGAGCGCGAGCAGGCCGCGGCCGCTGTCGGGCAGCAGGTGCTTGCGCGGCGCGCACACGCCGAACGTGCGCGACACCCAGCGCACGCAGCGGAACACATCCTCGCGGGACCATTTCTCCGGATCTGAAATTGAGTATGAGCAATATTTACTTATGTGACCACACTTACACAGCTGTCTAGAAGACCCACTCGAGCCTTCCGAGTCTTTCGTCCCCTGGAACGCAGACATAGTCATGTTAGGCGCTGAAACATGGTTTTACGGTAATAAATCACACAACCCACTTTGTTTTGAGCTTATCCAGCATTACCCGTACGGTAACACTGCAAGTGTTTCCCGTACGGGTTCCCGAGTGCGATCGGCCCGTACGTGACAACTCGATAGCTGTGAGACTTGCCTTTACTAATGCATGTAAGATTAGAAACGTAGTCATTATAATCGATGGTAAAAGACGGAACAGGATCTGATGAAGCAGAGGACTGAGCGATGTTGGTGTACACTTACTATATTATACGACATGCCTACTGTCTTTTTCCTTATCTGCAATTAATCAAGTCACACGTACTAACACTCGGATCAGAAAAAGTAATAGTGCCTACTTTAGGAGCGATCAAAGGTGGCCATTATTATCTAAATCATTAAATCATGCTGCGCTTGCGAATTGTGTCATAGATCAAACATTATTTGCTCTAGACTTAATTCACTTTGACCATCGCTTTTTTTTCGTCAATCGCAATGATTCCAAAATAATACGTACATAACCAAAAAGTTTTACGACTAACTATCATCTCCACCACTAATAAAAATTATTTGTATATCCTACTGGTTTCCATCAAACTTAGAGGATATTTAAAACCATTTAAACCGACAACAGGAAAAGTTGTCGCTAGAAACAATAGAAAATACTATAATGTGTACCTACTGCATACCGAAGTGTATTAAAATAAAATATAATCGTTGATTTATGAGCCTAAGTTTATTGTACGGTAACGATATTTCTCTTTGGGTATCTTTTCGTAGCTGTACGCCGGCGAAGCAGCGCGGCGCGCGGCAGCGGCGCTGCGTAGAGGCTAACTAACTTCAACAAGCCTTGTCATTTTAAAGTATAATATGAGAACAATAAAACTAATATATCTATTATATAATAATTCTAGGTTTTTTGAGGCGAACTATCTGATCCCCAATTTGGTAGACATTCGAAAAAGCTGTCTTTCACTTGCGTTACTCACTGTTCTGAAACACGCTGTCAATTTGAAGTGCATAGGCTCCGTTTACACATAATTATGTATTACTAAATGTATATATATCACTCAAGCGTAGACTGGATAGTACCTAAGTGCCTATGTAAATAGCTGTAGTGTTACATCATCCACGTGACCGTCGAATAGATAACTAACAACAATGTCTGGCTTGGATTTAAACGTCATTAATAGTTTGATGAACCTACAACTTATTATAATTATACTCGTAGGTTAAATTCAACCTTTTATTTAATTTGTTTTTTTACTACATGTACTCGGTATCTCTTTTAATTCACGGGATAACTTCAAGGGAAGTAACCCGGTCATTCTTAAAGGCTTACACGGCGACACAGGTCTAACATGCAGAGGCCTTGTTGAGAACTTTAATCTAAAATGTGATGGGGCATCTACCAAGGACCATCCACCCCCGCTCTATGAAAGAACAGACATTGACGGCCCAAGGTGGCTACTAAATGATTGTTAATTATGTAGATGAAACGAATTTGGGCTATGGATAGGATATGTTAGATCAGTTAGATGTGATTCCTTCCATAACTGTGAAAAAAAATGGCACCTGCTTTTCAATTCTTGAAAATGCAATTAAATTGGCAGGTGGTGTCTAGCCGGCTCAAAGATGTTACCACATGTTATTTATTGCTTTAATTAATATATTTTGTTTTCAATTGCGAAGTTTATGTCTTTTAATCTGGATTTGATTTTTTTAAACCATGATATTGCCGTTATCAATTTGTTTACAGAGTACTTTTAACACATTAGGTACAATACTCAACAGGAAGGCTTGACTCAAGCCTTCTGATTCGTATTCGTATTACTGTTGGTGGCTTAACAACAAGATAATAGAAGTAGATAGTCTGTTTGATTACATAAAGCTCTGCAATATGATTCCGATCGTCTAGACATACTGATTATCACATTTGTGTAGGCTTTGATAAAACATGTCTTTACTAAGATGCTGTATTGTCAGATCGACAACCAAAATGTTATTATTATTAGTTATTAAACATTGATTTCATGGAAATCTCTACGACAAGAGTTATAAGATTTTCCGGTTATCCGGCGCAACTAGAGTCAGTAACGTTTTGAAAGTGTCTGAAAAGGCCTACTCGAAATAAAACCTTTTGATTTTGCTTTCTGTTTAGTTTAAAAGTAACTATGGATGATACATCACTTTTCCTTTTAGAGTACCTCGCTCACGCATAGTTTTGTTATATATAATTGTAGTATATTTGTAGATTCGAAGAAATGTGTAAATAAACGTGTTATGGTAATGCAAGTTGTAAAGATAATTATGATTTCCAGTTAATTTAAACTACCATCGTTTATGGGTCATAAATGTATTATGTAAGGTGTGTGATATTAGTTGTTTCGCGGGTAATAAACATGTAGGGCTATATCATACATTTGTTGGAGGTCTAAGTTTTTATACTGCGATATAATAACTTTTATCAGATGTCTACTATTTCCCGTCCCTTGTCTGGCCTAGGTCTAGAAAAGGTCCTTCAAAATTTTTTTAAATGTTTTCAATAAGCTTTGAATTTTAAAACAAAGGTGATTTATTTAATGATTTAGTCAGTTCAGTTAAGGAGTTATCACAAAACGATAAAAACAATACTTGTACCGCGTATTGGCGAGTACAAGAAGAACACTATTTTCTAAGAAAGCCTGAGCTTTAGTCAAGTGCTCTAAATTAAGATTTACGTAATTTCATCGTGATGAAAATAGAAGAGTCATTGTTTACTTAACATTATTTGACAGGAAATATTATAAACGAATGTTTTGGATTTTCCTGTGTGCATGGATTATGTATTCGTGGGTATAGTATATATCACGTAATGTAAGATACTGCCTGCTATCTAACACTTATGATTACAATTATTGAAGCTTTTTAAGATTTATCGCGGTATTTCGCGCCGTGTTGTAAAGGGAATAAGGGAAGAGTGTAGCACTTCCTGGTGTAGCGCGTGTGTGGAAAAGTATCTATGAGGCTATAACGGAGTAAAGAACGAAGCCTCCCAAATCTCTTTGGATGAGACATGCTTTTCGTGTTTTTTTTGTTATCATCAATAATCTGAATCAAATTGGTTTGCTAAATAATTGATATATGAAATTAACTTATTTAAAAAAGTTGTTAAAATTTTTTTGATGACTTTCACTCTTTGTCTTCATGATATTCAGGAAACACTTAGGTTCGTTTTTCCTTCAAAACCAATTATTGTTTTCCATATGCTTAGAAGACGTTTGATTAAAATACAAATAGATTATTTTTTTAAAGAGTTTCGCAATTGTTAAAAATAAAAGGCACAATAGCACGTAAACACGGTAAGTTATTATTAATTTGGTATTAAATTATTTTGAAAGTGTATAAATCAGATTTTGCTTAACGTAAAATTGTTTTTAAAAGAAAATACATTTGAATAGTTTTCCTAAGGTATCGTTCTTGCTAACAGCCTAACTTCATTATAGTTTGGCAAGTTGTAGGCCTAAACAGCGCCGGCGCAGCTCCGGCCAACAATAGTTTAGAACAACTTTGAAACTATTACAAAATAGTATTTTAAAGCCAAGCTACTGTTAAGCTTGGATGCAAAATTTTATAGAAGTAACCATTAACAAATAAAAAAAAATATTTTAATGAAGGGTGGTGTCTAGTGTAGCATGTTAGGAAGTTACATGGATGTGTAGAGTTTCGATCTCTTAAATTCCACAGTTACTACGATTGAGGTTAAGTATTGTATTAAAGAAATTTTATGTTATTATAAGAATAGATTTATATCCAACACATGTATTTACATGTGTTGGATAACATGTATAAGTTTGTTTTAGTTAAAAGCTACGATTTCGTAGCTTTTAACTAAAACAAACTTTAGCAAGTTGTCCTATAGGACGATGTAACAAGTGATTCTCACTCTAGTTGAACTTTATTTACAAGTGATACTAAGTAGAAATAAAAAAAATAGTGGTAGGTACCGTGTTAAAATATCTATAAGAGATTATACAATTTGTATGTTTAATGTTTTCTTTATAGGTTTCCCTATTCGGTCCCTCTTTATTACATTGTATATCAAAACAATCGTAAAATCTTGCCAAAATGGGTAGACTCAGTTAAAAACAAAGTTTTCCTTAACCTTAATCTGCATATAATATTGCTATTTTTGTATTGCACTTAAAATGTAGTAGTTAACTTTTATATTTTTGTTATATTAATTAAAATCAATGACCCTAAAACTAATCTAGTAACTCATCGTATGGGAGTCCACCGCTCAGCAACAGCTGCTCCACACTCGGTCCTCTGGTCACCAGATCCTGCATCCCCATCACCAAGGAGGTTAGGGTGGTAACACCAAAACATAGGGAACTTATGTTATCAAAACAACACTAGTGGCACACGACACAGGTATCACAGAGCACAGGGTATAGGGCACAGGGTACAGAGCACAGGGTACAGGGCACAGGGTGAGGGTTACCGGCTGGCACGAAGTCGTCGGCCGACTCGTCCACGTCGGAGTCCATGCAGTCATGGCGGGGCGCCAGGGTGCCGGCTCAGCTCGCGCAGCACTAGGGGACGCGGCGCGCGAACACGCACGTTTTTATACTAAACCCGCGACTTCACCGCGGCGCGTCACCGACGTGACGTAGGCGATTCGTCACCGCGATCTGCGACTGCGCTCACTCGAGGAAAACGCTTTCTGAGAAGCTTGCGCTGGCGACTCGCTCGCCGGTACTGCACGCAACGCTCAAGATCACACGCTGCACTGTTGTTTGTTGTTGATACGCTACCGTTAAATATGCTCCATTACTTCTGCCCGATACAGATTATCTTAGCAGGCATTTTAATAATGTGATAAGGCTAGATTGGGGTGATTCACAGGTGGTCACTGCAGTGGGATTAGGCTCGGGGTGTTTATGGAGGCCCATTTTTATAGCAAGCACTGTAATTATTTTTGGTAATTACTTTATTTGGCATTAATAATATAATTTATGCTGTATTTTATAGTTAGTAATTGAAACAAGAGATGGCGCTGTACGTCGCCTTTTACAACAGTCTGTGAAAAAGTTTTCGTGATTTGTGGACGCAGAATATTGTGCCTGGATGCTGGGTTAACAAAACATTTACATTTATCGGTAAATAAAGAATAAAATAGGGATCACATGCCTTCGTCATAAATACCTAGGGTAAGTATATCTAGACATCTAGTTATATTGAGCTCTACATTCGGCGTGTTCTGATTATTTGAGGATGCAACTTAATCTCTTCAGTACTGTAGTTACTGGGCTCCCCTTCGTGAGCTCTTACTGCAGTAGTAATGGCGGCAGTAAACTGGTGTCGTTAAACAGCCGACGCTGCAGGCGCCGCGCGCGGACCGCAAACTACGCACACTCTACTGCATTGTTAATGGTGTAACCTGCTGAACTGAAATAACACGCCATACTCTAACTATTAATCGGTAGTTAAATATCGACAAGATAGCTAATTATCCGGAAACAGTACCTACATACCTACCTACTACATTAGTTAGTTTATTAAGATATCGCTCTAATATTCATCTAATGAAAGTCCAAATTTTGTATCTATGCGTTGATCTCTTTTCCAACCCAAATGACTATATACACTATTTTTTGATAGAATTAGTATGGAAGTAAATGTCAAATGGTGTCCTGAATTTCTGCAGGGAATAATTTCTGACCTACGGATTAAGTAATAAACAGCTTTCAGAGTTATTTACTAAACCGCATAACCGCAAAAAATTTAGGGATTTGCAAATATAAAAAACCGCAAAAGTCGGACTCACCCACCGAATGATCTGTAGTACATTCCATTATAAATAGTTAAGGAATCGATTCTTGCAGATTTTTCTGAGCTCTTCATTCCCCTATTTTTAAGATTAAATAATGGGCTGGTTCGAGGTGGCGCAGGACAGAAAAACGTGGAAAGACTTGGGGGAGGCCTTTGCTCAGCAGTGGGACACAATAGGCTAGGAAAAAATAAAAAATAAATAAAATGTAAACCTTTTTTTTTTTCTTCTAAACGACGTTGTTGTAAATTTTACGGTTCAAGATTAACGAGAACTACCTTTTAAATTTTGAGTCCCTTGAGACTCTTTAAAATACGTATTTTCTTTGATTAGACGGCTGTATCTTTTTCTTCTTTGAGTTCTTTTTCACAACTTCATGGGACGGTTGAGTATAGAGTTTAAGCTTCAACTTGATATCCTAAATAAAGGATTAAAATAGTAGTATAAAATTCTTGACGGACAGTCAGACGGACGACAAAGTGATCATAATTTAAGGTTTTCGTTTTTTCCTTTTGAGGCACGGAACAATAATTAACTGCGGTCACCAAAACTTAGGTAAGTAATTAAAAGAGTGACTATCTACTGAGATGGTGTTGACGTTCTCGTTACATCTTCTATTGATATTCAGTATTTACCCAGTTTAAATAGCTACAGTACAGGAAGTGATAACTACGGCATAACAATACAAAAACCGCAGAGTTCATAAAGTTTCGATCGTCGTTTATTTACAACGGCTTGGGCAAATCAAATATGGTTGGCGGGAAAACCACCGCCGCAGTGGCGGGCCGACGGCGCGTGCGCGAACTTTTGCTTTTTGTTGTAAGTACGTGCAAGTGTTCGTGCACTGATAACTTTGATAGAATCAATAAAAATATATTTATTATTTTCCTGGCTAAACCAAATCATCATATAAAAAGACACGTTTAAGTTTAAAACTAACATGTCAAGTCACTCAATAACATAAAGTAGATACACTTAGGACTAGATAACTTTACAAGTTTCAAGTAGATGATTAATATATCAAACTTTTTTTAAGGTGATATTCTTACTAAGACTTGTGTCATGACAAAATATTTGAAAAAAATCCATATAACGAAAGTTGCAGTTTTACAGCTTTGCCTTATCTACTTAAGTAGATATCATTATAAATAGATCATCGGTAGATATTCCTTATTTAGCTGATATTGGAATTTCCCAAAACACAGGACGGAGATACAAATACCGTTATCAGCAGTATCAATCAGAATAAGCGTTAAGTGACATCAAAAACATATATTACATCACTTGACCATCGTCGGTAATAATACCCAATAAGTAACGTTATCGCGGTCTCCTCGCGAATCACGATAACTTATCCTTACGCATTATGATATGAAGACCACCAGGCGCGTGTGTCTGTCAGTCTGTGTGAATACGATAACATTCAAAACTACTAAACGGATTTTCTTAGGGTTTTTACCAATGGATAGCGTGGTTTAAGTTAATGTAATTCTACACCCTTTTAGTTCAGTTGTTAGCTAGCAACCTTCAAATTTATTACAGTTTATTGCTGTACAAACACAAATTATAATTAGGCATCTGAATGTTTAGTGGCACAAGTCTAGTCCTCCGTACTCCAGTGTTTAATTACTATGTTTATAGAACAGAATATGATATTTTAATTTCAGAACGGAGTCCATACGTTTAGTAACAATTTTAAATTAAATTCTAGTGTGACTAGGTTATAGACACATGAAAATTATAATTAAATGTCGGCATGGAGCCGCTTACACTTCTGCAACATCGGGAAATCCCACCGATATACGAATACACTGAAAATATCTACCTACTGTTGTAGTTTTTTTAGCAACTTATCCCTCACAGTCCAGCCAAATAATTAGAATTGAAAACTGATGTGGATATTCGGAACCCCGTTACAAGGAACGTGAGGATACCAACTCTAGAAAAAATATATCCAGAGACAACTTCGCAACAACAGGGTTTCTCGTTATCAGACAAACGTAAACAAAATGTAGTTTTATATCCTTTATTAAATTACCACCTCGTGCTTTTGTCACAAAAGTTTCTCTCTAAGTCAAGGAAATTAAAAATCTATGATCTCCGTAATATGCATAAGTATAGGCGTACCGTACATCACTGTAACAGCAACGCGAATAACATTTATTTCTGTAAGTATACTAAATAGTCATAAAGTCAATTAATATAAACTCAAATGGAATCCGATCCCATGCCATCTAGGCCAGTATGCTTTGACAAAGGCATTAAAAAAAACCTCACCTGTATCAACAGCTGTCTGAGAGGTAAGAGTCAATTTCCCGTGAAGAGTATCTTTTTACTCCTCCCCGCTTGGCTACTTTTTTTTCAGACTTGGTATCGTAGTAGCGATTACACTTTATTCTTAATGGT
Organism: Chrysodeixis includens; assembly: GCA_941860345.1. Taxonomy (NCBI): domain Eukaryota; kingdom Metazoa; phylum Arthropoda; class Insecta; order Lepidoptera; family Noctuidae; genus Chrysodeixis; species Chrysodeixis includens. Next base: position 725,892 of record OW796096.1, on the reverse strand, counting down.
GTTACTATATTGACTAGAATATCTTTAATAATAATAGCGGTCGGACCGATTTCGGCCACGGCGGCCAGTGTTACTATGACACCAGCCAGCTACGCAGGACATATTATAGTGCACAAGCGTGTGCGCAAACACAGGTGCACTCTCTATTCCTTTACTCTCATAGCCCGATGGGACGGTAATCCGACACGACCGGAGAGAGATCAGGCGCAGGACCCACATTTTTACGTGCCTTCCGAAACACGGAAGCTGTGATATTTATTTCTTAAACGCACACAACATTCGAAAAGTCGGTGCGCGCCGTGGGGATCGAACTCAAGACCTCTGACTTAGCAGTCCTACGGTCTCACCACTAAGCTATCACAGCTTCAAAGTCAAGAATATCTTTACGTTAACAAAAAATAGGCTAGTTACAGTTTGATAAATTGACTGTTAGTGTCCTATGTGAGAGATTGTTAGCCAACCACCCATTGTTTTTGCGTCGTTTAAAACATTTGTCATAATTTATCCAGAAAAATAACTAGATTTTTTTGAGTTTGCCAGCTCGAGTGGAGTCGGGGGCAAACGCTACTTTAAAGTAAGTACATTAGACTTATCGTCTAGCCACCTGCTCGACCAATCTGGCCGGGTTTTACATCAGAAGTAATATGCTAAATCGAAGGTTAGATAATTGTGTAGGCACCTCAGATAAGCATCTACCTACCTCCCTGCACTCTCGTATCACATGTTATCAAACAGTATATAAGCACTTGACTACATATTATGTTAGGTAAGTTGTTGGTTAGTCATTGTCGTTCGTGACAAAGACATACCTACAATTAGACTAAAAAATTGGTAGTCTAAATAAATCAGATTTAAACATATTCCACATTTTTATTTATATTTAGAAACCATAATAGTAACTATTGAAAGAGCCGATTTTAATTAAATAAATTACTTTTTTGCAAAATTAACCACATTACCAATAGTCTAGAGTTACCGACTAATACGTAAGATCCGAAGGTCCCTTGATTTGTTAGGGGTTCAAAATAAAAAACCATGTACTTTATGAAAATGGTAAAGCCTAGCCTAAAGGTAACGGCTTCTGCTCTTGTATTATACAACAATAGCAATCATGTATCGACTACTGATAACATTGGTAACAGAGGAAATGTCTTCAGCTCTAACGACATTAAATATACATTTTCAGGTTTATGATTTGGGATTCGTTTTTGGCAGCTCCGGTTTTGGTCTATTGGAGAGGAACAACTTGCTAAGTAAATCATTCTATTGGTAGGCATTCCATCATAATTATAAATCGGTGTGTTTTTGTCTGAACGCAGTTTTTTTGTTTTTATCCGTAAGTGAAACTTCTCCTGCACTAAGGAATTTAATCCTTGTGAGACGGGGGTTTTTACTGACATTAAATTAAAATGCACAAAGGCGGGACAAGGTGCATAGGTCCCACGTTCTATCATAATTATTATTATATGAGTTGTATCTATGATTTAAAATAAACTCAAAGTTACAATACCAAGACTCCGACTCCGACTAAGACAAAGTTTGACTCAGAACATACGTTTGTGGATCGCAAAAATTCTTGTCTACTGCTTCATCGGTCTTGTTGAGGACTTTATAAGCCCCCAGGCAAAAATAAAAACTAACAGCCTTGCCGGGGCCGAACTGTAAGACGTTTAAATCGTTGCGGTATGTAAGAAGCGGCTTATTTATAGAGATGATTTTAGAGAGTTAAAACCATAATCTTGGATCCGGCCTTACCTGATTAGCAATAAGTAAAAGTATGTTTATATATTATAAACAATCTTATCCAGTTTTTAATAAGTCTTTCTCTAATCTCTAGTAACAGGTACAAACCGCCTTGTATACCAATATTGAGATAATAATCATACCCACCTTATGTCCTTCGATAGCGTTTAGTAAAAATGAAACACAAAACCTATGCCTGGGAATTGTAAATGGGGTGAGATTATCTGATAATTGAGTATGAAATTTAGACAACTATCTGCCGCGGTATCGATCACGTACTTAGATATCACTACTAAGTACTCCGTGATGCGGACATCAAGAGCTTATTTTGAAACCTTGGTCCGCAACGCCGACCTTCAGTTGAAACTCAAACGCCTGTTTCACTTCCACAACAGCAACAGTCTGCTTGAGGTGGTGGAGATAAGAAAGGACAGAGTTTGCGATAAGGACGATGAGAACTAAGTTTCTTATCGACTATCGTCTTATTATCTACTTATTGCCATCAAATTATCTACCTAATTGGATTGTAATGCCTTTTAATTCAATTCAACAACGTCATATCGGCCTCTTCATATCTTCAAATACCCAATACCCTGTCACCCCTTTGTTTTTGTTATCCAGGGTGAAAACTAATGACATCAACCCACGAGGGCACGGCGTGGAGAAATGTTGAACTCACACCAACTAAAACCACTCCAAGCCCCTTCCGCTGCCTAAGCCAGCCAGAGTCTCGGGATCGCTCGCGCAAGATCTGAGCGTCTCTGGCAAACTGCTGTCAGCTTGCACCCGAGCCCTGAGATATCATAGCGAATATTACAGCAGAATCAAGTTCCCATCTTATTCATATTTAGTCCCTTAGTAGACTTTACAAGACCTCGTTATAAACAGTTTTTACAGCCTGAGGTATGTGGTAATTCTAATCAGGTTTAATTATAATATTACTAGATGACATACCAACTGTACTTCTACGCCCTATTACTAAAGAGATGACGCTAGAGCTCTTTCCTATTCCGTCTACTATGAATATTTATTGAAATATATAACTTTAATCATTAAGGATCTAGATTATTGAACCCATAAATAAACTACACTAGATATCTATGTAAATATACGATTGGGATAAAGATAAACTTTACGATTACCACTACAACAAACGAGCTTACATCGGTAAACGTTTTGTGTTGATATAACTAAGCCTTGCAACCTCACTTTACTGAAGTCTATTACAGACGTTTCTGTAATAGACTTCAGTAAGAGGCTATTGAGCTCCTAGCACCATCTACCAATCATTAATGAAGTGAAAACGATACGCTGATTCAGCCGTCATATTGTCAATGTATTTTCGTGCTCTCATCTAAGCGACGATTTAGAGAAAAGTCAATGTACAGAATTGCTATGCAGAAATTATTTAAATAAATGCGTTGCGGGATATTTATGTTCTGATGAGATTTTAGAGTACACGATACTCTAAACCTTTCATAACTGGCAACACAAAATTTAGGCGTACAAATGACAAACATGACAATGGCACTAGAATCTCGTTTAAAAACGAAATATTTTTGGCAAAATAAAATTGAGTATAACATATACAACGCAACTAAATTAATATACATCTACTATATCCAACAAATCGTAGAAACAGCTTTTTTGAACTCATTTATAAATAAATAGCTTGCGCGTCGTTTGTTTAAGGTAGCAAATACTTCTTAGAAAACAAAGATAAGAATTATTTGAGATTTGTGGTTTCTGAACAGTTACGTCAATCCTGTCAGTCGTAAAATAGTGGGTGTTGATTTGTTATTGGAGTTTTAAAAAGATTTTTATTTCCAAAATAAATAAGTAAAAATGGTTATATACGGTGTCTATATCGTTAGTAAATCCGGTGGACTCATATTCAATTATGATCACAATATTCCACGAGTAGAGACAGAAAAAACCTTTGGATTTCCTCTCGACATTAAATTGCAGTATGAAAATAAGAAAGTTATTGTTGCGTTTGGTCAGAGGGATGGAATAAACGGTACGTACGTGTCACTGAATAATTCTTCATTGTCTGTTAGTCCAGTATGAAGATTGATCATTAACCTTTTACTTGCGGTATCTCAAACTCTCCAAGTGGATGACAATAATTACCTACGTATAACATTTTTTTACGTAGTGTGTGTTTGTTATGATCGGATGACGGGTACGTATTTCAATCATTTGAATTTGAGCTGGAACATTGAGTCTGAAATGTAGTACTATACTCCATTTGTTTAGGTAGTTAACTAAATGTAAACAATCTTGGCGTTACTTTTTAACCAAAAAAATAATTTTTAATTTGGATATTACTGCTTATAAATCAATTAACTATAGTTTTAGAAAATCTGAATGTATTTCATGTTGTAAAACGTATTTTACATTTTTAAAGATCACATTTTCTTTAAAAGACATACCAAAATTGTTTACATTTAGTTAATTACCTAAACAAATGGAGTATAGCTTTTATCAAGTAATTAAATTAATTTTACGTTTATCCTAAATTGTCTGTCTGACCAAAATGTAGGTATACGACTCGAGTGCTATCGATTAATTTAATAAGTCATAATCATAACTGACCACATTTTATTTGTAGTTGGCCATGTCCTACTGTCAGTAAATGGGTCACCAGTAACTGGACGCACCACTGAAGATGGCAGAGATATCTTCAATATTATAGAAACTAAGGTATTCATAATTTTATTTTTAATACATGTGTATATGATATTCAATATCCTACTACAAATATTCAATATCTGTTGCCCCTTCAACATTTAAGTTATTTACATAGATTATACAATAAATGGTTGTACCCAGTTCAAAAACTGTGTTTTTTTGTTCATTACAGGAAAATTACCCACTAAGTCTAAAATTTGGTAGAGCCCGAGCAACTACCAATGAGAAGATAGTGCTAGCGAGTATGTTCTACCCACTGTTTGCCCTCGCCAGCCAGCTCAGTCCTGTCCCAAAGTGTTCCGGCATCGAGTCACTCACAGCAGACACATTCAAACTATCCTGCTTTCAGACATTAACAGGTGAAATAATTTGACAAATGTCCTTTTATCCAAAGTACATAAATTATATGTGAAGCTGATGATGATGATAAATTGATATTATAATAGTGAGTTATTAAGAAGCTACATTTCTTATAACCATTGTTTTATTTCCAGGAGTAAAATTTATAATAGTAACAGATCCCAACATGCAGGGCTCTGAGGTGGTCCTCAAACGTATCTACGAGTTGTACTCGGACTACGCGCTCAAGAACCCCTTCTACTCGCTAGAGATGCCCATCCGCTGCGAGCTGTTCGACACCTCACTGCACACGCTGCTGGAGCTGGTGGAGAAGTCCGGCACCGCCAACTTATAGTTCGCCCGCGCGCCTGCTCGCCCCGGGCTCGTGGCGATTGATATTATCACTTGTTTCGTTATGTTCCAATATTGGTGCTTAAGACTTGACTATTTATTTGTGAGCCTCAGTGTGAATTATATGATTAGATCGTGCTGATCACCAGACAACAGCAATACAATGGACAATGAGATCTCGTATTACATACTAATGTAGAAACTGATTATATTTTTACGAGGAATAGGAAATAAATAAAGACATAATTAGTTTACAATAAAAAATTTATTGATATAATAATTATTTATTTTTAACAATTCAAATGTGGCCCGTCGAGCCGGGCCGGCCGCGTCCGTGTCGGCCTATACAAGTCTATAGTTATAATCATATCGTTAATAACCGAACACTCCAACCTTTGTACTTGCTACACGCACACACACACACGCACAACATTATTGCCTGATATTTGGTTCTGGACCGAACTCCGCGCAGACTCTACCCCCCCCCCCCACCCCTCGCACGCAACGCGCTGGCTCAACACTCGGGCACGTCATGATCGTCTCTAGAATGTTCTACGTAAAATACCTTGACTTCCGAATCGATGCGAGCTCATACTCGTCAATACACAATAGCGGCATTGCGTGCTACAACCTGTCGGGTAAGGCATTGTGCGAACTACAAAAACTACAATTAGTATCTCTAAAAATATAGTAAAATCAATCAAAAAGAAAATAATAGTTAAAAAGGGCTGATCATAATTTGGTACCCGCTAGTGTCGCGTCTGCGCGGCAGTCCGTCACACCAAGCGCGTTATACTCGGCTCTGGCAGCGTATGTTACATTACTCATGGACGATTTCATTAGTCTCGATAGGCGAGATTCGGCAAAGTGTAAGTAGAAGCAGTAGTGTCATCACACACACTGGCCGGTGATTATTAGCTGTACACTACACGCGTATAATAACGATACAACTTCTAAACCAGCACACTTTGTGGTATTCGCAAATTGTAGGTATTCGTAGACGGAAAATAGTAGTATGTCATCGCAATGTTGTCACCTACACAACGAGTACTACGATATAGGCAGACACATATTTTGAGAACAATATTACCTCGAATACAATCAAATATGGCAACCCACATTTACAAAATATTTACAGAGCTATACATCAGTCGCGTCTCGCAAGCAGCCACACCCCGCCGGCCGCCGCCGCGGACAGCACTTGTCAAGTATAACGGCTTTTTAAAAGATAACCTCGCGAGAGATTCAGTGGTCGGTATAAAAATAGAGCCGTGAGCGGTCACCGCTACAAAATATACCCTCTGCTATAACTATGCGCCTGCTCGTGCCCGCCCACTTACGCTAACATTGCGCGACACATTGCTTATTGCGGACAGTACATTGCAACTTACAAACAAGCCAGTGCATCAATTACGTCGCACTTTATAAAGAGGTGTTCAAACGTGAAACTTTATTATACTAAACACTTACCCTAATGTAAGCGTCACAAGTCGCAAAAGTTTCACGTTCATGTAAGAGCGCGGCGTCACGAGCAGAACAGTCTTAATTAATTTATCCGAAGAGACTTAAATAAATAATTGTATGAGTGAGGGAGAGCGGCGCGTGGAGGTGTTCCTATTCCTATGCCTTATTTTATCCATTCTTAATTTAGCGATAAATATACGTTTTTATTTTATTTTTAACCAAAATATAATCTTCGTTCCTAACCAAACAAACAATCAAAATATTACGACCATCTATTTTATCAGAAATATATAAATTATTTCATCAAAAGTAATAATAGGTTAAAACCTAATTCAATATGATTTAATAAATCTCTGTATGGCAGTGTGTCCGCCGGCCGCACTGCCGCCGCTCACCGCCGCTGGCTCACAACGCACTTATACCAGAACCTACAACTTACACAATTTTGTAATCGATACTTTAGAAATGCGAGTCGTGTGCCGTCCTCCCGCCGGCGTGACGTCACGCAGCCCGCAGTGTCCGCGGCTCACTGCAGCGACAGCTTGCAGTGCAGCGTGGAGCACTGCTTGTCGCAGATGAGCCCCGGCGGACACCGCGTCCCTGCACACAGCGCGCTGTTAGCCTCGCACAGAGAGACACAGGGCACAGAGACCGGCAGTATCGGCTAGGCCTGCTAGTTACCCGTATACTAGGACTGGTGCGTGCGCGGCCCCCACAGGCGCAGCGAGTAGTCGTCGGAGGCGGAGACCAGCACGTCGTGGTGCGCGGGGTTCCAGGCCACGCAGTTGACGCAGCGCGTGTGCCCCGACACCACCGCGATCGGCTCCTCGCCGTTCATGTGCCAGATGTACACCTGCACACATCACCAATGCGATACTTCGCGGTTACACACACTACCTTCTGTTTGCTTCTCTGGTAGGGAGCTCACCTTATTGTCCTCGCTTCCCGAAGCGATAAAGTCTTGGTGAGCGCCGCCGAAGCAGGCGTGGATGGTGAAGTGGCCCTGACTGAGCCCGCGGAACCGCCGCACCAGTGCACGTGCACCTGTTCAACCACAAACCAACAATTACCCAGCCTGGTCTATAAGCCACTTTTGATATAGTCACATTTATTAATCTGTAGTATATACTGACGTATGTCCCAGAGGTGCACGCCCTGGTTAGCCACGTTGAGCAGCAGCAGCGAGTCCGCCGCATTCAGGGTCATCGCCATCACCGCGTGCTCCTCCTGGATGCTGGAGTCATAAAAAAAGTCTTACAAACAATGACTATAACACGGATACTACGACATTGTACCAAAGTTGGAGACTGTCGCAAAATATCACTAAACTTTAATAGAGTTAGACAGGAGATAACGCTAGACTGGGTGAGGAACAGAAAATGAAACGGTTAGGATTGTGTAGAGGGTGACAAAGCAAAAGTGTATGGTAATCGGATAGGGAGACTCATGTGCAGGTTGACCGATCAGGCAGCAGTGGTGCACTCACAGGTTGCGGTCGGTGAGGTCGGTGAAGTCGTAGGCGCGCACGCGGTGGTGCGTGTCGGCCGCCAGCACGGCGCGCCCGTCGCCGCGGCAACACAGCGCGTTCACTCGCACGCCGTCCCAGCTGTTGATCAGCGTGCCCTGCACACGCAACACACACATGCACTACACCACACCATTCTTGTCTGCGTACTTTACATAAAGCACACTGGGGATTGTTAACTATTCATTACAGAACTCTAGTTCCTTTTACTTCTTCTTAGCACTAATCTTCTTTGAAAGCTGTCAATTTTTTTTTGTAAAATTTCCCCAAAATTAGCACAGCGTTTGAGCGTTTGAAACTCGGCTGCTTTATGACAGTGTATGTATCTTACGTCGATGCTGCAGTGGTAGAACTGTCCGCGCGCGCCGCCGCACACGAACTTGTCGCCGGTGGCGTGCCAGGCCACCGCCGTCAGCGAGTCCTCCTGCGAGTGCGTCATCTTCAGGTGCAGCTGCTCCGTCTGTAGGGGGACACGTGTTACACCAGTGTACACAAATGGCCCGATATCTGCCCCTTAGTGTCGCATTGTTTCTTTTTTTTATTCTATCTCAAATCAGTATTATTTGATCAGTAGGACATGAACGCCTGCTCACCTCCATATTCCATATCCAGAGGTCGGGGCAGTCTTCGGGGCCGGCGGCGATCAGGTAGCGGCCGTCGGGGCTCCACGACAGGTACGATACGCCATACGTGTGCCCTTCCAGGGACTTTCTAAATTATTACACAACATATGAATATATTCAATTACATAACATTTATTATTATGGCTATTGATGTTTGTCAAGAGAAAGTGTTCCGCACCTGAAGGACAGACGTTTGGCCACGGGGTCAAAGTCCCAGATCATGACGGTGTTGTCCTTGGAGCCGGAGGCGAGGCGCAGGCCGTCGGGCGACCACTTGCAGTACCAGACCTCGTCGCAGTGCTCGTTGAGCACCTGCAGCGAGTGGATGGGGAAGTGGTCGGCGGAGCAGTGGTGGTCGGCCAGCAGCGTGAAGGGGATGGCGTCGAGCGCGGGCGCGGGGCGCGGCGCGGCGTGGAAGCGGCAGCGCGCGGCCTGTTGCTGCGCGGCCTGCGCCAGCAGCGCGCGCAGCCGGCCCGGCGCCATCATGAGCGCGGGCGGCAGCACGGCCTGCACGCGCGCCAGCACGGCCGCGCGGGACAGCGCGCCGCCGCCCGGCCAGTGCGCGCGCGCCTGCAGCTCGCCCGCGTCCGCGCACATCATCAGCGCCGACAGCCGGTGCACGCGCGGCGTGTCGTACTGCAGCGGCGTCAGCTCGTTGCGCAGCACGTGCAGCGCGTCCAGCACGCGCCCCGCCTCCAGGTGCTCTAGGTACTTCTGCTCCAGCACCACGAACTTCATCTCCTGATATATGAAATACGCACGGTAAATACTCACTACATTAGAACTCAGCAAATTAATAACTTAAACTTTAAATCAGACTGCAGACCCTAACAGCAACGTTTAAGATACCTATTCATAACACCTAAGAAATACCGGCTACTATGCCGGTAGGTAGCCCTGAAGTTATTTGTGATTAGAAATATGTAATTTATATTGGGTCTAATTATAACACGAGTAATAATTAATAAAAAAAAATATCTAACGGCGAGGTTATGAGGGTCGACGTGCGGCGAGTCGCGCAGCAGGTCGTGCAGCGCGCGCAGGTCGTGGTCGGCCTTGACCCAGTCGCCGGCCAGCACGTGCTGGCGGAACGTGGCGGCCGCCGGGTGCTCCAGGTGCAGCCCCGACTCCTCCATCAGCAGCGCCGCGCTGCGCCTGCGCCACACAACACACTCGCACATTTATAATTTCCATTAGAATCGATACCGTATCGTATATCAATACATACATCGAAATGGGAATCTACAAAGCGTTAAAATTATCTATTAAGTAGAGTCGTGTATTATTGACCGAGTGAAGGCATTCCTGTTATCCACGCCCACGCGCAGCGGCCAGAGAGCTTGTTTTGGAAACGGAGCGACATCGCTAGCGTAACACCATCATAACGTGAACAGTGTAAATTAGAGGAGCACAACTACTTGCCGTCGAAAGATAAAGCTACAGAGTCATCTCATACTTAGTATCATATCATTCTTAGTGGTAGGTACAATTACATATTATGACTCAAACACTATATGAACATATTATATTTACTAGATAATTAATAAATGATAAAAAGCGCTTAAGCAATTTTATAAAAGTGCCGTAATAAATGCCGCAATATCGATTAAATCGTGTGAACCTACATACAGTGGTGTAAATACACTTCCGAAGCTACTTTATTGGTTCACTTGGAAACAATCACGTTCTAGTTTCTTTAGTGGGTCAGAGTCATTAGATGGTGTCATAAAAAATGCAAGGGCCGGTGTATCAATTTAATCCATACATGCATTGTCCGGCCCTCGCCGCGCGGCGCCGCCTTGCCGCCCGCCGCAGGGTTACATTACCTTGATGGCTACGTATCGACTATCCGCATACGTAATGCTATTTTCTTTAAGTAGCAGAAACGTGTCTTTTTTATTTCGAATGGAAACAAAATGAGTAAAATATCCAGATTAGTATATTTCCTTCCAGTTATTTAACGAACTTTAGAAATTAATCTACAGCGAATTGAAAATAACGAGTTGTTACAACACAGTTAAGAAGTTAAAAACTTAACATTTAGAACGACGAAGTGCCGCAAGCAGATACCTCTCAATCAGCGTTACTTATTATTTTTGTAACACCTTTTGTATTTCTAACTTTAACTTTTCTTAAATATGTAGACGTTTAAATTCTCACAGGTATTTAATTAGGACGTCTAGAACTTTAGAAAGTAAGAATTGATATGTTGGTGCATTTGTTTGCAAGTATCCCACAAAAAGCCGAGTGTGTACAGTCGGCACACACATGTACGCGCGGATGTTTCACACGGAAGACAAAGGCGCAGGCGGCGGCGCGCGGCATCACCCGCAGCCCGCTGGCCGCTGCAAGCACTCGCAGTGCCGTGAGACTCGCAGGCGGCTGCGCGCTGCACGCGTGGGTCTGTGACGTCCGCACCGCGCCTGCGCTTACCACACAGTTGTGTCACTATGTGCACGCGCAAATTTCAAGCAGAGTCAAGGGCTCAGAACCGGGTCAAAACTAAAACAAGTTTCACATTCTACGTTGTACCAAATAAACACACATGCCAGGAATAAATGTTTATATGTTAATTGAAATTTCACTGTCAACGTATCTATTGAGAAAAATAGGTCGCCTTATACTCGTAATACTTATAGGTAATACTGAAGAACCTGTTAACCCTCGATCCAAGCCACTTATCGTTTGAAAAACTACATACAAATTAAGTACCTATATGTAGGTATGCCTTTATCTTATTATAAAATATATCAGAAATTACTATGTAAATAGGTGGTGTTGGATTAATCATAATTAAAATGCGACGTAATACAGTATCGCCGCACTTTGCAATAGTTGCTAATATTGAGTCGGATAAAGGCGACAGAACCACTAGAATAATTCACTAAACTTGAGCAGTTAGGATCAGGACATGTATACGCAGCAATCACGTATTATCATTATGTACTGTACCTACGGGTTATATACACCCGTAGGTACAGTACATAATGATAATCTACAGAATGCTAAGCTAATCCAATCAATAGAAATCTAGACCCTATTCAGATATAATACGTACGGAGTAAATTGAAGCAATGTTCTGTCTGACCCCTGTTCGTCTGAAAGGAGCGGGTGCGGGTGCCACCGAGAACATTGCACCGCACAGGTAAGGTTCACATAAAGGGTCGAATCTTCTACAATCTATCGGGCACCGCTCCAAATTAGAAAACTGCGTCTTTGAATACTTGTCACTCACTTCATCGCACAAAGTAAAAAGTCATGCTTGTACACAGCCACGTTCCTGATTGGTATTATAGATCCTGCGCCATCACATAACTCTGCTATCCAATTAATATTACAAAGACAAATGTTAGCTTTGTACGTTTCTTATTTCTTTTTGAAAAAACGCACAATTTATTATCCGAGCCGAAAGCTACGGATGAGTCGAATGAAACTAATTTCAGAATTCTAGATCGTCTTCCGATTTGGACGATTCGACGCAGAGAAGTGAGCGAGGGTTCATGAGATATCATTTACTGAATTGTAAAATTCGTTACGTTGGCCGCACTCGGCACATACATATACAGTCAAACGGCTGGAATGTTTATATTTTAAAATTTGGTTGGATGGTAGCTGATATCCTGGTTTCTTACTAAGTTTACATGCCGAAAAATGTATTGTTCTCGTGAGTTGAGAAGGAAAGAACGTGAAAATAAATAGTCCGTCTGTAGATTAGTTTCCACGAATTCTGGATTTTATTATTTATTTCAAAGGTAAGCCTTTGTGTGATTAACAGTGCTTTGAAAAGAATTGATGATTCAATTATCCTTTCTTGTATTGAATCTACTCAGTTATCAGGAAACAAGTTTTTCTTTTGTATTAAGTGTTTTCCGGTTCATCGCGATTATTTGTCATGAGCTCATTGACGAGCAGCAACACAACACTTGCTAGTTGCTATTAGGTATGTTGTTTGTAAATTTAAGGAAAATCGTTGAATTGAAAACAAATAACAATATTAATTGGCTTTATCAAAAAAGAGAGCACCACATATACGGGATGCGGGTAGGAGAGCGACGCGCACATAAAAAAAAACACTTCGTTTTTAGGCAATCATATAACAAAAGAAAAACAGTCGATTCTGTTTCTGGACGTGTAGAAAGGGTGAGACAAGAAGTGGGACAGCTTCCAATTGACACACAACACCTGCGCGCATCACACCAACCGAGCTAGGTGGGTATTCTTACAAGTCATAATGCTACGACAATAAATAGGTGGCGGCGTCGCTAACGAATACGAGAATGACACAACAAATAATACAAACGTGTTTGGCTAAAAAGATAAACTTCCCACGATAACAGTGTGGCCTAAATAGTCAGATATTCGCGATGATTTGGTTAAAAGACTACATTTTATCAAAATGCAACTGACCATACATACAATAACACAATATAGGTAACTGATAAAATTATAAGTGGTTACCTACGCGGCCGCAACTGGCTTATGTAATAAAGTATAGAATGATATTAAATAAACATTAGGTGTAACCCACAGGGGATACTCAGTGTGATAAGTAGGGGTCAGCAGGTCTCCTAAGCTACACATCAGACGCAAAGAATGCTTTGAGATCATTTACATACTTTGTTTAAATTACCTAAGATATAATTATGTACCTAATTGAATGTGATAAAAGTTAACTATTAAAATTATACCTAACTATGAAAACCAACAAAGCAATGTGTAAGACAGTGACCTTAAAACAAACAGAAATAATACTTATATGTAGTGTATTGTGTGTGTATAATCTTTTAATTTACAGGTGTGTTAAAATTTATGAAACAATGTAAGCCTAAAAACATAACTCCCTTTAAAAATATTTGTTTTCGAGCTAACTATCTCTCATAATTATACAATGTCATATTTCCATAATTGGTAAACAGAAAAACCTGTTTCCTTACCATATGACAATGTAAACAATTTGCATTGTTGTTGATAAATAAATATTCTAATGCTTTTATATTATATGCTTTAAGTAATTTAAGGTAATATGTGATGTTTTGTCCTAGATTTGACATTCTAGTTGTAAGAACAAAGGAATTCTAATCAGAGAAATAAGTCTGTATCGATATAGTAAAGACGGCATAAATGATCAGTTTTGGAGGTGGAATAAGCCAAGAGACAATGTGCTTTACATTGACAGCTACAACAATGTGATAATATAGTTTTAACAAGAGCAAGGGAATGTGTTATCTTGTGTTAAGGTGACAAAAGTAAGTGAGTAACAAAAACTTGTTCTGATATTTGTTTATCTTTTGATATCAATACCAGTTTAGGTCATTAAACTTAAGTAACAAGTGGTTTAATCACATTCGGCATGATCTATAGTCAATTCAGAAGCATGACACATAATATACCTTAACTCACCTCTACTTATAAAAAACCAATGGGGTATTAAGAGTACACCGTACACAGGCATGTTTACCATAACAAACACATGAGAAGCACCACAGCGTCTCTAGTCACTTGAGGGATGGAGGAGGCTGTGAGGGACGCTAAGCTGTACTCACTCGAGTCCGATAGAGAGAAGGTGCTGGCCAATGAGGCGCACGATCTCCTGGTCGGTCTGGGTCATGCGCAGGCCGGGCGGCTGCAGGTCGCCGTTGCGCGGTGCGGCGTCGCCGTTGACATGGTGCGGCGGCGGCGCGCCGTTGGCGCAGGGCTGGTGCATGTCTGCGGGCCGGGCGGGCGGCGACAGCCTGCGGGTCCGCTTGCGCGGCGGCCGGTGCCCAGCGCCCTCGTCGCCCGAGTCAGTGGAGGCCAGGCTGGCCCGCTCCGCTGCGCCCGCTCGCCGCGCTCGTCGGAGCGCCGAGATCACGAGCGCGCCCGCCGCATCGGCCTCAACACCGCGGCCGAGTGACGTCACGGCCGCCCGATACGCACCACCCGCGCTCAATAGACCATCTCCCTTTGTTCGTCGCTGCGAAACTGTCGCTCCTGACCTGCTGCGTCGCAACACTCTATCGTAGTATAAACTTTCTACGTGACAACAATTGAGGAACTTGTACCGTTACGAAACGTCTCGTTCGCTGTTCGAAATTGCAGCGTCCGCGATGCGTACACAAAAATCAGCTGAAAATGATACGACAGCTGTCTTTCTTCGCTAGTGCAACATCGCCCTTCTTTCCGTTTCGGATGACGTTCGTGTCTTGTTCGGTTGCGCATCGGGCGAAATCGTGTTGTAATGTAATGACCTCAAAAATAAAATTATCCGTGCATTCAAAAAGAACTTGCTCGAGAGCGCAGTTTTAATTTGCAAGTTTGTGTTTTAATAATTACATTTTTAGGAAATGCGAAAATGAAATTAAAAGATAATGTGAACAATTAAAATATTTCTATACAAGTTTACATGGCCATAACTAGAAGAAAAGTTCCGATAAATAGCTTTAGATACTCAGTTTGCGTATGAGTTATGTAAAAAAGTATTTATAAATAGTTTATTAATTATATCTAATTACCAATTTGTTCATTAAAAACAAGAAGTTAAATAAAAACTGCATAAAAAGGGACGTACAGTATTGTATGTTTACAAAATTTTGTTTGGTATTTATTTACAAAAGGATTACTAGTAAAGAAAAGTAATTTATTCAATTTAATCCCAAAGTTGATATAAAGTGTAGTTTCAAAGAATAACTAGTAACAATTCATCTAAATATTCTGTTATCAAATAACAAGAGCGTTCAACTTCAAAGCAAAAATTAAATATACTGCAATGACTCTTCTGCACGAATAAAACTTCTAAAATTTACCGAAATGCAAATGAATGCTGCCTGACAATTTGACGTCAGATGTCAAGTCGTACGAGAGAAGATGATAGTGTTACTTGTTACTCTTGTCAGTGATTTGATTAATAATAAATCTTAAATCAGGGAATTGAATAAATAAGAATGGACCTAATAATAATATTCAAACTAGTTTTGTTATATTTATTAGTCAAACCAACAAACCTACAACTTCTCATAAATGTGAGAAATCAGGTGAGAATGCTTCAATGCAATGTTTACTTCCTTACATTATTGAAATAGGCAATATACGTATATTACCTATTGTTTTAATTGAATTGATGTATTTGGAATGTTTTTACTTTTTCTTCTAAGCTTACCTGTAAAATTATAAAGACTGGCTGTCTCACGGGAGGGAGTTTAATTTAAAATAATGTAAAAATGTTGTATTGGTGTGTTTGGTGCAGGGTGGCGATGTTATGCAGGAGAACATAACGGCGAACGTGTCCGAGGACACCATCACCCTGGAGTTCATGCGGCTGGACGGCGTGTTCGTGTCGCAGCTCGTCGACTTCACCAATGTGTGTACACTATATGCTTTAAATACCCTCAATATTTACTATAACATTTGCAAGGCTAATTAGATGAAATTAAACTCTTAGGTACCTATAGATATTATATAAAACTAGTCAAAATATCTAAAACAAAATGCCTAAATATCTGAGGCTTTAGATGGATAGAAAAAATGATTGTTTAATAAAATGGTATGATGTCATCAGGAGGTAGAGGCAATGAAGGTAATAATCCCAGGAGAAGAGGAGCTGGGCCAGACTGGGCATCAGACCCTGTGCTTCCTTACCCATGCAGCACAGGCTGACTTCATTGCTCCAGATGCCATGGCTAAGCTGAGGCAGGTGCGTGTCCATGCAGTTCCTTACATTTACATTTAACCACTGATGTGTTACATCTACACAGTACACACTACCACTGCCATAAGAATGTCATTCATCTATGTTTAAAGAGACCTGAGAAAAACTAATCAAGTGTTTTATTATAATTATGTTTTTTGGCCATTACATAATTTTAATCTTTATTAGAAACTGAGAATGTGAAAATAATAAAAATATTCACCAAAAAGTATTTGATGAATATATTAGATGTTGAGAATATATAATATAATATAATCGAGTTTCCATACCATTTTAGTATGGAAGTAATACTGAAAAAAACTGTTACACTAACACTGATTCGTTAAATTTACCTGTTTAGGGAAAGTCTAATTTCATTTGGTGCGCTAACTTCATAAGGAGCTTGAAATCTCCAAAAATGTCACAGTTGAATTTCCCGCAACAAAACAAAGTTATGAACAAAAAGGGATTTGAATGACATTATTATGTCGTCATTAAGGGTTAAGGTGTAGTTACAGGTACTGATTCAATAACTATCATAAACATTTGTGTATAAGATTTTTACTATTTGATATCATTCATCCAGAAAAATCCGGGCACAATTCGTGTGGCCGAAGAAGACAAGGGCTGGCGGCAGACAACAGCCACAGCATGGGCAGGGCGCGCTACACGCTTGCTGTCTCCTCCGGCCGCGAGGCATTGCGCCGCCGCGAAAGAGCGTGTGTACTTACGATCAGCCGATCTTACTCGCTGGGCCCCAAGACCTGGTACATATCTAACATATATCCTAGTAATATAAATGCAATCAAATGTCCCTTAAAATCAAAGACTGCTTTAAATATATTTGTTTAAGGTATGGAACAGTCATCATACACTACAGCAGTAACACCATTTCCTGAGCATGCCCTGTCCTCTGATGTGGTTAATGGGAAGTCTCCAGTGGGCACATGTGCCTCAGAAACTGATCATAATAAAGAGTGTATTTGTCATATGGAGGTAAGATGTGATAATAAATTTATTGTGCTTTAACATACAATAACTTTTATAGTTATTTAATAGATTTTATATTTAACCAAAAATGTCATCAGGTATGTGTCAACTGGTATCCTTGTGGCCTTAAATACTGCAAGGGTAAGCCACAAGGAGGCTTGAGCTACAGGTGTGGCATAAAGACATGTCACCGTTGCTACCGCTACCACTTCTTCGTGCGGCGGCGCGACGCCTGCCTCAGCTACACGTGACACCGCGACCGCCGGCCGCAGCGCCGCCGTGCACACTGCCAAACATACCCTCTAGTCCTCCTACTTATAGCTTACATATATTTTTATAAAGACTCTTGCTCTGTGACCAGCGACAATACTGTGCACTTGCTATTGTAAATATTTTGTTACAAAGCCTATAACTAAGTTTAAGAAATAAACATTTGAATACCATTTATTTATATATTTTATTTCTAAGGTAGTTTACTAGATTATGTATACTTGTTACAAGGTGTTAACTTCTTGGTATATTGTGATAGTTTATCGCTACATACCAAAAGCATTGAATTGACTATTCACTAAGATAAATACTTGCTCTTCAAGAGCACCCTGGGAAAGGGTCATGTCTGTTTTTCCTTAATACAAACTGAATCTTCCTTTCCATGTCTTCATTGTAGATTGCCTTACATTTCTCATGGTTAACACGCCGTCTTGTCTGCAACAATTATTGGTAAATATAATAGTTTACTTGTACAGTAGTATAGAAAGCCAGCTACATAGGGCCGGTTAATACACAAATTACATTATAATTTAAATCGGTCTGCTTATATGCTTATTTTCTCAAGTGCGATAAGAATAATAAATACCTATCCAGCAGACAAAAATAAATTGTGAAAGGAAAAAATTTGGTAGAATGATAATAATTACAACTTAAACATATTACTATTTAGATTCAGAAAATATAGCTAACTCGTACCTGGAAAGGTTTCTCGTAATATCTAGTTAGCCTGTATTGCTCCAGAATGCCTTCTTTGCCAAGGATCCTGTTGACCAGGCGGCACGCGTCATCCACATTGTTATTCTTCACAAACACCGTGCGCGCGATAAATGACGGATGTCGGTTCGACAATAACCTAAGTGTAAGAAACATTTTAAAAGACTTTAATTTTACAATAGTAGTACTTTACATTAGATGAGAGGTTATGTTATTAGCTGTTGTCAATTTGACTTTGACAGTAATAGAATTCTCAGGTTTGACAAATGACATTAAAAGCACAGAATCTTTTTATACTATTAACTATATGCATTTTAATAATTCCTTATACCTTGTAAAATACTGATACCTGTGGCATTAGCGAGTGCGTGTGCGATTGTGTATAAAAATAGAACGCATTTTTAAAAAACAATCATATTATTATAAAGAAACGACTAAAAACAAGAGTAATTTAAATAATTTGAATTTTTTCTTAAATATTTTTTGTTAGTTAGCTTACTCTATAAACGCATTTTGAAAAGCTATAGGGACGTGTAACTGACTGACAGTCGAATATCGATAAAATTATAGTATGAATCTTATAATATTATAATAAAGAATGGCAAAATAAGTCGATAGTGGGGAGTTTTCTAAAGAAAACATTTATTTTCACCTTATTATGACTTAAACTTCCATCTTTAATTCTTTATTACAATGTCGTAACGACGTAATTTTTCATAAAACTCGACATAGATATCGATAAAATACAAAAGACGCCCCCATCCCAGTCCCCCCCCCCAATGTCATTCTGACAAACGTCACAGGTATCAAGCTATATTTTACAAGGTATAGTGAGTCCACATTTCAAAAATTTAGAAAAAAGAACTACATACCTACTTAGCTGACTGAGCTACATAACAAAGTAGCTGTGATGCTAATTTCACCTTCCTAATTTGACTAAAAAGATGCTTTTTTTTTAGTTTTTTCATACTTATTAAGCTGCATCTCTTCTTTCTTTCTTAAGTTGCGTCTGTTTCATTTCTTCTTTATCATGTTTTAATTTCTCATATCTAATCTGCTATTTTTCATTGTATTTTTTTCTGTCTTCGTTCGGATACAAGTTTTAAGCGGTCAATAATTTTCCTCATTTTGTGCTTTTGAGATCATCCTACATCCATACATTCTCCTTTTTATATCTCCACTGGCACATCTGCGTGACAGACCTCCTAAAAAATAGGGAATTTTTTCGTCAAAAGAGCACCAATAAATTTGAATATCAAGTAAAATCGTCATTGTACAGAAATATTCGGAGTGTAATTCACATACACATATACCTACCTACTTAACGATATTGAAAAAAAAATCCACAGATTTCTATCACAATGTAGTACAACAAACTATCAGATATTATTATTGACCTTTTAATAGTTTTACAAAGACCATAATAATATCTATGCTAATAAGTAAAGCTAAGTATTTAACTATAAAATTTGTGATTACATAGAGGATGGGTGCGCCTGGATGTAGTATCTCTGCACACGTGGTCTCCCTGCAACGTGCCGCATACACTTTGTGCCCTTGCGCAGCGATCTGCTTGATTGTTACACTTTTCCCTGTCTGAATTACATTACTAGGATGTGTCTCACAACAAGTAATACAAACTTTTTACAGCCAATAAAAAAAAATACGTTTATGATATAAACTGCAATAAAAATAAATGACACTGACAATCCGGATAATCGTAGAAGAGATCATAATTTTATTTGTATTTTAGGATTTTAATTTATTTTACTTTAATATTAATAATCATGGCTAACGAAAGTGAAGTCCGATCAATTATGACCCTATCTTCCAAGTCCGACGGCAGTACGACTGCCATGGCGAAGACCTACTGGCGAAACGCAGCGTTACATGATCGCTGCTCCATGAGTGATATGGTGAAACTTAAAGAAGCATTCGAGACGGCGTACAGAAACAAAATGCTGCCGATAGAGTTCAGGAGCTTATTAAAGTCCATGTTGAATGTGGATTATGATGACGATGAATTTAAAATACTATTTTTAAAGGTAAGTAGGTACATCGTACAAAAACATCTCTGATATCAATACTTAATTTTATTTATCACTCCCATAGTACCTACCTACTTATTTAAATACTTTTAAAAGGCATAACGGCCTTTACTCACGCGTGTTTATCGGGATAGCCCGACTACCTAGTTATATTTTTTAAGTATGAACCAGCCTCACGAAAATTATCATAAAAATACTTATTTAAATGTTCAATCTTTCAACACATACAGATATTACTTGCGTTCCTAACTAGGTATGTATCTAAGTAGTACTCTATCTTTTTAAAACATCAAAGTAAGATCAACACGATACCCGCTTTGGGTAGGACCTACTTTGCATAAAGGGCTGCGAATCAAATTTGGTTAACTCTTATTAATTTTAAATTAGATAAATACTAGCCGTACCGGAGAGATCGACTGGGACGAGTTAGTATCACACCTTATCCTGGGCTACTTTGGCAACGATGCAGAGAACCAGCGCGAGTCATTGCAGCTGCCGATTATGGGCCTCCCGGTTACCATGCGCTCTCAGCATAGGCACCCGATATCCAGGATATGCTTCTGTCCTGATGTCGCCAAGGTATCTATGTTACGAAATTTGTCCATATAAAATGTCATTTAAGACATTTTAAAACTTACAGTTACTTAAAATGCCTGTAGTTGTTATTATAAATAAACTAACAAGACAAATAAAAAAAAAAATGCAAATTGGCTCAACTTCCAGGATCGGACTACCGACCCCATGCAAGGGTCGTACATAACAGCGAGCCGTGACGGCATGATCAATTGGTGGTCGCTCGACATGGCACTTCTCAGGACCGCGTTTTCTTCCAGTCGTAAGCTAATATGTTTTTCTCGGTATTTTGTTATCATTGGTTAGTTCTCTGACCACCATACTTCATTAATTCATAGGCTTATAGGGTTCGGATTTGTAGATGCAAAGTGATCTGTGTATGTTAACTCCAGCCACGTTGAAAGTGCGCGCCACTTGGGTGACAGACATGGTCTGCATGCCGGATGTGAACATCATCGTCACGAGCTCCACGGAGCGCGACCTGCGCTTCTACGACTGCACAGCCAAAACCTTCACCTTGAAGATAGTGATCACCAGCTGGGAGTACATGGCAAGTTATTTCATGTTTTATTGATACGTTCTTTATTAGATAGGTTCTTTATTAAGCATTATCAGTAAGTCACAGTTATTTTACCGCAGATTTGTACCATGTACTATCACTTCGACAAGGACGAAAATAACCAGTGTATGCTGATTTGCGGCGACGTCGGTGGAAATGTCCGGGTGTTGCTGTTTTCTCCCGTCAAGCGCGGCCCCTTCAAGAACGAGGCGGGTCGTGCTCTCATAACACTGCGGCATGTAGATCTGCAACGAAAGGTAGATCAATTATTTTCTGCACATTTGTTATCCGCGCATTAAAAAATAAAGATTTCATTATTTTTGTTATAACATCGCGCGGTTTCGATCCTGAAGAGTCTGTCCTAAGCCCTGAGCGTCCCTGCCGCAGCCGCACCTGCTGCCGGAGATGCGCCTGATGGAGCTGAGCCGCATGCACGCGGAGTGGGTGCGCCAGGTGTCTTACTACGCGTCGCTGCACTGCGTGGTTTCCTGCTCTACCTGCCACGACTCGCTACTTATGTGCGATCTGTATGGCTCCAAGACGCACAACATGTTTAGAGTTGAAAAGGTAACTCAGCACAATTTTTTTTGTACGCAAATCTATAAAGTTTTGCCATTGCCACCAATAAAAATGATCAGGCCACGGATATTGACAACTTTGTGAATTTCTGTCGCCTGATCATTTTGTTAAATGACAAAGAGAACTACTAAACAACATGTAGTTAATGAAGTGTAAATAAGAAAGAAGCAAAATGATTGGATCGGTGGTAACTATGTCTATTGTATATTTAAATGTAAATGGATCTTCAAAACACATGTACGCTCATAGCTTTAGAAAGGCACCAAATTATACAGTTTGGTGCCAGGCAACATTGTCAATTCGTTTTGGTGGTTTAGGTATTCGATAAGTTTCCTGCCTAAGTTTACCTGCGTTTCTGTCTTCGGTTCATAATACTGAAAACTCATCATTGTCAAGCAAATCTTGGGATCTTCATTAACTGATTTTCAGATTCTATTTTTGACTCGGGCAGTAAAAACTTAGTAAGAAATTGTCCGGTCTGGGTAAGGATCTCCCCGAACAAAATTCTTTCCAGTGACAATGTTGGATAACAATACTTCCCCGCTCATCTTTAGCTTGCGTTTAGGTGTACCATGTCTACCATGTGTCATATCTCATCTTTTGTTTATGCGGTGAAAGAGCCAATTGCATTGGTCATCACAACTTCTCCTGCAGCAGGACCGCGGGGCACATATCGCGCCAATCCGCGCCATGGAAGTATGAATGATAATATATTATTCGTCGCGCTCTTGTCACTTCTGGTGTACCTGCTGCTACAATAAATTTTGATATATGTATATTCGTGCAGGGAATACAATGCTTCGCTTTCGAGGAGGAGTCGCACATTTTGGTAACTGGAGGTCCAGACTGCGTGGTTCGGGTGTGGAACCCCTTCGTGCCTGCTAAAGCGAATGTGATCTTCATTGGACACCATGCCGGCATCACCTGCATCGTCCTGCAGAACAAGGGGCAGACCGTGTACTCATTATCACGAGACAGAGTCATCAAGGTGTGGGACGTTCAGAGCCAGATGTGCGTGCAGGTAATAAACATCACCTCGGTTATAAGGCACATTATTATCCACGTTACGTTATTGAAGTGCCATGAACGTGTTATTATGGCCCCGATCATAAGTGTTACCTTTGCTCCCGGTAGACCTATATCGACATACCTTCGGTGGTGGGCGAGCGCACTCCAATCTCTGCCGTGTACAACCCTGCCACGCGTGAGCTGATCCTCGCGGCCATCAAAATAGCCATCATAGTGCTGGACGAGCAGCTGAACCCGCTGCACACTGACGGGTTCACACACTCGCGGGCCGTCGCGCAGGTCCTCTATAACCCGCTGTTCAAAGTCATCATCACGTGCGGTATGGATAGTATTATTATCAACTGGAATCCGGTTACTGGTAAGTTTAAGAACAAATCGACTATCATCACGGTAATGTGTTAAAGCCAGTGCTCATGGGCGCAGGTAGTTTACTATCGTAACTATGGTCAGGTAAACGCAACGTGATGGTCCGCGACGCGCACGTGCGGCTGCTGCACGGCGAGCTGATCCCCGTGGAGATCACCGCGTCGTGCTACGACCCCGGCTACCAGCTGCTGCTCACCGGCGCCAGGAATGGGGAACTCAAGGTTTGAGCGATGCGGGGGAGGGGGGGGGGGAAACCAACCTTGATTAGATTTTTACAGATATTATTTGTTTATAGGTGTGGAACTTTAACACAGGCTTGTGCCTGAGAGTAATGACCATCGAGCACATGTGTGAAGTCACTAACTGCTTCTGGGTAGAAGGCAGGTAAGGAGTTTGGTATTCTGCTGCGTAAATAAAGGGATTGACCCTGACAAATTTTCAAACACATTTTATTCCTCCTAACTTGTCAAATTTACATCGGCTGATGACAATTTCGTATTAAAATCAAAATATCGTAGGTCCGGTTGTTGATTAATAATACAATGCAACACACAACTAAGAGATGATATGAATATAAGAAATATATTTGAAGTGGTCTAAAAATAAATAGATGTTGTGTATATTTATGTATATTAAATAACATTTCGCAAACAAAATATAGTTTATAAGAATAATTTAGTAACATTTAACATGGTACTTACCAACATCTAGACAACAATAGTACAGTAACTTGGTACAAAAGGGTTAGAAGATTAAGCTAGATTTTAAATTACTGCATCGCATTGCGTTAAAAAACCTGATAATATATGGTAAATAGAACATTCCCAGAAACAGTTTAAATGAGGTATACCTGGGTCTGGTGCAATCGGTCTTACTGTATTGCATTATTTTTTGGGGAGGTGCGTAAAGCGACAGCCACGGTCACGCAGAGCATGCGCGAGCGATTAGGTGACGCTAGCTTAGGTAGTAGAAGGGGCCCGGGGTGTATTAGTCTGTGGGAGTCCTACGTATCCCCACGCCGTACCCACGGGCGGCGTGGGTTGAATAACCGAATAACCTCTACAGTACTAGCTTTCTCTCTATGAGAAAGTTGTAAATAATCCAAGCCGTCCTCAAAATCACAAACCCGTATCTTACGATTCCAAATGTTTAACCAGAAATACCAAAGATTTAGTGGCATTAGTTCCAATGTAAGCCCGTGTTCATCTCTATGCAATTTAATAAACGTTCTGCCCAGCTTCGCAATAAGATAAACAAAAACCACAGGATTGTAGAAAAAAATGTAGTGTAGAAAAAAAAATGGATAAAGACGCACATAACATGACGAGACTGAGGTACTACTTATAAGCATAAACCGACCCACTAATGTAACAAATTCCTTTATAAATATTGTTGTATTTGTACTGTCTCGTATTGTAACTATATGCCGTGGCCATATTATTGTAAAGATCACTTCATAAAATGTTGATTTACATGGTCATAGGATCCTCGCGGTTGGTTGGAACCGCCACGTGACGGAATTCGAGGACACCGGCATGGCCATGACTGGCAAGAGCTGGGAGACGCGCCACACGGACGACGTGCTGGCCGCCGCGGTGAGGCCGCCGCTCACGCTCGCCACCGCCAGCTACAACTCCGAGCTCATCATGTGGAAACTGGAGACAGGCCAGCCCTACAGGTCCCGCCTTATCGACACATTTCAACCCGTCATAAAACCCACACATTCGAGAACAGAGCGCAATTTTTTTTCGAGAAATGAAGCACATTATGAACTTAATGCTGGATAATGACTGTTGTTTTGCTTTTACAGGCGGTTTTCATGCACGGAGCCGATGCTTCGCATCAAAATGCACTACAGCAAGCGTGAAACAGCAGCCATCAAAACTACAACCTCTGCATCATCTGGCGAAAAATCCAAAAAGACGTGTTCAATCCGAAAACCTAAGTACGTAATACACAAACTTGCCCAAACGCACATACTGGTCACGATTAATGTAGGTGTGGGTTGTTTACTTCCAATTAACTTTGTCACAAGCGTAACCCTGCTTGTGACAAAGTTGTGTTTGTAACACTTGTTTGTTTATAATAAGCGACTTCCATTATTGTTGGTATGGTAACCGGTGGGTTTGTACAGCATGGGCGCGGCGCGGGACAGCATTAACCCGACGGCTGCCATCCAGAAGGCCACGGCGCGGCGCGTGTCGTGCGTGTCCATGCCCACGCGCGCGCAGAACATGCGCCACCTTGCCGTACACGCCATGATCTTTCTGCACACGCGCCCGCAGCAAATGCACGTCGGTCAGTTCTAGTTTCTCACCTTCTGAGTTTTAACCTCTTTGCTTTATACTTAGGTACTTAAACGTTGTAACGGTTTACTCACGCGTATTTATCGGGATAGCCCGACTAGTTTTGGACCCAACCGGAGTCCTTAATCATGAGCTAACGCGGCGGCGGGGTCGCGAGTCGAACTGACTCGCGACCCCGCCGCCGCTTCAGCTCACTGAATAATGTACAATGGCGGACTTAATGCCTGAGGCATTCTCTACCAGTCAACTTACATTATGTATGTTGTAGCTTCCCTTCTACTGGCGCTGGAGAATGGTCAGATTCAGTGCTGGTCGGACCACCCGGCCGGCGGGTACCAGGGCTCGTTCCAGGCGCACCACATGGCCGGGGACTACGTGTCGGCCTTCGCCACCGACGTCAACAACGAGTTCCTCTTCACCGGCACCACGTCCGGATACGTCAAAGTGTGGCTCATGACCGACTATCTTAGAAATGAAGAGGTTAGATTACAAAGATAAGTAGATTCGGTTTTTTAATGTAATGTAGGTATTTACGAAATGTTTTGGTAAATGTGATTGCATTAGGTCCACGTGAACATGCCTCGGCTGCGGCTGATGTTCCCGTTCCTGTGGCGGGACCGCATCGAGGGCCGCGCCAAGCGCAGCGCGCGCGACCAGCCCAAGCCGCTGCTGCTCAACAGCTACCGCGCGCATCTGCGCTGCGTCACCACGCTCGCCTATATCGATGAACAAAAATTGGTCTTTACGTAAGCCTGCTTTTCAAGCACATTCGGTTGGGATGTGTTTTAAAGAAGCTGCATTGTATAATAAGATTTTTGATTGAATTTTGTATATCGTTTGAAGTTATTCTTCATTACGTTAATTTCAAAAATCAGTCAGAGAGTCCACTGAATTACGCAGTAAAAATGAGGTTTTCTGTTTACCTATTAAATTAATTAACACAGTGGCAGTTCAGACTACAGCGTGCGCGTGTGGCGACTGTCTGGAGAGTACCTGCAGACGCTGGGCAGCTTCCTGCCCTGGTCGTTGGAGGTCACGCGCTTCCCGCCTGACGTCAAAAAAGTGGCCAGCTTTACCACTTTCAAGGTCAAAATTTAATAAGAACTTAATAATGATCATGTTTCTGTGCATGGCGTGATATGTTTTATATTATAGTAGGTATACCTACTCGTAGGCAATTTTTGTCTGAACACCCAAAATGTTTTGCATTGATGGAGGAGTAAATTATTTAAAATACTTTCAGATGGTTTGGCTTATGGCCTTTATAGCGCATAGGCAATTTATCGTAGCGTAATGGAGACATATTACATTAGTACGTAGTGAGGATGGCGTGTGTGTGCAGGTGTGGCGCGGCGGGTACGTGTCGCGCTACGTGCCGGGCCAGCAGGAGGTGGACAAGCTGCGCGACATCACGGAGCACGAGCTCAAGCACAAGACGTTCGGCGAGCCTCCCGCCGAGCCGCTGCTGGGCCACTACTTCGCGCTGCCGCACCGCCCCGACCGCCAGGACAAGATACAACTCGACGACTCCCTGCCCACGGTCATACACTTATCCAGCTTTTGTATCTCGCTTATTAGTCGTGCCTAGTAAAAGGTGTCAAGTAACTGATAATAATTAGTACAATCGAATTCTGAAGGGCTAAAGTTCCTCAGCGTTTTTATAGATTAGCGGCTACCCAACGGCCGGTGACCGCTTTTTAAGTTTTTGTAAGCAACCTCTTCTGTATATCGATGAGAGTTATCCGGTAGCCGCAAATACATATTATGCGTAGTGAGTGAAGCGTGCGGTGCGGTGTTGCAGATCCCGCTGTACACGCACCTGCGCATGGCGTCGACGCAGCCGGTGCGGCGGCCGCCCACGCCCGAGCTGGTGCGCGAGACGCGGCTGCGGCGCGCCAAGATCAAGAAGACGCACTTCGACGGCGCGCCCACCACCAGCACGATGCTGCAGACGCCGCCCTCCACCTCGCTCACCGCGCAGCCCACCGTCACGCCGCCGCCGCCGCCCTCCTAGCCGCGCTAGCCAGCCTGAGCGCCGTTGCGTTGACGACTGACTTTACTTCGCGCTCAAGGCTCATTTTAAGGCGGGAACCATTTGTAGTCAACGCCATATGAATTCAGTAGTCGGCTTTGTTTGTCTCGCTTGTATTTACGGGCCGTACTTAGATTTTATCAAGAACGTATAATCAAGGCGTAACGTATCTTGCTGTCATACACTTTAACGTGTAAACAAAGTGTCTAAAGTTTAATATAGTGTGAAATTAGTAAAAACATGATGCCATATTAAATACCCCTCGCTCCATGATTCTGGATCACGGATCACGGGATCCACAGATCGTCCGTTGCGAACCCAGTTAACCAGAACCGTACAGATCAGTGTATCGACAAAGGTCTCAACGCGCTGCACATTCCTTCTTCATCGACATACATGGGCCCCACTACTCAGTTCATAACGCGCCAACTATAATTCAAGTGAATCTGAATTTGTGTACATTGTAATAAAAGATTATTTGAAAAGTTATTTTATTTATATTTAATTAAATTAAATTATTAAAACTACGGTATAAGTAACAAATTATCCAATACAATATAAGAAACGATCTAGTTAATTCTGCTCGCGCGTGACTTGATCTTGTCGTAGGGGCGCTTGTAAGACTTGGACCGCATCCCCTGCGACCTGTCCAGCAACTCGTCTATGTACCCCCACTCGTCGCAATCCACCGGCAAGTCGTTACCGTCCACGTTGATGCGCAGCAGGCCGGTGCCAGGCTTAGACGATATCCAGCTTTGGTGCGACAGCACATCGTGCAGCAGTACGACACTCGAATATTGCAAATTGTTGTAAGAGAGATTGAGACAAGTTAGAGTTAAGTTACCCAGACAGTAAAGGTGTCCTCCCCGCGACGTGGTGCAGTCCCGCGTGAAGGGGTCGCAGTACGCGCCCACCAGCTCCAGCGTCATGGCCTCGGCGCGCGACTGCAGAACTTCCACTGCGCTCCGTATTAAGGTCTTGCGTCGGACAGGTCGCGGTTCTTCCTGACTTTGATTAAGTTCTATGAGACACTTTTTGTAAACATCGAATTTCAATTTTAAATAATCTAGAAATCGCGCCCTTTTCTCCACTATTTCTTTATGTGTCATGAGAAACTCCATTAGACTTTTAAGAATATAGCCAGCGCCAATGTCAGAGATACTATTCCCTGCTAAATTAAGATATTTTAGGGTGCGGTTGGATCGTAACATTTGGCCCAAAGCGCTGGCACCTCTATCTCCGATAATGTTCGATACTAGATTCAGAATGCTAAGTAACTTAGCTGCTGGCTTGGGATACTCAAGTAGCTGGGCTATCTTGACGCAGTCGTCGTCGTCTAACTTGCAGCGAGCGAGAGACAAACTGCGCAGGAGGTTCGGCTCAGTGAGTAGCACTTCATAGTTTCGTCCGGCGACCGGCGAGTCGTCCAGGCAAACCTCACTGAGCTGGCACAACGTCAGGTACTTGCCGAACTCGTACAGCCCTGCGGTGGTGAGTGGGCCCCAGCGAACGGTCAACCTGTACAAGTGGCTCTGGAAAGGGAGGCAGCACCCGATGATTTTGAGAAGGAGGCGAGGTATCTCGACGCAGCGAAAGAAAACGAGCTCGACAAGGTGGGCGTGCGTGTCCATGATCGCCTTGAGCACGATGACTGTGTCGTCGTAGCACTGCGGCACGATCTCCGACTCCTGGTCCTGCGAGTCGGAGGGCGCGGGCGCCGCCGCCGGGCCCACCGACCGCCGCGGCTTTTTCGACCTGTCCTCCGGCTTCAGGTATTCACCTGTGGAAACGTGTTTCAGAGACTGAAAATGGACTGTACACAAGGTATATTTTGTGCGTAATTAATAATAGCTATAATAATCACTAGGTACCTATAATATATCGTTGCTAGATATTGTAAATTAATGCTTTTAGCTTTCATGACCTAATGCTGTTGGGTTTGTACATTTACAAACGCGACGTCTTCTTTAAACTACCCCCATCATGCATACTACCCCCTCATGTATGATTGTTTTATTTTAGCTCCTTTTTGTTAAATTTAGTATTCACTCAAGATAATGTAACGTATCTATGCGTTATCAATTACGCCATTAAATGTATTTTCTTTCTCTTTCTATAAATACAAAATAATATCTACGTATACACCGTGTAACATAATTAACGCACATCCTGAAACTACTTTGTTCGGAATCGATAACAGAATCCATTACATTAATAAAAATAAATATTTTTTTTATACCAAAACATTATTTAGAAATAATTAAATTGTAGACACTATTTTCATAAAGCACTCGAAGTAAACGAAAATGAGCCTTAAGTCGATGCAATAAGGCTTTAGCAATTCACAGCGGTTCACACTTTCAAACACACACACAAGTTCACACTTTCAAACACTAACAAAGATACATAAAAAGGACCGCCGAAATACGTAATACAATAGGAAAGAGCGAGACAGCCGAGCGCGGCGCCGGCGCGGCGGCGCCCGCGTGGCTCGCACTTCCTCGCATTAGTCATCGGCCGATCGTTATCAGTGAATGTTTGTCATTATTTGTCAAAACAAAACTTTCGCGCGCGATGTCTTTCCGGTATACTAACGTACAGTACACCGAGATGGTGAGGACTCTAGCACAGTGTGGTGATAACGTAGCATTAGCGTGTAGAACATTTAATGATAGGCAAAAGACCTAGTGTATTGTGACGAATCAACAAGTGCCGAGGACCTTAAAGATAGGATAGTGGCTGCTTTTGAAACAGTGAAAAGGGACATTCTAGTGTTAAGTGAATTGCGACAACAATTGCGTAAACGAGCTTTTAAGTGCATAGAACAAGGTGGTGGACATTTTGAAAGTGTTTTAAAAACAGGACGCGTCGTATGAGTGCCGATTAAGGCGCTACCGCGAATATTTTTATTTTAGATAGCTCCGCCCACTACGCCCCGCGCGCCCCGCGCGTCGCGCAAGCTATACTCGTCACTCAATGTGTCAAATTTGAACTTCGCGCCAATCGCACACATCGAGGTCAACGCGGGGTCAAAAGAACCGAACAGGGAAGATAAGGAGCCGCAACTTACATTTAATTTTTAATCGGATTTTTTTTTTGTATAAAATTTACAAAAAATACTTGTAATGAAAACTTAATATGATAAGTTGGACGTGCATGGTTGTATGTATGTATGTGTGTGGTGTGTTGTGTGTGTGTGTTTGTGTATATCCTGAACGGTTGAGTTTTTTTTTGTTTGAAATGGGAATTAATCGGAAGTGTTCGTAGCTTTATTTGGTGAATATCGGCCCAAGATGGCCGCCGTCACAAATGGCGAATAGCATATTTTTTTACAAAACCTTCAATATCACTATCAAATGAAAGGACTTGACTAGTAGAATATATACAACATGATAAATTAAAAATCCAAGATAGCGCCCGCAAAAAATGCTGAATTGCGTTATTTCTTTTTATAGCTACCTCAATATGGGTATCAATTAGTAAAAATTCCGCGGTTAAAGAATAAAAGCGTCGCGGACCTTATGGTGTTAAAAATGTACGTAGTGAGGTGTAAGGTATCAAAGAAGTAATGAAGCTAAGTAATTATATTTTTAAACATATTTATTAACTGAAATATAAATAATAATGTTATGTTAAAAATTTCGTCGAACGGCATCTAAAGCACATATTGTTTTTTCTGGCAGAATCCGTTCATTTTGTAAACTTCTCCTTAAAGGTAATACAAGAAAAATAACACACAACAGAGTCTCCATAGATTTTTTGTTGTTTTTGTTTTGTGTTTATGTTTACGTAGTAGCTATTTATTTAGTGATTTGTGCTAATATTTATAATAATATCTAATAACACTCATATTACTTACCTAGATAAAATATAGCCTATGTTACTCGTGGATAGGTAATGTAGTTTTGTAATGGTAAAATATTTTTTAGGATCGGTCCAGTAGTTTTGAGTTTCTCCATTATACAAACAAACAAAAATACAAAGTTTTCCTCTTTATAATATTAGTGTAGATATACCAAAAGTTCTCGCCAAATTTAATAGTGGCTGGTCGCATCGCATCTAACTTCCGAGTACCTATACGCGTACAACCTTGTTGTAGGTACCTATGTGGCCCACCATCACCCGCTGTTACCTCCCTGCCTAAAATGGTGTTTATGCAGCGACTCGAGCAATATCCAAAGCCACCATAAAGTTTGGCGAGATCTACCTATAGTTACAACTCGCCTACGAATGGTTATTGTTTACAACTACAAAAATATGTTATAGAACAACAATTTCACTAAAATTAACAAATTACATAACTACATACTAGTTGCATAGATAGGTAATGATGATTTTATTTTATTTACCTTGCCTTTTTCACTTCCTGCATTTTTGGCACATTCTTTGAGGTGTTGTTTTCTTTTTTCTTTAAGAAACTATATTTTTTTTAAGTTCTTGCCATTTTATATTATAAAACCTAAACCTAATTTAATAATATAACTATTACCTATAACGTCTAAGCCAACTAATATTTACACTTACAAAATATTTAAAACCTAAGATCATCACGTCACAAATGAATATACCTACGACCGGAGCGACAACATGCATAGGTCCAACCCCGAAGAGCCCAATCGCCCGACTGGCTCGTCTCCGTACATTATTGATGATTATTGTGTATCAATCGTTAGCGCACGGGCATAAGGTTCAGAATTGCGTAGCGTCTACCATGATCGCGGCCGCTCAAAAAATACAAAATCTTAAAACTTTATTTAAAAATGATTGGAAATAGTTATGGAAAAACTGTTCTGACAGAACCTTAATATTGATGTTACGAATGTATTAGAGTAATTTTGAAACATAAAGATCGTGTAACTTGCTTGTAAAATCAAAAATAGTACTTTTTTAGACGTGTTTTCGAAATTAATTATGATCGAGTAAAATTATCAGTATCGTGTTTTCGTTCTGGCAGAATCTAGATAAAGGTATCAATTTACCTATATCAAAATTTCAGATCCATTGGTAAGCTGGTTGTCTTACAATCTGCCATGGCAAATGGCAAATAAAATCGAGGTAGCGCCTTAATTTTAAACATGTAAGTTTCTCATTGTTTAATTATTATGATTAATATCTTTTAAACACGCCGCCTTTGTTTAGGTACCTATCAAGTTCATCTCTATCAGCATTTCAATAACAATAACTTACGGTTATTAAAATCATTCATACTAAACAATTCTAATAATAAACATAAACAATTTTATGCAAAGACGTCATAGTATCTACGTACATAAGAATGTAGATAATCTCTTTAGGTTTTCAAATTGGTTTTAAGGGTTTTACTTTTCGTATGTTATGATTTTATGAACTTATGATAGTAGGTATTGAAGAAGCCGCGCGGGCTGCGAGACCTCCACTTTTGTGCGTCTGTGTGCGCGCGTAACGTATTGAGCAATAGGGCGCCCACGCGCTTTGCCAATTATTTGTACAAATTATTCTGACAATATGAAATAAAAAAAAAATGATAAAAATGTTTCAATACATTAATTGTGGATAAAAAAGGATATTCTTTTTGGGGTGTCTGTGGATGTGCGTTATTTCCGTTACACGTTGTATAGATACGTACGTTAAATATATCATGTTTTCTTAAAAGACTGATGCAGGTAATTTAGGGACCTAAGTTTAATGGCAATAAATGTACAAGTAAGCCAAAGAAAATGTGTGGCATAGATTTGTATCCACGACGGTGCAGGTTTGATCCCCAACGCAGCCAAAGTACCAATGTTACAGGTTTACTTTTCTTTCAAAGTTATATGTACCTATAATCATAAGCAAGAATATGTATGCTCAATAAAACATTCTAGCGTTTAGCTTACAATATCAGAAATATAAAATATTCCATTACAGCTTCAAAAATTTTGCATAAGGAATCTACTGCAACTGTTTGGTCGAGTGCCTGCGGACGGGCGGCAATAAGCAAACGTGTGTCTAGTTACTATCCCTTAAAACATACTTTGAAGTGTCTGGTGGTGGCAACTGGCAACTGAAAATCGTCAGTTAATGACAGAAGTAACATTTGTGTTGTATAACCGCGTTGCGATAACGAAGGAGTTGCTTTTGGTCTCCGCCCCTGTGCGCGACACAACAACTGCTAGTGGCCAGTAGTTGCGACGGAAAACTGAATCCAGTTGCCGCCACCGGCACTACGGATACCGGTGATTGTGTCCCGGGTCGGCAACACCTTTGCGTAGCTCCTAAACTTATAAATAACATCTAAAGTAACTGAGCTTGGTAACAGCGCTGGTTCGTAACAGCGTGACAAAGCATTATACGAACAGGAGCAAACCTTCCCCTTCGTCCTCCACACTTAAATAAAACCATTTCTTTTTTAACACTGATTCTAATTTATCAAAATTTTAGATACATGTGTAAAAAGAATTTTAGACACCTGCAGATTTTCTTATGATTCCTCTAGTTCGTAGTGTGGAGAGCAGTAGGTAAATTATAATTCTCTGCAATCATAGAAAGAGGCAAGCCGCGCTATCCTGTCATACTCGACCGGGGTTACAATCCCTATTATAGCTACCAGTTACCCTGCGCTTAAATCGACTGTGAGTGGATACAAAAGCATTTAGATAATTAATGTAAAAGATGACAGGGCGATACAACTCAAATGGAGTTGGGCCATTGATACCTAGCCAGGCGTCCGATGTAATCGTTCCGGAGCCGAGAGGTGACCAAGGCCGAGGTGGCAGCAGGAACCGCGGGCGACCGAGAGCACGTCGGAGAGGTGACATAGGATTGTTGGAAGCACTTGGTAGAAGGACGACTGATAGAAAATGGCAGAAAAGAGGGAGGCCTATACTCAGCGGTGGGTGATTCCGGGCTGAGATGATGATGATATAAATGTTATTTACTTGAATAAGTTTTATTCCACGTCTTTCTGTCAGTGAAGGCCTTTGCTCAGCAGTGGGACACTATTGGCTAGGAAAAAAGAGACAGTTTTATTTCCCCCTCCTTCTGTCTTAAAATTCTAAAACCATAATTGTAAATTTAGTACTTATAGCCGGAGAAACGGTTTTATAGGGTTTTTTAACAATTTGACAGTAATTGATTTTAATATTAGAAACAATAAGGACTATGTATTGAAAGGCAGGTGCCATAGTTTTCCTTAGTGAAGGAAACATATTTAACAAATCCTATCAATAGCCCTAAGTAGCTTGGGCCGTCCATGTCTGTTCTACCATAGATCAGGGGTGGATGGCCCTTGGTAGATGCCCCATCACATATTTGATTAAAGTTCTCAACCAAGCCTCTGCATGTTGGACCTGTGTCGCCGTGTAAGCCTTTAAAAATGACCAGGTTTCTTTCGTGAATTAAAAGAAGAGTAAAATGAGTGTGTATACGCCCAGCTTACCCTGCACCGAGACAAGGACTTTAACAGTGAAGGGGGCTTCGAGCTGGTAGCAGGCCCAGGGCACGAAGTTGGGCAGGTCCAGGGGCGTCGGCCGCGTCGACGCCGAGTGCGAATGCTCATTATCTGACGTGGTCATTACTGCTACACCTGACTTTAATAATATACACTTAATATACAATACTTCCTATTAAAATATGACGATTATCTTACGCAAATGCGAGATATATTGATTACAACGATCTTAAAATACTCAGTACAAAATGATTGATAGGAAGCTCTTTAGCACTTTGATTTTATTCTTCTTATAACTTCCCTTAGGTTGTCTTATTTGCTTGCCAGTTACTTTTTTAACGACTTGCAATTGCCGTAAAAGGTTTAATGTAAGGGAATGACAAACTTTTGATATTTCATAAAACATCCGTCATGTCTCAGTCCGGTACTCCCCACTCTCCGCGATGAGCGCCTACGCTATTGCAGCTTATATACTTTGGTTTTGCGAGCATTAGCACATTATAGCCATGTTATTAAAAAAAAAGGAAAATAGAAAAAACGATCCTCGTATCGTGGTTGAGATTTATCATTGTCGTTCTGTTTAAAAGCCTATAAATATTATTCAGAAAGAAGATTTTCAAAATAATAAATACAAACTGCAAACTCTGTGCTCCATACACGAGTCTTGCGCCAATCATTCCATCCCGTAAATATCGTTCAGAAAGGATAACTGCTATAACCAGGAATGGCCGAACGCATTATAAGAGGTCTGTGTAACTGTTACAAAGATTTTTGAGCGATCGATGAGCGAAACATCGCTCTATTCTTCGTAAACATGGGGATGATCAACAATCGGAGCGTGTCAAGCGAAGTGGTGCCGAGCTAAGGAGTCATGTACGAGAAATAAAAGACAGGTGGTGGCGACAAAAGGCCGAACACATGCAGTGGCTCTCTGACACTAAACAGCTAGGTGCCTTTTATGATGAAGTCCGCAAACTTGTTGCGAAAGTGGGTCATATAAGAGCGCCCCTCAGATCTCTTGATGGTACACAACTGCTTACCAACAAGCAAGATATACTCAAGAGGTGGGCAGAGCATTTTAACAACTTACTCAATGTTGATCGGGCTGCAGACATGCAGTATATCAACTCGATGGCAGCACATCCCACAGTTGCCAAGCTAAACGATCCATTGACTCTGCGTGAGGTCATTGTTGCCGTTCAACAACAGCAGAACAAAAAGGCGGTCGGTATTGATAATTTGCCTGGAGAGCTGTTGAAGTACGGGGGCGCGGAGTTGCACGAGACCATCTGGAGACTCCTCGTTAAGCTCTGGGATGAAGAGCGAGTGCCCGATGAGTTTCGGGTCTCTCGTGTGTGTTCTTTATATAAGAACAAAGGCGACAGATCAGACTGCAACTCTTATAGGGGTATTTCCCTCCTTGCATCTCCAGGCAAAATCTTTGCGCGCATATTACTAAACCGCTTGATGCCCTTGTCAGAAGATATTCTGCCTGAAACCCAATTTGGCTTTCGGCCAAATCGAGGTACCTGTGAGGCCATCTTCTCCATCCGACAACTAACAGAGAAGAGTCGAGAGCAGGGTCAACCTTTGTTCCTCTGTTTTGTTGACTTAGAGAAAGCTTTCGACTCGGTACCCCGAGAAGCCTTATGGGTGGTACTGACGAAACTTGGATGTACGGACAAGTTTATAAGAATGATACGACTCCTGCATGATGACATGCGCTGTTGTGTTAGTGTGCAGGGCGAAGATTCGGAGTTTTTTACAGTGAGCTGCGGTGTAAAACAGGGCTGTGTGCTCGCTCCAACTCTCTTTGCCCTGTACTTTGCAGTTGTAGTTCGGGAAGCCTTGCAAACATTGTCCGAGGGTATCCGTATTCGTTCTCGTACTGACGGCGGTGGAGTCTTCAATCTAAATAGACTAAAAGCTCGCACAAAAGTGTCCAAGATGACTATCACTGAGATGATGTATGCAGACGACCTATGTTTTGTAGCGGAATCACCAAATGGTCTCCAAAAGCTCATGACGGCACTTCTTCAGGCATGTAACAGATTTGGCCTGAAAATAAGTGTCAAGAAAACCGAAGTCATGGCACTTGATAACGCTAACAGTGCCCAAGTAGACATTAGACTCGGTGATGTCTTGCTTAAACAGGTAAACCAGTTCAAATATCTCGGCAGCACCATATCCTCTAGCTGTCTCCTTGACAATGAGGTCAATAGTCGTATAGGAGCAGCTGCTGCGGCTTTTGGTAGACTTCGTGCCAAGGTGTTCCGTTCGCACGACATTAGGCTCTCTACAAAAATATCTGTATACATGGCAATAGTTCTGCCAAACCTATTGTATGCCTCGGAGACATGGTGCCTTTACCGCGGGCACATTCGCACATTAGATAGATTCCATCTCAAATGCCTACGCAACATTTTGAATATCAAGTGGTCGGACCGTGTTCGTAATACGGAAGTTCTCCGGCGAGCTAATGTTTGCGGTATAGAGGCTCATCTGATGCGGCGACAACTGCAGTGGGCCGGTCATGTCTCCCGGATGTCTGACGCTAGAGTGGCAAAGCGCATCTTTTACTCAGAACTGCAGGATGGTAAGCGTAAGCAGGGTGGCCAACGCTTGCGGTACAAAGATGTGCTGAAGCGCCACATGAAACGTTGTGACCTACCACCTTCACAATGGGAGACTATGGCAGAGGATCGGACACTATGGAGGCGTACCGTCAAGGACAAAGTGTGGGAGTTTGAGAAGAGGCGTAAGGAAGATCTCGATGCTAAAAGAGACGAGCTAAAAGCCCGACCACCCGCGGCTATTATTTATAATTATGTCGGTGGAGTGCTGACTTCCAATGAATGCGGACGGGCATTCTCTGCAAAAATTGGCTATGTCAGTCATTTGAGAGCACATCAGCGAAGCTCTTAATAGGTAAACCAAGTCGCTGTGGCCGAAATCGGTCAGGATAGATATATACTAAGATTTTTGATAAGTAAAACAACATAGTCGGTCTAAAGTTTATTCTATAGGCACATAAAGTTTTACGAAAATATACAAACCAGTTAAAATGTTACCAAATGTTAATGTTCGAGCATGTATGTGTCTATTGTATGGATATCATTAGGGTGTTGTGGGTGTGTTCTGAGGATGCCACCGATCTAAATGTTATCACTTTATTATATGTGTTTTGTACTAATATAAGGCTGGTACGAAGGAATCTCGGTAGATGGTGCGTGCTGTGGAGGTTAGTTGGTGTTCTCTCGCTTGACGCCGCTGAGCACGATGTACGGCGACTGCGTCTCGCGCTGCTTGTCCTGCAACATCTGCAGCGTGCCGAGGGGAGTGTCCGTCGAACTCATCTTCTTCATTAACTGTAAACATTCATTAAGGTTGATGAACGGCTACCATAAAGTCAAGAATTAGAGTCACCGACCAAGTGGCTGAAATTCTAAAGAATCGGCGACTCTTCATAGGATTATGGAAGGAAATCTATACTTAAAAAAAAACAATCGAATCAGGTTCGTCAACAATAAGTACGACCGGTAAGAGGGAAAGATAAACAGCGACACATGTGGAAAATCAGCAAATAAGAAGATAGTTGTCTAAAATGAAATGTATAATTATAGTAGTGGCGGTCTCACCCCCTCCTGCACGGCCTTCTTGATGCGCTTCTCCTGCTTGTTCTTGCCGGGGCCCTTGCCGTGGAACTTGTGCGACAGGTAGCGGAAGGCCTCCTTGGGGCAGAGCGGGCGGCCGTCGTCGTCCACGTACTCCAGCTTGATGTTCGGCCGGAAGTTGTTCTTCTCGCGGAAGTCCTGCAGCGGCCCCGAGTGCCCGCCGCGCTCGCGACGCCCGTACTTGTCGTCCTCACTATACATACTATATTATTAGTATTCAGAACTAGCCACGCTGCATTATTTAACGTTGACTGTCGAGCAACAAAATGTCTTTCAGTTAGGTATGCACTCACCCGTAGGTCTTGTCTTCGATAGAGTAGTGTCGCGCGGCGAGCAGATGTCGCGCGGCTGAATGCGGCATCGGTGCGGCGCCAGCACGCTCCAGGTAGCCCTTGCTGAGCGCCAGCTGCAGCGCGCCCCACACGCCCGCGCCCAGCGACGGCTCGGCCGCCAGCCCCACGCACGACCCTGCCGCCACACGCGCTCTCAGTACCCACATACAACGCTGTGCCCGTAGCCCTTGCTGAGCGCCAGCTGCAGCGCGCCCCACACGCCCGCGCCCAGCGACGGCTCGGCCGCCAGCCCCACGCACGACCCTGCCGCCACACGCGCTCTCAGTACCCACATACAACGCTGTGCCCGTAGCCCTTGCTGAGCGCCAGCTGCAGCGCGCCCCACACGCCCGCGCCCAGCGACGGCTCGGCCGCCAGCCCCACGCACGACCCTGCCGCCACACGCGCTCTCAGTACCCACATACAACGCTGTGCCCGTAGCCCTTGCTGAGCGCCAGCTGCAGCGCGCCCCACACGCCCGCGCCCAGCGACGGCTCGGCCGCCAGCCCCACGCACGACCCTGCCGCCACACGCGCTCTCAGTACCCACATACAACGCTGTGCCCGTAGCCCTTGCTGAGCGCCAGCTGCAGCGCGCCCCACACGCCCGCGCCCAGCGACGGCTCGGCCGCCAGCCCCACGCACGACCCTGCCGCCACACGCGCTCTCAGTACCCACATACAACGCTGTGCCCGTAGCCCTTGCTGAGCGCCAGCTGCAGCGCGCCCCACACGCCCGCGCCCAGCTACACATACAACGCTGTGCCCGGCCCTTAACCCGTAGCCCTTGCTCGACCTCCGCATTTGTAATTCGTGGCAATCGGTAGGGCACGACAAACAAAAATTTAGTTCGGACGACCAAAATTCTATTATACTCCGTGCGTTGTAGCATGGTGCGGGTGACACTTGCCTGTTTGCCGTTGACGTCTGTCAGTGCCACATGATTAGTGATGGGCATTAGAAAAATCTTTTTTTATTGTTGTCGATTTTTGTATATTACATAACAATCAGAGTCAGGTTTATGATTCTTTTTTACCTGACAATATTTTTGCTCGGTAGCGCACCGGCACGGCGCCG
Organism: Chrysodeixis includens; assembly: GCA_941860345.1. NCBI lineage: Eukaryota > Metazoa > Arthropoda > Insecta > Lepidoptera > Noctuidae > Chrysodeixis > Chrysodeixis includens. The sequence continues at coordinate 685,535 of OW796096.1, read as the reverse complement.
GCGGGCATTTTGTTTACCCGTGGCAGACAGTACGAGTGCTAGCGCCTTGTATGCGACACATATTTTGTTCTAATTCATTTTTGTTAAGTTGTTTTTGGTTATAGTTTTTTCCTTAGCAACTTTATAACCGATCCTACAATGTTGAGCTATTTCTACACTAATATTATAAAGAGGAAAACTTTGTTTGTTTGTAATGATTAGGCTCAAAAACTACTGGACCGATTTTAAAAATTCTTTCACCATTCGAAAGCTACATTATCCACGAGTAACATAGACTATATTTTATTTTTGAAAAAAAAAAATAGGGTTCCGTAAGATATTTGGATTTTTCGTCATAAATAAAATGATAGTTTTCATATTATTTTTGTCAGCGAAACGAAGTTTGCAGGGACAGCTAGTCATCAATATGATTAAAGATTTTTTTTAAATAAAAATTGAACTACGCACGATATTCGTTTTTATTCCAAAATAACATCGACAACCTATCCATCGTAGCATTAAATCCCATCACTAAATACGTCTATGACGTTACGATATACGCATAACACTTTACTTTATTTTTCATTTCATTAGATTTTATTTGAAGCCTAGAATATTCTGGTTGGCTTTAATTTAATCTACTACAGTTATAAGTCATAATTTTTACATCGCAGCAACTTTCAAGAGTGACACGAAACATTACAGAAACTGTCACCCGCACCATGCTACAACGCACGGACTATAGAAACATATGTGTCCGTTTTACGAAACCTTCTTAAATATATAGATAACTTCATATAATATCATCACAAGTGCATAAACTCACCAGCTGCGAGATCGGCGGGCTTCTCATTGTCAACGTCGACGCGGCTCCACGCGCCGGCATTGCTGTCTCCCTCTGGTTCTACTTCCATGTCTTCACGCTCGAAATCCTAAACCAGATATTATTTGCTTTATTACGGTTATCAAGTAAGTTACAAATATTCAATTTACTACGAATACTACAAACACGCAAGTCGAAATTATTACGAATTATTAGGTTCGAATATGAAGTTTCTATGAAAAACTGTTAGTGATGAAAATGTCACATTGTATTCAAAATGTAACATCAGTTGTGCGTTGTGTTGGTCATGAGGCAGCACCCACCATGATCTCGGCGAGATGGTCGCGGTTGCCGGCCTGGCCGTAGGTGGGGATGTCGCCGAGCGTGCGGCAGAACTCTGCCGTGGCGTCCAACACCATGGAGCTGGCCGCCGCCTCCGCTTCCGCCGGCTCTTCCTTCACGTTTTCCAAAATCTCCTCCACCTGGTGTACACGAGCATTAACACTGGGAATAATGATAACAACAAGCACGCCATGTGAGTGGCATGTAGCAGGAGTGTGTGTACCTTGGGCACGTGTCGCAGGCTCCGCGCGGCCTCCGCCTGGCGCAGGCGTCGCGCGCGCGCCAGTGCCAGCTGCAGCTCGGTGTCGGGGTCGGTGGTGTCGGAGTCCGCGCCCGCCGCCGCCGCGCTCAGCTGCTCCGGCTTCACGTCTGCACAACACACAGCGTCACAACCCCCGCCCGAAACACACCAACATCGTCGCACCAAGATATAACTCACCCGTGTCGTCGGTCTCCAGCGGCGCGGTGCCGGCGTCGTAGTCGTCCACGTCGATTGGTTCGTGCTTAGCTTTCTTACGTATCTTACCCTGTATAACGAAAGGACATGAATATGACAATGTGTCAAAAGTCAGCGGGCGGCTACTAAATTATGCGTAACATTAAATTTCAAACGAATAATGTACCTTTCTCTTAGACTTTTTGAACTTGGCCTGTATCTCGTGCTCGTCCAGATAGTCGGATGCGAGACGCAGCTGCGGCAAGTGCAGACTCTCCAAACGCTTTTCGCCGCCGCCTTGCAGACGCTCCTGGCGCTATTAGGAAATAACTTATTCATTTCAATAGAAATGTTAGAAATAATTTGTTCATAAAAACAAGTTTCAAAGCCTATAATATTAGGGTTTGCAGGGCACATCGATAACTTCGTATCGTTAGCATGTAAGAATGTAGCAGTGAACTGACCATGAGGTCGCGGAAGTGCTTGGCCTCGAGCACGTGGTCGTCGCCGATGTGGAAGCCGCGCGTCTTGTCGTCGCGTCCCTTGTGTATCTCGTCGTCGTACTTGGCCAGCACGGGGCGCGCGAAGCCCAGCGCCGCCGCCTCCAGGTCGGCCTCGTCGTCGTACGCGCGGTAACCGGCCTTCGCCTTCTTCGCCTCTAGCAAGTTCTGTGGACAAATATCACCATAGCTTTTGTGAATTCATTATGATTTTATATAATTTGGACTCATAGCCAATTCCTGGGGTAAAGTAATAGTATTAAAATCAAGTTTAATTGCATTTTAAATGCATCTCGGAGAACACTGTTGAGTCGTAAGCTATTATTATGAGTGTTGTAATGCTATGTATGTAACTTGCAAGCTGACAATTATAGGAATGAGGTAAATAATTAGTTAGAAATGCATGGCATACATATTACCTTTTTAGTCCTCTCGTCATCCACGATATTGACATTGACGAGCACATCCTCCTTATCCTCGGCCAGCACTTCCTTGTCCGCCAGCGTCAGCACCACGTCGCGCTCGTCGGCGATCTGCACGTATATAGTCAAAATATATTATTAACATCTATACATATAATAAAATTGTAACAAGCTCATGTCTGTACATTAAAGATATTAAAAAAAAACTTAGATGGGGTATCTTCATACAACCGTGTCCGTGTGGTGTCCGGATATAAAGAATAGCACCACCCCATATCCTCCACTGGGTGTCGTAAAAGGCGACTAATGGACCTTAAGACCCAGTGCACTGTAACAAGCACCTTGGTTCACCCGAATGGTGGCGGGTAAACAACCAACAATCGCATTCCCAAAGAGGGTTAGTGTCAGGCAGGCGGCCGACTATAAAACCATAGCCAAAACTTTAAGCAACACGTCTGGAAGACGTGTTGCGCCGACCCCAAATAATAATAATTGGGATAAGGGCAGGGGAATGATGATGATCTTCATACAACCAATAGAAGCCAAAAGTATAAAAAAAAATTTTTTTGTCTGTCTGTCTGTTTGTTGTCCGCTTTTCACTCAAAAACTACAGGACGGATTTTGATGAAACTTTTTTTATTATGTAGCTATTAGTCCTCGCTAACATTTAAGCAATCTTTTTTTTGGAATTTTGCTCTTAAAGGGGGTAAACAGGGGCTGGTAAGATTGTATGAAACTCCGTCAGTTTTGAAGCTAATCTATACATATAATAAAATTGTAACAAGCTCATGTCTGTACATTAAAGATATTAAAAAAAAACTTAGATGGGGTATCTTCATACAACCAATAGAAGCCAAAAGTATAAAAAAAAAAAAATTTGTCTGTCTGTCTGTTTGTTGTCCGCTTTTCACTCAAAAACTACTGGACGGATTTTGATGAAACTTTTTTTATTATGTAGCTATTAGTCCTCGCTAACATTTAAGCTATCTTTTTTTTGGAATTTTGCTCTTAAAGGGGGTAAACAGGGGCTGGTAAGATTGTATGAAACTCCGTCAGTTTTGAAGCTAATCTATACATTTAATAAAATTGTAACAAGCTCATGTCTGTACATTAAAGATATTAAATCTATACATATAATAAAATTGTAACAAGCTCATGTCTGTACATTAAAGATATTAAAAAAAAACTTAGATGGGGTATCTTCATACAACCAATAGAAGCCAAAAGTATAAAAAAAAAATTTTTTGTCTGTCTGTCCGTTTGTTGTCCGCTTTTCACTCAAAAACTACTGGACGGATTTTGATGAAACTTTTTTTATTATGTAGCTATTAGTCCTCGCTAACATTTAAGCTATCTTTTTTTTGGAATTTTGCTCTTAAAGGGGGTAAACAGGGGCTGGTAAGATTGTATGAAACTCCGTCAGTTTTGAAGCTAATCTATACATTTAATAAAATTGTAACAAGCTCATGTCTGTACATTAAAGATATTAAAAAAAAACTTAGATGGGGTATCTTCATACAACCAATAGAAGCCAAAAGTATAAAAAAATTTTTTTTTGTCTGTCTGTCTGTTTGTTGTCCGCTTTTCACTCAAAAACTACTGGACGGATTTTGATGAAACTTTTTTTATTATGTAGCTATTAGTCCTCGCTAACATTTAAGCTATGTTTTTTTTGGAATTTTGCTCTTAAAGGGGGTAAACAGGGGCTGGTAAGATTGTATGAAACTCCGTCAGTTTTGAAGCTAATTCGATTAAAATTAATATTTGGCTATTTAGTTAGAAGTTAAGAATGACGCAATAAGGATTTTTTAAAATTCTGCCTTAACGGGGGTAAAAAAGGGGGAGGTACGTTTCTATGAAACGCCGACAACATTTTATTTCATCTCAGTCAAGCATAACATTTTTTTTCTTCTATCGTTTTTGGTAGTACAAAAGTATTGTAAGAAGCGCTTGGATTTTTTTGCCATACCTAAAATTGATCTTTAAAACACTTTTATATGGTATCTACCTACTTACTGTTTAAGCTAGAACAGTCTTATCCAATTTAGGAGGAGCTGTGGATATGAAGTAAAAGAAAACCAACGACACTAAAACAAAAAATAGTGTGGACGGTAAATGATTTACTATACCTACTTAAATAACTGCTTAGCTGTTGACTGCAATTTTGGTGTGTATGACGCGTGGCTGTAAAGATTTGATAGTGCCTGTACACTACCACAATTGTGCACCAATTGCGATGGTATAGGGTAGTTGCATAGGTAAAGTATTATAAAGATAGGCTGTTATTATTAATGTTTGTTTAATATTGCGTACGAATATGCGCCGCACGCGTACTCCCGCGATTGTTTTGTATGTGTGCGTAACATTAACCTTCTTCAGGCTCAGTTGGGTTAGCTCAAACTACTAGAATTAGAAACTTGGAACTTTGATAACCATGTAAGTAAGCACTACTTCATGATTAAAAAAAAAAACATCTGTCAAGGGTAGAAAGAAAACGAAATAGAAGATGAATGGGGAGCAGCGCCTGCTGTTCTCCGCACCACAGCGCACAGTGCAAACGTGTCGAATAATATCTGGCTGTTTAAGACCAACCCCGCTCAATAAGTTCTCCTCCTGGTTGGCATTGCTCTACCTGACGTTAGAAGAGACTTAAATCGGGTAGACTTAAGAGCTAAAAGAGCTTCTTCCGATATACACTGACTACTATTGCAACTCTAACTCGAGCTCGGTGCAAGATCTGGGCAGATCGACCACTACCACCTACTACTTATGTCCTACCTCAGTTCGGAAAGCATTCAACCGTCTCAGAACCCAAATAGGTAGGTAAACAAAATTTGATAAATTTGGGTATACAGACCCCTCTCACATCCAGTGAGAATGCGACATCTTCGTAACGACGATGTCACACCGCCTAGAGTGGCCAAAGTATCCGCGGTTAGTTAGTGCGCCGTCACCAAGTTCTGCGAAGAAGTGATGACGCTCAAGGAAAAGTGGAAAGAGCACGACAGGCTTATCCATGTTCGATAAGCAAGCATAGGATAGAAGAAGGGCCTTATTTGCCCTCCTCCAACCACCATAAATAACTTACGCCAGTAGACTCAGGGCAGTCTACTGTACTGGATAAAAGCAAAGACCAAATGCGTGGTGCTTCCACGCGCCTCTTAATAAGGGCTGGCAAAAGCTGGCTCCACGTTAACGAAGAAGCTCCCGTTAAAAAGAGCTCTCCTGTCGGGGCTTGCGGTAGATTGCGAAAGCGTTCCCGTGGCCCCCGACAATAGGATACGGTGAAGCACTCTGGTGGTTTAGCCAGTAAGAGTCCAGTACACTTCTTTGCCATCGCCCGTTTTCAAGTCCTTCAATCCAAATGGTCAAATCAGTGCAAGATAGTGGCCACACCAAAAAACTAGCAGTGTTAACTAACAGTCAAATATGTTTGTAAGACTAGAGGTTAGGATTAAGAAATTAGGTAGTTTGGAACGGAACAGGATTAGGGAGCTGGCATTAAACATTATTTAGCTTTACTTTTTGTACAGTACTACACATCTTGAATACCACGCAGACGAAGTCGCGGGCAGCAGCTAGTTTCTAAATAAGAAGCTTACATTTTACAAGCAACATAATTGAATGAAGACAACTCGCGTCATGGTTTTGTATTTGAGCTGTCGCGTCAGTAGCGGCAGTGTACAGACCGCGTCGATGTCGTGCGCCACCCTTAGGCCGCGCAGCATGTGGCGCGAGTAGCTCTGCTGGCGCTCCTGCGCCGCCTCCGCCGCCACCAGCTCCGACACGCCGAACACCGCGTCCATCTCGTCCAGCATGGCGGCCTACGTACCACACACAATTTATATTATACAACCATTCTCAAATTACCACAGTATACATCACTTTTATAAGTATTGCAATCACAAACGAGGGCAAAAATAAAGTGACCCTGACCCTTTTAGCAGCTTCACGCTTTTGCTTGTCGATCTCGCGTGACTTCTGCACCCAAGCGACGGCATCGTCATCCTCAGACTCTTCGGCCAGGAGTGTTGTTTGCAATCTAAAAAAATAACATTTCCACATTATTCATGTCCACACGATAATTTGGTATGTCCAAACAAACTGACAGTAAAAACAAAAATCATAAATAACAGTTTAACCAAAAAAAAGGAAGACCAACTTCAAAAACAAAAGCTTCAAAAATAAATACTTTAAAATAAAAAGATATTATCATATCAGCTAGACACCCTTAATAAATACAAATAGGTTTGCCGCCTTCAGTTCCATAAACATCCTGATACTGATCAGATCAAACATACAAGCAATGACAATAAACATGGTATAATTTGTACAGTTACATACTTCTGTTCAATTTTCCTCTTTTCTTTGCGCACTTCAAGTTTCTCTCGGATCTTTTCAGACTTCTTCTGTTGTGAGATGTTTGCAGCGGGCTTGTGGTAGAATTCACCTAGATCGTCTTTGATCTTGCCATCCTCTGTAGGGGAATGGAACATTGTTATAAAATAAGATCAAATTAATGAAGGTTGTGATGTTGCAAATAATTTATAATATAAGAATCAACTCCAATGTAGATAAACTTACAACTTGGATCGACATAATTGCAAGGAAAAGTGATAAATAAAAAAACACGAATAGCATATTTTGATAGTGAGTAGTGAGTACATACCGGCAGGTTTCTCTGCATGCTCGAGTGGCTTGAGGCCGAGCTTGGCGCGCAACTTGTTGGTCTCGTCCACGGACAGGCTCTCCTGCGCGCCGCCGCTCGTTGACGGCGGCGACTGCGACCGCTCGGCTGTGCGCGCCTCACTCTCCGAACTTTTTTCCCTAGTGAAACAGACAAAACATTAAACGTTGGTTAAAAACCGTTAGCAAACTTAAGCTTCATTTAGAGACGAATAACAATATACCAATTTTGAATTTATTTCCAAATGACAAATGCAGTGTACCTGTTGTTGTCGGCATCGTCGTGCGCGGCGCGGCTGGTCTCCCTGGCGCGGCGGTCGCGGCTCTCGCTGCTGCTGCGGCTGTGCGAGCGCGTCGCCTCCTTCTCCTTCACCAGGTGCGAGTCCACCGGGACCTCCTCAACTACAACAATTGAAAAGGGAACTTTACACACTACACAACATTCACTCTATATCACAATCTAAAATCCTCGCACTAATAAACATAAACCAAATATATAAACATTGTTATTGACTAATCACATAAAATTTCATAGTCTGATGAAAAAGTACAAGAATTAAGGCGTAATATGCTTAAAGTCTGAAGTATAAAAACACACACCTAATAAACAAAAATAAAATATCACCAAAGTATGAACTGCAGATACTCGATTGTTTTCAACAAATAAAATGAGGCGATAGATGCTGCATATCTATTAGAATAGCCAGCAATCATAAAAGTAAGTTAAAGTACTATTTAAGTCAAATTTAGTAAAACTGGTTTTATAATACATAACATTTGTAATATACAATTCAGCTTTACTTAATTAAATTCTTGCATTCAATAGTTTGAGAGCCAAAGTTGGCTTAAAAAACATAACAATTCAAATATGTACCATAATTTTTTGAACGGTTGAACTTACTAGTAGAAAAAGTATCAAAAAATTATTTAAAGTGTTAGAAGTAATTTTTTTTAAAACTACTGGGTTCGACTAATGGACACTATTTTAAAGGCAGTTTGATTGTTTCTTGTTGACATTGAGGTTTGGTGACTATAAATAAGAAATACTATGAGTGATGATAGATACTATTATGTACCAGGTCTACACATAAATGCAATAGATATTATAAGTAGGGAATTCTGTTAGCCATGATGTGGCAAGATATATTTAAATAAATATGGCAATTAAACTAATTTTGGCTGGTTTCTATTAACAAATGTGTATTTAATGTTAAAATTAATTATCAAATTACGAGAAAACAACTGCATACTTTGGCTAACATAAGTAATGATATACAAAGCTTAAAATAAAAAATTATGATATAAATATTAAAACTAGAAGAATCCCTTAGCATTGGTGATCATTCTCCACTGGAACATAGTTCCACACAACTGGTCGCCAGTTACCTCACAATACCTACCTCGCGTCAGCTCCACACAGGACGCGGTGGAACTACTCGAATGCCACCGAGTCTGAAATAACGAGCAAAAAATGCCATTATTTTGTCAAAAGGGAGAACCGCCGATGCCGTTCATTATTTCCTAACGCTTACTCAAAACAAACGTTTTAATAACTAGTTCTTAATCAGATTTCCTCAAAACTGACAGGTAATGTCTTTAATGCGTCTTAAAAAAAACTTTTTAATCGATGACTAAACATTATTGAATTTTGGCCTTAGCTTGGAAATAATCATCGGCACCTGGCGTATCTTAAGTAAGTAAATATGAAAGTGTAACTAACCGTCTGGGGAGCGGTCTCGTTTGCGATCCTTGTGTTTGCGATGCTTTTTACGTTCTCGCTCCTCGTTTTGCAAAGGCGATCGAGACCGACTCCTGTGCTTCTTCTTCTTTGACTCTTTCTTGTGTTTCTTAGAACCCATTGTTGTATTTAAGTGAAATACGATACTTTGTTGTTAATTGTTCAGTTTACAAACAAATTGATTTTAATAATAAGCACGTTGTATTTTGCAACTACTATTCCAATCAATATTGTCAATTGTCAACTGTCAACTTCATTCATAATGAAATGCGGCCATTTTGTCTCCTGAATGACAGATCTACACATCCTGGTAGACTTATGTTGCCAATAAAAAAATAAATAATAGTTATACCTTGTAAAATATAGCTTGATACCTGTGACGTTTGTCGGAATGACATTACTAGGGATGGAGGCGTGTTTCGTAGCTTATCGATGTCTGTGACGTCATGAGTTTTATTAAAAGTGATATTGTAGTCATTGTCATTGTAAAGATGTAAATTAAAAATAAATGTATTTGTAGTTGATTTAAATGAAATAAAACAAAAATAATTTAAAGTAATCGCGCAAACGGATCACAAATTCGCGACACTCACTATTCAAAACAGTCTTTTTTTGTCTATTCGGCATTTTGGCAAACAAAAAAAAGGTAACACCAAACAAAGTAACACAAATAACACCATAGTAACACAAATGTCAACAAAACAATGGTAGCGTCTGCATCGCGTCAGCACTCGTACTGACTGGTACTGACTCAAAAACGATGGCGCTCGCTTGTTTCCAGCACGCGAAACCATTATTGCCAAACTAAATAACTACATTTTATACTAGTGAAATTTTCATAGTATTATTTTATCGATAATCATCTGTCAGTCACTTGCACGTCCCTAGAGCTCTTCAAAGTGCATTTATAAAGTAAGCTAAGAACCAAAAATTATTTAAGAAATATTAAATATTATTTAAATTACTCATATTTTTACTGGTATCTTTATAATTACATGATTGTTTTTAAAAATGTGTTTTATTTTTATACACAAACGTCGTTTTTATGTTAAAAAATTTGACGTTTTAAACATAAATTTTGGGTTGTAGCTGTCTTCATAAAACGTTCGGTAATGTCACAGGTATCAAGCTATATTTTACAAGGTATAACGTGTTGTCACTTGAAATAAGTTCTCATCTTCGCAAGAAGATTGTTATAACTTCAATATCTCTTATGACTATAAGAAATATTGAAGTGGTTTATTAAATAATCATAGTCAAGTCGTTAATTTATTCAATAGCTAGGTTGGCCGTGCTATGATAGACTTGCCTGTCAGAAACACAGCGCAGATGTAGGTTAAATAAATAAATAAAGATTATTCCTTAATCTATATTTATTTATTTAACCACTTACAACTATCATTACAGGAGCTTACCTAATGCAATAGTGTAGTAAATAAACATAATATATACCTATTGTATCATTCCCGTGTCACAATTAGTTACCGTACTCCTCCGAAACGGCTGGACCGATTTTGACCAAATTTTATTAAGTATTCAGTATGGCTGAGAATAGGGAAAGAAATTAAGTCATAATAAGGTGAAAATAAATGTTTTCTTTAGAAAACTCCCCACTCTTTTATAAAACTCATTACGACATAGATATCGATAAAATACAAAAGACCACCCATGTAAAGTCATTCTGACAAACGTTACAGGTCAACTTATCAAGCTATATTTTACAGACTATAGGTTGGGGAAGAAGTCTTTTCGTATTATAGTATGTATGAACTTGTAATAAAATCTTTTTGGCTATAGTATTTGTATCTGGCTGGTTTTGGTATAATTGAAAGTTAAAATTTTAGAGAACATAATTCCAAATTCTAATTAAGAAAAAGTGTGATTTTCATTTGTTTTTCGTCATGATGAGTGAATCTAAAGAAGAAATTCGATATATTTTAAAATTTTATTACAAAAAAGGTAAAAATGCAACGCAAGCCGCGAAAGAAATTTGCGATGTTTATGGACCTAGTGCAATGTCTGTGAGGGTAGCTCAAATTTGGTTCAAACGTTTTCAATCCGGAAATTTTGATATCAAAGATGCACCTCGCTCTGGTCGCCCTAAAAATCCCTAAAACACCCTAAAAACCACCATAAAAGAGTTTTGGCGCTTTTGAAAAAAGCTGGATACACAAAAAAGCTCGATATTTGGGTACCTCACGAGCTCACTGAAAGAAACCTAATGAACAGTGTATGAGTGTACTCATTTATGATTCTTTATTACGACGTAATGAAATCGAATCATTTTTGAAGAAGCTGATATGTGGTGATAAAAAGTGGATCACCTACGACAAGAACGTGCGAAAAAGGTCGTGGGCAAAGGCCGGTCAGGCTTCACAGACTGGCGGAACCCGGGTTAACCGAGTGATGTTGTGTGTGTGGTGGAATTAAAAGGGCATTATTTATTATTAGCTATTACCACCAGGCAGGACTATCAATTCTGAACTCTACTGCGAACAACTGATGAGATTAAAGCAAGAAGTTGAGAGACAGCGGCCAGAATTGATCAATCAACAGAAGGGGTGTGGTGTTCCATCATGATAACGCTAGACCTCACAAATCTATAGCCACTCAGCAAAAATTAAGAAGTTTGGCTGAGAGGTGTTAACGCATCTGCCGTATAGTCCTGACCTTGCACCTTCAGATTTCCACCTGTTTCGGTCTCTTCAGAATTCTTGAGGCAGGTTAAGATCACGAGAGGACTGCCAAATCCATTTGTCGCGGTATTTTGATGAGAAGTCCCAAAATTTTTATAGCAATGGGATCATGTCCCTACCTACAAGATGGTAAAAGGTTATGTAACGAAATGGTACATACATACTTTAGTTAAATGTTAATAAACTATATTAAATACTTTAAATAGTTAAAAAATTAAAAAAAAAATACGAAGAAACTTTTTCCCCAACCTATTATTTTTCATCCCCATTTTTTTTGCGAATGAAGTCTTAGGTATCAGCTAGTTTTTAAATAAAAATTAAATCATCAAATTGTTTTCATGTTTTATTGATTTACAAAACTCAACAGTATAAAATAACTTATTTAACGCTCGGCATATTACTTAAGGCATATTCACACTTTAAAGCATTCGTATTTGCCAATAGTACAAATATACGTAAACGAGGACGGTGCTATCTTTGTTTTGACATCTACAGTAAATGCTTAAATAAATATCTAAACAACAATCATATCTATATTAAATACTGTCAGGCTTTGATATTTGTAGCCTCGAGAAATTATTACATGATACTTGGAAATTAATTAAAAAATAATTGTTTTTGTTGAACAAATGTAAACTTTATAGAGTTTTCCCTGAGCCTCATTATTATGTACTTGATATGCGACTTGAAATGCATATTGAGCAATATATCAAATAGGAATGTTTTATATACAAAAATACAGACATATTTACAAGACACTTCAGATATGCATTATTGCTCAATATATTGACATACTTTGTAAGTCTTATCCTTATTCATGTGTATATAATATTTAATAAAATAGATAACAAATATGTATTTTCTTAGTGATATAAATTTATTCCTAGAAGAATTATAACAATATTCAACAAAGGTCTTTTTTATTTACTACTTACTACAAGCTAGTAAACAGCTATGTACCGCCCGCCCTGCTAGCGGTGACATATCGCTATTGTATGTATATCCAGATGAACTGTTAAGGTATAATTATTAAACTCTTTAATTTATCTAATAGGAAAGCTTCTCATTTGGTATAGTTAGTTATATGAGCTGCATGGCCACGGTATGTCAGAAAGTCAGAATATATCTAAAAAGGTGAGTAACACTGCTTAAAAGTAGTTCTCAAAAATATTTTTGTGACGTGTACGTATACGAATAACTATTTTATATCAGCACAATCTAAAAATATTTGCCTATACTAATATCAAAATTATAATACAGTTCAGAATATTTGGCACAAGTGGTTTAAAAGTATTGCTTTAGGAAGACTGTTCTAGATATTATAGTATTACGTATTAGGACTAAGACAAGTGATACGTGTTGTACTAATGAATGGAAAATAAAACTTCTGTAAACACGTGTAAATAAACCTTAACAAGTCACAAGCCAGTTTCTCGAATGCTGATCAACACAAAAAAGTAGTTGATCGTTTTTCACAAATATAACTCCTTATAAGTTTTTCAATGCTCAATTTAAACACTTTATCAGTTGTGTTGTGGTTACACAATAAATTACAGTAGTGATCAGTTTATTTGAAAACGGTTTAAATTGGTCAGTCTTCGAGGAACGTGGAAGATCTACTGGAGATTATTTACGCAGTCTTTTGGTAAACATCACAGTTTACATCCAAAGGTCCTAACTCTTTTTAAAAATCGATAATGCATCTCGTCATGGTTTGGAGATGCTCTAGTGCAAGGGTGCATTTGCAATTAAGTAAAAACCTTGCTCTTTTTCGAATAGAAGTAAATACATTATATAACATAGACGCTTCTACATTATAGGCGAATTTAAGCTGGGTCCAGTTGAAATTATTCTTGATTAGATCGTTGTTGTCTAAATAATAATAATGATTAGGTAGTGATGTAGTTCCCCGGCTGGGCTGGTGTGTGCGCGGTCAGAAGAGCGCGTGTGCGGGCAGGATGCGCACGGGCGCGGGGCGCGGGCCGGCGCTCTCCCACGCCAGCACCACGCCCGACGCGAAGCACCCGAACAGCAGCTGCGAGTCGCTGCTGTACGTCAGGCTGGGACACAACAACACACGTCAGACTGACACGGTACATACTGATTGATAGGTATAAAGTAGACTCGTAGCGTGTCAACAAATTAATGTTAAACAGGATTCGAGCCGAGCTCTTCGCACAGTAATGCAGTACCTGAGCAGCGGCGAGCGCGTGTCGGGCGGCGGGATGTAGAGCAGCGCGCGCAGGTCCCAGGAGGAGAACAGGCGCACGCCGCCCGTGTCCAGGCCGGCCGCGATGCCGTTCACGCTCACGCCCTCTGGCGCGTTCGAGTAGCAGATGCACGTCACGCGCTCGCACACCTTCACGCTGCCTGCAATCATACAATTTTACGTCAAGAATCGGAAATTTCACGAGGGATAGCCAGAAGTTGGAGACACTAACCGACAAATCTCGCATTAACAGTATGGACTCTGATCAACGAGTTATATTTATAGGCGGCCTCTTTCTCGTACGCCTCCATGTGGTCATCATCGGGCACGTCGGGCGTGCCGTCAGTGGTGACGTCACTGTTGTTACTCTTGTTGTTGTTGTTGCTGCTGTTACTGGCCTTCATGTCGTGTACCGAGGCCACATCGCAGAGTGTCTCGCTGATGGTCACGTGCGTCACTGACAGCATATCCCGGTTGGGCAGCGTACGAATGTATGTCAATCTGTGAGGAGGAGAAAGAGATATTGAATCTATTACGGGGCAATTATAGAAAAATGAAGTTTTTTAAAACTTGATTCAACGTGAACACCCAATAAAAGAGAGAAGGTCCTGGGAGCGTGTAACGTACTGGTTGAGGTCCCAGAGCACGATCTTGCCGTCGGTGCTGGCGGTGACGAGCAGCGCGGCGCGCGCGCAGGCGTAGGCGGCGCTGATGGGCTGGTCGTGCGCCAGCAGCGCGCGCCGCTGCACGCGCGCCGCGCCGCCGCGCTCGCGCACGCGCAGCGCCAGCACGCGCCCCGACCAGTGCCCCAGCAGCGCCAGCCCGCCGCCGCCCGCGCCCGACGTGCACGATGTCACCACTTTCGTGATCTAACCGATCGAACAACACACGTTATTCATGTATTATGTTAAATATATTTTTTTGGGTCGGGTGCTTTCGATGTTATTAATGAAATGAAATTTCGAATGAACTCACTTGATCCAGGGCACACACTTGTAGCAATAAGTCTGGTCTCGCGTCACGTCTGCGTTTTAATCGTACTATGTTGTCCGAGTGGCCCCACGACAACAGCGCTAGAGGCGGTTGTCCATTGTTAAGTGTGTTGTTCGATGTGGACTCCCCTGTAACAGATGTAAGCTAGTAAGAAGGAATCATGACAGCGGCGCGGGTGTGGCGGGGGGTGCGTACCGTGCATGGCGAGCAGCGCGGCGGCGCGCGGCGGCACGGCCACGCTGCGCGGGTGCGGCAGCGCGTGCAGCGCGGCGGCGCCGGGCAGCGCGCGGCGCGCGGCGGGCGCGGGCGGCGGCAGGCCGGGCGCGCCGCACCAGCGCCCCCAGCGCGCGCCCGCCACGCCGGCGTACACGGGCGGCGCGGGCGCGGCGTCCGCCAGCTCCACGCTCGCGTGCGGGTGCGGCGCGCGCAGCAGCTGGCGCGGCGCCTGCCCGTACGTGCGCACCATGGCCGCGGCCGCCGTGCGGTCCACCTCGTTCTCCAGCGCCGACGGGTCGAACCCGTAGTACGTCTGCCATCACACACCCTCGTTAACATCGACACGACTGATGCCTTTACAAAAAAGTGTAGCGCTTAGTACGCTTACGCAAGCCGGGAAGACGTTGATGGCGTCGAGCGCGGCCTGTCCGGTCTGCTTGTAGCCGAACACGAGGTCCACCCAGTGCGGCAGGTGCTCGGTGACGTAGGGCGCCTCGAGCGCCTGGCGCTGCACCAGCGTGAACAGGCGCGCGTCCGCCGCCCACGGGGGCAGCTCCACGTCGTCCACGCCCGCACCGCACTGACGCTTACCCAGGTTCAACCCTACACAAATACAGTTTAAAGGTGTCTGCCCACCATCCAGTAACATACCATGACCGTACTAGGACCGTTCAGACTAAAACGTCCTTGTGGTGTTCGGATATAAAGAATAGCGCCACCCCATATCCTCCACTGGGTGTCGTAAAAGGCGACTAATGGACCTTAAGACCTAGTGCACTGTACCAAGCACCTTGGGTCACCCGAATGGTGGCGGGTAAACAACCAACAATCGCATTCCCAAAGAGGGTTAGTGTCAGGCAGGCGGCCGACTATAAAACCATAGCCAAATCCATTAGCAACATGTTTAGAAAAAAAACATGTTGCGCCGACCCCAAGTAAAATGGGATAAGAGCAGGAAGATGATGATAGTTCACTACGAACATATTGCGGTTACTTCCGGTAACCCGACATTCATCATATATTACGCACCTTCGTTGTTGTGGAACAGCTCAGGCAAGTAAAACAACTCCGGTATGAGCTCCTTGACGTCGGTCGGCGAGTCGTTGGTGATGAGCCGCCACGTCGTCGCCAGCGAGTGGAACGTGCGATCCGGCATGTCGAAGTTATTGTCTGATCATCACAATGCACGTATTAATAGATACGAAGTGTTTTGACTTCGGTTGTACAAAGTACAAAAATAAGAAAACATACCTTGATAGTTAAGAAAGAGTTCGGTGAAAGGCGGCAGCCGCACCAGGTAGTGCAGCACTCCTCCCGAGTTGGAGTACAGCGAGGCGTAGTGGTGAGGCTGCCGCGACAGCAGCGGGCTGCAGCCCTCGTGCCGGGCTGACTTCAGGTCCTGGCGGGAATCGATTACATTACGATTATATAGTACATCGCCTTCAAATCAAGGCGATTCATAAAAAAACCATTTATAAATAAAACATGGCGATTTCTCCATGAAAGTTACCAATTTGAAACTGTTTTTTTACTTGCGAAATGTTGAAGGTAACTAGTCACTTAAATTACCGTGATACTCACATTATAAATACTAATATAGTGTTGTTCCCTATTTTTATTCTGAATAGCCATGGGTTTGCTGAGGTCCCTGAAGGAGGCGGGGTCGTTAAGGTCGAGAATCCTGGAGCTGTAGTCCGCGATGACGAAGGGCAGCACCGGGTACTGCATGAGGTCGTTGTACGAGCGCCCGCCCAGCCCGTTCAGACGCATCAGGTACTCCCAGTTCGTTATGCTACCGTTCCTCCATTGCGTCATGGCTTCCGTTAACGTGTCCGGTTCGATTCTGGGCAGAAGAATGTAAGTTTATTCGTTAGACTAGGGCAGCAGGTTAGCATCCAGTCGGTGTGCGGTGAGTGCTTGCGCACCTGGCGGGCGGGTGCGGCGAGGCGGCCAGCGCCTTGAGGAAGGCGGCGCGCTCGTGCGTGTCGCGGAAGGCCAGCAGGAGCGCGTGGCCGGAGCGCAGGAACAGCTCCACGGCGCGCTCCTGCAGGCACCAGCGCCGCGACGCCACCTGCACCACCGCCTCCAGCGCCCAGCTCTGCGCGCAGCCCGCCGCCTGCACCTCCGGGATGTACAGCCTGCACCACGCAAACATCTCATTAATACTACTTTTCTTTTCTACATACTAAAACTACGTTATAATATATTCTGATAATTTTTGTGCTTGTATAACCATAACAGTAGGATGGTAAATAAGACTTAGTTTCTTTACTGCAGCCTGGAGATTTTTTACCAATTCTACAGTTAACTTGAGCACAGGGTTGAGGGTTAGGCGGTGGATACCTGTCCTTCCTTGGCAGCTGCTGCGGCGCGTCCTCGGGCACGAAGTGTATGCAGCGGTCGCTGAGCAGCAGCTCGCCGTCCAGCTCGGAGGCCACGGTGACGCAGGTGACGCGCGCCATGTAGCCCACGGTCTCGTGCAGCTGCAGGCGCGCCACCAGCCCGCCCCGCACCGCGCCCCAGCCCCCGCGCGCGCCCACCACGCCCCCGCAGGGCGGCGCGCCCCGCGACGCGCTCTCTGCAACACACACACGCTCACTGCTTACCGCGCCCCGCGAGTGCTCACCGGCTCACCGGAGCTGCGACTGCTCACCGGCTTTATGTCGATGCTGCGGCTTGAGGAACTTGGGGTTGATATGCAGGTGCGCGCGACGTAGCCTCACGCGCACGCGGCCCGGACCCTCCGTGGGGTCCAGCTGCCAGGACGATGGGTACGAGCGAGGATCGTGCCACACAGCTGTAAACACATTGACAGTGTTAGATTGACACCCTCAATACGCTGAGGTAGTGGAGCGGCACCACACTGTAATTAATTTGAGCTTTACGACAGTAAAAAAAGAATATTTTTTTATGCTATCAACAAAGCGTCACATCAAAACATGTCAAAAGACAAGACTTCAATGTTCAAGACCCAAAATAGAACTTAAAAGCGTTTTGTATTATCATGAGTGGGGGCTGAAATAGTGGAGTTTGGTCTCGTACCTTGCTCGTGCGTGTAGGTATCGATGAGGCGCTGCCAGGGCCTGCGCGGCGGCGGCCTGCTGCGCATGCGCGCGGCGCAGGTGCTCCATGAAGGCCTTGCGCTGCGCGTTCTGCGCGTCCACCACGCCGCGCGTCACGCACATCGCGCTCTCCGTCACCTTGGCCCGCCAGCCCGTCCTTGCTCCACACCACTCTAGAGCAACCGAAATCATAGTTTGTGATGAAATGTGTGTATGATGTGTTGTGGTTGGAGCAGGTGGCGTGTGTCACTGACTTGGCGAGCAGCGCGCGCGTGCGCTCGGCCCGCCTGGCGCGGCGCTCGGCGTCGTGGCGCAGCAGCGCGGCGGCCTCGGGCGCCCAGCGCGCTGGAGGCCAGGCGCTCGGCGAGCGGCGCCTGCGTGCCCACGGCCCAGCTGCGCGCCCAGTCCGTGATGGCCAGCTCCACGCCGCCCGCGCCGCGCTCCGCCGCGCCGTGCACGTACTTCAGCGTCGTCAGCAGGTACACCGACAGCTACACAACATACATGGGACAAACTTATTATTGACGACCTATTGCAAATAATTTATTAAAAATATTTTAACTGTTAGAACTTCATTTAAAAATTGAAGTTTGGTTAAAGTTGTTTCAATTAGAAATGGCAAATAAAATACTTTTCTATTTTGATATGAATTTAGTATAGGATATGTGTGCGTGTACCTTCCTGAGCTGCGCGGGGTCAGTGGGCGTGAGCACGTGCAGCACGGGCGCGGGCGCGTGGTAGAGCGCGCGCAGCAGGGGCGGGCTGCAGCGCGCGCGTGCCGGCCGCCGGCGCCGCCGCCCACCAGAACAGCTCCTGCAGCGGGCCCGCCCAGTCCGCGCCCCCGGACACCCACCACTTGGGCCGGCTCGCCGCGCTGCCGCTCACCGCTACACGAACGACATCGTATAATTTCAATTTATAAAAAAAAAAAACAAATAAATTGAAACGAGGACAGCGAATGTCAGAAGTAAAATTAATTTTGATGACGTTTTTTGTTATTATCACAAAAAGTTTGGTGATACAATCGAATATGTTTGTCTGTTTATATTTGAACGCAGTGGGATAATTAGTAAGGGGTAGTGTTTACCGAGCAGCAGCGTGGTTGAGAGCAGGCGGTCGAAGAGCTGTCCGCTCGGCGAGCACGGGCTGGTGGCGGGTCGTGCGTGAGCAGGAAGCTGACGGCGCGGCGTCACGGCCGCCACGTGCCGCGCCGCCAGCTCGCCGCGCTCGCCGCGCGCGCCCTCGCCCAGGGACACCGCCGACGACAGCACTGAACACGTACCACACATACACGCATTACACATTATATACAAACATTCTAATATTACCTCAGTGACAAGAAAACTTTTATAATGTGAGTTTTATTTCAGAATGGCAAAAATATCTTAAATGAATAGTCAAATGACTGAACACTGTTGTTTATTTCCACGTTAACTGCCAAGTTCAATCATTTGACTTAAAACTAGTTCTGTAAGTAGAGTTCTGAAAAATATATTTTGTTCATGCAAGCAATTGTCTATTTCGAGAGATATGTTTGCTTTTCCATATAACTTCGTTCTTCTGAAGAAATTTTTAAATTGAACCTATTTTTCTTTTTCTGTTTTTTTCTTTTAAGAAAAAATAAAATTAATATGCACTGAACGGCATTTGAGATCCATCCAGGCACTAAGCAGTAAGCAGCAGTTGTGTGATCGTACCGGTGGTGAAGTAGTTGTGCTTGGCGCTGGCGGTGTAGGAGCAGTGCAGCTTGTCCTCCAGATGGTCGAGCTGCGCGTTGTAGAGCGCCACCTGCGCGTCGCGCGCCACTCGCGCCACGCCCGCCGCACCGCCCGCGCTCATCTCCACGTACGTCAGCATGTGGTGCAGCTCGGATATCGTCTGCCAACACACACATATATATTAATACAATTTGTTTCTACATGGATCAGAGTGTCAGCTGTCCTGCATGGGATCAGAGTGTTGGGCCACAAAAGGGATGAATGAAAGACAATTGCATGCAACAGAAATGAGAATGTAAGAGGAATGTGCGGTGTTACGAGAGCGAATAGAGTACGAAATGAGTATATAAGAAAAAGTTTGAAAGTGGCACCGGTAGCAGAAAAGTTTCGTAGTAACCGGTTGTCATGGTATGGCCATGTCATGCGGAGAAAAGAGAATCACGTAGTTAGGATGGTTGCCTAGACATGAATGTGGATGGATATAGAGGAAGAGGACGACCAAAGAAACGATGGATGGATTGTGTGAAAGATGATATGGATGCAAAGGGTGTTGCTTGCGAGATGACGTCAGATAGGAATGTATGGAAGAAGAAGACATGCTGCGCCAACCCAAAGTAAAAATTGGGATAAGGGCAGGGGAATGATGATCGTTGAAACATATGTGAACATGTCGCACCTGCATGCTGTGTTGCGAGGCGAGCGCCTTGACGGCGACCCTGTTGAGCAGGTCGTGCAGGTCCTGCAGCAGCAGCTCGCGGCCCTCGAAGCCGGCCGCCAGCAGCCCCACGCCGCGGATACTGCGCACCACCACCTCCACCAGCGACACCTCGCTCAGGAGCTTCAGAGACGCCTGTGTAGTTATGGAGTTATGAGGTTGAAGCTGTGATAGCTTAGTGGCAAGACCGTAGGACTGCTAAGTCAGAGGTCTTGAGTTCGATTCCCACGGCGCGCACCCGACTTTTCGAATGTTGTGTGCGTTTTAAGAAATAAAATATCACAGCTTTCGTGTTTCGGAAGGCACGTAAAAATGTAACATAGTAACACTGGCCGCCGTGCCCGAAATCGGTCCGGACACATTTTTTTTAAAAAGTTAGACAAGTGTTTTAACACTATAACGTCATTTGTAGACGATAGAAGATAGTATAAACTGAAACATGTTTCTTATAGAGCCTGTTTAAAGGACCCATTATACGTAGATATAGCTGGAGTGAGATGTCGGGGTGGTTTTGTGGTTCTATGCATGGATTTGTATGTACGAGATGTAAGTTCGGTTCCCAGCGCAGACAAATACCAAAGTGATTTATTTAAAGTTATATGAACTTTTTTAATTATTGTAAGACACCACTGGTAAATGAAAAAACAAATATAGGTAGTCCAGTCCATTTGGTAGAAAATAAGGGGGGTTACCTGGAAAGTTTTCCGGGAGTTTTGAAAATTGGGTATTTTATAGATTTCGATATGCTCTTTTTCGAATTTTAACTTTGCCACCTCGTACGACCGCCGCTCGCGCCGCCATTTTGAAAAAATGGCGCCCAGAAAACGGTTTTTTTGGGAATATCTCCTTTCTGAGGCATTTTACGAAAAAAATAATTTCTACAAAATTAAACTAGAACAAATTTCCTACACTTTATGTCTTATTCACTTTTTCATAAAATCAATAGTTTTTGGATGTACGAGCACCGCAAAGTATTACTTATTCATCTGCACCACCACGTGTTTTTTGTATATTTTTCTAAAATGTTCCATTACTGCCGCCGGTTTTCAAGTGAATTGTCACAAATAAAACAATTTTCCGTATAAGAAGCCATAGATCTAAGAACATAATCAACATTGTACGTCAATAAACGTATATTTGATGATTCAGTCTAAACTAAATATTTCTCTTAATATAGCTTTTACCAACAAATTTTTCGTTGAAGTTTCGTTTATAGTCGAGAGAAAGGGCACGATTCAAAAGTGAGATATTACCCGGACACCTACTTCTTAAAAACCGGCAGCAGTAACAGAACAGTTAAGAAAAATATACGAAACAGTCGTAGTGGTGCAAATGAACAATACTTTGCGGCGCTCGTACGTCCAAAACTATTGATTTTATGAAAAAGTGAATAAGACATAAAGTGTAGGAAATTTATTCTAGTTTAATTTTGTAGAAAACATTTTTTTTCGTAAAATGCGTCGGAAAGGAGATATTCCCAAAAAAAACGTTTTTGGGCGCCATTTTTTCAAAATGGCGGCGCGAGCGGCGGGTGGTACGAGGTGGCAAAGTTTAAAATTCGAAAAGAGCATATCGAAATCTATAAAATACCCAATTTTCCAAAACTCCCGGAAAACTTTCCAGGTAAAACTACCAAATGACTGGACTAAGGAATCTAAATTCAATTTGAATGCCACTCCGCAATCTTTGGCGAGACAGCGGACTTTCTGTCTTAATATTGCCTCTTCGAGTTTAGTTTAATTTTAAAGAGAAATAATCCGTTGTATAGGCATCATAATTGGAAAGTCCTCACAATCTATGGAACGGGTGTAGTGAGAGTGTGTCGGAGGTTGGCAGACCTTGTCGATGACGCGTCGTGCCAGCAGCGTGAGGTTGTGCGCGAGCGGCACGTCGGCCAGGCAGCACGGCAGCAGCGCCAGCAGCGGCGGGCTGCGGTGCAGGGACTCCTCTGTCACGTCCGTCCAGATGTCGTCCTGCACACAAAACGACACAAATGCAGTTTAATCAAAATCAATATCAAAGGTCATTTATTCACATTAGGCTACAATGTAGCACTTTTTAAAACGTCAAATTAATAATAGGCAGACACCCCATCGCCCACCTTTTACCGCTTCCTGTGTTTTTGCTAGGGGTTATTTGCCAGCTATTACAGTGTTACCCTTCAGGCATGCTACTTATAATTGGTACTTTGGTATCATGCTACTTATAATTGGGTATTTAACGGACTTGGATATAGTTGAAACCTCGTGTGACGGCACGTTTCAATGCAATTTTTAATGACAAGTGACGTTACTTGCTACTACTTCCATAATTCACCATCTATGATTCGTTATATCTTTGTTTTTTTTATAGATTTGATAAAAAAATACGTATCCAATGTTTTTTGGAATCCTATCTGACAGCAATTCAGGCAATTGGGTATTTCACAAAAAAAGTCTAACAAGAACTTTTTTGACATACCCAATTGCCTGAATTACAATAGCGAAGGTAATCAACGTACATCCAGTTGATCCTCGAGTGGAACGTCGCATTTTGTGAGCAGCGCAGCGCACGCGGCTGCCAGCTCCCAAGAACCTTCGTACAATGAAATCTGGAAACAAACAATTCTTATTTTACGACTTTTTTCAATACACTTGACACGATATAGTTGACATGGGGATAGTCATCAAGCAGGCTGTTTTTTGGTTTTGCTTGTTCCATGTCATAATTGTTAAACGTCTTCTTGAAAAGGAGCAGGTTCTTCTTAATCAGTTGGTATTTTTATGTTTGTTCGTGAATATCTTCATCGCTTGCTAACTAATGCTAACCGATTTCAAAATATTTTTTGGTTCTTTTTACATCAAGTAAAGCATTTACGTTTAATAAGAACCATTCTACCATCAGATCCGGAGTCCATAATAATGAAAAAATGCTATATTATTGTAAAAAAAAATGATCTAGTACCTGGTTGGCGAGGTGTATGTAGTAGTGCTGCGCGTGCAGCCGCCGCTGTGTCTCCGCGTTAGCACGTCGCGCGAGCGCGGCCCAGCGCGCGCACGGCGGCCCGCGCGCGCGCGCGCACAGCGCTGGTTGCTCAGCACCACCAGGCTCTCCGCACTCACTGCGCCACAGATCGCCTGCCACAGGACCACACACGGTTATATACCATGTCATGTAACACTTGCATTACCCCACACCATGTCGAAGAAAATATGTTTGAAAGCAGAACGGAGACACAATAACAACGAGCAATACCACTACCACAATAAGAAATGTTACATTGATGAATGTAATTAAACATGATTAAAAAACCCACCAAGAACATCGGTACGTAATGAATAAAAATTGGTATAACTCTATAAATAAAGATGAATTGAATTTATAGGTTCACATGGTATAAAATACTAGCGACCTACCCCAAGATTCGCAGGGGATGCAATACTTAAGATTATAATGTTTGACTCAATAACATTATGTGGAGTCAAGTAATTTTCAATGAAATCTGAGAGGGACAGCGCGTACGCAGTCCCATCACTACCAAAAATTACACGTCCGAGTTATCCACATTAGGGATAATCGCAAGGGTCAACCCGCCCGCAGTGCAATGGGAAGGTCTCGCCCTGGGAGAACCGCCTACATGATCACGGTTTCTCCTACGCCAGGTAAGTATGAGTTCACTAAGGCCGCCTCGGGTAGTCATTTGGTCGCGGAAAATCTTAACACCGCCATTCAGAAAACGAGTGTCAGAGCACAACTCCATCTATCGAATGAAACTGTACTAAAGTAAGTTGTACTGTCATAGGTCACAGTGTCATGGCGGCGCGCGGGGTAATGTCACATTTGACAGTTTGTTTACGCCATGCTAAATCATAACAAAGTGACAGATGTCAGACTTTAACCAACTGTGTATTAAAATATTTCTTATTCGGAACGCTGAAATCAATACAAGTGCAAAATAATGATCAATACCAAATTTTCTATTATTATTCGTACGTGTGCACTATTCTGGACGATGTAAAGTTACATATAAAGAGTTAGATTATAATTAAGTTAAATTAAAGTTTGTAATAATTCATTTGTATGAATAAAAACAATGCACAAATTATCGGCGGATATCTATTATATTATGCTATAGGGAGTTGAATGCTAAAATTGAAAGCTGTTGCACAATATTTTTCTATAACTTTAAAAAAAGCACATAATTTAATAAATATTTTTCAAACGATGATATGTATAAAGTGCCATAGCTGTATGTATGTGGTAAGGAAGGCGTGTGTGTTACCTGTTGGTGCGCGTGGGTCGGGCAGCAGCGCCAGCGAGTGCCGCAGCAGGCAGCAGCAGGCCCTCGCACGCCGACCAGCCCGACGCCGCGCCCGCGCGCACGCGACGCTACGCACAGGACATTATATCGTTACCATCTTTGCACAACTAACTTTAAATTTGCATTATATCATTAAATACATCCCTTGTAAAAAGAATGATCAAAATCGGTTCATAAACGACGAAGTTATCCGCGAACAAACATAAAAACAAAACTATAATAGGCCTAAACTTTAGGCTGGATAAAAGCCTAATATTGACCTTTGTGCCAAAATAGTTATATCGTTTGTTAACATTCTAGAAATGAATACTTGATCTCAGTCATTGAGTGGTACTTTTTACAATTTACTCATGCGCATTTTTTTGATCTCTAACTACTGAGACTCAATAGATTCAGGTGGCGGTAAATTCAACTCATTTTACGGGCGAACTTGAAAATGCTCGTAAGTAAACCATAAAAAATAATTATTGAATGAATTCATTTATCTTACGACACATATATTACGAAGGAGTTATTGTTTGTGTGAGATAGGTAAGTGGCGTATGTTACCTGGTGGTATATCCCGCTGGTGTACATCTCGACGGTGGTGTGGTTGACGTCGTCCACGTCTACAACAATGTACTCGGTGAGCTCCTCCTCGCGCGCCTGCCCGCCCTCACCCGCCGCCCCCTCTCCTGCGTCCCCCACACCCTCCCCCGCATCCTCCGCCCCTTCCCCCTCCCCCGCGTCCCCCTCGCCCTCGCCCTCAGCGGAGTGCACGGTGTCCAGCTCTGCAACCGTCACCACTGCTAAGCCCTCTCAAAATACTACTTGTGCTTTTGTGTATAGCATCATGAACTACGTGATTGACTAACTTAATAAAATAAGTGTCTAAATACTCGATGTAAGTAGTTACAGAGCCAATGTTAATCATCATAGAATTTATTCTAAAGTGCATTCAAAATCTAAATCTATTTGCGCTAAGTGTGAGAGTAAGACTGCTATGTAACAAAATAGGATATTGTGCAAAATTATTAGGTGTGCTAAATCTAAACTGAAAGTTTTCACCGAAATAGATTATGTTCATACATGTACAGATAATTAAAATAGGTGGTAAGAGCAAAATTACCGAAAACCTAACGGAAAATTAATTTATATTCTCTAAAGCCTTTTTAGGCGTATTAAAAAACAAGGCTGAAGGTATAGGAACTTTTTGTACACTTTCTCTACAGAAAATATATATTTTTTTGCACACAGATACATGTTATAAAATTTACTATTTTTTTAGATAAACTTTATCTAATTCGAGACTTACCAGGTGCAGGTGTATCAGAGTTTTCGGAAGTTGATGAAGCAGTGTGTTTCCTAAAATTAAGAAATGCATAAGCTATTAAAAAACCACACCATGTAAAATCAATATATAATCATTAAATTATTGTTCTCATTCACAACACATTACCTGCCTTCCTTAAGTTGCATATTAATCAGAGACTTCATTTGTTTGGTGGACTCTGTACTACCGCAGCTGCTGTCTATCCTATCTTCGAGCTCGTGATTATGAGCCGTATCCTTCAGTGAATTAAGACTATTGTCGGTTGTCAGATCGTCTGTGGAGGTGCTAGACGCGCTTGGCCGGTCTTCTGTTTTTTTCTTGACGCGTTTGGAAGGCCGCTTCTTCGAGAAACTCGATGAGAACTCGCTCATTTCCTGTGTCTCTGATGTGAGGAGGAAGTAGAAGTTGGCGCGTGAGTGAGTTACGAACGTATCGCTAGCCTGTTGGAAAAAATATGAGTAAGAATTATCGCTTTTCAATATGATCCAAAGACGGTCCGTAACAAACAATGCGTACTGGTTTGTGGTCATCAGCAATTCAGGTTCGACCGCGAGATCTCACATCGTCGAGACCAAGTGTAATATGTTTTGAATGTTTATAGTTCCATCAACTCCTAGCTAGGTAAGTAGGTGTGTGTATTACCTGGTGCATGAGCAGCAGGAAGTCACAGAGCAGCGCCAGGCGGTGCAGCAGCGGCGGCGCGCCCAGCAGCCCGCGCACCACCTCCACCAGCCCGCTGCTGGCCGCGCCGCCCAGCGCGCCGCACGACGAGTTCAGGAACCGCTCCTGGACATTGAACACATCAATAACTCAACCAATAATGCTTTAGACTGCACGGATAGCCGAGTGGCATAGGTCACCACGCCAATCACCACTGTGCGAGACGTGTCGCGGGTTCGATCACTCAGCACGAGCCGCGCTAAGTGGAGTGTTAGTGTGGCGTACCTTGCAGGCGAGCAGCAGATGGTCGAGCAGCGCCACGCGGCTCATCTGGTAGTGGTTGAAGGCGCGGCGCGGGTGCGCGTCCCGCAGCAGCGCGCGCACGCAGCACAGCGCCAGCGCCCAGCACGAGCCGCGCTAAGTGGAGTGTTAGTGTGGCGTACCTTGCAGGCGAGCAGCAGATGGTCGAGCAGCGCCACGCGGCTCATCTGGTAGTGGTTGAAGGCGCGGCGCGGGTGCGCGTCCCGCAGCAGCGCGCGCACGCAGCACAGCGCCAGCGCCCAGCACGAGCCGCGCTAAGTGGAGTGTTAGTGTGGCGTACCTTGCAGGCGAGCAGCAGATGGTCGAGCAGCGCCACGCGGCTCATCTGGTAGTGGTTGAAGGCGCGGCGCGGGTGCGCGTCCCGCAGCAGCGCGCGCACGCAGCACAGCGCCAGCGCCCAGCACGAGCCGCGCTAAGTGGAGTGTTAGTGTGGCGTACCTTGCAGGCGAGCAGCAGATGGTCGAGCAGCGCCACGCGGCTCATCTGGTAGTGGTTGAAGGCGCGGCGCGGGTGCGCGTCCCGCAGCAGCGCGCGCACGCAGCACAGCGCCAGCGCCCAGCACGAGCCGCGCTAAGTGGAGTGTTAGTGTGGCGTACCTTGCAGGCGAGCAGCAGATGGTCGAGCAGCGCCACGCGGCTCATCTGGTAGTGGTTGAAGGCGCGGCGCGGGTGCGCGTCCCGCAGCAGCGCGCGCACGCAGCACAGCGCCAGCGCCCAGCACGAGCCGCGCTAAGTGGAGTGTTAGTGTGGCGTACCTTGCAGGCGAGCAGCAGATGGTCGAGCAGCGCCACGCGGCTCATCTGGTAGTGGTTGAAGGCGCGGCGCGGGTGCGCGTCCCGCAGCAGCGCGCGCACGCAGCACAGCGCCAGCGCCCAGCACGAGCCGCGCTAAGTGGAGTGTTAGTGTGGCGTACCTTGCAGGCGAGCAGCAGATGGTCGAGCAGCGCCACGCGGCTCATCTGGTAGTGGTTGAAGGCGCGGCGCGGGTGCGCGTCCCGCAGCAGCGCGCGCACGCAGCACAGCGCCAGCGCCCAGCACGAGCCGCGCTAAGTGGAGTGTTAGTGTGGCGTACCTTGCAGGCGAGCAGCAGATGGTCGAGCAGCGCCACGCGGCTCATCTGGTAGTGGTTGAAGGCGCGGCGCGGGTGCGCGTCCCGCAGCAGCGCGCGCACGCAGCACAGCGCCAGCGCCCAGCACGAGCCGCGCTAAGTGGAGTGTTAGTGTGGCGTACCTTGCAGGCGAGCAGCAGATGGTCGAGCAGCGCCACGCGGCTCATCTGGTAGTGGTTGAAGGCGCGGCGCGGGTGCGCGTCCCGCAGCAGCGCGCGCACGCAGCACAGCGCCAGCGCCCAGCACGAGCCGCGCTAAGTGGAGTGTTAGTGTGGCGTACCTTGCAGGCGAGCAGCAGATGGTCGAGCAGCGCCACGCGGCTCATCTGGTAGTGGTTGAAGGCGCGGCGCGGGTGCGCGTCCCGCAGCAGCGCGCGCACGCAGCACAGCGCCAGCGCCCAGCACGAGCCGCGCTAAGTGGAGTGTTAGTGTGGCGTACCTTGCAGGCGAGCAGCAGATGGTCGAGCAGCGCCACGCGGCTCATCTGGTAGTGGTTGAAGGCGCGGCGCGGGTGCGCGTCCCGCAGCAGCGCGCGCACGCAGCACAGCGCCAGCGCCCAGCACGAGCCGCGCTAAGTGGAGTGTTAGTGTGGCGTACCTTGCAGGCGAGCAGCAGATGGTCGAGCAGCGCCACGCGGCTCATCTGGTAGTGGTTGAAGGCGCGGCGCGGGTGCGCGTCCCGCAGCAGCGCGCGCACGCAGCACAGCGCCAGCGCCCAGCACGAGCCGCGCTAAGTGGAGTGTTAGTGTGGCGTACCTTGCAGGCGAGCAGCAGATGGTCGAGCAGCGCCACGCGGCTCATCTGGTAGTGGTTGAAGGCGCGGCGCGGGTGCGCGTCCCGCAGCAGCGCGCGCACGCAGCACAGCGCCAGCGCCCAGCACGAGCCGCGCTAAGTGGAGTGTTAGTGTGGCGTACCTTGCAGGCGAGCAGCAGATGGTCGAGCAGCGCCACGCGGCTCATCTGGTAGTGGTTGAAGGCGCGGCGCGGGTGCGCGTCCCGCAGCAGCGCGCGCACGCAGCACAGCGCCAGCGCCCAGCACGAGCCGCGCTAAGTGGAGTGTTAGTGTGGCGTACCTTGCAGGCGAGCAGCAGATGGTCGAGCAGCGCCACGCGGCTCATCTGGTAGTGGTTGAAGGCGCGGCGCGGGTGCGCGTCCCGCAGCAGCGCGCGCACGCAGCACAGCGCCAGCGCCCAGCACGAGCCGCGCTAAGTGGAGTGTTAGTGTGGCGTACCTTGCAGGCGAGCAGCAGA
This sequence comes from Chrysodeixis includens, assembly GCA_941860345.1. Classification (NCBI taxonomy): domain Eukaryota; kingdom Metazoa; phylum Arthropoda; class Insecta; order Lepidoptera; family Noctuidae; genus Chrysodeixis; species Chrysodeixis includens. Next base: position 656,054 of record OW796096.1, on the reverse strand, counting down.
TGGTCGAGCAGCGCCACGCGGCTCATCTGGTAGTGGTTGAAGGCGCGGCGCGGGTGCGCGTCCCGCAGCAGCGCGCGCACGCAGCACAGCGCCAGCGCCCAGCACGAGCCGCGCTAAGTGGAGTGTTAGTGTGGCGTACCTTGCAGGCGAGCAGCAGATGGTCGAGCAGCGCCACGCGGCTCATCTGGTAGTGGTTGAAGGCGCGGCGCGGGTGCGCGTCCCGCAGCAGCGCGCGCACGCAGCACAGCGCCAGCGCCCAGCACGAGCCGCGCTAAGTGGAGTGTTAGTGTGGCGTACCTTGCAGGCGAGCAGCAGATGGTCGAGCAGCGCCACGCGGCTCATCTGGTAGTGGTTGAAGGCGCGGCGCGGGTGCGCGTCCCGCAGCAGCGCGCGCACGCAGCACAGCGCCAGCGCCCAGCACGAGCCGCGCTAAGTGGAGTGTTAGTGTGGCGTACCTTGCAGGCGAGCAGCAGATGGTCGAGCAGCGCCACGCGGCTCATCTGGTAGTGGTTGAAGGCGCGGCGCGGGTGCGCGTCCCGCAGCAGCGCGCGCACGCAGCACAGCGCCAGCGCCCAGCACGAGCCGCGCTAAGTGGAGTGTTAGTGTGGCGTACCTTGCAGGCGAGCAGCAGATGGTCGAGCAGCGCCACGCGGCTCATCTGGTAGTGGTTGAAGGCGCGGCGCGGGTGCGCGTCCCGCAGCAGCGCGCGCACGCAGCACAGCGCCAGCGCCCAGCACGAGCCGCGCTAAGTGGAGTGTTAGTGTGGCGTACCTTGCAGGCGAGCAGCAGATGGTCGAGCAGCGCCACGCGGCTCATCTGGTAGTGGTTGAAGGCGCGGCGCGGGTGCGCGTCCCGCAGCAGCGCGCGCACGCAGCACAGCGCCAGCGCCCAGCACGAGCCGCGCTAAGTGGAGTGTTAGTGTGGCGTACCTTGCAGGCGAGCAGCAGATGGTCGAGCAGCGCCACGCGGCTCATCTGGTAGTGGTTGAAGGCGCGGCGCGGGTGCGCGTCCCGCAGCAGCGCGCGCACGCAGCACAGCGCCAGCGCCCAGCACGAGCCGCGCTAAGTGGAGTGTTAGTGTGGCGTACCTTGCAGGCGAGCAGCAGATGGTCGAGCAGCGCCACGCGGCTCATCTGGTAGTGGTTGAAGGCGCGGCGCGGGTGCGCGTCCCGCAGCAGCGCGCGCACGCAGCACAGCGCCAGCGCCCAGCACGAGCCGCGCTAAGTGGAGTGTTAGTGTGGCGTACCTTGCAGGCGAGCAGCAGATGGTCGAGCAGCGCCACGCGGCTCATCTGGTAGTGGTTGAAGGCGCGGCGCGGGTGCGCGTCCCGCAGCAGCGCGCGCACGCAGCACAGCGCCAGCGCCCAGCACGAGCCGCGCTAAGTGGAGTGTTAGTGTGGCGTACCTTGCAGGCGAGCAGCAGATGGTCGAGCAGCGCCACGCGGCTCATCTGGTAGTGGTTGAAGGCGCGGCGCGGGTGCGCGTCCCGCAGCAGCGCGCGCACGCAGCACAGCGCCAGCGCCCAGCACGAGCCGCGCTAAGTGGAGTGTTAGTGTGGCGTACCTTGCAGGCGAGCAGCAGATGGTCGAGCAGCGCCACGCGGCTCATCTGGTAGTGGTTGAAGGCGCGGCGCGGGTGCGCGTCCCGCAGCAGCGCGCGCACGCAGCACAGCGCCAGCGCCCAGCACGAGCCGCGCTAAGTGGAGTGTTAGTGTGGCGTACCTTGCAGGCGAGCAGCAGATGGTCGAGCAGCGCCACGCGGCTCATCTGGTAGTGGTTGAAGGCGCGGCGCGGGTGCGCGTCCCGCAGCAGCGCGCGCACGCAGCACAGCGCCAGCGCCCAGCACGAGCCGCGCTAAGTGGAGTGTTAGTGTGGCGTACCTTGCAGGCGAGCAGCAGATGGTCGAGCAGCGCCACGCGGCTCATCTGGTAGTGGTTGAAGGCGCGGCGCGGGTGCGCGTCCCGCAGCAGCGCGCGCACGCAGCACAGCGCCAGCGCCCAGCACGAGCCGCGCTAAGTGGAGTGTTAGTGTGGCGTACCTTGCAGGCGAGCAGCAGATGGTCGAGCAGCGCCACGCGGCTCATCTGGTAGTGGTTGAAGGCGCGGCGCGGGTGCGCGTCCCGCAGCAGCGCGCGCACGCAGCACAGCGCCAGCGCCCAGCACGAGCCGCGCTAAGTGGAGTGTTAGTGTGGCGTACCTTGCAGGCGAGCAGCAGATGGTCGAGCAGCGCCACGCGGCTCATCTGGTAGTGGTTGAAGGCGCGGCGCGGGTGCGCGTCCCGCAGCAGCGCGCGCACGCAGCACAGCGCCAGCGCCCAGCACGAGCCGCGCTAAGTGGAGTGTTAGTGTGGCGTACCTTGCAGGCGAGCAGCAGATGGTCGAGCAGCGCCACGCGGCTCATCTGGTAGTGGTTGAAGGCGCGGCGCGGGTGCGCGTCCCGCAGCAGCGCGCGCACGCAGCACAGCGCCAGCGCCCAGCACGAGCCGCGCTAAGTGGAGTGTTAGTGTGGCGTACCTTGCAGGCGAGCAGCAGATGGTCGAGCAGCGCCACGCGGCTCATCTGGTAGTGGTTGAAGGCGCGGCGCGGGTGCGCGTCCCGCAGCAGCGCGCGCACGCAGCACAGCGCCAGCGCCCAGCACGAGCCGCGCTAAGTGGAGTGTTAGTGTGGCGTACCTTGCAGGCGAGCAGCAGATGGTCGAGCAGCGCCACGCGGCTCATCTGGTAGTGGTTGAAGGCGCGGCGCGGGTGCGCGTCCCGCAGCAGCGCGCGCACGCAGCACAGCGCCAGCGCCCAGCACGAGCCGCGCTAAGTGGAGTGTTAGTGTGGCGTACCTTGCAGGCGAGCAGCAGATGGTCGAGCAGCGCCACGCGGCTCATCTGGTAGTGGTTGAAGGCGCGGCGCGGGTGCGCGTCCCGCAGCAGCGCGCGCACGCAGCACAGCGCCAGCGCCCAGCACGAGCCGCGCTAAGTGGAGTGTTAGTGTGGCGTACCTTGCAGGCGAGCAGCAGATGGTCGAGCAGCGCCACGCGGCTCATCTGGTAGTGGTTGAAGGCGCGGCGCGGGTGCGCGTCCCGCAGCAGCGCGCGCACGCAGCACAGCGCCAGCGCCCAGCACGAGCCGCGCTAAGTGGAGTGTTAGTGTGGCGTACCTTGCAGGCGAGCAGCAGATGGTCGAGCAGCGCCACGCGGCTCATCTGGTAGTGGTTGAAGGCGCGGCGCGGGTGCGCGTCCCGCAGCAGCGCGCGCACGCAGCACAGCGCCAGCGCCCAGCACGAGCCGCGCTAAGTGGAGTGTTAGTGTGGCGTACCTTGCAGGCGAGCAGCAGATGGTCGAGCAGCGCCACGCGGCTCATCTGGTAGTGGTTGAAGGCGCGGCGCGGGTGCGCGTCCCGCAGCAGCGCGCGCACGCAGCACAGCGCCAGCGCCCAGCACGAGCCGCGCTAAGTGGAGTGTTAGTGTGGCGTACCTTGCAGGCGAGCAGCAGATGGTCGAGCAGCGCCACGCGGCTCATCTGGTAGTGGTTGAAGGCGCGGCGCGGGTGCGCGTCCCGCAGCAGCGCGCGCACGCAGCACAGCGCCAGCGCCCAGCACGAGCCGCGCTAAGTGGAGTGTTAGTGTGGCGTACCTTGCAGGCGAGCAGCAGATGGTCGAGCAGCGCCACGCGGCTCATCTGGTAGTGGTTGAAGGCGCGGCGCGGGTGCGCGTCCCGCAGCAGCGCGCGCACGCAGCACAGCGCCAGCGCCCAGCACGAGCCGCGCTAAGTGGAGTGTTAGTGTGGCGTACCTTGCAGGCGAGCAGCAGATGGTCGAGCAGCGCCACGCGGCTCATCTGGTAGTGGTTGAAGGCGCGGCGCGGGTGCGCGTCCCGCAGCAGCGCGCGCACGCAGCACAGCGCCAGCGCCCAGCACGAGCCGCGCTAAGTGGAGTGTTAGTGTGGCGTACCTTGCAGGCGAGCAGCAGATGGTCGAGCAGCGCCACGCGGCTCATCTGGTAGTGGTTGAAGGCGCGGCGCGGGTGCGCGTCCCGCAGCAGCGCGCGCACGCAGCACAGCGCCAGCGCCCAGCACGAGCCGCGCTAAGTGGAGTGTTAGTGTGGCGTACCTTGCAGGCGAGCAGCAGATGGTCGAGCAGCGCCACGCGGCTCATCTGGTAGTGGTTGAAGGCGCGGCGCGGGTGCGCGTCCCGCAGCAGCGCGCGCACGCAGCACAGCGCCAGCGCCCAGCACGAGCCGCGCTAAGTGGAGTGTTAGTGTGGCGTACCTTGCAGGCGAGCAGCAGATGGTCGAGCAGCGCCACGCGGCTCATCTGGTAGTGGTTGAAGGCGCGGCGCGGGTGCGCGTCCCGCAGCAGCGCGCGCACGCAGCACAGCGCCAGCGCCCAGCACGAGCCGCGCTAAGTGGAGTGTTAGTGTGGCGTACCTTGCAGGCGAGCAGCAGATGGTCGAGCAGCGCCACGCGGCTCATCTGGTAGTGGTTGAAGGCGCGGCGCGGGTGCGCGTCCCGCAGCAGCGCGCGCACGCAGCACAGCGCCAGCGCCCAGCACGAGCCGCGCTAAGTGGAGTGTTAGTGTGGCGTACCTTGCAGGCGAGCAGCAGATGGTCGAGCAGCGCCACGCGGCTCATCTGGTAGTGGTTGAAGGCGCGGCGCGGGTGCGCGTCCCGCAGCAGCGCGCGCACGCAGCACAGCGCCAGCGCCCAGCACGAGCCGCGCTAAGTGGAGTGTTAGTGTGGCGTACCTTGCAGGCGAGCAGCAGATGGTCGAGCAGCGCCACGCGGCTCATCTGGTAGTGGTTGAAGGCGCGGCGCGGGTGCGCGTCCCGCAGCAGCGCGCGCACGCAGCACAGCGCCAGCGCCCAGCACGAGCCGCGCTAAGTGGAGTGTTAGTGTGGCGTACCTTGCAGGCGAGCAGCAGATGGTCGAGCAGCGCCACGCGGCTCATCTGGTAGTGGTTGAAGGCGCGGCGCGGGTGCGCGTCCCGCAGCAGCGCGCGCACGCAGCACAGCGCCAGCGCCCAGCACGAGCCGCGCTAAGTGGAGTGTTAGTGTGGCGTACCTTGCAGGCGAGCAGCAGATGGTCGAGCAGCGCCACGCGGCTCATCTGGTAGTGGTTGAAGGCGCGGCGCGGGTGCGCGTCCCGCAGCAGCGCGCGCACGCAGCACAGCGCCAGCGCCCAGCACGAGCCGCGCTAAGTGGAGTGTTAGTGTGGCGTACCTTGCAGGCGAGCAGCAGATGGTCGAGCAGCGCCACGCGGCTCATCTGGTAGTGGTTGAAGGCGCGGCGCGGGTGCGCGTCCCGCAGCAGCGCGCGCACGCAGCACAGCGCCAGCGCCCAGCACGAGCCGCGCTAAGTGGAGTGTTAGTGTGGCGTACCTTGCAGGCGAGCAGCAGATGGTCGAGCAGCGCCACGCGGCTCATCTGGTAGTGGTTGAAGGCGCGGCGCGGGTGCGCGTCCCGCAGCAGCGCGCGCACGCAGCACAGCGCCAGCGCCCAGCACGAGCCGCGCTAAGTGGAGTGTTAGTGTGGCGTACCTTGCAGGCGAGCAGCAGATGGTCGAGCAGCGCCACGCGGCTCATCTGGTAGTGGTTGAAGGCGCGGCGCGGGTGCGCGTCCCGCAGCAGCGCGCGCACGCAGCACAGCGCCAGCGCCCAGCACGAGCCGCGCTAAGTGGAGTGTTAGTGTGGCGTACCTTGCAGGCGAGCAGCAGATGGTCGAGCAGCGCCACGCGGCTCATCTGGTAGTGGTTGAAGGCGCGGCGCGGGTGCGCGTCCCGCAGCAGCGCGCGCACGCAGCACAGCGCCAGCGCCCAGCACGAGCCGCGCTAAGTGGAGTGTTAGTGTGGCGTACCTTGCAGGCGAGCAGCAGATGGTCGAGCAGCGCCACGCGGCTCATCTGGTAGTGGTTGAAGGCGCGGCGCGGGTGCGCGTCCCGCAGCAGCGCGCGCACGCAGCACAGCGCCAGCGCCCAGCACGAGCCGCGCTAAGTGGAGTGTTAGTGTGGCGTACCTTGCAGGCGAGCAGCAGATGGTCGAGCAGCGCCACGCGGCTCATCTGGTAGTGGTTGAAGGCGCGGCGCGGGTGCGCGTCCCGCAGCAGCGCGCGCACGCAGCACAGCGCCAGCGCCCAGCACGAGCCGCGCTAAGTGGAGTGTTAGTGTGGCGTACCTTGCAGGCGAGCAGCAGATGGTCGAGCAGCGCCACGCGGCTCATCTGGTAGTGGTTGAAGGCGCGGCGCGGGTGCGCGTCCCGCAGCAGCGCGCGCACGCAGCACAGCGCCAGCGCCCAGCACGAGCCGCGCTAAGTGGAGTGTTAGTGTGGCGTACCTTGCAGGCGAGCAGCAGATGGTCGAGCAGCGCCACGCGGCTCATCTGGTAGTGGTTGAAGGCGCGGCGCGGGTGCGCGTCCCGCAGCAGCGCGCGCACGCAGCACAGCGCCAGCGCCCAGCACGAGCCGCGCTAAGTGGAGTGTTAGTGTGGCGTACCTTGCAGGCGAGCAGCAGATGGTCGAGCAGCGCCACGCGGCTCATCTGGTAGTGGTTGAAGGCGCGGCGCGGGTGCGCGTCCCGCAGCAGCGCGCGCACGCAGCACAGCGCCAGCGCCCAGCACGAGCCGCGCTAAGTGGAGTGTTAGTGTGGCGTACCTTGCAGGCGAGCAGCAGATGGTCGAGCAGCGCCACGCGGCTCATCTGGTAGTGGTTGAAGGCGCGGCGCGGGTGCGCGTCCCGCAGCAGCGCGCGCACGCAGCACAGCGCCAGCGCCCAGCACGAGCCGCGCTAAGTGGAGTGTTAGTGTGGCGTACCTTGCAGGCGAGCAGCAGATGGTCGAGCAGCGCCACGCGGCTCATCTGGTAGTGGTTGAAGGCGCGGCGCGGGTGCGCGTCCCGCAGCAGCGCGCGCACGCAGCACAGCGCCAGCGCCCAGCACGAGCCGCGCTAAGTGGAGTGTTAGTGTGGCGTACCTTGCAGGCGAGCAGCAGATGGTCGAGCAGCGCCACGCGGCTCATCTGGTAGTGGTTGAAGGCGCGGCGCGGGTGCGCGTCCCGCAGCAGCGCGCGCACGCAGCACAGCGCCAGCGCCCAGCACGAGCCGCGCTAAGTGGAGTGTTAGTGTGGCGTACCTTGCAGGCGAGCAGCAGATGGTCGAGCAGCGCCACGCGGCTCATCTGGTAGTGGTTGAAGGCGCGGCGCGGGTGCGCGTCCCGCAGCAGCGCGCGCACGCAGCACAGCGCCAGCGCCCAGCACGAGCCGCGCTAAGTGGAGTGTTAGTGTGGCGTACCTTGCAGGCGAGCAGCAGATGGTCGAGCAGCGCCACGCGGCTCATCTGGTAGTGGTTGAAGGCGCGGCGCGGGTGCGCGTCCCGCAGCAGCGCGCGCACGCAGCACAGCGCCAGCGCCCAGCACGAGCCGCGCTAAGTGGAGTGTTAGTGTGGCGTACCTTGCAGGCGAGCAGCAGATGGTCGAGCAGCGCCACGCGGCTCATCTGGTAGTGGTTGAAGGCGCGGCGCGGGTGCGCGTCCCGCAGCAGCGCGCGCACGCAGCACAGCGCCAGCGCCCAGCACGAGCCGCGCTAAGTGGAGTGTTAGTGTGGCGTACCTTGCAGGCGAGCAGCAGATGGTCGAGCAGCGCCACGCGGCTCATCTGGTAGTGGTTGAAGGCGCGGCGCGGGTGCGCGTCCCGCAGCAGCGCGCGCACGCAGCACAGCGCCAGCGCCCAGCACGAGCCGCGCTAAGTGGAGTGTTAGTGTGGCGTACCTTGCAGGCGAGCAGCAGATGGTCGAGCAGCGCCACGCGGCTCATCTGGTAGTGGTTGAAGGCGCGGCGCGGGTGCGCGTCCCGCAGCAGCGCGCGCACGCAGCACAGCGCCAGCGCCCAGCACGAGCCGCGCTAAGTGGAGTGTTAGTGTGGCGTACCTTGCAGGCGAGCAGCAGATGGTCGAGCAGCGCCACGCGGCTCATCTGGTAGTGGTTGAAGGCGCGGCGCGGGTGCGCGTCCCGCAGCAGCGCGCGCACGCAGCACAGCGCCAGCGCCCAGCACGAGCCGCGCTAAGTGGAGTGTTAGTGTGGCGTACCTTGCAGGCGAGCAGCAGATGGTCGAGCAGCGCCACGCGGCTCATCTGGTAGTGGTTGAAGGCGCGGCGCGGGTGCGCGTCCCGCAGCAGCGCGCGCACGCAGCACAGCGCCAGCGCCCAGCACGAGCCGCGCTAAGTGGAGTGTTAGTGTGGCGTACCTTGCAGGCGAGCAGCAGATGGTCGAGCAGCGCCACGCGGCTCATCTGGTAGTGGTTGAAGGCGCGGCGCGGGTGCGCGTCCCGCAGCAGCGCGCGCACGCAGCACAGCGCCAGCGCCCAGCACGAGCCGCGCTAAGTGGAGTGTTAGTGTGGCGTACCTTGCAGGCGAGCAGCAGATGGTCGAGCAGCGCCACGCGGCTCATCTGGTAGTGGTTGAAGGCGCGGCGCGGGTGCGCGTCCCGCAGCAGCGCGCGCACGCAGCACAGCGCCAGCGCCCAGCACGAGCCGCGCTAAGTGGAGTGTTAGTGTGGCGTACCTTGCAGGCGAGCAGCAGATGGTCGAGCAGCGCCACGCGGCTCATCTGGTAGTGGTTGAAGGCGCGGCGCGGGTGCGCGTCCCGCAGCAGCGCGCGCACGCAGCACAGCGCCAGCGCCCAGCACGAGCCGCGCTAAGTGGAGTGTTAGTGTGGCGTACCTTGCAGGCGAGCAGCAGATGGTCGAGCAGCGCCACGCGGCTCATCTGGTAGTGGTTGAAGGCGCGGCGCGGGTGCGCGTCCCGCAGCAGCGCGCGCACGCAGCACAGCGCCAGCGCCCAGCACGAGCCGCGCTAAGTGGAGTGTTAGTGTGGCGTACCTTGCAGGCGAGCAGCAGATGGTCGAGCAGCGCCACGCGGCTCATCTGGTAGTGGTTGAAGGCGCGGCGCGGGTGCGCGTCCCGCAGCAGCGCGCGCACGCAGCACAGCGCCAGCGCCCAGCACGAGCCGCGCTAAGTGGAGTGTTAGTGTGGCGTACCTTGCAGGCGAGCAGCAGATGGTCGAGCAGCGCCACGCGGCTCATCTGGTAGTGGTTGAAGGCGCGGCGCGGGTGCGCGTCCCGCAGCAGCGCGCGCACGCAGCACAGCGCCAGCGCCCAGCACGAGCCGCGCTAAGTGGAGTGTTAGTGTGGCGTACCTTGCAGGCGAGCAGCAGATGGTCGAGCAGCGCCACGCGGCTCATCTGGTAGTGGTTGAAGGCGCGGCGCGGGTGCGCGTCCCGCAGCAGCGCGCGCACGCAGCACAGCGCCAGCGCCCAGCACGAGCCGCGCTAAGTGGAGTGTTAGTGTGGCGTACCTTGCAGGCGAGCAGCAGATGGTCGAGCAGCGCCACGCGGCTCATCTGGTAGTGGTTGAAGGCGCGGCGCGGGTGCGCGTCCCGCAGCAGCGCGCGCACGCAGCACAGCGCCAGCGCCCAGCACGAGCCGCGCTAAGTGGAGTGTTAGTGTGGCGTACCTTGCAGGCGAGCAGCAGATGGTCGAGCAGCGCCACGCGGCTCATCTGGTAGTGGTTGAAGGCGCGGCGCGGGTGCGCGTCCCGCAGCAGCGCGCGCACGCAGCACAGCGCCAGCGCCCAGCACGAGCCGCGCTAAGTGGAGTGTTAGTGTGGCGTACCTTGCAGGCGAGCAGCAGATGGTCGAGCAGCGCCACGCGGCTCATCTGGTAGTGGTTGAAGGCGCGGCGCGGGTGCGCGTCCCGCAGCAGCGCGCGCACGCAGCACAGCGCCAGCGCCCAGCACGAGCCGCGCTAAGTGGAGTGTTAGTGTGGCGTACCTTGCAGGCGAGCAGCAGATGGTCGAGCAGCGCCACGCGGCTCATCTGGTAGTGGTTGAAGGCGCGGCGCGGGTGCGCGTCCCGCAGCAGCGCGCGCACGCAGCACAGCGCCAGCGCCCAGCACGAGCCGCGCTAAGTGGAGTGTTAGTGTGGCGTACCTTGCAGGCGAGCAGCAGATGGTCGAGCAGCGCCACGCGGCTCATCTGGTAGTGGTTGAAGGCGCGGCGCGGGTGCGCGTCCCGCAGCAGCGCGCGCACGCAGCACAGCGCCAGCGCCCAGCACGAGCCGCGCTAAGTGGAGTGTTAGTGTGGCGTACCTTGCAGGCGAGCAGCAGATGGTCGAGCAGCGCCACGCGGCTCATCTGGTAGTGGTTGAAGGCGCGGCGCGGGTGCGCGTCCCGCAGCAGCGCGCGCACGCAGCACAGCGCCAGCGCCCAGCACGAGCCGCGCTAAGTGGAGTGTTAGTGTGGCGTACCTTGCAGGCGAGCAGCAGATGGTCGAGCAGCGCCACGCGGCTCATCTGGTAGTGGTTGAAGGCGCGGCGCGGGTGCGCGTCCCCGCAGCAGCGCGCGCACGCAGCACAGCGCCAGCGCCCAGCACGAGCCGCGCTAAGTGGAGTGTTAGTGTGGCGTACCTTGCAGGCGAGCAGCAGATGGTCGAGCAGCGCCACGCGGCTCATCTGGTAGTGGTTGAAGGCGCGGCGCGGGTGCGCGTCCCGCAGCAGCGCGCGCACGCAGCACAGCGCCAGCGCCCAGCACGAGCCGCGCTAAGTGGAGTGTTAGTGTGGCGTACCTTGCAGGCGAGCAGCAGATGGTCGAGCAGCGCCACGCGGCTCATCTGGTAGTGGTTGAAGGCGCGGCGCGGGTGCGCGTCCCGCAGCAGCGCGCGCACGCAGCACAGCGCCAGCGCCCAGCACGAGCCGCGCTAAGTGGAGTGTTAGTGTGGCGTACCTTGCAGGCGAGCAGCAGATGGTCGAGCAGCGCCACGCGGCTCATCTGGTAGTGGTTGAAGGCGCGGCGCGGGTGCGCGTCCCGCAGCAGCGCGCGCACGCAGCACAGCGCCAGCGCCCAGCACGAGCCGCGCTAAGTGGAGTGTTAGTGTGGGCGTACCTTGCAGGCGAGCAGCAGATGGTCGAGCAGCGCCACGCGGCTCATCTGGTAGTGGTTGAAGGCGCGGCGCGGGTAGCGCGTCCCGCAGCAGCGCGCGCACGCAGCACAGCGCCAGCGCCCAGCACGAGCCGCGCTGTCGCACGCGCGTCCCGCCGCTGCCCTCCACCTCCCACGTCAGCTCCTGACACACACGAAGCTAGTGTAATGCTCAGCCTAGCCAGTTTCTTTCGGGACTAACATAAATCACATGTTTTTAACCTGTTCGGTATCGAGATGTCTCCAAGCGTTAGCCAGCAACACGAGCAGCTCAGGCTGGAGTACGACGGCATCAGTGCGCGAGGCTAGCTGCAGACTGTCCCCACACGAGCTTAAGACGGGGCTGCTGCACGCTTCGTCCAGGATCACCTAGTACATGGAGACATTGTAAATGAGCACATGACTTGACAGGCGTTTGAGAGTGCGTGTGTGGTGTAGCGCACCTTGAGCAGGTGATGGTCGACGCGCGCGCTGGGCGCGGCCAGCACGGCCAGCAGCATGTCGGGCGCGTCGTGCGCGTACAGCATGGCGTGCAGGCGGTTGTCCACGCGGCACGCGCGCAGCACGATGCTCAGCGCCAGCGCCTGCTCGGCCGCCGTGCCCTCCAACTCAACCACCTAAAGGGAAATACCGACATAATCTTATACAGTATGTATATTTGAACGACGGACTTATTGAAGGAGGGTGGTCAGTATTCGATTCTCGTCCCAAATATGTATTTTTCATATAATTAATCTTTTCGATTAATATGAAAAATACAGTATTTATGAACACAGAGCGCAAAATGCCTAATATCACGCGCCAAACACGTGCCTCTCCTGTCGCTAAGGCAGCGAGCGCGCAAGCCCCGCCCCTTTCCTTTGTGATGTCGCCCCCGCGCCCCCCGCTCTGCTGACCGAGAGACCGCCAGTCTATGCGCACGCGCCGCTGCTTTCGCATTGCGTAATCATTCCCGTTTACCAAATTCGCGTAAAGTGCATTTCCTAGTGTTAGGTACCTACCTAGTGTGTAGTGTAATAATGTCGTCGCAGTATTCTAATGAAGAATGTTGGGATATGGTTCGTGCTTACGCGCTATCAAATGATCGTGTGCGAGCTGCAGTCAATTTGTACAGAGAAATGTACCCCAACAGCAAATACCATCATACAGTTTGATGCTAGGTGTTAACCAGCGTCTACGTACATATCATGGGCAGTTTACCGTGCCGACGCATGCTCAAGGACGAGGAGCGGCGCCACACCCAGTAGTACCTACAACATGCCATCCTCGAAGAAAACCCACAAGAAAGTACTCGAAATGCTGCAAGGCGTTTTGGTGTTTCACACATGACTGTGTGGAAAATCCCTACGTAACGCGACAGGACGCTTATCAACATCGCTTCAGTGTAAATGTGTGGGCAGATATTTTAAATAACAATTTAATAGGCCCATATTTTATTGATGGACGATTTGACAGTGTATCATATTTAAACATTTTAAATAATGTAGTGAGTGAGATGTTGGAAGAAGTGCCATTAAATATCTACCGGGACTTGTACTACCAACATGACGGAGCGCCCGCTCACTATCAGGTGCGCGTACGTGAGTACCTAACATTACATTCATTTTGGTGACAAGTGGATAGGTCGTGGCGGGCCCGTGCCATGGCCCGCACGCTCGCCAGATCTCACTCCGTCAAATTAATCGTCGTAAATACTCAAATTATTAACCGTTGTAAATAGGTGTGATTACATTTTATAAATACGCCAAAAATACGATAGTGCGTCACGTCTTATGAAATTTTACATTGCAGAATGTTTATAGTTTGATGTACCTAGATATTTTTGCCTGTCCTAAGCCAGATTTAAAGTATGAAGGGAAAATGCATTCATACCTACGTCGGCGTCGGTCATTGACCGCGCATATGCTCTGCGCTTATCGCAAGGTTGTTAAAACGTTGCGATGTTTTTAGGACATTTTATGGAACGATTTTGTTCGTCATTAATTAGTGTTTTTTTTTATTATTTATACGTTTATTGGTGAAGTCTATGCATAAACTATTGGTGGTTTGAATAAGTCCGTCGTTCAAATATACAAATCTGTACTATCATCATTTTGTTTAATGAGATTGACAACTATAAAAATTTACCTTGAAAACCTGATCATAATATGACAAAATCAATGTACATCTACCTATACTTATTAATTGAAGCCTAGAGCTATGTGAGAAGACAGTCGTACCCTGGCGTAGAGGTAGAGCAGTACGTCGGAGCCGCCGAGCATGTACAGCGCGGGCGTGATGCCGCGGTGCCGGCTGGCCAGCGCGGCGCCCGCCCACGTGGTGAACAGCGTCTCGGGGATGGACGCGGCCCCGCCGCGCCCCCCCGCGCCCGCGCCCGCCAGCCCCGCCGGCGACGACACGCGCCCCGCGAACACTGAGGGCGGGACCCACTGGTTAGCTGGCGCAACCAAACACACAAACTTACTCGCACACAGATAACGTTTCATCATTGAGGAAATAAAAATTTTGAAAGCTGGTTCAATCAGATAAAGATATTTTTTTTATTATTCCCAACATTCAAAGTTAGAAATTGTTATGTTTACTTACCAGTAGGTAGTGCAACTGTCTGATGATACAAGTTCATGATGTTCGGAGAGCTTGCAGTGAAGGTTAACAGCAAGTTGTCATGTAGCTCACGGAGAGCTGTCGTCGATATTTCAAATACCTACGAATGAAACAGTCTTTTATAAAGCGTGAATAGAATAGAATAGAATAGAATTGAATTGAATTGAAATAGAATAGAATAGAAAAGAATAGAATAGAATTGAATTGTGAATTACAATACTAACAAAGGTAATTTAAGGTGGGTACGGTAACTAACCTGATCCCAGTCTATATTAGAATCCAGTACGTTTGGTGTTAAAAGCAGCGGGTAATTGGGTGATTCGCAGCGCACCTGTTACACAATCAAAAGTTAAGTCATCATGTGATTGATCCTGTGACTCTTGACCTCCTGCTGATGTGGCAGGAGGCACAAGGTTATGTGGTGTGGTACCTGACAGGCGTGGTCGGGCCCGTGCGCGGTGAGATGCAGCGCGCAGTAGTTGTTGAGCACGGGCGCGCGGTATACGCTGGCGCCCGCCAGGTGGTAGGCCCCGCCCCCACCGCCCGCCGCCCCGCCTCCCGGGGCCCCACCCCCGCGCGCGCTGCCCAGCAGCACGCTCGTCGCTGTCACCTTGCGCACCAGGATGCCTGGACCACACAACACAGTTGTTCACTCTTGGGCCGCGTTCCGATCGTTCGACACACACATACATGATTTCACATAGCCGGAAAAAGATCTAATTCAAATATGAATAACAGCCTAAACCACATACCTTGAACGGGCAGCGACACCGTCTCACATTCATATCCATTGACGAAAAGCGTCACCTGCGAAACGAAACACAATAATTAATAACCAAGAGCAAACATAACAGTTTAAACATGATCTCGTTTGAAAAGATTCTAAGCGTCACCTGTATGTAGATGTGCCTCTTGTAGACGAGTTCCTTGACGTTGAGCACGAGGCAGTTCCACTGTCGCGGCGGCATGTCGCTGGCGGCGCGCGCCTCGCTCACGATGCGGTTCATGCTCAGCTCCGGCCGGGACAGCCGGAACGTGAATATACCTGACATAACAATGACAATTTAACAAAAGAACATCAAGAATAATGATTCGTTTATAGCCAACGATAGGAGGAAAATTGGAAAAGACAGAGGCCTATGCTGAGTGTACCATACCTGTGTTAGTATCGAGCCACACTTCCAGCATGAGCGACTCGTGTCCTATAGATATCACGTGCGACAGTTCCGTTGGTTTGTTCGGCACTTCTTTTTTCGGTGACTTCTTACTGGAATTATCGGTGTCCGACAGTTCGTCATTTAACTCGTCTGCGTCGTCTGAACAAAAAAGTTAAATATTAAAAGCATAATATATTTAAACAATCATTTCAGTGCTACCGGTAACACTTTTGTTCATTGATATTTTGGACTTTGGACAGAAGTGTGGCAATCCTCATGGACACACTGCATCGAGAGACGCATTCTGGGCAGTGCCGGACTTTTACCAGTTAAAATCACACTCCTGATAAGCAGAAAAGTCCCCTGCCATACAGGTTTCGCAGAGACTTTTATGGGGCTTAAGTTTTCTTTTCAGGTTTCAAAATTTGAATTTCAGTTAACTAATAAATAATGTTTATCGATGTTTGTAAGGTACAGAAACTCCTTGATGTGTAAAGTATATCGTGTTTAGAGTTGTTTTGTACATCTTGAGGTGATAGGTATTACTAGAGGAAGCAGTTCGGCATGTATCGTACCGTTGGGCGGTCTGCGGGGCGTGTTGAGCCACAGACACAGTGCGAAGCCCGCCAGCCACGGCGCCCAGCCCGCGCCCTCCACGCCGCAACGCAGCGCGTGACACGACCACGGGGAGCGGACGCCTGGGACACAGATAGGAAGACGTTACTTAGACAAGCATGTAAGAAGAAAGAAAGAACAAGAAATTTATTTATTCGCCTAAAAAATTACAATAATTACAATAGCTTTTGGCAGCAACCCTTAAACTACACTATAGCCTGTATCTTGAGGAAATCGGAATTTGTAACCATTTAATACGGCCAGTACAAATAGATAAATATATTTTATTCACTTAAGGCGATCTCCAGCAAATGCGTTCAACGAGTGTATGCGGCATGATAACGCTACGTATGCGGCGTTTTCACAGTAGTGTAATGAACTGTACACGTTTATTGAAAGCCTACAACCCTAAGCTAAGCACCATATTACAACTTTTATAGTTTCAAAAATGACACGACTGTCTAAACTAGAATGGCGTGAAAGTAAGAGGGTCAATAATTTACCAGCTTTAATGTGAGCGTCGTGGAACTTCTTCGCACAGTTCTCGGCGTGGTGACTCTGCGACGCTGTACTGTTCACCACTAGGAAGCTTAGCTCTTCTGCTAGAGACTGTGCTCCATCTATCCGTCAAATACAAAAGTTAGTTGTTACTTTACACTGCATTTATATTATAACTGAAACCACCTACAAAAAAACACTATCTTTAGAAAGCAAAAGAGGTAAATTTATGAGTTTATTATAGTATGACCATTACCGCTGTACCGCGCCTTAGGAAGGCGCGGGGTGAGACAGGGGAAGCATCGGCATTCGCCGTCAAACTCATGGCGGTCGCTAGTGTCAAATTCGAATTTAAAAATTCGAACTGAACTGTTTATGTCAGAAGCACATGAGATTAATATACAAAGATGTGTCATGCGATATCTCGTGATGTATGACTTACTGAATAAATTGTTTTCGGAATTCAATAAATTCAAACTTAGGTATAATAAACCAAGTCCTGATTTGAAAAAAGCTTAGTAAAATATGACTCTATTTCATTAATATTTAATTAACTAAGTAAAATTCATAATAAATAGTTAAATTAAATGAAATATTTATTTAATTAATTTCAAAGTATCAATCCCAATTATAATAATTTAATTTCGTCGTGCCTGTAGAATTGTCACCTGATATCGTAAGATCTATCCGACAATATCGATCTCATGTGAACTCATGCAGTTTTTTCCTCGGCCTCCACCTCGCCGCGTATTCCTAAGGCGCGGTACAGCGGTTTTGGTCAACTATAATTGTTTGTGTTACTTTTTTCTAATCTTACAATTTCACGTCATGTTTTGAGCGGTGACAAAACGTATCAAACATTTTACAAAGTGTACTGACCAGTATTATCGCTGTCCACAGGGAAGGTGAGTATACAGTCGGGCGTGTTGTAGGCGGTGGCGGCGAGCAGGCGGTGCAGCGCGCCGAGCAGCAGCTGCAGCGGCGGCTTCTCTGCTGTGAACAGCCGCAGGAACGCCGCCAGCTCCGCCGGCTCCATGCTCTGCGAGCCCAGCACGTGGATCAGCTCCAGGATGCTGCGCTGGAGATCTGGGGAGACAGGTCAAAATATTGATTCAAGAAATTATAGTTTAGTAATTTTGTTGATGATATTTTTTAGGCAAAACATCATCATCATTCCCCTGCTCTTATCCCAATTATTATTATTTGGGGTCGGCGCAGCATGTCTTCATCAGTATCATCCATGCTGCTGAGGTTTTGGCTGTATATTTTTACGGCCGGCCGCCTGCCTGACGCCAATCCTCCTTGGGAATGCTGTTGCTGGTGGTTTGCTCCCCACCAGGAGGTTGACCCGAGGTGCTAGGTGGTATGCACCGGGTCGTAGTATACCTTAGTCGCCTCTTACGACACCCATTGGTGGATATGGGTCAGCCCTATTCGCACCGGGAATTTTTTAGGCAAAACAATTAATGTAAATAAAGTAAACAACTAGGAATATCATGCTGCTGTAGCTTGAGAAAGCGTATGCAATCTATAACAGTTTTATTCTAATTGACTTAATTATGATGAGGGTAGTGAGGTTAATAACAGGTAGTGTAATGTCTAGCCAGGGTCACGCAGGGCATGCGCGAGCGATCTCGTGACGCTGGCTTACATAGTAGAAGGGGCCCGGGGTGTTTTTAGTGGGTGGAAGTGCGACATATCCTCACGCCGTGCCCTCGGCGTAGGTCGAAGTCATTAGCGTTTCACCACGGAAAAAGGTCTGTAGTGTGTGTACCTTGCAGTCGCGGGTCGTGCGCGGCCAGCAGCTGTGCGGGCGCGGGCGCGAGCAGGCGGCGCAGCAGCGGCGGGTGCGCGGCGCGCGCGCGGCCCAGTGCGGCGCCCACGCGCCCGCACCACGCGCGCGCCACGCCCACGCCCAGCCGCCAGGAGGCTGCCGACCACGAGCCCTCCTGCAGACCCACCACCAGCCTGGGGGGATACACATACACGTACGTCACGACATTTTCAAACATGTAATAAGCATTAAACATTATTTATTTATTATTATTTATTAAAAGCCTATATTGTTCCACTGCTGAGCAAAGGCCTCCCTCTTATCCTCCATTCCTCTTTGTTCAAGGCAAGTGTGGTCCATTCTTGCATCAAACATTACCTTGCAAAAAAATGACATTTCAGATCTCATCGTATGCAACTTTTTGTATCAGTTAATTATTTCACTTTTTGTTGAATATTACTAAGTAATAAATATTTCTATACCAAAATTAAAAAAAAAAAGCAACGTAGGACGTAAATATAAGTCCTTAAATAAGGCGGTTTAACGTACTTGTGTATGAGCTGCGTGAGTATGTCGACGACGATAACGCACAGCTCGGGGTGCGCCAGGTCGCCGCTCTTGGTGTACTCGCTGCACTCCATGCTCAACTCTTTCGTAGGTGACTGCGCGCCTGAAAATGTACCACACATATACATTAATAATACATCACCTAATTTCATATAATTTAATGTAAGTACTTAATCAAAAAATATACGCATAAAATATACATTTCATTAAATATTCGATGCATCCGTTTCTGCAACACTTATCTCACTATTTCCAGTGCAAAGAATGCAAATTTTAAGTATAAATTAATATCAAATTAGCGTATATTTTTGATTGCGCAACATTCGTACACAATCCAGCCTTGCTAGCTAACACCACGAAGTTTATTTAAATAACATGATACCTGATGGAAAGAACCCATACAGTTAACCTTGGGGCGTGTTACTGACCACGCTTAACATTAACTAACTGGTAGGTAGGTTGTTGGTACTTGTAGCCAATTAATTATGTGTATAGCAGTTTATTTTTTGTTTAGTTTAGGACTGCCAATTACTTTTTACAAATGTTTGTTACTCTATTTGATTTATGGAAGTACGAAATCAGAGTTCCTTTTTTATGTAACTTCAACGATAAAAGGGTATTTCAAGTTTAATTATGTTTTTACATATGATCCATACCTGAAGGTGGTGTTGATACGGAGCCAGATAGCTTCCTCGTTCTGTAGAGCGGAGGCGCATCGAACTTGCCTATCTCCACATCCGCCTGAACAGAAACACAAGACCAAGTTAATAACTATAATTAAGTGTGTTTAAGTACTAGCCCGTTAGGTATAGCTAGTACTAGCCCGTAGTTTCTAGCCCGATAATCATATTAAACAACTAAATAATAATCTGAACACTGTTATTATTTACTACCGGAGCATGAAGTCTCATTACGTTTTTCTTTTACTATAAAAAAATATTACATCTTTCTTAGGAGATATTTTTCGTTAATTGGCATCTGCCTACAGACACTAACACCTACGCAGCAAAACAACATGAATTAGATGAATACCTCTCGTCTCGTATATTAACAGGTAACGGAATATTATGTCATATTGTGAAATACAACAAACAGTTTAATTATACAAAATAGACATGTAAACTTTAAATAGCGCTTAATAAATTTATTACTATTTATTTACTACAAGTCACAAAGAAGCAAATGTTTTAATACGAATAACCCACATACAGCCCAAATTAAAAGGCAATTAATACATTGTCAAAGAACGAAGGTCGATTAAGACAGCCTACTTAATCATGTGTGTTATAACTAAATTGATTAAGCAATACAGAGGCACTGACTTGTTTTTTATTCATTTGGGACATCTAACCATTAACATATAGAATCGAACCTTAAAACCAAAGCAATAAGGTTCATTTTAGGGATTTATTATTGTGTTCAGGTCACTTATAAAAAAAATTAGTGGTGATATAATCTCGTAACATCTCCAAGAACATATCCAAATTTTCCATAAAGACAACTATAAAAAATAATGTTTATTAATGACTACTCCAAAGTCCCGTTATTTCCGGGTATCCCATACTTAACACAAGAATGTTTGTTCTTAGCTTACAAGAGAGCATTATGATGTTTAGATTAAAGATTTAAAAGTTATCTTTGAATGACCTTAATCTTACCCTCTGTCGCGACCTTTTCCTTCATGCATTATCAAGTTCTGCGGTAAAACTAAATACTGAAGTTGTGTGTAACATAACACTCCCCCCTACTTGACACGTGTGGTTGAAGTAGTCACAACCTTGTCTACACATTTGAGGACGTCCCTTAGAGCAAACCCTTGTAATTTTTATACAAAAGTATTTATTTTTTATGTTTTCTATTTGTTCATGGAGAAAGTTTTGTTTCCACAATGGCATCATCCATTTTTTAATCGTGTTGATCATGGTATTGCCTAAAAGTCTTGGTTTTCCAGCCAGGGTCAAGCAAAGCAAACGTGAACGATTCCGTGACGCTGAATTAGGTAGCAGAAGGGACCCGGGGTGTTTTGAGTCGGTGGGAGTCAGACATATCCCAACGCCGTGCCCTCGGCGCGGGTTGAAGTCAATAGCGTTTCACCACGGGAGAAAAAACAAGTGTAGTGTCATAGTCACCTCGTAGCCGTCGTCGGGTCTTGCGGTGTCGGGCTCGCTGCGCTCGCTGGCGTAGGGCCCGGCCGCGCTGTCCTCGCTGGACGAGCACTCCGCCGAGCTGCCGCCCGACGCGCACAGCAGCGGCGGCACCTGCCCACACACTGCACTTTATCAATATCATTTACAACCTTTACTCTGTATTACATTACATCCAAAACCTAAATTTACTATTTTAGATTCTTCAAACCCAGGCCTATTATAAAATAAATAAAGCTTATTTGAAAAGCTCTTGTCTTTTATTTACATTTCACTGTGACATACAAAAGTAACATCAAATCAAATCATGGAATATTAAGTCGAAAAATATACAAAATTATCTTCACATGTTCATTGCTAAAACTTTCAAATAACACACACACCAATTTAAGAACGTTAGAGAAACCTTGCAAGTACTATTTAACGCCTGAAACGAAGTAGGCAGGATATAATAATAAGTGTGTATTATGTTTACTATAAGTTTTTTTATTTGGTCTGTCTATGAGAGTATTAGGAAACGTATAATGTGTCTTAAATGTCAATCGTACAAGGTTGTCCCGCCGGACATGAGGCGCGGGCTAGTCGGTCTGCACATTATTATGAATAGAACAGACTCCAAGAACCGGCAGATATTTGAGGTCACACGAAATCTTGTAGAGCCAGTTAATGTTACTTATTAGGAGTAGAAATTCTCCGCATTTGAATACTTTCACCGATGTTTGTAATGCTTATATAATCCATATTTAGGCATTTTAAGATGCAAATGACTGAAAAGGATTTCTGAGTGTGTTTTCCTATACGTAGTACCATAAATGAATTCACAGATCATCTCCAAAAGTGTACAAAAAAAATGCATCGATCGATCTCATTAAAACCTACGCATTGAACCGCCATACCTAATTAACGAACAATTAAGTGGCATAATCCTTATACAGTGTGACCTTGTTTAGCATTAGAGGCTACACAGAAACACCGCATTAGACCTACTTCAGCCCTCTCGCAGGTATCTGGTCACTGGTGGTTGGTGACCACAGGGGAATATGATCCTTGTATACGTTCGCGCCACTGAACGTCATCCTGATAGTTACACTTGGATGGACATGAGAGGATATAGCGCGGCAGTGGGCAGTCGACGTGTGAAATAACAAAATAATATCGATAGAAGATGTATCGGGTTTATAATGAAGCTCGGATGATTATTATTATTACGTTGTTTCCTAAAGTTAAGCTTTAGGGGTTAAGACAATTGTACTGTTAACACATATATTGTACAACAGCCTTGATATTATGTTTAGATTGCAGTTATGAGAAATCGACATCCACAAGAACGGGCTTTAAGGGTACCGAGTTCGATTCTGTCTCGGTAAAATGTTGGTTGCGTAAATTAAAGAAAAAGTTAACATAGATTTTATTTCTATAAGTAATTATTCAAAACGTAAAACAAAAAACATATTTCGAACAACTAACACCGAATCGATCCCATAATTATTGATAGTAGCTAAATACGTTTGCTTAATCTTATTTCAAGGTGAAACTAAAACACATTAACATTACTATACTATAAATATTAGGTACCTGTTCGGATTTGGTCGCTGCTTGTAGACATTATAATTAATCACACAATAATAATCCAAAAACTGCCACACACTGCACTCACTACACTTTGTCCAGTCCTTGAAGAGTGTTAAGGCACTAGCCACAATAAAACACAGAGATAGTATCGGTAACGCATCTAAGTGCAGGAGCGGTGAAGTAGTAAATGAGAGATACTCTCCGCGCCGGGCGCTGTCTAGTCATTCCGCATTCTGTCGATTTGGTAGCTGGCGGTCAAGTGCGAGACGCCGCCGACCTCCGTCAGTCGAAACACTCAATAAAAGCTTCGATACCAAATATTTTGGTATCGCATAGTCTTTTTTGTATGATTTGGATTGACTTAATGGGTCTGTAATTTATTTTTGGCAAAAACTCTCAAGGTCATTACTAGCACTTTGCTTGCCGGAGCAACTTGTGTTCAATATTTGCGAACCGAATTATTGCGATCTGCGATACGATATTGTTTTTATCATATGTTACCCGAGCTTCATTCAAGCGCTGAAACCTCAATTACGTAACATTGTTTTCATTATTTATTTTGGGGAACTCTAGAACACTTTCAATTATAAACAGTTTGGCCGGAGCGGTATAACCGGTTCGATGAGGTAACTCTAGGCGACTGCACTAAACATAATGTTTAGCTGATGTTTTTTTCTCTAAATAAACGTAAATAACGCCGAAGGTTCCTGGCGTGTATTTAATTTAATTATGTTTCCTAACAGATATGTTATGGAATGCCAACAGTTGAGCGGTGAGTATGATTGTTGTAGCTAAAGGTTTCCTAACGGTCCTACATCGTGGTTGCGCGATATATTAGGAAAGTGAGAAGTCCATTACTGCCTACTCAAAACATAAAGAAAATAATAATAGTTTATGAGATTCTGAGTGAATAGTGTCAAAGGATGGGTCAAAGGTCTACAGGAATAAGGGAGGATTTATTTTACTTAAGATCGTTGGAATGTAAGATGAGCATGTATGAGTGCGCAGTGGGTCAGGTAGAGTGTGTGTCGTGTACCTTAGCGTGGTGCAGGCGCGGCATGGCGTGGTGGCGGCTGGCGCGCGCGGCGGCCACGCGGATGAGCGCCTCGCACAGCGCGCGCAGGCCGCCGCCGCCCGCCAGCGCAGCGCCCGCGCCGCCCGCAGCGCCCGCCAGCGCCTCGCGCACCAGCCCACAGCTCGTCTCCTTCGACCGCGCCGACGTCACGTCTGAGGGGGACCACTCGTACTTAGCACATGGGCATATGCATAGGCTTTCAGCACAATCATGAAACGTACTAAAGAATTATCAAAAGCATAGGCAAAAATGCGAAGGTCTAGCCGGTGTCCAACGATAATATGCATTCTGCGAAGAAGTAATCTTTACAAAGGAGACGGCCGAACGGGAGATGGAGGCACTAAGCCGTCTCCCGTCCCGCCGACGGCGCGCTGGCCGGAGGAGGAGGCAAGCCGAGGCCGATCCGCTACTTCCATAACCAGAGGCCGACGGACTAAGGACTGAGGGAGTCCGACGCCCATCACTAGCGGCCGAATGAGCGGTTCCTACACGCTTGGGGACCAGGAGGAGAGACCCACCGATATCGCACGGTGGGTCAAGGCCTACCAGGGGCGCGGTGAAAGTGAAAGCGAACCCCGTACCCCGATAATCCGTCGATATCTACATCAGCCAATATAGCAAAATAATAGCAAAATACAAACTGTAAAGTTTTGCTAGAAATCGTAACGTGTACGTCCAAAACTATTGATTTTATGGAAAAGTTAATAAAACATAAATTGTAGGGAATTTTTTCTAGTTTAATTTTGTACAAGATATTTTTTTCGTAAAATGCGTCGAAAAGGAGATATTCGTAAAAATCCGTTATTGGGCGCCATTTTTTTCAAAATAGCGGCGCGAGCGGCGGTGGTACGAGGTGGCAAAGTTGAAATTCGAAAAAAACATATCCAAATCTATAAAATACCTAATTTTCAAAACTCCCGGAAAACTTTCTAGGTAAAACTACCAAATGACTGGACCAACGCGGCCTTAAATGTTTTTAGAAACCAACTTGCGAATGTGTGTTATATATTATTGATCAAATAAGCTTCTAAAATTTAATAAATACTTACGTAAATATTTGTAATATCAAGCTTTTAACTTTATTTTATTCATATAAACTACCACGATCACTCCATAATTAACATAGTGACATTGGATCAAAGAATTAAAAAAAGCAAACAAACGTATAATCGAACGCACTGTTTTTATTGGCAATGATTTGCTTTAATGAACATTTTATACAAATACGTCATCGTAAATTTCAAACGACATCAAATTCCAAATTTTAATTGTCCAAAAAGTAAACAATACGTATAAGTCAACGATAAGTTTATTTGTAAAACGTCGTTAAATAAGTAGTTTGACAGTTAGCATGATCATCTTTTAGAAGTGCCAATGTCAGTGCAGCGGTGTAAGGGATGTAATTAAATCCACTGTGAAACCGGCGAGCGATCCACATGTGACCATATTGCGCTGCATCTAAAACCTTATCCTTGACACAAAAAAAACGAACTTTAATCGCAAGTGCTTAAAGTCTTAAATAGCTTGCAGAAATTCTGTGAAATATTTCAGTTGAATATAAACCTTATTCACACAAGTTAAAGATCATAATCGCATGAGATTAGTATTTTACGTATTTATATCAATTTGTGAAACAGTATAAGGCTTCTGCTCTTGATCTGAGGGTGTCGCATTACCGCGGTTTATAGAACAACTAGTTTATGTTAATATAGTTATGTGATTAGTCGGTTCAGCGGCGCTTGTCTTGTGAGTCGGTGACGGTCATCCTGATGAATCATGATAATGCAATTATAATTAATACTTTGATGCATTTCTTTAATTATGTTAGATATGATAGAAAACACACGCTATACGGACAGTCTTAAAATAAATATATCTCGATCAGAATAGGTTAAAGACCGATGTAAGCTTCTGAACTGTAATTGTGTCCGCGACAGATCACGTGGATTTTAGTACCTAACATTTTCTTAAAACAGAAAACAAAATAAGAGAAGTAGTACTGACCTGAAGCGGAGAGCTGCACGGTGAGCAAGGCCTCGGTGAGCTTGATGAGCACGCGCATCTCTGCCGCGCCGCAGTGGCCGCCGCACAGCTGCTGCAGCAGCAGCTTCAGCAGCGCGTAGCTGTCCAGGAACACCGCCTCGCTCACCACGTACTCGCGGAACATGGGGCTGTACAGGCACAGGCTCGCGCACGTCTTCCAGAACGTCCACACATTCTTCAGAATGTCTATATGATCTTCAATTGATTCTTCTACTACATTTTCGCTGCACGCGAAACTCGTCTTTATTGTCTGCGGAGATGAGAGTTTTCTTGGACGAGTCTCAGTGGGATATATAAATGCTAAGCTATCCCTCTCTTTACTTACGTCACTTAACTCCTCAAATTTATCCGCGGGTAGCTTCATTTTGTAAATCTTGTAAAATTTATCTGTCATCTCTGTCAATGATTTGAACAACATCTGCACGGACGCTAGCGAGCTCATCTCTCTGAAGTAAGTCATCTCTGAGTTCTCTTTCATAAGTTTGAATATTTCAACGATTATAGCTATTTCTAGTATAGAGCAGCACTGGTTGGAGAACTCTGGTAACGATACCAGCTCCAGCACATAGCTGAGACCACCTTTCTGAATGAACTGTTCTGCAAAAGAGACGGTGTTCAGCAGACTGGCGAATATATTCAGGCAGGACACGGTCAAGAAATAAGCTGATTCTTCCGTGCGTATAATATACCTGTGTTTGGCAACGATGAATGTTGGGTAAATAACACTGAACAGTAATTCGTATTTCATCTCCATCCTGCACTTAGGAGTGACCCGCAGCAGATGGCTGACGGTCGCGTGCAGCACGTTGTTGTGGTTGTCCAGCTGTAGCAGCGAGTTGTAATGATACAGAAAAGACCACATGCTTTTTCTGTCTATGGGGCTGATGCCGTGCGAGCAGTATTTTCTGCCTACTTCTTTTTTATCCTCGAACGGCTCACATATAGAACACGGGAGCTGGTCGGTCACCGGCTTCGGTATCAAGATGCTCGCGCCCAACTCTCCGTACACGGTATGCTCCAGCACCTGCAGACACAGCGAGGCGGCGCTGCTGTGCGTCAGCATGAGCCGCACGATGCACTCCATGAGGAAGGCGGGGGAGAAGCAGCAGCACACGCCGCAGTGGAGCAACACCTTGAGGATCTTGTGTCGCAGGCGCGGCTGCGCGGCCACGCGGTCGTCCGTGAGCAGGTCGGCCAGCGAGCCCAGCAGCAGCGCCAGGCAGCAGGCGGCGCGCGGCGGCAGCGCACTCGCGCGCAGCACGTCGTGGTGGTGGTGCAGGCCGCGCCGCAGCCGCGCGCGACACGCCTTGTGCCGCGCGCGCGCGCACAGGCTGGAGTGGATCACCTCGCTGCGCACGCGCTTCATGCCCACTATGAGGAACCCCACCGTCTCGATCAGCTTCTTCACGAGCAGCACTTTCTCCTCGTCGTCGTCGGTCGGGAGCCTTATCATGAGCTCCATGCACTCCTTCAGCAGCCCGCCCTTCATGCACTCCCCGTACAGCTTGAACTGTTCGGTGAACTCCCGCAGTTTGTCTACGGTACGACATTGCATCAGCAGGCAGTGGAAGAATGCCGTAATTGAATACGCGATTCCAAACACGAATTTGAGCAAATTTTCCGATTCAGTCTTATCCTCTATCCGATTTTGGTATTCGAGTTTATTTTGCCTACACTTAGAGATAACGTCTTCTAGTAGTCTAAGCAACATTGGCAAGATTCCATTATTAATTAATTTGGCACAAAGATCCGAATGGATCAAAACTTGGTCTAGCGATACCATGAGCAGTTCTGTAAGAGCCACTTTGATAGTAGATCCTTCTTGAGTATTATCTTGTTGTGCCAGAGGCACTGAGCTGAACTGTAAGGAGCATAGGTTACGTAACGAGAAGTTGATACACTGCATGGAGATCTGAGAGCCTTCAGACCCCGACAAACTGCTCTCAGCCTTGCATAGCTCTTGGAGCAAATCTGTTATCATTAAAGTGAATTGGAATGTAGAGATTTCTGAATTAATAATTTCCCTGTGTTTATCATTAATGTAGTCATCTGCTTTAGGTTTGGCTTTCCTGGGAGTGTAGAAGGGGTCGTAGTAAGAGTCATTGGGGTATTCGTTGGAAGACCTGGTTGAGTTGAAGTATTCAAAGTCATCGTTGGGTGTACAGACTTTGATGGTTAGAGAGCGGTTCAACATCTGCAGGTCGTCGTTGGAATCCGCCGACTCTGACGACTGGTCTGTGTTTTTCGAAAGCCTTCTTTTGGTTCGTTCCATTGAGTCGAATTTTTGTTGGGTTGAGTGCTTTGACCTGCCAAAGTAGAAATTAATATTACAAGCTGACTGCGGCCTAATTTTGGTTAAATTATACTGTAAGATAATAAAGATGACGGGTATTATATTGTGCATAAGGACTATTGCAGCATTTAATTAATTAGTGTGAGTGACCTTCCTGTGACGGAGCCTCTGTCGGACGACGCTGCGGAGTTCACTTTGGACGTTTGTCCGCCGATCGGCTTCTGTTTTGACCATATCCTGAAACACAACACACGCTATATAAGTCTGAGTAACTCTTGTAAAAACTAAACGTTCTCAAGAACTATACGATATTTGTATATTTCTTTATCTAGTAACAAATTATTTTGTTTGAATATATTAGGCTACACCAATTACTTTATCATCATAAACATGTCGTAAAATATTTTTATTGGTTTCAGAAGTCGGGAACAATATTTTAATGTATGTCTTGGTGTCAAGGGCAGACAAGGTCTGTTTGCACTGCGTCCCCTCCTCTGGCGTAGAGATTACGTTTATTACCTATTTACATTGTAGTGATGATAAAATATAGGTGCGAATGACAGCGTACGTGATATATTGCAAGATAATGTGTGAACAAAAGGTATTGTTTGATTGAAATTTTCTCTTTCTATCAGGTAATAACAAATTAATTAGGAATGCATTCAATTATAGTGAGAGTAAGATATTATTTTACGAAGTAACCTCATACAATCACCAGTTTAGAGGTATTCAGCTAGAATATTGCTGAGGTATGTACTTATTAGAGAAGAGTTGGTGTATGGGCGTGCGCGGCGGCGGCGGCGAGGGCACGGGCAGCGCGCCGGGGCCGCCGCCCGCGCCGCTCAGCTCACCGAACAACCAGATGAGCACCGAGCTCAGCTGGCGGCAGCACGACAGACCCTGCACACAGCACACAGATACAAATAATTGAACAAACTAAAGAAACAATTTAAGATGTGAGATGATCCCTCGATTGGGGATCACGGATATTAGCAAACGTATTTACTACTTATGCCTTAAATCAAATCAAAAGGTTTTTATTTTGAGTAGGTCTTTTCAGGCACTTACAAAACGTTACTGACTCTAGTTGCCTAAAATGGGATAGCATATTACAGAGGATTTAGCTGGTAAAAGTTCAGGTTCATAGTATGAACATAATAGGACATTCATTCAGAGTGGATGTAGCAGATGGATGTATTGTCTTAATCAAAAGCGGAGATAATTATAAGAAGATTAAAACAATGATAACATTCACAAAAAAATGATTTCTGGCATCATCTAATTACTTTGACGATCATTAAACCAATGACTTATTGCATAGGAATCAACACAAGAAACTTGTTGGTTCGGTTATATATAAACTATAAGATTATTTAAAAAAACTTCACTATATTTTAGAATTGATGACAGTAAAAAATGAGTTAGGTACCTATAAGCTGTGAGAGCGACGGTGCTGTGACGTCAATGCAAATTTTATGAGATGACTATCTTAATAAGACCTAGATAAACTAGATATTGCTATTCATAGACATAGATTATGTATTTTATATCCTTTTTATTGCAATATAAAGGTGTTTCCATTGGTTCTGTTTGTAAACAAGAATTATTTTTAATCCTCATTTAGTTTAAACGGGGGTTGATTTCTAAAGATACATTATAAATACATTTCCACACCATCTACAGAGCTATCTTTTTTAATTTTAGTTAAAGCTTACATTTTTAATTCTACTGCAAAACATGAGACTTTCAGACGATTTGCCAACCCGTGTTAGGGGGTAAAAGGAGTGGAGTTTCCTAACTGCTAAATATCAGTCTGCAGTTGTTTTAGTTTTTGAGAATTCTTCATAAATCAGTGAGCGGTATTTCGCTTTTGTATATACGGAAGTTATCACTTCAACATTTATAGCCTATTTTATTTTACGTCTGTGATTTATTCGAGGTTTATTGAGTCACGTAGAGTCACCGCGTCACGTCGCTCCTATTTCTGTTTCGAACAAAGATAAGTACAATTAATAAGTTTTCCATTGCACACAAGCAGGATCTGTTATCGTACCTGATTCTATGCGGGCGAGGCGATACGGGCGCCGTGCGCTGCGGTCTGGCCAATAGGTTATCGAACTCAAATTACTAACAGTTACTACTACGTGTATATTTCCGCATCTTAAAATATTGGCCGAGTAAACAAGGACGCGAGAGGTCTCATTATCTTATTCATCTACGTCATGACGCACCTTGTAAATATTCGAATATCATGGTAATGATATCATTTGCAAAGATAATTTACTTAATCAATAAACAATTTCTTTGTTTGTAATTTTGACAGGTGGAACACTTTTGCAAATAATAACGAATAGTCTTTTACTACAGTAGTGCTTATATCTATATACCCCTTAAATTAACATTCATTTGAATAACGATTTTGATATTACATGTAGTATTTCATTTAAATACTTCAAAAAATAGGAAAGATAAGAAATATAATCAGAACTTGAAGTTTAAAATATTTTGTTGTAATTTAGATATCTATCGTATATTTCGATGAAACAGGATTCCATGGCCAAAAATATTTTTGTTTTTATGAACACAGCTAGCATACAAGGAAATTGTATGAGATAAAAGCATAACCCGCTTAGTAAATTAATGAAAATATTAATACCACATAAATTTGTTTAAAAAAATCTATAGTTAACATTTCTCGCTGTATAAATAAATATTAAATAATGTTTAGTTATCTCATAAACGTTTGCAATAGGCTTAATTTCATTGAGGGCTTTACAAAAATAACTTGTTTTTGTAAATTTATCGCGGATAGTATCGTACGACCACGTGTAATGTGATACGGGAGCGACATGTGAGTCTTATGAGCTTGAGCCCGTTACAAATAAAATAAATAATCAATAAAAAGCAGGAATTGGTTAGGTACTAGTACATCGAGGTATTTGATTTTTTCGGCTGGCATGTTGTTGATTTTCTATATCATGAATTACTTAACAAAAGTAGAAGGAAACCAGAATATTCTATTAATATTATAAACGCATAAGTTTTGTAAGTATGGATGGATACTTGTTACTCTTTCACTCTCAAACAGCTGGACTAATTTGGATGGAATTAAGTATATAGGCTGCCTTTTAACTGAGTGCGTCAGAGTAGTGTAATGCTTTTGCTGCTATGTTGAGTTGTTTACTTTTACTTATTATACTAAGAGAACTAGTAGAACACTATGAAGGTTTCAGTTTCATCACAAGTACTGATGATCAATAACCATTCGGTTGTACGTAAGAACTACTAATTCTAAGACGCATGCTGACTAGTTAGAAAACATTAGTGGCTATTGACTGCACCTGTTCCTGATTAGACTTATTACAGCAAACACAATACAAGTACTACGTTGCATACTACTTCTGCTGCGTAGTTAGACCGGTAGTGTTAGTCGTGGCCTAAATTATGTTCGAAGGACTTTTTGCTTTGTAAAAACTCTATAATAATTTGCAATGTAAAATTTTTGCTGGCAAGCTCACAACAACTAGTAGGCGTAAAAATTATCATACAAATCATGAGTAGTGTTTCGATGAAAGACGCAGTTTTATGCGCTAGAACTTCCTCTTTAGAATATCTCTTATATTTTATTTGTGTCTTTGACTCATCTATTTTAATGTAATGTTGATACACATATTATAGAAAGGATAACAAGGGATATTCGCACCTACTCGTATGTTACTCACATTCGTAATAGTGAGCAATATGAAACCAATATAAAAATCGAAATAGTATCAACGCAAAACTATCATTGCAGTCATTGAGACTGATCGCAGTGTGCCAAGACAAGGAGGGTGGCGACCTGCCGATAACTGAGTAAGTATGCTTAATACACTACACTATGACGTATGCGACTATACCGTCGTCGTATTTAAACAGATAAAACAAATGGTTAAGGAATCCAATGGATAAATAAAAAAATATTATGAAAGTAAAGTTAACTGAAAAATATTTTTTGACTGCAATAATATCGCGGAACAATGACTACATACAATGTTTGAGAAAAAAATGCAAAGCAAATAAAGGCAAGTAATATTTGCTTTATCATAGGTCAATAAAAAAACGGATGTTCCAATCTTGTCGGGTGCGTCTGCACTTGAATGATTTGTAGCATAATTGATTGTAAGTATGTTACATACATATTATTTTATTTTATCCTGTATCCTTTTCACTTTTATGCCTCCTCCTTTAAAGTCTATTAAAGGAGGGGGGGCAAAAAAGTGAGCAGGGGAAGGCAATATTCATTTCAGTCTTGAGGGTCTATAACGGCGCACTACAACGCTTCCTCAAAACAAAATTAACAGCAATATTAAAATTTAACAAATGTTATTAATATTTTTATCCCAGCGTGACTTTGGGAAGATAAACTATTTTAATTTTAAGTGCATTCTCATATCTCTGAGATGGTTTTTCTTAATGGAAAGAACGTGAACGTCGGTGTTTGTTAATTTACAAAGGCTATTAAACTCATTGCAAATCCTGATGAGGGATATAAATATTTACCTCAACTCCTAGTGCCTTGAGCAGTACGAGGCAGCGCCAGGCCACGCCCCCCAGCAGGTACTTCCTGAGGATCTGCTCCGACGACTGCGTGTTGATGCGGGTGAACAGGCTCGTCGGGCCCTTCGACTCCTCCGACTTGGCTTCGGTGGCTGTACGACAAATATTACAGGGCATATAGTAGGTAAACATTTTTCCGGTATGTTTTTTAAGGCAAAAATTTAATTGACAACGACAGATCTTGACTAATTTTTATAACTTTAAATGTGAACTTTCTCCAATTTTGTTATGTAAGAAGAAACTTGACCGCATGTTAGTCAAGTGGAGCGACGTGTCGCGGGTTTCATCCCCTAGGACAAGAATTAGTGCAAACAAAAGTTGCTTGCATTGAGTCTGGTTGTGTATGTGCATGTGATTTGAATGCCTGTGAAATCTCTCGCAACACAAGGATAAAATTCCTTAGTGTGGAAGTCGCTTATTATAAAAAAAGAAGTAGAAACTGTAGGTACTCACTAAGATCGTCATTGTTAGTGTCCAGGTGGGGTAATGTGTTATCCGCACACGGCGCATGCGCGTCGAGGCACGCTAGCGGGACGGAGTAGTGAGTGTTGATGGATGACGTCACGCGGTGGATGCCGCACAGCAGCTCGCAGCCCACCAGCGTCACCACACCACTAACTGGACTATACAGAGAGGCAAAATGTACAATAAGACAAAATGTATATTCATAGTTTCTCATAGTAGCAGTACGAAGTACAGTTTAAGGTCACTTACCAGAACTTGATCAATTCCTTTGGATTGGCACCATCATTGACGCGTATTAGGAACTCGGCCAGGAATAGATCCAGCCAGGTCGATTTCTAGAACAGATTTAGGTATTAATACGATTGTGGAAAGATAGGGGAAAAGGAGCAAAAGAAAAATGATAGTAAATCATTTGATTCGTGACCAAGAAGTTATTTACTCAACTCGTCTTTTGCAGTCCACTCGTCAATTAAGGCTTCGCCTATGATGAAGTCATAGGTGGATACGAATGATTTATTATTTATTTAAAAAAAAAAAGCCTATTATTTTATTGAGTAAAAAAGAACAGTACTTAATTGTTCTTTCTTAACTGCTTATAAAATTTACGGTTATTCATGATTGATTTAGACACTAACAAAAAACTGATGAATGATTCTGAGAAAAATGTATCACCTCGTGAGAAAATGTTGAATGCATTTGTATTTTAGCGAATTCCAGTTAAATTGGGCTAGCATGATGTTACGTATCGAATAGATGATTTCAGTACCGTCAGTGGACCGTGACCGCGACTCAATTGGATAATAGCTCCACCGCTTTCGTATTTCGTGGTACGAGCTGTGGCTTGTGAAACAGGCTTCATAATGTGTGTTCTTGTTTTTTTTTAACGAAACTAGGTTACTTGCCTACAGGTGTGGGTGTAAGGATTAAGGATTTTTTCCTTCCCATAGAAATAAGCATATTGATTCGGTAGAAGTTTCGAGGTATGGCTATGCAACATCATGGTATAGCGTTGTAGAAAGGCGTCCACTAGGCGTATCGGGTTTGGCCGAATCGTTAAAAAATGTAGGAGATTTTTGAATTACGTCGCGCCCTACCCAGTCCTCCTAGTGGATGCGCCTACTAGACTAGCCTGTAGGTTATTGTAAACCCTTTGTACGAGTTAAACAGATTATTGTAAAAAAAATATCTACTATTTTTGATCACGTCGTATAGACTATCAAATTATTGTTATCTGGGTGTAACTATATCATCTTTTAACAAGCTCCAATATTGTATAAGGGGCTTACCTCATAAGTGCCAGTCTCCGCTTTGAAGAAGTGATCCCAGTATAGTTTGAGAGTGTCGATGTCCTCCTCCGCCGCCATTCGCACTGTCCTCCGACCTGCAGCATGTCGATACTCATCAACCACACTATTAATTGACGACGACTTGCCCGCGCTACTCATATTACATGCACATACACTCCTAGCTCAGTCTGAATGGCAGTGTACTGTGACGTCAAGCGGTTGTTTTACGCGCAAATTATTAATTACATAATCGGTGCACATGGTCCATAGATACATGTAAACTAAAGTAATAAAGCAGCCGAAGTTAGTTGATTAACCATATCATATCATTAAGCTCCAAACTTATGAAGGCTAAGTTAGAGTTCGTGTCTCAGAAACTGAGAAACGTATCCTAGTGTGTACTGAGATGACCTTTGTTCGAATAGTTTGGCAATAAAGTATTTGTTAGATATAAACGAATGCTATGTGAAGTATTATTTCTTTCATACGGGTTTCCGTATCATTGCTCAAGAGCTCCGGTTAGACCTTAGAACTAACAAATTATAAACAGACATGAGGCATCCTATTGAGGGTGAATGTATATCGAATTGGGAATAATTACAAATAAGTGTTCATAAATTGAGAGTCCGTAACCGGATGTAGGTATCCCTTGTTATTGTTATAAGGAGGTCAGGCGACACTCCGCTTAGAGTACTTATTTGTAAGACGTAAAGACACAACACGAGATCCAGCTTAGTGTGATAATCACATTAGCTTAAACGACTTTAGGGTTTAAGCTGAAGGTTATATAATTGGATGACGAAATACTATAAGATGTCTCATCATCAGTGTCTACGTGTTTGATAGGCGACTTAATGATTTATAGTTCTGTGTTACAGGGTATCCTGAAGCGATGTCAAAGGGCACACTACTGCGCAATAAAACAAATATTAATATTTGATTGCCGCAAAGAAAACGCTTGTTGTTTTCTTGTTATGTTGCATCGAAATGCATTACCTAATTACTGTATCACCTACCTACTTGTTCCCCGTAGATTACGATCAGTCAACAAGTTAACAACCGTTTACAAGTCATGTCTAATCAGTCCTACAAACACTAGACAAGGGATCCAAAGATTATGAACTGTGCGTCGATACAATCGGTCCACATTCGCGTGCGATGCGTAGGTACATAGTGACCGCCGAGTGTTGACTGGCGGCAGAAGCCTTATCAGCTCGGACATTATTTATTGGCCTGCGAGAAGAACGGAGATAATGGTCGTCGTACAATAACTTTATCAACTGGGAGATTCACATGTACCTAGTCCAATTTATATTTAATTATAGTCAAACCTTAATGAATCTAATCAGAACTGATAAGCTTGTAAAAATGCTGTAACACAGAGATACACTTGTTGATAGTTCAGTGACTGACAGACTCGAGTTCTAGTTGTGGTTAGTTATTTGTTAATGTCACTTTAATGATAACTAGATACAATGTTGTTTATATCAAGAGCTCTGGAAGTTACCACATATTTCGGTAATTGCATAGTACATGCCATTCCACAAATGCACTTCTCTTCTCATTATGAATTATCGGATAAAAACTTCGCGAGTGATTATTTTTGAAAATAAGGCGCGAATAAAACTTTGTTTTCAAGATGAAGGCAAATAAGTTTCTTTAATAAAGTATTTATTAAAAACAATTTAACTTTAACCAAGTAGGGATAACAACAAAAAAGACACAGTAAATTTTAATAAATAAACAGAAAAAAATTGTACTGAATAAAAGTTTGTGAGTAATAATAAAAAATCATTATAAACGAGTACACAATATTGTAGTTATAACCTGGTCAATAGGCATAATGGAATAATGATCAAACAAACAGGCACATTACACAATTATCTCAATAACAATAGATTCATTAATAATATAATTGCTTTGTGGTTCCATATCTGTGAATTAGGTGTTATGTTGAAATAAATCACCCTGATAATGTCAAAAGTAATGTTCAAATACTTTTGTAATTTTTTTATGAAGCCTGTCTGAGCTCCCACTGCTGGGCAAAGACCTCCCCCATTTTTTTGCAGACCTATCTATCTTTTGCTATTTCTGGCCACGAGTACCCCGCAAATGTGACTAGATTGTCACACCACCTTCGCCGCATACTATTGTAGTGGGAATAAACATGATCAATTATTATGCTCAGGACTCTTTATTTTTTTTCAGTCAAAGTTCATTCAAATAACCAAAACTAAAGATTAAAATTAATTCTTCAATTGATACTTATCACTGTATAACAGCGCCATGCAGATGCTAATAATTTAAATGTGAAAATTAGTAATAGCAGAGTTTAAATTATGGGTATGTAAATTATTGTCGCGCAACTAGAGTCAGTAACGTTTTAAAAGTGCCTGAGAAGGCCTACTAGAAATAAAAACCTTTTGATTTGATTTGATCACAGAATGTATCAAGTCTATGGAAATATTCAAACTAGTTCGGCTAAACTAGCAGTTACATTCATCATAGATCATCATGATTATACAACATGGTACACTAAATTTGCTGTGGGACACTATAGTGTATCGCCTGAAACACAGGTTCTACCTAGTTACAAATTACACATTAACATTTATTTAGTAGTAGGCAAATTATTGTAAAATGTTGTAAAATTTTATTATTATTAACTAAGTGTATAACATATTAGAAATCAAACAATTTAAAATCATCATATCTAAAAACATTTTTTTTACCGACAAAAATAAAATTGGTAACAATTGTATATATTCTGGTGCATGATACAGCAGAATAGATTTGCTTTCACAAGGAAAGAAAGTTCTTATTTAGTTTTAGGAAAAGTTTTCCTTCTATTTTTCAAATGTAAACAAGGCAAATTTTTCTACAGGTATTGTGACAAATTGAGTTTAAATTAAATTTATAATATTTTACCAAATACTTTGTAATATTTAGTACCAATAAAACAATAGTTTTAGCACATTTTCTTCTTTGGTTGGAAAATGGATTTTCCTAACATACAAACAAAACCGACTAAGGTGTATAAACACAATCTTATTAGCTCCACATAGTCAATACAATATTTAAAATATTTCCCAAAATTTATAAGAGTTAATTATCAAATGCACGAGCAGACAAGAAGATAAATAAAACATATTATATTAAGGAATAACAAAATAATAAACCTTAAAACACTTACATGAAATGTTTCCTTAAAGCCACAACTTTCCAAACAACTTCACTAGATAAATATAACAACAGCCATACAATATTATACTTTTATGCGATGCAAAAGATGATTTATTGCAAATAACTTTGCAAAATTGCGGGTCAAACAACCTCGTTCTGTAAACTTTTTGACAACTTTTTTTTTTTTTTTTTTTTTTTTTTTTTTTTTGGCACTTCACGGGTAGTGTTGGCCAATGACAATATTTACAAGGTAGGGAAACAAATGCATTATGTACAAAGGAACGTAAAATTTAGGAACGGAAGGAATAGGGTTCACAATTTAATAGTATTGGATGAAATGAAAGAGGCTATACATTTATATACATTACGGTTATTAGTGTGGAGTAGAGAAAGGATGGAAGTAGGAAGAGGAATATTAATGGATATTAAACTACTCAGAAAGGAACTACGATCATGGAGAGGACAGGAAAAGAATATGTGATTAAGGGTGCCTACGTCTATACCACACTCACAAATAGGGTCGGCCACAATTTTCATTTTGGCAAGATGGGCAGGAGTAGAACAGTGGCCTAGTCTTATTCGGACCAACATCGATGTTTCCATCTTGCCAAACCCAGCCTTAAAAAGCCAGGGTTTTAGGCTGATTATCGGATCTAGGAAGGCGTACCTAACACCCTTGTATTGACTGGTGGAATCCCATTCTGTCTTCCAGGCATTAAGAAGATCTATTTTTGGTAAAGCCATAAGATCAGTCGTAAAGTTTTTATATGGGAACATATCACCAGATTGCACCGCATCAGCTGCTAACTTATCCGCAACTTCGTTGCCTTTGATTCCAGTGTGGGCTGGAATCCAGGCGAATTGCAGATTGTAATTATTGGAGATCAAATAAAAAACTATTTCTCTTATATAAAAAATGATGGGTAGTTGGTTTTTGTGATCAAATGGATATTTCTGAATTGCTTGAAGAGCACTGAGGGAATCAGAGAATATTACTGCCTTTTTCAATTTACAAATTTTTATATACTCTACTGCTTTAAAAATTCCAAAACATTCCCCCGTAAAAACTGAGGTCTCCGGAGGAAGTTTAATTTTCTGTATAATTTTATATTGAGTATGGTATACCCCTACACCAACACAATCTGTTGGAGAGGGTTTGGAAGCGTCGGTGAAAACGTGGTGAAAATTATTAAAACGTTCTGATAGTAAATTATTGAAACTGAACTGCGGACTGGGATCAGATCTACTAATTAAATTTTGTAGAATTAAAGGCGTGATGTGAAGACTGTCATAACTGGCATGAAATAACGGTAGTTTATTCGATCGATGTGTAGGAGAACGAAGGGATATGAATTTCTGATAGCTAACAACCAAACAGGGAACAGATTTGTGGGACCAGTATGTAGATGATTGGACTAAGGACAATAGAAGATGAAGTTTAGGAATTAGGGGATGATTAGAGAACTGAACGATTCGAAAGAAATATTTGTCAGATAAAAACTGTCTCCTAAGATGTAAAGGAGCTTCACCACACTCCACTTGAAGGGCATTTATCGGACTGGATTTCATGGCACCAGAAATAATACGGAGGGCTTTAGATTGTATTTTATCTAACTTTTTGAAAGCCATAATACTTCCAGGATCCAGACTATATAAACCATAATCTAAGGCGCTTCTAATGATGGCGTTATATATTAGTTTTAATGAGAACGGATGGGCACCCCACCAAACTCCAGACAGGCATCTGAGCATGTTTAAGTGTCTTTCACATTTCGAAACAATATAATCGCAATGTGTGGCACCATTGAGTCTTGAGTCTAAAATTATACCCAAATATTTAAAACTGTCTTTAAAGGGAATAGGGTCCCCATTATAGTAAACTGCATCGTGTGGGATATTTCTCTTACGTGTAAAAAGAACGGTTGCACTTTTGGAAGTAGATAATTCTAAACCGTTCAAACATAACCAGGAAGATAATAATGATAAAGCTGAAGTAATAACAGAGCAGGCTTGTGCTACAGAATGGTCAGAACTATATAGTAATAAATCATCGGCATACTGAAGTATTTTGACTTCATTGTTTATGGATAAATCTAAATCATAAGTGTAAATATTATATAAAAGGGGACTAAGAACCGATCCTTGCGGGAGGCCTTTCCAAACCTTACGAGATAGTTTATAGTCAGCAAAAGGCATGTCTACTGAACGATCGGTTAAAATATTTATGATAAAATTAGATAGATTTAATGGAACTTGTAGTTTATATAATTTGTTTTGTAATACGGATATTAATACATTATCATAAGCCGCATTTATATCTAAGAAAACAGCCACCGTAGACTGATTATTAGAAAAACCTGAACGTATATCAGTGGTTAAAATGCTTAGACAGTCCATAGTACTTTTGCCTTTTCTAAAGCCGAATTGAGAAGAGGATAGTAGACCTTCACTTTCAATATACCATTCCAGACGATTTTTAACTAGGTTTTCGGCTAATTTAATTAATACCGATGACAGCACTATAGGACGGTACGATGAAACATCGGAAGGCTCTTTGTTGGGCTTTAAAAATGGCAACACCATTTGACGTTTCCAATCGGGTGGGATATTTCCAGTTTTCAAAATAGAATTAATCAATTTCAAATAATAACTGAGAATATTGTCGCTTAAGTTTGCAAAAAATGAGTATGGGATGCCATCTAGACCTGGAGCGGAGTCTACAGTGTTTTGCACAACGCCTTTTAATTCATTAAGAGAGAACGGAAGGTGTAAAGTATTATTAGTAAGTCTCGGCCTATCACCAGTAGTTTCTAAAGGTATACAATTAATGTTCCGAGGAACCCACGGCGGTGCTATTTTATCTAAAAACTCAGAGGCTAAGGCAACAGGGATAGAAGGCGATGATTGTGTAAAAGCCGATCTAAATCTACGTATGTTTTGCCAAACTATAGTAGGGTGCGTATTTGGCGAGATTGCAGAACAGAAACTCTGCCAACTTGTGTACTTTTTTTTCTTCAAAAGTTTTCTGGTTTCTGTATTAATAGTAGTTAAGGCCTCAAAGTTAAAATCAGACATATCACGATTGTAATTATATTCGGCTTGTTTACGTTTTCTTACAGCGTCTGTACACTCCAAGTCCCACCATGGGGGCTTGGGAATTAAAGTAGGGTTATTATTTTTAATAGGGAAAACTTTATCAGCTGCTGCAATCACTAAACTAGCTAAAGCATTAGCACACAAAGTTTCATTGCCATCTGACACAGGAGGAAGAGTTGAAAAATTCATATCAGCACAACTTCTGTAGTTTTCCCAATCAATGCTATTCCTATCAGGCAATTTATGTTTAAGGTTTGATGTTCTCCTTGAAACAGTTGGCTTGGGAAATGGACTAGAAATGACTATTGGGAAATGATCACTGCCATATGTAGAGGAAAGGGTATTCCAAGTTAGTGAAGAAGCTAAATTAGGAGAACAGATGGAAAGGTCAACAGCACTATAATTCTGATTTGGAGCTGAGCGCCGGGTGGCGGAACCAGTGTTTAAGATACATAAATTACGCTGGTCAATTATGTCTAGTAAATCCTCGCCATAGTTGTTGGATATAGAGCAACCCCAAGATTGGTGATGGCAGTTGAAGTCACCCATTATAAGTAATGGAGTTTGGAGAAAAGAAAAAAGATGGTTAATTTCAAGAAGTAAAGAAGAAGAAGGGTGAGGAACATATACAGAAACAATACATATATTATACATTTTAATAGCAACAATTGAAATGTCCTCACTGTGCGGAGGAAAGGAAATGATAGAAAAGGGTATAGAATCCTTGATAAGTATGGCAACGCCGCCATACCCATCAGGTCTATCATCTCTAATTGAGAGATAGTTTTTTATTTTAAAAATATGGTTTGGTTTAAGCCATGTTTCTGCTATAGCAAAAACTGATGGCTTAAATCTATTAATTAAATAAATTAAATCACTTTTTTTGCTGATTAGGCTGCGACAATTCCATTGTAGAAGGCAGTCCATGGTTGGTGGGAAGAGTGTATGAATTTAAAAAAGAGGCAGCGTTGGACGGTGAAACATTAAATTGAGAAAGGAGTTGTAAAAAGGCTTTAATAAAATCATTAATGGACATATTACTTGTTTCTTCTGAACTGTTTGTTTTATTACTAAATCCACATCCATTTGATGGTTGTGGCTCTTGGCAATCTTTTATTAAATTATGATGAGCCTCTAAGTCGTAACCCTGGGTGGTTTTAGGTGGCGAACGAGGTTTTAGAAAAACTGTCTTCTTGTAGCTTGTCGTAGGACTTGTAGGTGTTTGTTTATTAAGTTGAGACAATATTACTGGCTTATTTGAGAAGTTTTTGGTTGGGGATGATGAAAGTGTTTCGGCATAAGATTTACCTACTGGAGGATGAACCTTTAAGGCTTCAGCATATGACACACAATTCTGAGCCATGTATGTTTTTATTTGTTTTTGTCTGTTGTGTTCAGGGCATGATTTATTAGTGGCATAATGATACCCAGAGCACATACAGCATGAGGCGTGATCCTCATCCCTATCACAACTGTCTCCTGTGTGACTTTGGCCGCATTTAAAACATTTGGGTTTAGACCTGCACTGTAGTTTGGTATGGCCATACCGGCAGCAATTAAAACACTGAATTGTAGGAAATATATATAAATCTACGGGCAAAGCATTGTAGCAAATAAAAATACGCTTGGGAAGAATTTGGCCATCAAAGGTTACAACTACAGATTGAGTGGGTTTCCAATGAATAGAGCCATCAACATATGTCTTGAAATTAATTCGTCTCACTTTAAGTATAGGCCCACAA
The DNA here is from genome assembly GCA_941860345.1 of Chrysodeixis includens. Taxonomy (NCBI): domain Eukaryota; kingdom Metazoa; phylum Arthropoda; class Insecta; order Lepidoptera; family Noctuidae; genus Chrysodeixis; species Chrysodeixis includens. The sequence continues at coordinate 614,423 of OW796096.1, read as the reverse complement.
CCAATAGGCACAGAAATATTTTCAGTAATTTCTTCCGGAGACCATTCCGCAGGAACCCCACGAACTAGACCCATCCTAGTTACATTAAAAGTAGGAATGTAGGCTTTCAGATTTTGGGCTTCAAGGTTCTTATTTAAAATAAAACTGTTTGCGTCGAGATGGCTCGAGAAACCCATTGAAATTTTGTTTCGTCCTATGCGCTTGACGCTGCCATTTATAATATTTGAAAAAGAATGTTTTTTTAAAAATTTGCCGAACGTGATGGGGTGCAGTGTGGTGCTATCATTAGGTGATGCAAGCTGTTTTTGAACGTGAATAACGTAAGGTGCACTATCTGACTTATCATACGTAGTTCTACCAATTGGTGTAGGAGTGGTTTTGACAGGGACGGAATCTAGTTTTTCTTTAGTCATTGGGCTATTAACATTCGTTGATATATTTTCAGAAACAAGGGTGTCTAGGCAGCCGCAACCTCCTAAATCAGAGCCGTGATACCTCCGACGACGCTTGTTGCAGTGTTTGCAGACATGTAACCGACTTCTTTTTAACGTGCGGGTTGAAGTAGACCCATCAGTTTCCATTCCAGACTCATTTGACTGAATAGTCACGAAATTACCTGCCGGGGGAACAATGTCCCCCGGATCAGGCGGGTCGTTCATGTTAAAAACTAAAATACAATGAAAATGGACTTACCTAATACAGGAACTATAAAAACACTAATAATAAAAGAATATGTACAAAAAACTAAAACTACTAATGACTATTATACTAATAAATTGTTTTTCCCCCTAAAGAAACAAAAAACCGCGTCCGCCAAGTTTGAAAGTTTCCCGCGCTTTTCTTTTGACAACTTTGACAACTATATTGTTTGACATAAATCTTAGTGATGGTGTAGCCAAATGAAAATAATTTATTTGTTTATTCTACAGATTACAATGACTGCACGTACCTTCCCCTTCCCAAATTGGGACCAATCCCTCATTTTTTAGATACATTAATTTCTATTAAATTAAAACGCATGTTTTATTATCTTTGTGCAAAATCTTTATCAAAAACTGACACAAGCTTCTGTCAGCTGTCTTGAGTCTGTCACCTGTCAAAAATGTCAAAATCTTCATAAAACGCGAGAAACTGGCGAGAAGACGGTGACTTGATCCGTGATTAGGATATAAGAAGTGTGTGCTTCAGAAATTATATGATTTACGTGTGAGAATAAAACTTTGCACCATGTGGGATCAGATAATAGAGTATTTAAATGATCCATTCCTAGTTATTAAAGTGCAGAACTTTTTTGGTGTTACCTATAAAAGTAATAAAAACACGCATAATAATGAATCAACTGAAGTGCTACATTCCGATAGGCTGGCGCTTGCGAACGAGACTTCTGAAATCAAACAGCACAAGAGAATACCCAGTAATATATCCAGCAGTTCACAGTCGTCGTATGACACGGACAGCTCGGCGGACAGCGGCGCGAAGGACGCGGTGGAGTGCTCCATCAACAACAGATTTTGGTACTACCTGTTCGTGTTGGGCACCGAGCTGGGAGACGAGATATTCTACGCGACGTTCATTCCCTTCTGGTTCTGGAACATAGATGGTGCTGTCGGCCGGAGAGTGGTGCTAGTCTGGACTGTAGTTATGTATATTGGTGAGTATCATTTACATGGAAGCTCTTAAAGTATTTCCATTAAATTGGAATGAGCTATAAAATTCTTTTACCAGGTTAAACCTGATAAGTTATATTAAAAGATATAACTTATCAAGTTAACCTACTGAAAGAAATGGGTGATAACAGTTTGGTTAGCAGACTCTTTCTATAAACTAGAATATTCTATAAAAATAATAATGTAGTAGTCTTTTTACACTTATTTAAAGTCCTCTGGTCTGAAAGTGCAACTAGACAACTGATAAACATGCCTACATGTTTTTAAAATACTTAAACTTAAATAGGTAAATAACACCTGTTTCATGATTCATCACAAAAATGTTTGCTCTGATTGATAGTCAAATCCATGATTTTCTACCATAACCACAATCAAAATAAATACTTAATTCATACTTTGAAATTACAAAAGTTCCGTAATTATTTTACAGTAATTAGATATTTCACTTCAATATCCAGGAGTAGAACTTTTCGTGTGGTGTCCGGATATAAAGAATAGCACCACCCCATATCCTCCACTGGGTGTCGTAAAAGGCGACTAATGGACCTTAAGACCCAGTGCACTGTACCAAGCACCTTGGGTCACCCGAATGGTGGCGGGTAAACAACCAACAATCGCATTCCCAAAGAGGGTTAGTGTCAGGCAGGCGGCCGACTATAAAACCATAGCCAAAACTTTAAGCAACACGTCTAAAAGACGTGTTGCGCCAACCCCAAAATATAATAATTGGGATAAGGGCAGGGGAATGATGATCCAAGAGTAGAACTGTTCACCCTGTATTGTAAAATAATTCAATAAGTAATATTTGGTGTTTCATCAAGTCTAATTTTAACCCATTGTTTGTGAATTGTTGTAAATTTGTATGTATTATTTTTACATACTTGGTATTTGGTTAGAATATAGACCCTTTGTGGTATCACCTCTATTTTGGAGAACCTACTTATATTCCAAGTTGTCAAGATGCTGTAATGAAATAACCATGTATGTTCACCAATTCATAAAAAAGTCAATAACAATACTATGAAGGAACTACCGGGAGGGATAATGGCTTATGATTAGTCTCTGTTTACTCATAATTATTGTTTCTTAACTATGAAACATTCAATATTTGTTTGGAAAATGACTCAGTCCTTATCAATATTATCACAGTACTAATTAGTGATTTTCTTATTCATTACAAAGTTCTAGTACTTTGTACCCACTAGATGAATACAATAATTACACCAATTGACACTAAGTAATGAAGCATGTGAGTTAATTGTTTGTTGAATGTGTTTGTGAGTGTAACATGAGCTTCTATTAAGAGCATAGGTGATAACAATAACACAAGAGTAGATGTGTTTCATAATATCACGGAGCATACAATGTGTTCTTCATGCTGAGATTCCATGAATTGTTGTGAATTACAAACACAAGCAACTGATACAGTCATAGAGAGAAGCTATGTTTATGTAAACTGCTCAGCATTTGGGCGAAATTTTGATATAATATTATGTATGAAATGAATAACAATGGTCTTTTTAAAAAGTAAAAATATTAAATCTTACTTGACATAATTAACATTAATCATTCCAAACAATACAGACACAAATCTTAACTAAATGACAAATAGCCATTGTTAAGATTTCTTTACCTAATAAAATAGAATTAAAAAAAATAACAGAAAATAAAAAAAATCGCCATTCTGAAGAATTTGTATTATCCTGTATATGACTAACATAAAGTTTACGACACATTATATCCTTACAGATTCCTTATCTATAGAGGTAAAGCATATAAATGTTATTAGTAATCATTAAATTTCCTATATCTCTTACATAGCACACCTGATCAAATAAAAGATAATATTTTCCTTACAAGATAAAACTATACTAAAATAAACCTCACATATGTATTTAATATATTTTTGTTATTTATTTAATTGTTTATGTACAAAATAGTAAAATAACTTTATAGAACAGGCATACAGGGGTTTGACTGCAAATTATTTATTTAAATAAACTAAAGAAATGGTTAACATCCTCTGTTTTAAGCTCCAGCATTTTAAATGCAAACTGCTGCTATAATTGACAATAAAACAACTGACCCTGTGTATGAATCTTATTTATATGTAAATTGCTGACAATTTATTCAACATACAATGTTATATAAAATTCAACAGTGATGCTAGTATTGCTATTACATGTTTAATCTATATTGACATTTGTATCATATCATTAATGTCGCTAAATATAGGATTAGTAGAAGGTATTACTTTTTGCGTTTCCATACAATACGCGATCAGATAAGATTGTGATTATATATTTTCGTATTACCTACATAGTACAGCAAGGTCGCGGAAGCCAAGCGCTTGCGCCGGTCGACTTTTTGTTTAGATTTTTATTTATATTCTATAGTTAAAATAGACACGTTTAGTTCCTACTTCATTATTCAATTATTTCTGTATCTCATACTTTTAAATATGCGAGGTCTACCTTTTGAATAAATCCGAATCTATCAGATCTCTAAATGAGACGTGTGTTGACGTGTTGATAATAATGATTAAGATCGTCTACGTATTGCGTATCTATAAAGCACTCATAAGGAAGTACTTAAATCACTCGATAAATTGATGTAGGTTCTAGCGATGGCGTTACCGTTCCACTGGTGCCAAGCGCCATTGATGTCGCTGTAACTTTCAAATACTCGACGCTGTCTGTAAACTAGGATATTTAGCGAGAACTAAACTTAGTGGTGAAAGTAAAAATCACGTCATTACAGGTCGTAATTGTACAAAAACAATCTTGCGAATTACCAGAGACTTCTTAATATTGTGGAGTAAATACTACGAAAGTAGAACACATATGATAGATATAAGAAACCTACTTAAATTATAAGCGCGAAAGTTTAAAAGTGTAGATGGGTGGATGGGTTTTTGTTATCCTTTCACGATTTAACGGTTGTATACATTTTGATGAAATTGCTTTTTACTTTTTAGCCGACTGCGTCAGTGGGTGATTATGTTTTTGTAGCTATAACCGACATTCGCACGGAATAAGTCGCAGGCAATAGCTAGTATATAATATAAATGTAATCTTGTATTTTATATGATCTTTCATGCTTCAAAAATTTTACAAATTCATATAATCGATTATACATATTAGTATTGAAAAATCTAAACAATACCTCTTAGTAAAATATAAGAAAGCCTTGAATGTTAAACCATTACTTTAGAAATCATAGCCTAAGTATTTTCGTTTTCACAAGGTGTTTTAATGCTAAACAAAAACACGTTTGCAGGTCAAGGTTTCAAAGACATAATCCGCTGGCCTCGGCCGGGCTACCCGGTGAAGAAGCTGCAGCAGAAGTGGGCGGTGGAGTACGGCATGCCGTCGACGCACGCGATGGTGGGCGTGTCCATCCCGTTCTCGGTGCTGCTGTACACCATGGACCGCTACCAGTACCCCATCCCGTGGGGGGTCGCCATCGCCTTCGCGTGGTGCACGCTCATCTGCGTCAGCCGCGTCTATCTGGGGATGCACAGCGTTTTGGTAAGGTTTTTGATTAATTTCTATTTTACTCTCAATCTTATTCTAGATTGTATTTGAGTAAATACTGAGAATAAGTAAGTCTTGAAGACTCACGTGTTCTTTATTTTGCGTATGATAACGAGGGAAAACTCGGAGGAACAAGGAGTCTCGTAACTAGAGGACATTCACTGCGAAGGTAACTGGTAACCTAGTACGATATCTAAAGATATAATAGTGAATAATAAAAAAAGGTTAGGTTAATGTGAACCCTTTTTTTATTCACTATTATTTTCCAAAGAAATCTGTTGAAAATAAAATTGTATTTACAAGCATTACACGTAGATGGTCATATTATCCTTGTAATAACTTGATCCACAATTTAAAGCCAGCATTCGTAGTACGTTCGTAAATTCATATAGATTGTCAGTACGAGTGAGTAGGGCCCTCAAGCTGTCACATACTTGTTAAGATAAATGTACATAATCTTCTTATCCTACAAAACACATTGAAACATAGAACATGTTATTTATTATTGACAGTTGTATCATTGTATCGAAAGCACATTCGGTATTTTTTTCTTATTCAGAATTAAAATACTAAAAATAAACCAACCTATAGTCCTCCCACAGTTGGATATTCTCAAGAAAATGCGGAAAATTAATACATTAAGTTGTAATAAGTTGCATACAAATTACTGTAATAATATGATTTGAAAATTTTCCTAAAGCTTGAAAGGAATTCTGTCTGCGATAAAGTATGTAATGCTTAATTTATAGAAACAATGCAATTGTGTAATCTTACGTAATTAGTATGGAATATACCTACCTATTATTACTTATAATCAAAATCAATGATAATCGATTACTCCTATAATATAATATATCCACCTGGTATACGATCAGCATCAAAAGTCGATTAATACATTTAGGTTTTCAAACAAATTGTACACAATCGAATTCAATGAATTACTGTTGTGCTATTAGGTAACAAAATGACACCTGGAAAAACATACTAAGCACCAATTCCTACATCATCATCATTCCCCTGCCCTTATCCCAATTTTTACTTAGGGTCGGCGCAGCATGTCTTCTTCTTCCATACACCAATTCCTACATGTCATAGAAAAGTAATGACATTTTGTAAATCGAATCGTGTTAACCGACTTCTGATGCCGACTGTACCTATATTAACAATGTATACGATGTGATTGTAACGCCCTTGTCCCCGGTGTTCCAGGACATAGCGGCGGGGCTGGTGCTGGCGACGGCGCTGGTGTCGGTGCTCATCCCGCTGGTGGACTACCTCGACAGCTTCCTGCTCACCTCGCAGCTCGCGCCGCTCGTCGTCATCGCGCTCTCCATACTAGTCATCGTGTACCATCCCAATGCCGATAAGTGGACGCCTACCAGGTGAGGACACTTGTCTTAATACTAGTTAAGTAGTTACCAATCCTAGCGAAAACTGTTTGTCATCTGTTTGAAAATTTTAATGTAAAATTTATGTGAACTGAGATTATGAATCTTCTTGCTAAACATCTGCATTTGTGCTAAGTCACCACCAGTCTTCCCAGTTAAGCCGTAGCAGAAGATTCTTTTTTATTGTTAAAATTAAGTGAGGAATTTAATTTTGTGTCGTCGTGGTCTTCTCAGACTTTTCAGTCACATGCACAAGGACACCTAGACTTAGGGCAAGTTGTCTTGGATTTAAATAAAAAAAATTAAGTAAAAAAACTTTTTAAGAAAAAGCTTTTATTTAAACGCTCTAAAAAGAAGAAAATAAAATATTCCTTTTGGATTATACTAACAACTCCTCATTATACACAATTTATATATAATAATAAAAGCTGGTCGCGAGGTTTACATACCTATCAACATTCCTTTATATCATAATAATTTGTGGTAAATCGAGCGACAAGCTTTTATTATTATATATAAATTGTGTATAATGAGGAGTTGTTAGTATAATCCAAAAGGAATATTTTATTTTCTTCTTTTTAGAGCGTTTAAATAAAAGCTTTTTCTTAAAAAGTTTTTTTACTTAATTTTTTTTATTTTTTACTTTTTAGTTATTCAAGTTATTATTACTCTCAAAATTCCCTCTCATTTGATACCCATATTGTAGAAGTAGACTAAAGGTAACTATTCCGCCATCCTGCATGGTCCGCCATATTGGATTCAGAATGACGTCATATTCTTTTTCTAGTCACTCTTAACAAGCCCTTTCATTTGATACCCATATTGTATAAGTGGATTAAATATAACTGTTCTGACATCTTGTATGATCCGCCATATTGAATTTAGAATGACGTCACATATCTTATCATATATTGTCATCCAAACAAAATGCGTCCACAAAATTTCAGCACAAACGGTTGAATATATCTACTTTAAAATTGAGTTCGAAGATTTCACCCGAACACACAAATATCCATACATTGCAAGTTAAATAAAAGCTTTTAAAAAAAATCCTTGTCCTGCCCGAAAATCATACCCACAGTTAGTGTCGTCAGTAGTCATCGGAATGGTAAACTTTAATGTAATTTAAGTCGGCAATCCCTGCAGTCATACTTAAAAGAAACTAATCAGTTCGACTATGTTTTGGCCTGGTCAGGTCACATCTATTAATATTGTTAGACTTACAAATCAGGTAAGCATCGTTTTTTAGAACGAGTGATATCGTAATGAATTTTCCCTGTGTAACTATATTAACTCATTCGATTTTTTTTAAATTAATCGTGACGGTATAGCGGTAGTAATACAACAAGAATTTTCCAGGCATACTTTTTAATCGCTTTTTATAGCGTAGGTGAGCCACATATCTAAGAACGTTTACCGACATTAGACTTGAGAAATTTTTCCTTGTGTAATTCCCATCATAAAGGAATAGTGACTGATACAGAAGTGTGTTATTTACACAGAATCAAGCTTATCAGCTCTCGTCGTGCACCTGTCGCTGCTAAGGAGTGATTCAGCGTTGTGCAAGACCGTGTCGAAATAATCATTATTTTCTATATTAAAGGAACGCAGCACTCTTTGTCACACCCATTAAGAATTGACATAAAAAGTCATCGTTAATGAAAATGTACAAATGAATCGAAAGTGGAAAGTATGTTTCATTGTTGCTTGAGACAAAAGGATCACACAGAATGATAATGCGAGTATTATTTAGCAAGCCTCTATTCTCATGAAAGTATAAAACTTTAAGAAAGCTATAAACAAATTATGCTATTTACTTGATTAAATTTTATATTTGACAACTTTAATTCTATTTGGTAGCTGTCTGCAGTAAAGCGAGGCGACAGTCCAAATGAAATAAGTATTTATATTACAATTAAATAATCTACTAGCTAATTAATATAGTTACATTTATAAGTAGTTTCTTTTGGTTAATTTGTTTTTTCTTTTGTTTCAGTAGTTTCTTGAATTTTATTTGTACTAGAGTGATAAATTGGTCAACCGATAAATTCAGGTTGCGAAACAAAATTGTTAACAAATAAATAGTTCTAGAAAAGAATCCTTACTTTAATTGAGGAGCGCTGTATTACTATAATACAGAGCTTTTTAATTCGTTATCGTGCAATAGAAGCCATGAGTTGATAAGGGTGTGTTGTGATGTTGCAGGGGCGACACCACCATGATCGTGTCGGTGTGCGCGGGCATCCTGACGGGCTCGTGGACCAACTACCAGCTGGGCAACATGGCGGCCAGCCCGCTGGACCCGCCCTACGAGATCATCTGGCCGTCCAAGGAGATGCTGGGCTGCACCATCCTGCGCACCATCCTCGGCTTCTGCGGCGTGCTGGCCACGCGCGCCATCGGCAAGTCCTGCTCCTACGCCTTCGTGTGCGCGCTGCTGGGCAAGGACAAGAACCAGCTGCGCAACTCCGAGAACAGCCTGGACAACAAGAACAAGATCATCGTCGAGCTCAGCTACAAGTACTTCACGTACGGCATGATCGGCTTCAACACCACCTACGTGTTCCCCAACGTGTTCGACCTGCTGAAGATCAACCGCCCCACCTACTACACCGAGATCTAGCGCCCGCCGCCGCGTCCCCGAGGGTATCGCTCCATGCGCTGACATACCAGTGGTATTTGTCAAACGCATTCAAACTATTACTTTAGAACATTTATCGCTAGTGTTTACGAAAATTGAGACCTAAAACACGTCTGTTATTTTTAACTGGTTTTGAATGTAGATCTCTGTGATGAGATTTGTAAATTCCAAGCCTGATAAAACTGTTTAACGTCGTGACTTAGATACGTTGTGTATTGTGCATGTAGTGTCACTGTGTCGCTAAGTACACTAACACTGAACAAACGCTGAATGTGTGTTGTGTGAATGTGTGCGTTGATAGAATTCATTTTCTATTTTTCTATTTGATGAATATTTTCACATATAGTTAGATTCTATTTATTACGGCACAAATTATTCCAATAATTGTTATTTTATTGTATAGTATTTTGTTCGCATTTGAGTGCGGATAGTGTGATGCTGTGCCTTTAGAGGGCGCTGACTGTTAGCACGACTCTGTTCTATTCCGCATTGGGATACGATAGAAGTACAAGTCAAATAAATAATGCAAACGATTTGAACAATACCTTCTGTCCTTTATATAATTATAAAAACCCATTATGCTCACCAAAAATCTATCCAAAATCTTCACATAGCGTATTGAACTGTAGTCTTTTGCAAATCGTGTCTCGTCTTAAAAACTTCTTTGAGGCTAAGGCATAAGGTTAAAATTGTTAAAAAAGTTGTTCAGTTTTGAACTGTTTGCGACTTTGTACCTACTTAGGGTTTTTAGACACCAATGATTTGTCGACATTTTGCATCTACTACTGCTTTATTTGGTTTTTGATTACATATTCATGTTATACTTAGTTCCTAATAGCAAAAGAAGATGGCGTTAAAAAGTATAAAATTTCAGGCATTTAGGAAACTACGATTAAATGGCAACTAATCGTATTAAATTACACTAGAAATGGGGGATGGAGCTCATTATTCAGGCAGTTGTTAGACTGAAAGCCAATCACAATACAGAATGCCTTGTGCTGAGACTTCTCACTCCCTGCATTTGATATTTACGTATTTTAAATTAGATAATCCTACAATCGACTGGCCTGCTGGTGTAGTGGTTTGTGAGTCTGGGTGTAATTTGTCTTCTATCTATCTATCTATAATATATAAAAATGAATTGCTGTTCGTGAGTCTCGAGAACGGCGGGTTTATCTTATGTTGGTCTTGAAATGTTTATGGAGGTTTAGGGAAGGATTAAAAGGTGAGAAAAAAGCGAATAATTGCCGGGCAATTCCCAAAAACAGCCCTTTTCTTTTTCCCATATGAAAGTTTTCTCAATAAAATTAAGAGACAACTTTTAACTTCGATTGGGGCAGTACGATGTCTGCCGGGTCAGCTAGTCTATAATAAATATAAATTAAAAATGATATATTTGACATTGTGTCGTATTCATTAGGCTGATGCAGTGTTATCTAACCATCAACATAAAAAATTCCCACTGCATAATAGGCATGTTATTATCGTCTGACGACACTAAAAAATAAATTTATTTAAAACAAAGGCTGAACCTGCTTGATAAAAATGAACTGTATAATTGCGCGGAAAAACCACGACATGATAAATAATAAATTTTGTTAATGTTTATTGTATTGTTAATGGATATTATGTCTCGACTCGAGATCCGTATGTTGCCTACTCGGATGTCTATGTTACCTGTAGTAAAACTGATGTCGAAATTTAAACGAGTAAAATTAGTGTAATTTTTGTTTTTGGTACAACGGATCTACAACGATCTTTTTTTTTTTTTTTAAAGTCATCACATTCGACAGACAGTTGAGTTGATTCTTGTTGCGAATCTGCACACTAGCGCCTTTATGGTTATGTCATAAACCAAAAGATCCTTGTAACCTATATGATGTTTGTGTAACACATAGTAACCTTAATAATTCACACGTGTAAAGCTATTTTGAAAAGGCACGCTTTCACTTGCGGCCACGGACACGGTTAGTTAGGTAGGTGCTACCTACTTAACACATGTCGTCAACCGCAAATAGGTGGCCGAAATTGATTTAATTATAGTAACATCAGCCTCTATCCTCTTATATTTTTAGTATCATTTGCCTCAAATCTGGCTTGCGGGTTTTTTAGTTAAACAATAATAACAGGATTAAAGGTAAATAAACTATGTTGCCATGCTGTGAACTGATATCGTGCACGCGGTGTTAAATGAATGAGACAACCGTGAGAATTATTACACAAATAACACAGTTTTACGTAGGACGTAGTGAGAAATCTAGTGATTGAGGAATATTAAGGAAGCTGTCAAGATGCTAATTATAGCATAATCTATGACACATGTATATCTTTTTCAGAAAACGTCAAAGTACAGTTAGGACTTGATTTCTGTCTACGAGGTAGAATGTAAAAGAAAGTCTTTGGGTAACATTAATTAGCAAAGTAATTACCATTACAATAATCAGATGTAGCATAAAATAAATCAAGCACGTCATAAGTTCAATGTCCATATTACCTGTATTGTTATTTTTGTATACCCAAACTTAAATCGTTTGTGGCAAGTTAATTGATAAAGTCATTTTTACGCGTTGAAATATTTACAGCTAATACTTAAGGGTTAATTGTGTTGTTCATAAAGAAGTCGACTAATGGCTGTCCTAAATATTACAACATTGTGGTGTGAAAAACCCCAACCTTGAATTATGTCTATAATTAACCGACAGAGAAGGATCTAATACGCAGGTTTCATTCTCTTGGTCTGGTGGATCAGTAAGGGTACTCTTAGTAGGTTATAACTTGATTTCACGAACGTCCAGACCTCGTGACGTTTATAGAAACTGGAAACTAGCTTTTTGCTGCGGCTTCGCCCGCGTGGTTGATGGTTATGGCTGCAAAACATTAACCACCTTTAACGCAGTTGGGTAAAAAAAATTGTGCTGTCAATGTGTCTGTAATTATAATATGCTGCACTACACGCAGGTATAGTTTGCCACGCTGTAGTATATTCGGGGATAACCGCAGTGGTTAATCATAGCCGCTGTGGTCGACAGGGTTTTACACTGGAATACACTTCTAATATTTTTTATGTGGGTTTTATCCCATTGTTTACTAGTAGCTGCTATAAATATGTTCACACGTGTTACTAGTGACACAGGCCGACTAAACAGTAAACCTTACAAGGTTATAGTATCTGCAGTGTTCAGATTTGAAAGCAGTAGGGTTATAAGTATCTTAATGTAACTATTCATTTTGGGAAGATAGAATTCATTCCTATATTTCACCCACAGTTCCTTCCTTATTTTAAAAATTATGCCAGACGTAAAAGGTCACCCTCATTACGTCAGTCTGTCTATAGGCCGATTGTAACGCTGTCGTGTAGGTACGGTGTACAGGGAAAACGGACCGAGTTAGTTTTCCTTGCACAGAATTTCTAATTAAATCCTAGTAACACGCTGTGTTGAAATTCCTAGTCTGGCCTTTGTATTTTCCATGTTGTTTAAATATGGTAATCTGCAAATAAACTGTTCAGTAGGGTTTTACAGTGTACCAAATAATACTGTACAATTTTTAGTATTATTTGAAACTTGGCACCTTATAAGGTAGTTTATACATGCGTATGTGGATTCTACAAAATTATTGATCGTCAAAAATGGGTATCGGTATTGTTGTTATAAGAATTATTTGTATAGTTCTGAGAAAAATATTAAATTTGTAATTAAGTATAATTTAATTGTAACACAAATGTTACATGTCGAGAAGTATTTAATGAACTTTTAGGTTACATATTATATCAGCAGTGAGCCTGTGACCAGCGCGGCAGCGCTTATCATCGCGACCCTGTACTTTATGAACAGATAATTGTAACTAAAATAATTTTGCAAAATGGGAGACGTACGGTGGTCCGCACGACGTGGCAGTGGCGTCAATGCCGTTGCAAAAGTAAACTACTGCACTTGGTATAAAGGTTATTGCAATATTTCACTGAGGAGCGGTTGACTGTACGTACAATAACTAGAAACACTAACAACTATGTTTTGCACCCTGCCGTAGGTTCCTATCGGCCTATGACCTGCGATATAAAAATAATGTTATTGCAATAAAACTGAATACGTATGCTATTCCGTGGTGGTAGTGAATACTTAGGTATATCAAACATTTTCTAACTGTGATGTCTTCGGTTACTCTTTGTAAGAGTACAGGAGAATCTGGATGTCAGTACCTACTTTAAGTGAAATTGTAGTGTATCATGTATGCAATTATTGACTGTAACAATAACATCACATTCGACTATCTTGGATAAAATTGTATTTAAGATGATTTTGAATATGTTAGGAGCAGAGTCGTGCTAGCGCGGTGTGAGTGAAACAAATCTCGAACGTTATCATTCCAGTGCCTGATTTACAATGATGATAGTCTACGGTAATGTTATGTTGAATAATCTATACACCGTGACTTTTAGGTCGTTTTAAAAAAGCAGCCCAGTTCATGTATCCAATGACTAGTAAACGTTTATAATAAAAAAATATGTTTTTTTTAAGATTTGAATGAATAAAAATATTATTCATTATTATGACACAAGGCAGTTTTACGAACACTCTGTAGTGAGCGCGGTCCGAACCTTGTGCCAAAGGGGCCGCGCGGGCGGCGCGGCGGCGTCTTATCACAGGTCATTCACCTTAGCGTAAAACAGCTGTCTTACTATTGCAATCATAATGTTCGCAGTAAGTATGTAGCATGTATCTTCAACAGTTTGATACGTAAACATTTTTAACAGGATGTTTCATATTTCCAATGTATTATTTATTTTTTTCATGCATATTATTTTAATTAATGATAAAAAAATTATATTCGCGCCTAGAGGTATTTTATGACGGATACATTGTGTGGACGACTTTTTTAAAACGACCTAAAAATCACGGTGTATATTTTAGAAACGTCGTTATTATTTGTACGACGACGTATTGTCGACACTTATTGTGATACATTTTAATATTGAATTTACTGCCATACAATAAATTATTTGCACTAATTATGACTTTTCGTATTAGTTTTATAACCTTGAAACTGCATACATACTGATGTTAGAACCTAATGTAGTTCTTTTTTTATTAAGTCCAACCCATCTCTGTATAAACAATAGACAATTTTCTTGTTGGGGCGGTGACCCGCGCAGTGTAGTAACTTGAGTAGTTATAATTAATATCAAAGCACTTTACGGAAATGTCTTATTTTCATCAGTTGACAATATTGGTATAGTTAAACCAGATAAATATTTTTTTCCTATAAAAATGATTTACTGGTTTCCCCATTCCCAATATTTTTAATAATTTTCAATACCTAGGGATTTTAATGTCCGATATATCGCGATACATTTAGGGGAAGCCCCTAAAGGAGGAGTAAGGGAAGGAAGTGGTAATTCATTTAATTGTAACTGCCTATCGAACTGACATCACCTCACACCTCCAGTAATCTGTACCTACTTACGTATTCTGTAGCAAAGGTACTAGTCAAATTGCTTATAGTAGTAAGAAATTCAATAAAACAAATCGTACATATTGTAATTAAATTTATTTATCATTTGAAACTGACACAACAATATAAAATATTTAAGAATATACGCGTAGTTGTTCAACGCTGGTTTACTTTTCTGATTTATAATAAAAAGAATCCAAATATAATACATAGAAACATACCTAAATAATAATAATTTTATTGATATAAATTATAGTAGAGCAACTTTTAGTTACTGAACGTCTGACCGGGCCTTTTGTTACCTCACACTTATTGTTATATCATAAATAATAGAAAAAACGTCAAAATGAAAACATCAGCATATCACAGAGTCGTTTCTACTTTGGGGTATCGTTGGGCAGCTTTTAGACTAGCGAAGTTGAGTTAGAGCTAACAGTCAAACATTTGCGTACGCGTGCGTCATTACTTCATATATACATGTATAACATAAGAAATGTATATAAATTATAGAAAGCTAAAGACTACTAGCGGTCTGCGGTCGCTTCCGACATTAGACAATCACTTAAACACACAGCAGTCGGACGTTCAGCAACCTAAATTATCCATACATAACTCATGTATAATAATAATATGTTACCGCATAGCCGGCGCCGGGGGTGTAGACCGACAAACAGCAGCTTCCGACATTTATATTTATCCTTACCCTAGGAATAAACTCTACCTTTTTTGGCATATCCGGCTCATTTGTCGATCTAAACCTCCTGGCGCTGCGCCGTAAGTTTGTAACTTACATTATGATTTTGTCCCGAATATTATAGATTACATAAGCGATACTCAAACGTACCCGCCCGACTGTACCACAAAGTTTGAGTAACGCTGTATTATAGGCTAGTTAAAAATATAACGGAGCCTTAACTATCCCTAGTCTAGATAATCGTTAAGTGTTACATAGCCAAGCTAAAACCGTGGCATGAATTAATCTTTAACTGCTACTTTCACACGAAAGTTAGGTTAAGACTAATTAAAAACGTATCATTGTTTCACTTAAACTGAAAGCGATTTTGGAAACAGCGATTATCGTTAATTCGAAGTTAAGGAAGGCTATGTAACTAAAACATGTAGATCTATGTCAACTACGTCTTGTAGCAAATGCAAATGTCAACATAGAATAATTTATTGATCCAGCTCCATCCACAGTTGTTTATAACTTTATGTGATGCAAAGGAAGACATTGTCACCCAAGAGGCATAAGGTTCTACGACAAACGTTTATTCCACCCATTCAAAACACGTGGAGTTGTCGTTCACTTGTTTCTATACTGCAATATTCATCAAAATATCTACTTTGAGTAGCGTGTCTCATAAACAATATAATAATTTCATCAATATTGCAGTTGCATGTTCAGTCGCGGAAAGAACATCAGTAGGTGTATGACAATGAAATACCAAAAATATATCGTAAACAACATTTATTTGACACTAAAATAAATATACAATTAACAGTTTTTTACAGACATTAACTATTTAAATAATTTTCTAAACTTAACATTCTTTCCGCAACTGTACATGAGTCTTACAATACTTATAACTAATCAGTGATTCATCGTACACAGTGTTGGGTTATTCCTCAGCGTTATGTATACTCTATAAATTTCAATACATCAATAAATTCGTCCCATGAAACAAATAGAGGGCAAATCCGTATAATTCCGTCATTACAATAATTCCCGGAAAGTTCCCAGCGTTGTGTGCGGTGGATCGGTTTTCCGTTTCAACAATATTTCTTCTCCTCCTCTCAGTTACATTTACGAATGAGAAGTGAAGACTAAATCTTCGTAAAACTATGCTTAGACTGTCCAAAATAAAACTCGAGTTATTTGTCCAAGTAATCTGAAACGAATACTAAGACAACTTTGGAATACAAACAAATATCATATTCCTTTATACATTGTTATTTAATTGTTTATACATTTTGTCGTCCTCAATATCGACAGTTACATACATTGATAAGCGTGTACCGAATAATTGTAGGCACAATTACGGCCAGATTAACTACAGTAACTGTCTCGTCTAGAATAAGAAGACCTATGTGTCATCCATCAGAAGTATGTATCTCAAATAGGAACCTTGTTTAGAGTTTAGCTTTAAACAGTCTAAGCTGCATTATATCGACAGCAAGCAAATTAATGTCAGATCTATTTCATTTGCACTAACATCACTACAAAATTATCAAACATTTCTAGATTTGTTGTATTTTTTAGTGTAATAGAGTTTTAGTGTAAGTATGGTAGGTAAGGTAGTGCGGTATCAGCCGGCGCGGTTATAGGCTGCCACGGCGCCAGCTGACGTCACCGTAGTGTCGCGACTTGCTTATCGATACTGCGCTGTGTGCGGCGCTCTAGCAGCAGCCCTTCACGTTGACGGGGTTCATGCTCTCGCGCAGCCTCTCGAACAAGCTCTCGCTGTCGCTGTCGTACATCTGCGGAACACAACGCCTGTTACTACACGCTCTGCTGGCTGCCCCACGCTGATAACCGCGTAGAGGGCACTGATAAGCACGCGCTACATGTACTCATCATTACTAACTTGTTGGTTTATATTCATATTGAAAACTTGGGGTATTCGAACGGTAAAATAACAGGAAAAAATGTCAACTATATCTCGGAGTTCAGTATTGTAAATATATTTGAACGTGCCTACACCTATTATCAGAAATGTGATAATTATGGGAACTGCGCAGTCGCGGGCGATACCGACTCAGACTAAACTAAGCCCACGATGATTGAGCCGCGGAGTAACAAATCATTTCAACAGTCAATACACTCATGACCGATTAGATTAGTTCCAAATAAACATAACGCAGAAAATGACACTTAGAGGACACAAATTAGGGATTTCCAGCAAAGCAATCAAGGTTTTATAAATGTATACTCGGTTATCGGTTTATAACCCAATATAAAGAGTACCGAGCTGTTTATGGTTATCTGTCAAGATTACAGGAGTCTATCAGTGGGTTTCCCAAAAAATGATCATCATACAAGATTAGTTTTGTCCTTGTAATATTAAAATTTGTACATGAACTCCCTTGAAGTAGTCAGTCCGTTCGAATAGCCAGCTGTTTTAATATGAGTGACATTGGCCAATAACAGCATTAAGAGATTTCTGCGGGGTTGTTACAGAGTGGTAGGTTCGCTCGGATGGTGATACTTACATCGTCGTCGTCGTCGCTGTCGGAGTCGCTGTCGTCGGAGAGGTTGGCGAAGGCTTGGCTGGCGGGCGTGCGGCGCGCGAGGCGGCGCGGCGTGCGGCCGGCGTAGTCCCGCGCGCGCGCCTGCACGCCGCCGCAGCGCGACGCCAGCCACGCCGCCAGCCGCGCGTCGCCCTGCCGCGCCGCGATGTGCAACGCTGTCCAGCCCGCTAGGTTCTCCTGCACAATACAAACAACACATTTAGACATGCTATCACCGTCACGATAACCTATCCTAAATTCAACCGTCGAGTATCTTGTGTTGGCCTTATTTATCGGAAAATGGGAAATGCCCAAACCGTGCACTCGTTCCACTTGTACGTTATAAGCATTGATAAACAAGCGTCGTAAAATGTTTGCTACTGAAAACAATATGAACGTTTACGAAAAAACCCTGACGCAACAGTTTCAGATAACGTATTATCAGTAGATTGCCTTCTGCCGCTAGCTAGGGTACCAATGACTATGTTTTTTTATATAAAGTACTAGAATTGATTGAAAAAAATGGCCACAACAATAAATAAATTAGTTGCTACATTCGAGATTTGGACTCGTATTTCAGTAATGTGGGCAAATGGGTTATTGTGCCATTAGAAGACAAATAAAACAACGAGGTCTGCGTGCAGTTGTGTAACTCCGCTAATAGTTATCTCATCGAGCATCTATAACTCTATCACCGAAATTCAAATAGCTTTAGAAACAAATAATAATTCTGGTGTTATCAAATTAGTTTTATAATCGCTAACAAG
Organism: Chrysodeixis includens; assembly: GCA_941860345.1. Taxonomy (NCBI): domain Eukaryota; kingdom Metazoa; phylum Arthropoda; class Insecta; order Lepidoptera; family Noctuidae; genus Chrysodeixis; species Chrysodeixis includens. The sequence continues at coordinate 595,745 of OW796096.1, read as the reverse complement.
TAAAATAATGATTATTTTACTTCAATCCCCACTAGGCTGAAGATAGAGTTGTAAACACCCGGTGAATCCAACGCACGTCTCGCACGGGCTATTTTGACATTTATTTCTGAGAAAAACTATTTCGGTTGTTTGTATGACTGTTGATCAAAATCAACAGCGTATTCCCCAATTCGTAATTTCGCTTAATGATAAATATTTTTTTCCGCAAACAGAAAAAGTTGCTAGTGACTGCTCATCGGGACAACCTATGAACAGGCTATTTGCGTTCTGGTGCATGAGGCATGTTCTTACGCCAGAGCGGTGTTTGGGACTGCCCGCGATTCCAACTGACTCATTTTGTGGTTACGGTGAGCCGGCAACAGCAGCTATTATCTGTTTACTTTTCCTTTTCTTTGTCGTGGGGTATTCGAACGATTTGCACTCGGATTTTTTTGTGTAACTTTTGCGAACGCAAATTAAATCCTCATGACCTACTGGATTTTAGGTTTTGGATCAGATATATTTACTGGCACTAAAACCATAGTTCTAATTAATCCTAGTTCTTATTAGACTATGGCAAATCTTGAGATATTGTGTACTTACCACGGCATTAATGTCAGCCCCGTAGTAGACTAGCGTTTGGAGAGCCTCTTGGTGACCCGCTGATGCTGCTAAGTGCACACACGCTTGTCCTGTAACAAACAACAACACCTATTAATATAGTGCAACGTTTAAAACAATGACTTTCAAGTAATGTGGTCAATCTTAATTGAAATCTGTCTAAACTTATCCGCAAGGATTCTTTATTAACTAAGTATATTTATGTAATATCGTTGGGAAACATTCGGTGTATCGCTCAATGATCGCCGAGTCCAAAGTTGACCTTCATATCTTGCTACTCAACACTCCCACACGGAAACACCAATTTTGATTGAAGTGATTATTTTAAAACGGTATACTTATTGGGTTTTATTCATAGTCGTGGGAGCAACTGCTAAAGATTTAATTTATTCCAATTACTAAGTACAGTTTCTGTAAAGGGATCGGTGCATTCTAGATAAAATTTTGTATTAAGGACTGTATATGATTCTTATATATACTGATATATTAAAATGCAAATATCATAAAAATGTTTGATAACCTTTAACAATTATAAGACGTCATATTTATAAATTCAATCTCGCGCAATCGCACCTAACTGGTTCTATATATAATATTAACTACATTAATAAATGCTGACGTCACCCTGAAGCAAAAAACCAACGAATACTTTTGTATGTAAATGCTTTTTGAAAATAACTGGACACACGAGCGTAACGTATTCTAGCTGAAAATCATAAATATTAAATGTTATCATAAAGTCAAATTAAGTTATACAACAACGGCAAAAAGTTAGACAACATTTTTTCATACGGTTCATTCAATAAATTCATATTTAGTTGAAATTCGTATTCAAAAGGCTGCAGCGAGCACAATGCGCAAAAACTGTGAACATTGTTTATAGAAATAGTCCATAATCATCGCTCGGCCGCGCTCTGGAACCGATCCAAGTGTATTTAAAACGAATCTAAAATAGATCGCTCGCTAAAATGGCTGAGCGCTTTTTAAAGCTCAAGAATTTAGGTTAGCTTAATATAATCTTTTCTGGTTCTGTGGGATGATTCAATTTGGACTTGCAGTGTGCTTGTCTCGTATGCAAGCTTATTGCATATGTAGCGACTGCAAGCTGATGAACTGCATTAACTCAACTTTTGATCTGTTACACCTGCCGCGGGCCCCGTACCGTCAGATGTGTAACGTACTATTCGCATGGGCATTCATTTCATAATTTACGATGAAAATTTCCCGCGTGTAAGTGTTAAATTTATGGCATGATAAACACTGTCCTGTATTTGCATATGGTAATGGATAATTTGTGTACACATTACTATGCTGACAATTATCTAGGAGGCAATTATGATAATCAAAATTTTCTATGAGTGGAAAATCTAGAATGTGATGGAAAGATTACAAATTTAATTAGAAATTATTATCTTCTCTAAGAGTAGTGCATGCCTGGCATGCTGTAGAATACGGGTGACATTAACTTGACGTAACAGTGGGAGTCCCAGAAACCTTGACATCAATCGTCCCTAATGTCTTGTGAATTCCACGCCTGCGCAATTAATTTTTTTTCACATTTGTCAATTCGTATTAAAGTGATGTCAAAATATAAATTTGGATCAGTTTAATATTTAAAAGATTGAATGGCTATTGAACTTTGTGAGTGTTAAAAGGGTGTAACAAAATTACGGCGATCTGCGTTATGGAAGTTTCCAAACGACTACTACCTATGTATAGGCAGAAATTAAAATGGATTAAAGGCCTCAATAATCTTAAGATATTTGTTTACATTGTATCGTGGGAACATACATGGAGCAGGGTGTACTTAATGAAAACAAAATATATGAGAGTGGTCGCCGCCAGCTGACGTGACAGTGAGACGGATCAACCGGCGCAAGTACCGCGCGTAGTGGCATGTGTACGATGTCGTCACGGCGCGGCGCGGGAGGCGCCTGCGGGGAGGCGGGCAGGGGGAGGGGGGGAACGACTGCGCCGACCTGATGGGGTTTTCCCAACAATGTGGCGGTCGGCGACTGGCAACGCACGCGCCTCCACTGTCCTCGCCTAATATGGCGCGCCACCGCTGTATTTTCACTATTTCCGTATAACACATAGATTATTCTTGTGGCGACTAATGATTTCCATGACGAATGTCTAGCATCTACTAGACAAGGGAAATGTTTATAACAATACTAGTCAACGCCTTAGATGTTAAATAATGGTTGAATTATAACGTAGCCCCATAATTTGCGAGCTATTTAAGTTTTTCTGCAGGAACTTCATTTTTTCCTTATTTACGAGACGAAACATTACGGAGACCGAGCAGTATACGCTGGCCTCAATGATACAGAGTATTGTCGATGCTTTGGCATTCTTCATGGGAAAACTTTTAGAGAATTTTAAAAATAAGGACACAAACGTTCTATTTTTCCTACAAAACTCGTACCACAAAGAAAAAAACGATTAAATTAAACATCTGACACTAATACTCTGAATAGTACCATTAGTAAGTAGTGTAAGTGCTACAATAAGTTCCGCAACCTAGGTCATATTACGAAGGAACATAATATGTTGGACCTAACCTGAACGTGGGAACATTTTAGTACCGTCCATGCGGAACCCTCGCCGCGAGTTTGTTTTAACAGGTTCTGGTGTAAAAACCCATAACCTCGCAAACAGAGCTGGCAAGCTGGCACACAACTAAAATTTTCAACATAAATATAATTAATTGACGTGCCGCAGGTGTCGTTTGCCCGGCTCGGAAATATCATACAAATATGGGGAATAACGTCTTATGTTATTGTTTAATGCAGTGCTAGTTACGTTGTGTAGCTAATTAGGAAACAATGGCTGGGGAATGTGCGCAAGCGCAAACAAATAGACGTCACTTTGACTTTTTAAGGTAACGTTGTGGTAGTTTGCGTCACGCTCGGGATCAGGAGCTATCTTACTGTAACGGCAACTACGGACCTCTAGAACTCCTTGGGAGTTATTTAAGTCTGATTTATTTGGTTCCGTAAGCAATAACGTACCAAAATAACTATTATCTGTTTTTAATTCATTTATGAATCAGGAGAAAAAAACAGTTGGAAATATTTATATTATTTAAATACATGTTTATTGAAACGTAGAGTCGCAGTAAAAAACGTAATGGTTATAAACAATGTCAATAGTAAAACATGTTCTAAATTGGCACAAGTGGTGGGTTTTACCAGTTTCCGTAACGTTGAAGGTTCTAGTCGATTGAAGCAAAATTTAAGTCGTAGTCACCATGATGGCAACAAAATGACAAGCCGAGTACAACGTTAATGTTTCTTGTGGTAAAAGGAGTAGGATAAGTATTACAGGGAACAATTAATGATATGAAAGACACAAAGTGATCAAAATTTCAAAATTCATCATGATTTTCATGAAAATAAATTACATCGGAGGACATTGAATACTAAGTTGAGCGATGGAAAACCCCACACTTAATAAAAAACGGTACAAGTGTTAAATGCGCGGACAGATAGCAATGGTTAACGAGTTCTCGGATAGATAACGAAGCCTCAAATATAGTTATAAAAATAAATTAATGTGATAAACATTAACGAGCAGGGAATTACTTGGAGCTGTTTATGGCGGTCAATACGATACCACACTACATAAAACGATCAAATTAATATTTATCCACAGTTTAAAACACAACAAAGAATCATTGATAGGTGTTTCTTTATTAAATGTTGAGTCTCAATGAATCTAGCAAAGAAAATTACACTGTACTGACGCAGATACGTAAACGCATACACGACACTACCATTAAAACTATTAATATCAATAATTATTCAAATTCACTATTTACGTACGAGGAAAATCCAAATTAAATAATACGCATTGTATTGTTGTCGTCCTTGACTAGAGAAGCACCTCAAGAAACTTTATCACACAGATACATTTTGAAGTTATTCTACCTAAAAAGTTTATTGCTCGAGACGTCTTGAAACCGGAATTTCAAAAAATCCCAAAATTTTACCGGTCAGTGAAGCAGGGAACGATTTAAAATTAAAACGTGGGTAGGGAGCTGTTTATTTCGGCGCTGATAGGACTCAACAAGTACTAGGCCGATGTCAAAGACAGATAAGATACCTACCTACCTATAAAAATGGCTGAGTTGATTAAGTTCGCAGAGATATAATTAGAAAGTGCGGCTGCGCGGTCCCACGTAACATGTTCATAATACATGAGCGCTTGGGATTTCCGTCCGTATGTAACCGGCACGAGACCCACTTTCACGTGGGTATTGCCCAGGCCATCATAAGAGCTACCATTGTTCTACACCCCACTGCGAAAGATGTTAACATTTTTGCGGTTTTCCTGGGCCGGTCACTACTGTAGGGAAGTGCAAGCGACATACATTTCTAAAAATATATACAACTAGGATGGACTTCGAGAGTACGTACCTACCCAACAAATTTTTAAGTTTCCATTAAAATGAACAAGTACCAACAAAAGTCAAACCATTAATATTGAAGACATTCCATTGGAGACGTCCTTCGTCGTACAATAATAAACTGGCGATAAATATACAAATAGCGTACACGTTGATGCTACGACATTAATAAGATATTGAAATTGTCAGGAAAACCCATCTCGCCAAGTCGGCTACTTAGCATAGTAGTAATAGCTTTTCAATTAGCGCCTGAACAATGGTCGGGGTAACCCAAGCCGTGTGTACGGCCCGCTGGTCTGGGGGCGTTACACGTTCCAAAAGTTTGCTTTCACTCGGTGAGCGGCCGTTTGTGTTCGTTACGCGACCGGCTCGTCGTAACGTTGGGAATACCCAACGCCGTTAGTGCCGACAGCCTCTGATCTGTCGAGCCAACTTCACCGATCTCTCTACGTAACCGACCAAATGTGAATGATCAATTACACTAAAGAAAACAAAAATCAACTCTTCAATTCTATAAAAAGAAGTTACCAAAATGTCTCCGCAAGGTCAACATACTGGGTAAAACCATATGCAAATATGCTTGAATTTGAACCGAAATTCTTTAACATCAGGTACGGAGAGTTGTTTGCCATTTCGGAAAAACCAGAAACAATAAAGAGCGTGGAGTTAATCTTTTAAGTGCAGTTTGCTGTGGCAGGGAATTCCACAATTTTATTTATTGTTAATTGATACTGTCTGAGTGTATAATGGAGAAAGAGGTACTCTGACAGGATGTATGAGCTAGTCCTAAGTTACAGGTTATAATGGCATTGAGCGTAATCAAGACCTTGACGGACGTCACAAGCCCGGTGCGTTCACACGTAAACAATGTACGGCGCCTTTGTTTAGCATTGTAAACAGGTTCTAGTTATCCTAGCTACCATTTAATTCAAGAGATCCTAGAGAAGCTCCGTATTTTTTCTGCAGCGGCACGTGACGGCCGGGTCGTGTCCGGATCCAGTCGTTACTAGACCGAAGGACAATGACGTTGAGGATGCCGTTGAAGGCAAACCGCCTCTCTTCGTATGATGAATGAATGTACTTATTTTTTTTAAACTATACAGTAAGTTTAGTATTCCTAGCTCGAGTGAATATGCGGAATTTGGGCAACTGCCGTTAAAATGTATTTTTGATGTTCAGATAGATTGAAAATTGTGTAAGTATCTAGTACGTTTGTGATAAGATGTTCCACCGTCAAGATGACAGCAATTAAATAAAGGAATAATTTAAATCATATGTGTAAACCAACTCCTTTATGAATAAATGGTTAAAGCATATTGCTCTACAGTTTGTAAATACTTGGAAAAACCGTTGAGCGGGTTTTTTTCTCTTCAGGTCCGTGATTCAGATGAACTATTGCGAACCTAAATATGTGTAGGTACTTTGTATAATATAATAAACTCGCTAGCTTTAAACATATAATCGTTCCATAGAATTGATACCTCATCGTGAGTCAGCATCATTCATTCAATGTGAGAGCTTTCTGACAAAACCGGAATACCTACTCAACAATATGGCCACCTTTATTTATATTATTCCAAAGAGGCTACAAATCTATAATACATACTTCTATTAATTCATACCTTTGATATTGTAGGACGGTCAATGAACAAAGATCCTGATCCGAGAGATTTACACAAAAACCTGAGGTCATCACAATAAATAGGTGATGTCAGTGGTCATAAACCGATATAGGAATGTAGCTCGAAAGGTGACCCAAGAATAAAATTAAATAATCACTTAATTTTAGTATCTAAGGCCCACAAACTACGACAGCTTTGACAAAATTTACAATGTTAAGATGTTTTTTTTTTGTATTTTTCATATTATGTTTCTAGCATGAGAAAACTCCTAATAAGGTGTGCATGACGTCATTTTTAATGGAGCTATTCATACCTTGACTAAGGTTATGAATAACTACTGGGAACTAATTAAGATTGAAATCCCTGTGGATAAGATTACATTGAGATCATAACTGATTCATGCGCTTACCATTATAATTCTTTTGGTTCAGTACTGAAGATAGCTTCCTAGGTGGATTTTCTGGTACAGGCGCGAGCAACGCTTGTAAGCACTCGATGTGTCCTTTCGCCGCAGCTTTGTGCAGGGGCGTCTCCCCTGTCCGGTCGCGCGCGGCCAGCGAGAGCCCCGCGTGCACCAGCATCCTGGTGACCACGGCGTTGCCGCCCATCACGGCCAGGTGCAGCGGCGTGTGCCCATCGTCGTTGGCGACGTCCAGTAACGCCTTGTTTGGACACACCCTGATTAGTGTACCCACTGACTTCTTGCAGCCGTGTACTGTTGCTATGTGCAATTGTCTGTAACAATAAAATAAACCACATTTCAGTTACCAGAGGCGGATTCATATAACACGATAAGTTGCGACCAACAGTAGTGTTATATTTTTTCTAAATATAGCATATGATATGATGTTCTGCGACCTTTACCGTATCGGACCGGTTGGTGGCAGTGAGTAGCATCGAGAGGGGCCCGGCTAAACTTAGCAAGCGACACAGCCAACCGGCCCAGTTACTATCTAATATTCTAGATATTTTTGAAATACGATTTTATTTTTTTTGCGTATGCTTTTGCATAGGCTATATTTTTATTTATCTTTGCGTGCGCAATAAGCAGGAAATGTTTACGAATGCTAATGATGTAATAATTGTTAAGGAAGCATTGACTTCCTAGCGGCGACAACCACTGTGCGTGATAATGTTACGCTCAAAACATTCTTGTTAAATATCATATTAGTAAAGAAACCAATGGGTATGACCTCATAACGACTGGACAAACCATTGATAAACATTATTAACATACAGTCTACAGTTTATATTGATTTAATATTGAACATTAATGTTAAAAGGAAAACAAACATAATATGTATAATAGAACAAGGCGTCATTGCGAAACGGACGCGTTCCTTGGGGTTTGCCCAGAGGTCACAGCTACTGAACCCATTAGCTACACATACTGCAATGTAACTGTGATGAAACAAATATTATTCAATTACAGCTTCTAGATCAATCATATCAAATATCAATATACATGTATAAAATACTACTATTCATTATTATATGACCAATCAGAGTTCTCTGGACTGTAGTTGGATGCTGGATATTATCTCCCTTTTATAAATACATAAACTGTTACTACAATCAAGTGTTGGGTTATTGGCATCATTATCAGTGTTAGTTGGTACACATATTATCACTCATTATGATGGTCTGTAATGAGATGAAAATGAGTACTTTGTTGATGTTGCTAGCATAATACAGATATTATATTGCTGTAACAGTCTGTGGACTAAGAAAAACCTAATCTGAGTTATTAAACTAGGATATAGAGAAAATGATATTGTTACCAAGACAAAATAAATCTTAGTTTTAGTAAAAATGAATAAATTTCTATTAAAGAGGTGAAAATAATATTCGGTTTTATGTTATCTGTAAATGTAGATAAGGCATAATTTAGGTGAGTAAGCTATGTCTAAGATAGTATCAAATGAGGTGGGAAAATCCAAGATTTACTTTGATTCAAGAACTTAAACATTGTACAGTGTACTCGGTGAGTTTGTCAAACACCCTTTGAAATCAATTACTGTATTATTTTAATGACATTGGAAATGACAGATAAGATAATGTATTTAAAGTGTCAAGTTTATTGATTAGTGGGATTTCCTTCCAGTCCACCTGCATGAACAGAAAAACACTAATTGGGTCAATTAATTAAAATGTTACAAGGATTAACACATGCAGGCAGGGTTTTTACAGTAAGTTGTACTGCGGGCAGCACGGTTCATAATTACAGTTATGTTGTAATATTTACATCATCATAACTTGTATTTAGAATTTCACGCTTACTTTGAGGATCAAAATATGGTTGGGGAGTTAATTGTAGAGTGGTATTTTATAACATCAAGATTGATCTATGGACCAATAGGCATAAATTACCAGTGTTTATAATCAATTACAAAGTTTATTGCTTCATTATCTCTTTATACTTGCTGATTATACATGAATATTTCTGATAGTTAACTTCTTATCTTTAGTACCGAGTGGTGGTTAAACTCTTAAGTTATATAAAATACAAATATGGAACAGTAAAGCTTAACATAATGCAGACAAACAGCGTGATGATAGGACCTTCGTAAAGCTGTTTATCTCAGTTACAACTTACAAGTCATTCACAGTTTGCAATTCCGAATCTTATCATCGTTCATTAGAAAACTACTCTTAAACTGGTATTTTGAATTATGGCCATTTGAATTATTAATGGTACTTGAAATTACTTTTTCTTTTTAACAGTGTGCCATAATTAATTAATGTTATACTTGTCAAACTTGCTTTCAGTTAGGTTTGAATGGGAAAACAAATGATTTTAATCAGAAATATCAATCAGGTTAAGTTTTACATAATCTGAACTCAAGTGTAAGCTTTAAGCAATAAGTTTTAATCATAACATACACTATCAAAACTCTGATGACATTTCCAAATGGCCATGAACCGAATGTGAACATGTTGGTGTACGCAGTACAGATATCATAAAGGATTGTTAACTCACGTGTCGCCATCGCTGTCCTGCTGGAAGAATATCTCGAGAGGCGGGAGGTCTGTTTGTGACGGTGGCGAGAGCCTACAGACAAACTTCGGCTCCACGCTCGTGCTGTCACTTAGCTGTACGTTCGACAGGGACTCCGTTACGTGACACAGTATACCACTGTCGAGCTCACTATCGACCTGCTCTTTCAAGTCTTCACTATCACACAACACTTTCTTTTCCACACTCTCGGTTTCGGGCTCCGATTCTACTTCACCAGAATATAAGTCCAAAGGTCCCGACACAATACCAGAATCGATGTTGTCGTCCTCCGCAATCTTGGTAAAATCGCTTGTATTTTTCGCACTCATTTTGATAGATTATTTAGTTACACTTGTGTATAAAGATATGATCGGAATGCACGTATGTTATTTTTAACACTAGCTATGCGAAATCATGATTTAAAACCAAAAATATTGTCGCGTAAAAACTAGTAAACAACCGCTCAACAATGAAATCGCATGCGCAATGAATGATCAAGTCGCGGTGTTGAATGATGAAGACTCCACTACACTATTTCCACTATTCGGTTCGGATAAACACACAAAACACACCACTCTGTCAACTCACGAGTGCAACACCGAACGATGTAAAGCGTACTGAACGCCAACTGTGTATTGAATTTCCTTTTATAGTTTGTGTTATTTCTGGGTTTTAGTATAGCGTTGGAAATTACAGTTCGGTAAACCCAGTCCATAATGTGTTTTCATGATAACTTAATCATTGATCAACTGTTTCGACTTCTAATAAAAGTTTTGATAAAGATCATGATAACTTTAGTGTGTAATTTCCATGTTTATACATCAAAATTTAAATATTTTTCAGTATTATTTGCGTTTGCTATGTTAATAAACATAATTAAAAAAATTGTACTGTTTTCAATGATCAAATAAACATCAACAGTTAAAGTATTATTTTAATAAAAAGTTTTAGATCACCTTTCTAGAACCTCCATTCTTAAGCTTTCTGTTGTGAGATGTAACTTTAGAGATATTTAACGTAGTGTAAATATGGTATTGCTGTTTATTTTGGTAAAGCAATTTTTAATAGTGTTTTAAGCTTGTGTAGTAATTTTTGTAGTTTTATGTGTGTATCCAAAAATGGTCCAATTTAACTGTCAGTGTCATGCATGAAGTAGCTGTCAATGTCAAATGTCTTAAGTTTTACCGCCGTAGTTATAAAATGGGAATTTAATTATTATTTCAGAATATAGTAAAAATATAAAAATGTTTGCCGAGAAAGTTATAGAGTTGTTGAAGGAAGCAGAAAGAAATCCTGTGACTATAGACCCTTTCAATGTAATTATAGACTCAAGTTGTATATTATTTTGTTTACGTACTATTGGCTATTGAAATTTGATGTTTTCAAACGTTCTTATTATTTTCAGGACGATAAAATACGCCAAATAGTAGAAGAAATGCATTCCCTATTTAGAATGAATATGAATGATGCGTAAGTAATGATTTAACTTTAGAATTTAACTTTAGAATAATAACCTAAGAGAAACAACTAAGTTTGAAATGAACTTACTCCTTAGGAATGCTTCTGCTCTAATGCGACATTTATTTGTAAAGTACCTAATTGGAAAGTATTAAGGTTTTAAAATTCATATTTTTTTATGCTAATCATGTGTAAACTGAATATTACAGGAATGCTACAATGGAGAATAAAACTCTGTGGACAACAGTGCAAGTTAGGCATTCAGCATTGGAAAGGAACAAACGCTGCCTTCTGGCATACCTCTACAGTAGAATGGTTAAAATAAAAACATTGAGATGGGAATTTGGTGCCATATTACCACCTGATGTAAGAGAACTATTGTCAGATGATGAATACGAGTGGTTTTCTAAATATTCTACTAACCTGGCCTCTTACATGAGGTCTCTGGGTCAAGATATAGGATATAACGGGATTGATCTAACAGAGAACCTTAAGCCACCAAAGTCTTTGTATATAGAAGTTCTTTGCATGGCCGACTATGGCAAGTTGGAGCTAGAAGATGGAGATGTGATTCTTTTAAAGAAACATAGCAGACATTTTCTGCCAACATCTGAATGTCAGACTCTAATTAGACAAGGGATTTTACAACAGATAACATAGGGATTTGTTATAGATTTAAGCAATGTGTATGATATTATTTTGTACTAATAAGAAGGTTGTCAATTAAAGATATTAAAATAAAATAAAATTATCATATTATCTCGTTTTACATTGTTAAATTAGAAAATAACTCAACCAAAATTCCCTACTATAGTGAGAGCTTGAAGATAACAGATTGCGGATTGGTATCTGGTGTGTTTTCTGTCGCTGGTAGATTCTTGTTATTTAGGCATATTTACTATGCTATCATGTGATATCTGCTACTCTAAGGTTTATTTTTAGCCATAAGAACAATATCTTTTGATTAGATTAAGAGCAGGAAACAGTGATGTCAACATTTATTGTTAAAATATTAATCATGGTAACTTTGACAACACATTTGGTCCTAGTGGTTTTTATTTTACCATCAATACTGGCGAATGTGGTATTCAAAATGGGAAAACCGGCAAAAATACACTGACTAATACACATATTGATTTGATAAACTATAAAATGTTTTCATAATTGTTACACCATACCCATATCGAATAGACTTACCAAAACAGAATATAAATTAATAAGATATGTAAGCCCAAAATCGAAATTAATTTAGGTCTTTTTAATGCTTATGTGGTACTATGACCAGCACAAATATTTTGTCTAACCGGTAATAGGTACTCTAGGTTGTTGCCGACTGGCTACCACCAAAACCATAGGCTGACGGGCTGAGGACCGGAGCCGTCCCGGGAGAAGAGGCCCTCTGGTCTCACGCGGTGGGTCAAGCTTGCGGGGTTGCGGTGAATGCGGCAGCGAATCCCGTGCCCCTGGCTATAGGCTAATGAGGATCCGCTCCAGTCGTTTTAGCTGGTAAGAATCCGACACACTTCCCCGTCGAACCCCCGTCGGTGGATACCCCTCCTATTTACCTCTATTTTTGGTAAGTGGTAGCGCTACAAACGATTACATTGTATCTGCATGTACTTAATATGAAATTGCGTATGGAATAACAGTTAGTAAAAAAGATGAGCAAACTGAAATTAAGCATTTTCCCATCCCGGTCAGCGTTCCTAATGCAAGGTACTGCAACTTCGGCTATAACTTAATTTTATGTGACAGTAAAGTGTGTCACTGATAAATTGACGCGGCCGACATGCGCAACGGACGCTAACGCCGCCGGCTCGCTAACTATCTATTTTCCTTACTTTTTGTGTACTTAGATGTGTAACTTTTGTCACATCTACTCATAATATCTATAAAAAATAACGGTCATGTAGTACCTCGTACCTCGTTCAGATATAAACTCATTAGGGCTAAAAGTACGAGAAGTCAGTCTCAAATTCGCTCTGTAGCCTTCGCGATTCATTTCCTATGATTCTAAAATCTACTAAGTAAATTGAAAATTATGCACACACCTATTGAAAACATGATAGGTGAGTAGGTACTGTAGGTACAAGATGCACATACTAATACCTAAAACCTTAAAAAGGATTTGACATGGCCATTTCGATGTATTTGCAAAGAATCGCAGCCCACCTGTACCTTCATATTCTTGGCACATTTTCATCCGTTTTTCAAGTTTCCAGTTATTTTTTGTGACCACTACGTAGCGGCTGGTGGTGACAGTTGCTCGTCTACTTGCCAACTTCGCTACGTTTACAAAAAGTCGCCGCGTTTAGCGCGTTTGCGTTTTTCGTGACTTGTGAACTAAACGTACCTACTTACCTATCTAGATATATTTTCGTGAAAAAGTTAAAAGATTTCTTTCTTACTTGAGGTTCGTTTCCATTATTCCTCCTTTTTCAATGTAGTTTTATAAAATTTGATTCGAGGTAATAAATTATGCGGCAAATGTGTCTGACGCCGTCGTTAATGGCATTTGAAAACTTTTTACTTCGTTGGTTAGTTTCCGTTGTTATATTTCCTAAACTCAACAAGGACCTAATGAGTTGAGCTGATTTCATAAAAAAAAGATTCATTTGTCGCGCTAATGTTATATTTCTTTTCATCAAAATATGGAATAAGAGATCTAGTAAAGATGTTAACAGTTGAAGTAGAATTTTTCTCATAGACTTTGTTTTACTAATTACAACTCGTGCAATTTCCTCTAATCCTTCGTAGTTTCATTCAAAGCGGCTCGTGTTTTTTTTCTTTAATATCTTCGTTCATCTAATCCTGTCACCGCGACTATCTGAGCCGCAATCTTCATTGCCGCCTTGATACCTTAGCTTAGGCTTAGTTTTAATTAAACCGTCGAAAAGGTCGGCTTTATACGTTGGGAAAGTATTGGGACATTTTCCTTAAGTTTCAATATGTTCTCGTTTTAAATTGGCGATTACAATGGGAGCGCTAAGCCGCAGCCCAGCCGGTCTAGAACACGCGCATGCAGCGGCTTACATCGACAAATTCTGAAATTTAGTGCGCGCTGTTATCCGGAGCCCGGCCCCGCGTAATGCCTCGCTTCATAATATCCACCAACCAGTTTATCGTATTTATTTTGTGCCATTTTAGCACCCTAGCACTTATTTATGGATACAGAGCAGTAGCGAATAGGGAAGGGACGTGTGACTAATAAGTATCTAACTTAATTGCATGACCTAATCATTTTATTGTGTTATAAATTAATGTTTATGGTTTTCGTAGGAGTTCCACTTCAGAAACTTCTCGAAAGATGTCACGAACGCAATGCCAAAAGATTATCTTAATTTTCTTAAAAATGTTGCTGAACCGTTTGATTGTCGGAGAAACCCGTTCTTCAAACCAACCATATTCACTTTGCGTTCCAAGGAGTTATTGACCAAAAGCAAAACAAAAAACCCGGCAAATCGCAGTGGGAATTTGGTAGGATTACTTAATTATCGTTAGTCAGTATTGTAGGTAAGCTTCACTTGTTATGACGAATCGTTTGCTCATCAAGTTTCTTGTGGGAATCAACAGTGGTTACGATTCACGCATTCATTGCATATGTTGCGTTGAAGAAGTATTTTTACCTAGACTTATGGTAAATTTTCCCTGTTTCAATATTTACGGAAAGTTATGATTATGTCAAAATTGTTCTGTCAATATTTAAATTGACGCAATGCTTTGAGGACATTGCTCCGTTGTTTTACTGAGATTGTACGTTCTAAGTAAGTCGTTGCACATGTATTGCTTAACTTGTATGAGTATAATAGGCATTTTTCTGAACCGTTATCGATAAATAAAGTGTTATCAACGATATAATTTTTGCGATAGTTTGGGTTTTTGGCCCGTTCTGTTATGATGACTTGCACTGATTACAATTAGCGCTTATTGATTGTGATTCTGACGTAAGGTAGGGCTAAGCAAGTAATCTACTTCCAAAAATGTAATGAGTAAGTTTATTAGCTAAGGTTGACATTATTAGCTGACAGAATATTCTGCGCGAAAAAAATTAACGCTGATGCTTTATGAAACGCAAATGATTACATATAAACTTTAAGGTGTTAGAATTTCTTGGTCGATCGTAACTTTTGAAATCCTATTGGAATATGTTCCACGTGGACAGACTTTGTCGTACCTACGTATTAAATAAGTAAACTATTTTGTTTGATTAAGACTGGGTATTTTATTATCTAATTACATTATTTACAGGTTTAACCGCAAATTAGCGGACATTCCAGTATCTTTGTATAAAAATAAATACCTGATCCTTGAGTGATGCAGTAAACCACACATGTCGACGTATCAGTTAGGGTGGTATGCGAATGGTGAAAAACAATCGGTTGTTTTAATCAGAGTGGAAAAGATATAATAAAGTATCGTTGACTAATGACACTTTGGAACCGCGCAACTAGAGTCTGTAACGTTTTGAAAGTGCCTGAAAAGGCATATTCGAAATAAGCTTTTGATTCTGAATGTTATTTGGCTTATGATTTGATGCTACTGTGTTGGTAATGGCTGTATTGTTTTTGGTTTATTGCAGTAAGCACTAATCAAACATACTTAGAACTTAAAATATAAATTCTGATGTATTTCGACCAGCGGTTCTTGTTTTCGACCGTGATAAACCTAAAAATATTATGAGAGATGGATGGACTATAAAACTTTTTAATCAATAGTTTATCTTTGCATTTAGTTAGTTACCATAACTTGTGTGACCATTAGGTACTCTAAGTTGCATCAACTTTGATGTTGACGAATAAACACTTTCTTAATTAAATCTCAATGGAAAACTTTGCTTAGTACCTACATACCCAGTATAATACTACCCTTAGGTTTTTACTGGCTTATGTTCATTATGTGGATTTTCCAACACATTTCCCATGAGTATGTTTGTTTACAATAAAACAAAAGCCCGCCCATTCCTTTGGCTGGCGGCCATGTTAAATTAACAGTCCTGTCCCGGAAATAGATCTTATTGTTTAGGAATAAATAATAATACGGAATACTAAGGCCATGGGCTTGTTCTGTTTAGTTTGTAGAGTGGCTTAGAAATATTTTAACAGGCATTTATTTCAAGAAAAAAATACTTAAGCCAAATTGAAAGTTATTTTTGTTTCTATGGATATTATAGGTATGAAAATGAAATGAATAAGTGTAAGACCAAAATATAGTAAAAATCTTACCTCTCGTTAAAGGAACCTATAATATACCTTAAAATATCTAACCTCTAGGAGGCATTAGGAAAATAAAGAATAAAACCAATTGGTAATATGTATCTGAAAATAAAAAATAAGGGCAGTCCATTAAGTCTATTTATTGACAATGAACAAAGTTAAAATCCAATTTAGAGTACCTAATTGAGTTTTTATCAGGAACCTAATTACTTTTATTCCGAATCCTAGAGTATTTAATTTTAAATCCCTGGATCTCGAAAGCTTTACCGATTCCGAATCACGCTCACCTAATTGGAGCCGCGATTGTACTAATTACAATAAGACAATCAACTGCATTTTGTAACGGCCCTGTTAGGTAAATAAATAGGAAAACTTAAGTTATTTAACCGAAAACCGTAACCGAAATTACTTATTCAATAATTGGTTTCTTAAGTTTTTAATTTATAATTTTGGCAAAAAACATGACAGGCTTGATAAAGACCTTAAAGAAAAATAAAACAATAGTAAACAGATGAGTAAATGATGATTTGTGCTTAACAACTTTTTAGTAATGAATATTGGAGTTTTTGTTGGATCAATTGTGTGATGTGGCTGCTGTCTGTTAAATGCCTTAAAGACACTCTCGAAAGAAAACCCTTCTGCCTGTACTTGATGTCAAAAAAAATATTTTGGTTTCAAACAATTATATTTTAGTTTTGTAGTCTAAACATGGTGTTATTGCATGATGTATTTAATTGTTTACACAAACGGGAAATGCGTAATTATCTCCAATCAATGACAGTGGCCTTGTCAGATGATTGTGAATGACGGCACATCGCGGAGTGAGTAAGATTCATGACGTATCAGCTGATACAGCCTGCCGCGGGCACCCGCGAGCGCGCCGCTCGTCACGCCCTCACGCCGCGCCACTGTTTTTGTCTAAGACTTTCCTGTTTACGTCTAGTTTTTGATCATATTAAAGCAGGCGGAGTTTCCACTCATTATCTCTGACCTAAATACAATTTAAAGTAAAAACTTTTATCGAAGAAAAAGTCTGTTTGCATATCTTCAAGTAAAGCTTGTTAAGTAAGCATCTGTTGATACGTCTTATATTAATTATTTCGCAAATACAATGACGCATGTTTACTGGATACTCTGTTTTCGTGGATCTGTGTCATAGTTCTCAGAAATTTCGTCACGGTCTTAGTTTATTCAAGAATTAAATTTGTTTTACGTAACAAATTATACTTATACAATATTGTTTAACTATACACAAATTTCCGTAAAAAAAATCTTTAGTGAAAACTTGTTGTTCACTGATAAGTAGCTACCATATCGTGTCGGTTTAGATTAGGGGGCGGCCCTCTCTTTATAATTCCTAAAATCCTTTATTACCTACGTTTTTCTGGTATAAAAATAAAATTTCCAACATATTTAGGTAATGAATCAGGTCACTTATCAAGGACATTCGGGTTGTTGGGTTTCAAGCGATTAATCAGAACTATCATTAGTGGTAACTTACGAGATTGCTAATCTGCTATTCATAGAAATATACAAATTAATTAATTATATCACTAAGGCGTGTTGTCAACTATTTTATATCAGTATGCCGTCGTATCCGGTGGTATGATGTGTCGGCTTTTCCCAAATTACAAAGAGTTGCAACGAAAAGTCCGAACTGTGCCAATACCCTAATGACTAATAAAAATAATCCAAGAAAGCTTGTCGTTATTACAGACGTAATTATTAATCTGTAATTTTAATGTTTCAGATTATTGACTGATTAACATTGTTTATATTTGGGTAATTCCAAGCAATTTACTAACTGATTACAATTGTATTTGTTTATCACTTGTGGATATTTGCCTACTTTAGATAAAATATCATGTAATAAATAAGAAAATATGCGTTTTACTTTTAACATGTTGGGTGCCATTTATACAAAATATACAAACCTAGTGGTATACATATACCAAAAACAACTTTTGCCCGAAGGGTCCTGGAGGCCATCACTTTTCCTTAAAACAGGACTGTAATGTTGAAGTTTTGAAAGATTGACATTGCTCTTAGGTGAAGAGATTTCGAACTTAGTTTTAGGTTATCTAACCAAGAAATACCTATAGGTGACTCTTAGCTATACCTAGGTGTCAAGTTAAGGATATCTACTTATAATGATAGTATGTATATGATTAATCATTCTATGACTTTCATAAGATAATTGCCATTATCCAAAGCCCTTGTTTTTATGCTCTTGCACTGTGGTTGCTATCGGTGAATCTGGTTACTATTACCAACCTCCTGTGTGGCTCTAGGGCACCATGCAAATAATTGCTGCTCTTAGTAATTGCTCTCCAAATTAGCCTTAGGATTATAGAAAGCCCAATCTATGTCAATTTCCCCGTTACATATAACCGGTACCTCTTTCCTCCTTTCTTAAAATATCGATGTCATACTACATACGTGAATGATGGAGTCACGGTGACTACCATCGCTGCATCAAGAAGTAGGTACGTAGGTACCCATACATATACCGGGTAATATCCTCTATTGCGCCAACACTAGCTATTCTGAACGGTTTTGGCTCGGCACGTCATCATTACTACCAGTTATGTGGGTCATCGCACCTGTGTCGTGTTCGTGCCCTCTGTGACGTGAGCCAACAGATGACGTCACGGCTCTGACGTCAGCCTTCTTGCGATGCTTCATTATCAGCTGATTATCCAGCCGTAGTTGTATAATAGATGAACATGATTTATGGAGCGATGAGTTAATTGTTGTATTTATGAGAGCAACAACCGTTGAATACTTCGTTTTATTATCCGTTATTTTGTTTTAAAATATTATAATTTCTGGTTAGTTTGACTTTCAAAACAAATGAGTATCGATGATATGCAAAATTACTGTAATATATACTTTTCTTATAAATTTAAAGGACCTAGCCTCTGGGTCATGCTTGGCCAGTTTGAGTAGGTATATTTTGTTTAAAAACGATAACATTACAAACAATAATACGTCTATTTATACAATGTTTATTATCTATATCTACAAGTGTGGGAAAACCCAGAAAAAACTAATACATCGCATGTTCGCAGCGTGCTACGTAAGCGTAGGAATCTGCGTTGAACTTAGCTCGATCGTGAATCGAATCTACTACTAACTGGTTTTATTCAATAGAGTAGACTGCGGCTGTTAATACATGAGCTCCACATTTAAAACATCCGTGAATTATCTGCATTAATACTGGTAATATCAGGCATGGCTT
The DNA here is from genome assembly GCA_941860345.1 of Chrysodeixis includens. Taxonomy (NCBI): domain Eukaryota; kingdom Metazoa; phylum Arthropoda; class Insecta; order Lepidoptera; family Noctuidae; genus Chrysodeixis; species Chrysodeixis includens. Next base: position 576,202 of record OW796096.1, on the reverse strand, counting down.
GTGACGTCACGAGTACGCACCCCCGGGACCAGTAACACGAGCGTGCGAAAATGGACGAGACAGCGTTGCACAAATGGATTTTTGAATCATAACGACCCGTTTTACAGTCACGATACAGGAATACGTAATTTGACACTATGTGTCTGAGTGCGGGCCCGCTTTGTGGACTGCGGCTGTCCTGGGCGACATGCGGCGGCCATTGTCTGCATTCGCTGTATCATCCTGAAACGGATACTGCTAACAAATACGTAGATACTCCAGATACGGTCTATTTTGATGAATGAATGGCAATGTCTTATTCAGTATAGTTCCGCTACGCAACTGTGAAAAGTGTTACTTTTAATAAGCCGGCTTTCTTCTAGAACTGCTACACATTTTTGTCTTACTATATAAGGTGGTAGGCGCCAGAAAATTTCCTTATCAATATCAGTTCGAGCCTACATAGTAAAGTAATAAGATGTCAGTCCTACTCGTATGTCAGGCATTTACGTCATCACAAACATAACATTTATCATTCCTATTACACGAAGACAAACAAACAGTCAATGAATATTAATCGAGGCACAATCACCGCACGTGGATGTTATTACGGAACCCGTAATACTTGATAACGTAGTAATATAGATAATACAAATATTTAATCAACTCAGATCTATTTGTTCACTTGTTTCATTGTGGGTATTCATTCGATTCGTGGAAATCATTTCGTAGTAAAAGTCCGGTTCGTTCACGTCAAAATCACGGTACATTTGTATGATTTATGATACAGACTAACTGTCGCCCGCGTCTTCGCCCGCCCGAATATCGGTTATGGTTGCAAAACCATTACTCCCTGACACGGTCTGTTAAAAGAAGCCTATGTGTTAATCCAAGGTGTCGGCTAACTCCTTACCAAATTTCATCACAAAAATTAAACCGTTTGAGCTTGAAAGAGTAACAAACAACCATCTATCTATCCTTACTTACAAACTTTTGCAGTTATAACATTAGTATGTTATTCGCCTATTACCATATGACTGTAAGTGAAGTGTAGCAATATAGTACAAGTGTATAATATATCATAGTCCTCGTGCCTTCCCTGTGTTGTTATTGAAATAAAAGTATAATAACAGGTCGGTACCTAATACATAGTTCATAGGATCGGACACGTGGCATTAAGTCGCCATTTGCCAGATAAACAATTTTGGAATTCCCGCATGATAACTATATTACGATCAATATATGCATGACGCACGTTAGGGTTCCTTACTCGTGAAAGAAACAATGTTTCATTTAAATAATTCTTAGTCTGCAAGTTTTTGATTGATGTACTGAACCTTGTTTGTCAAAGTGTAAAATATGAATATAAGATTAGTTCATTTGTTTATGGTGCCCTGATGTTTATTATAGGCAGGTATGTAATGAGGAACATTCAACATTGAACCAGGTGCATGTTAACGTGAAATTAAAAGTAAATAGAAAAATTTGTGTGAAAAAACTGAACCAATTAGACGTTCATATTGGTAATACAGGAAACATTATTGTAAGCAGGTAATTAATGAATTAATAAGATAATAATCTTGAAGTATTTCAACGTCATCATAATCTCAGTTACTACTCACGATTCGATATCAATTTGATAGACATCTGGAAAGGAATAACGTCACGTTTTGTGTAGCAAACAATACGTGGCAGGAAGGATTTAGAAATGGCGTAAAGATAATTGTGTCGCTGACCTACAATGATTATCGGGCGATAGCTCGGCAAGACAACCTTAAATATACGGTGCTATATTGAAGTATGTGGGATTGTCCATCCTTTGCGCAGTAAATGTTGAGCGGGAGGTTAGTTTAGCACTCAAAGTTAGTGTCTATTTAAGTAGCTCGGCTTTCAATTGCACTGTTCTAAATGGTATTCAGAGGTGTATACTGAAACACCTGAAATTATAATTAAACTAGCTGTTGCCCGCGACTGTTGGTTATAGATGCAAACACGTTACCCCTCTCTGACGAAGTCGGTTAATAGCCTGTTTTGATCCAGGGTGTCAGTTAACTCCATACCAAATTTTATTAAAATTTAGCAGTTCTCAAAACAAGATTATACAAGGAATGATCGCATCGCTGGCAAACTAGATTTTCCACAATGCTTCGTTCTATTCACATCACGGATAACTAAGAAAGGTCATCATGATATTGAAAGTCACGCTGGTGTTTGACTAGGTTAATACCCGCATGTGTCCGAGGTCAGTAAACCATCAAGTGAATGGCCATCACCAACAAATACCAACGTTAGAATTTCCCGAAGCTTTAACAGTATCCTTTAGAAAAAACCTATTCATGTTGCCGTTTTGTGATGAATGTTTGTGAATCTCGACGCAGAAATTTGCTTGGAGCAAACATTGATTACCAGGACATCAATATACTAGAGGAGTATTGGTCTAGTAAAGAATGAGGGGGACTATTAAGATGGTCTTGAAAGTGGCTCAAGTAGAAACTGCAAAAGCAATGTATGAGGAATTAAAACCTTATTCAAAATATATTATTATATAAAAAGATGCATATGAAAGTACTTTAACCTCACCCTTATCATATGGAGGAAATCCATGATTACTCTAGGAAACATACATACATACATAAACGTCACGCCTCTTTCCCTTGGGGGTAGGCAGAGATCACATCTTTCCATTTGCTACGATCCTGGCATACTAGGAAACAGCAAGTTTATAATACTGCAAACTAAAGTTGCAGCAAACATGTTGGATCTATTCTTATAACATTTGGCAACTTGGAGCTAAACTGGAGCTATTCTTGTTTGGATAAACAATCGCAGGGTCGAGGGGCAATACCTAGTGCAGCTATTGGGTTTACCCGGCAAACCAGTGGAAAACCCACTTCATTATCTATAAACAATATGAACGTAATCAAACAAACTTGGCCAACGCTCGAAGGTTATATTAAACACAACCGAGTTAACCGATAGCGTACAAGGTGGAATATGCTTTCGGTCATTGCATGATTAAGCTTGTAGTAGTATTAATGTCATACTTTGAGACAAAGAATTGCTGATCGAATCAATCGATCTACCTATACCTACCACAAGGATCTTTTAATACATGGCCACAATTGGCATTAATATATGGAAAACTTTTGACAGTCAGTTGAGTTGATTCTTGTTTCAAATATGCACACCAGCATTTTCTGTCATCTTTTGTACTCATATTCTGTGCAAATAAATAACTCTTACTTCCACTCTAGCACCCTTATGTAAATATCATCGACGTGCTCAAAGATTCTTGTATTTCTATACCTTTACGAACAACCCCTCGTTGTCATAGCGACGAGTAAATACAGTGACAGCCGTGGACGCTTCATTTCCGATAGGTGAGAAGTATAGCATGTGTTTCCGAACACAAGGCAGTGACACAAAATATACGGCTTGTTTTATAACGGACATTATTCCAATAGACACTGGTCGACAGAACCCGGAGATTTGCTTTTTATTGTTCTGTAGTCTCATTAGAGTAAAGAGCTATCGATAGAGTAAAGAGTCCGTAGTAAACTTGACCAAATCGCTGCTACAACAGTTACAGCAATAACAGGGTTATAATTTGATAACCCTGTTTAAATAACCATTTTTTGACTATTTTTCCTTAAAGATATGAACTATAAATTGTTACTTTTTATGTGCGACTATCAAAACTCTTTTACAGTCGTATCAGTTTACGTCCCTCCAATTAATTCAGTCCGCTCCGCATTCAAATGTTTGAAAGACGGGAAAATACGCACTCGGAATACAGCATGCAAATCTGCATTATGTATTTTGAATGTTTTCCCCATTCGTATTTTGAACGTCACTGAAAATTTTTGCACATCATAGTGGCATTTGAGTGACGTCTGCAAAAACAAAATGCGGCTTTTTTACTTCTGATTGTTTGATTTTCAGAATTATTACTTTTTTACCGAGAAATATACAATTTGTTCTCTGTAATCATTTGGTTTTTTTCCAACGTCACCCAAAGCTTTTTCCTGAACAAATCTGCGGCAGATGAAAATATTCGTTTTGTTTTAACCCAAATTCTAATTCGGGGAAAGATGACAAATGAAAGTTATATCTGTTATCGAAATGTTTATTAATCATCAACCTTTCCGGTGGGAAACTCGTACATTTCCAGCGCCTAAATCAAGAATCAGTAAAAACTATAAAGTAACTCAAAAGCAAGGGAAATTCATGTCTGTTATTAACATAAACTTAATTGGTTTGATAAAAAAAACTGTAACATCTGCGGTCAATAACTTTCAACAAATATTCAAATTCATGGCCGATCAGCTGATTACATGATCCACAGCGATCACTAGTGCGACGCTGTTTGGGTTTTCCCGCGAATGACAAGCGTGTATTGTTAGATAATCGCACGATAATGTGAAACTTGCTGGCTGCTCCACACACCTACTTTGCGAAATAATACGTGATATTTAGGTATGGAAATCGTCTGGTGGAGGTATTTCATATTTGTTTTAAAAGAACTTCATTAAAAGATTGCTGGAGTCTGATTAATCTCTTTTATCGATGATACTGAGATTTTGCAGAAATATTTACACATCCTCTCTTTCGTTTTCCTAACAGTACTAGGTACTGTAAAACAAGGCAGACGAGTATATCATCTTTTATCATGTTTTTACTAAATCTAGGTGATTACCGTTTTATACGCAACCGTATCTTTGACTACGGCAACCTATTTTACTGGGTAACATTATTCCATAGGAAGACTGGTTGTAATAATTGTAAATTTTTAACGACTTTACGTGTTTTGTAAGGTTTATATTCTATTCTATTCGAAAACTATAAACAAGTCTAAACCATACCTAACGTTAGAAAGTAGATTTTTGGCACAGGAGTTATTTTTAAAACGGAGGAGTATTAAAAAAGAATATTTTAAAATTCATGTAATAAAGAAGCAAAACGGGGGAGCATATTTAGTAAGAAACTTTGCTGGGTTTTAGGTTATTCAAATGAAAGAGCGTAAAACGATTTTTTTTAATACAACCCTTTCAACAGGTTAAAGGGAAGAACGTACAAAAGGTACTTTTTGTAAAAACGACAACTGCACGGCATATCCAAAATCTGCTATCTACAAGCAAGTATACTTCAAAAAATATTGTGTAAGTAATGTTTATTCAAAGTGTTGCGTTATCGTTGTTGATCTTGGCAGTTAAGCACATAAACTGATTCATATCATGCTGACTGATAAACAATTTAGTTCAAAGGAATTCCCCAAATACATAGGTGTTGTGTATTTTCATGCGTAGGAATGTTACTTATCTATCAGCTTAGTTACCGTAAAAATTGATTATAAACAAAATGTTTTTTGGGTAATTACTATACCTACCTAAGTATGAATTTCCTTGCCTTTGATCAACTAAATTGTTTTTATTTTATTTAAAGCTGATAAACTTATGGGAACATGTAATTTCAGTTTCATTATTCGGCCCGGAAGACTCACTGAAGGTTGTAATCTTTTTATTCGTGGTCGTAATGTGCTTGGCCATCACTTTTCCAATGCTATTAAAATTATCAAAACACATAATTCATTATAATTTTGCACCATCTCAATAAATTAAACGCGCTCTCGTGAAACTATTAAATGAGACACAAACAATAATACGGTTATATTTAATCTTTAAACTGCTTTCTAAACAGGAACACGTCAATCAAGCCGTTACTTGATTGGGGAAATACTGCAATAATTATGATTATAAGGACTTCATTGTTATGAAGTGTGCATTTATATAAAAGTGGCAAATGTATTAATAAGCTCTGCATCAATATAATTCTTACCAACTAAGCGATAATTGCCTTTCTTCTTGTAACATCGTGCAAATATGTTTTCGTTACAAAGTTTTACATTTTCGACTTATTTTACCCCGTAAAAGTCAAGTGCTCAGGACGTCCTATAAAGCAAACGACTAAATTATTTATCTCTGTACGAGTATGGTTAGGTATTTCAAAAGCAAAATATATTCGTTATTAAGCTTGTCGCTTCACTATTGTGGCAATGTATATCGGTTAATAGTGATAGAGCGAACTGCTCATCATATTCTGTGGGATAGTCTTTGGCAGGACGAATGTAACGCTTTATTATACAGTTTACATTCGAAATCCAGTCGCTTTCAGATGTTTTTCCGTACCTGTTATTGGATTTAAAATAACAAATCCTAAAATAATAATTTTAGGTCCTATTAAAAATTTTACACCTGGACTTAATGAAGTTGCTGATGTGTTTTATTGATTAAAGCTTACCTCATATTTTTGTCGCTTACTTGAAGAGAGAGAGAGTAAAGTGGAAAAATATGTTTACTACGACTTTTAATTAATTTTGACACGGGTCGCAAGACAGTGTATCGTTTCTCTAAGTGGTGTATTGTATCGTTTAGTGCTTGGTGATATTCGTTGGTTATCATCGTAGATCCTGATTTGTGTGCATGTTTGGTTTGTCCCATTCAATAAAGCCAGAACGTATCTATCAAGTGACTTCAAAGTTAGCAGTTGCTGTTTATTCGTTGCCCTGAATAAACTTTGAAACAATATGAAATGGCGCAGTGCACAGTGGCGCGTTCGAGTGTAATTCCGCATCCTGACAAATATGTGTAAGACTGAGTTTGTTACACGAAATGTTTACGACTTGGCACGATACCGGGAAATCCATGTCGCACTTGTGCGAGTCTATGAGAGTCCAGCGCTTCGTAATCGCTGCTGTTTTCCCTCCTATCTGAAAATACCCGGCGCCATCGAGTACAAACAAATGACGATAGTACCTACAACGATAACTTCCAAATGTTCTAAATTATCAAATAGCTATTTATATTCAAAAGATGTATTTCAATCATAGATACTCATTCTATGTATGCAATTATGCAAATATTATAATTAAAAAATGTTTTCGTCACACCTCTTGGCCTCCACCATGATCACAGTTCAGTTCTATTTCTCGACCGTTTTCCCTGTAGCGCTCCGGCAGTGGGAAACCCGGACAGCTGAGCATCCTGCTCACTGCGCTTCACGGTGACAATACCAAGAACTCAATTAAGTTTAGAACTTATATTGTTCTGAGGTTTGGGCACAAACCGCACAGCCTAGCTGCCTACTCTGGTTGTTTCATGCTTTGTGCTCATTTTAATAATATCCTGTTACTTTTCTATTTGTAGAGCTCACGGCATCGTTTTAAGGTGTATGCATAATAACAGTTCAGCAGTTTTTGCGCCAACTATCAAGCAGTTTAATGACACGGCACAAAACGGATCTTATGATTATAGAGGGTGCCATAAACTGAATGAGGAAAATATCTGTTATTAACTTGTACCTTTTTTACGATATCACCGACAAAGGTCAAGTGGCTCAGCTCAATGAGAGTGGAAACCTCTGCCCATAGATATCTCTCACACCAGATGTTATGAAGATGCGATGCCGATCTGCCCGAAGTTGGACAAAATAGAAGTATCAAAGAATTATATTGTTAGTAAAAAGTGCTCATCGGTATTCTCACGAAAGCAATATGATGATCACATGTGTGTGATTGTCAAACTTCTACATTGGGAGTTAAATATTGCACTATTTTCAAAACAAACACCAAAGCAGCTTTTCGTGAATTTCCACGATGTTATCTTGATGGCATCGCTTGCATTTGCACCACAGGCGATATTTCCAAATTTCCAACGGAGTTAGTGTCAGTTAGCCGTTTAATATAAACACATATTGCGCTTAGAAATATTTAGCAAGATCGTGAGCCAGGCATACTAAGGCATCATAAAGCAAAGCGGTGCCATTAACAACGGCATCAGCTAAGCGATTTACGAGCGACACGCTTGTAAGGACCTATAAAGTTTTATGGAACCCCATTGTTCATATTTTGTCCAACATGGAGCTCGATCTATTGAATGCAGCGGCCCCGGGCGCTCTGGGCGGCGGCGGGCGCTCGGCACGATGTTAGAATCAATTCTGGATCGCAGAATGGAGGCACACGGGACGGGAACTCAGCTGCGGAAATACATTCTACTTTTGAGTTTTTACGTTTCGGAGATTTCCTAACGTCTGTTTGCTTCGCATGGATTGAATATGTATTGTTTGAGGGAGAGTATTATTGCCAAAAAATACTAGGGTTCTTCCATATGCTTTTAAAAAACTTTCTTTGTAGTGTTTAGAAAGTGGGAGGATATTAACGCATGGAGGTTTCCATCACTCTTTGCCAGTAATGAGGTTTTTGTCAAAGTCCGGACGGCGGTAGGTAATACTATTGTTTAATGTTTTTTCCTCATTCATTGTTTGTAAACTGATAGTAAAACGTAGTAACTCGTGTTCGCCGTCCTCTCGGGAGGTAATTGAGTCATGTTCGGCTAAATTGCTTGGGAATTCAGCGTGCTTTTCAAATTGTACACATTTTCCTGTGACCTTTTTTGAAATGAGGTTGTATTTCGTGTCTAATGTCACGAGTTAACACTAGTCAACCATAGTTCCACCTGTTTCTTCATGTACATATACTTATCAAGAGGAAAGCTTCGAATTTTCGACGAAAATATTGTAAATCAGGCAAGGGATTCATAAACAAAAAATAAGCTACAACAATAACCTCCTTCGTGAAATTAAACTGATCACATTTCTGATTGTGAGCTAACACCTAACCATGAACTCGACAATAAATACGCGTGTAACGGATGGCGGTACGACAAAACAAATGCAAGCGCAGTTCAAACAGTTTGAACATATTAATGTGGGCTAATTGCAGGCGTCAACATTAGGGCAATTTGTTTGTCGACAGCTACACACGGCCAGGTGAGTGCATGTTTACAGGGACGGAAATCACACGCGAGCTTCACGCAGATGAATCGCGCCTCACGGAAAATGATCATTGTGTGACAAATGATGTACTTTTACAATTGTTATGAACTATTATATTTCTTATATTCAAAAGTATTTTTGAGGTGTCTTGGAACCTACATTGAATATATTTTTATCGTTTTATTGTTTTCTTGTAAACTTTGGTAAATGTTTACTAGGCAGTCTAATAAATAATACTGGATCCGTATTCTTTCTTTTGTCCCGCAAACAAAAAATTACCAAAGCACAATCAATGAAAGTTACGCGTGATGTAAATTTTTCGTACAAATTAATTAATTATCTATCTGACGGACTAATTTGGATTTTACGATTCGTATCTTCTCATCATCCCCATTTATTGTAAATTTTATTATTTAATAGGTATCTAATTGTGTGTTTCATATGAAGTCTAGGCATAGTCTGACAATGTAGCGTATTCTTTTACATAAACGGCGGGCTCTAACCACAAGTTAATTATTTTGTACACATTTATGATGGTATTGTACGTAGGTACTGGTAAAACCCTACATGTCTTTATAAATACGATGATTAGATAGCTAAACCTTATTGATTCAGAGGCCATATATGTCTACACAATTTACAATACCTGGAAAATGTATTATGCCCCGAATGAAGCTTAAACTAAGTTTTCGTTATGAATAATACTTCTGTCGATCGTTTCTTGTGACTACGAAAAGGTGTCTATAATTTTCTTAATTACTCTTCTATCCATATCTGTTTGACCGAAGTCAAGGTCTCAAAGTCGACTAAGTGAGCCATTACATGCTCAAAATAAGCAATGTCATCTTTATTTATAAAATATTATTAATTATAATAACTATACTTTTCTGAGCACGCACTCCAGTGACACAGGCCGGTAAGGCGCTGGTTTACATCCACTAAAGTTATTATTGAACGGAAAAAACTGGCGGTCGTTGGCAAGCGAGTAGTAATACAGAGAAATCGCTGAGTCACGCAGTCATCTCCGCGTTGGAAGCGAGCCAAAGTAAAAAGCCAGCGTCAGGAGAATTATGATGAAACAGCTTCCTTACTTAGCTACTGTTTGACTATCAAGCAGCGTTGATAAATGGGGGGATGTGTCCAGTCGATGGGTGGCCGCATTTGTCAAGCGGGCGCGCCACCGGCTCCAAGCCGAATAAAGTTGTATGGAACGAAGAATTGATGTGCTGCGTAACGCCGATCTATATCGCCTTGTACTAGCTCTATACTTGTTTGTAAAGTGTTTTATAATGTTATAAGCAGTCATGTTGTACATATGTTTACAATGAAAGCTTACAGTTGGTTTAGAGCGGTGGACTGTAAATACCTAGAAAAACTCTTTGTCTGCAGTCTTATTTCCCCCAAAAAATATTTCATAACGATTTCAATTTTAAGTTTGGTAGAGACGCAGCTTATAGTACACTTTAACCCGATAACTTACAAGCGATTGGACCACCAGGCAAACGCTTCGAGACTTTAATTGTTTAATGAACGGTTTGGCATTGTAAACGAATCGTTTTTATTAGTAGACAATTGTCTTTCTCGTTCACGCTTCAAAAATACCACTTTTTCTTTCTTAATAAATGAAGCATTAATGGTTTTTGTTAAGAAACCGCAACGTCATGCCACCTAATGAACTTTTAATATTAATTGCAATTTCGATATAACATAATATTGTCCGATAGTTTTAAGTCCCAGCATATTAAATACGGCAGTTAACATATTAACCGACTTTATTGTTTGGAATCAAATAACGTTAGTTTATTAGGCATTAAATTATATGATATGGAATTCATGAAGGCTTCCATTAAATAGTAACTAATTCATGACGAGTGGAGCATATTGTGTGCAGTAATAACTGTTTATTTTGGGGTGATGCGGCCGACTACCGCGCGGCGGTCGGAACTAAATTGCTTTAGTACTTTGAATGGTGTCAACAATCACACGAATTATGTTTTAATATGAACTGCGACCCTGATCGCCTGTCTCATAGTCTAAAAGCTTCCGATAATCCAATCAATTCTTGTTTCAATGTCGCTGATGTATTTTGTGCATAGATGTGATAATAGCTATTGCGGTTTCATTTCAACAGGACATGCGAATTCCATTTCAATTACGTCTAATTTGTGTTTTCCCACTATAATAACTATAAAAATAATCTCAAGTTATTGCTTGATGATGGTAAAGATGATGAAACACAATACTAAGTTCGTGTTTCTTTGAATTCTGCGCGGAGCGGTGAATCTTGTGACTAATGTTCAAAATTACATTTATGGTGTAATAAAGCTTTTGTGCATTTAAAATAAAATATGGCAATAGAAACTGGAATGGGGGCAACGTTGGCTTAAAAATGTCTTTTAGGAAATCCCGGTGAGAATAACTTGAAAAAGTTGTAGGTCATTTAAAATTATATGCTTTGGTGACTCAACTTTCGAAACGGGACATAGTTAACACCAACCCTTAATGACCTATAACATCAGCTAATCGTCTGCAGTTTTGTCTACTTTTTCTATTCCAAAAAAATCGAAACAACGTTTTCCGTTCATACACTTGTATTTGTATTATTATCTTAGCAGGAAACTAGCCTGGCTTAATGGTTGCTACCTCATTTTGCCAAAAATCAATTGCTCAAAAAAGTTAATTGCTTCGTTTACTTGCGGTTGGTATCGGGGGAAAGTTGCGGTGAGCGGTACTTTTATACCGCCAGCCCATCGCCGCGGGTTTCCCGAACAGTTCGGTAACATCCATGTATTTTAGGATAAAGGGTAATACTGGGTTAATGTTCCTATAATAATTATATCTGTGTTTCCCAGAGTACTTGATCGGCTGACATAATTATAAATAAAATTGTATTGAGGAAAGTGTGAATTACCTATTTTTATACAATTCTATTTGGGAAAATTGGCGTTAGTAATTAAAGGGTTAAGGATATTTTTCTTGGTATTGTGCCTACTACATACGATTCTTTGAAACGCCTACTCTACATTAATTACTTTTTAGAGCAGACTGTGGTCACAATTATTTATAACGATTCGTGAGTGCCTTTTATGAAAATACGAGACAATGCTTGTTAATAGCAGTTACAGCGAGTATAGTTAGTAACGTCAATTAAGTATCGCTGATGTAAAAACACCTTAAATAGGCTTTTTGGTGAAATCTGTTTTTCTTATGTCTTAAGATTGCTGCTTATGTAACTTTCATATACATGTAGTTTCTATAGAGGATTTGGAACCCTTCAGGTACATTCTAACTTTATAAATAGTAGTCATGTATTCATGTATTATCTTTCGTTTATATTTGGTATGTATGGTTTTGTGCAATAAATAAATTTGTTAAAATATTTAATCCTAAATATTTTAATAAATTTCAATTTTAATGTACCCATTGTCGGAATTCGGTATATTCATTTAAACCGGCCATGGCTTCAAAATGCTATTATTTTCCTCGGCTAACAAAACATGTTTTCCTATTACAATGATGGACTTGGTAAAAGGTAAAGAACACAAGAATTCATAGAGAAGTGTGTACTATAATATTACATCATAAGGTAGACTCTTAAGTCTAGTTCACTTTATTTGTGGTTTATTCCAATTTGTGATATTCCGGAATATTAGATTCAGTATTTTTTTAGATTAAACTTTACATTTAAAACTATTTTTATTTATAAACTTGTGTGTGGGTTTTTTGAGTTGGAAAAATAGGGGGTGAACCAGTTCCCGTTCTCCCATTGTCTATTATCAGTTTTTTCAATACCGAGAATTTTATAAATAATCTGTACCTAAATAATAAATATAATCTATACCTATTTACATGTTTGTTTGAACTCGCTGATTATTTCAAAAATGTTTTCTTTTGTAGATAGCGGACAGAATATAAAATACTTAAGTTATCTTAATAAATTACGCATAAACATTAAAGATCTTGTAAAATTGCAGTTCGAAATACAATACATTAATAGCTTCTTTGCACCTATTAAATATCTACCTAACACGTGCGTAGTAAATAAGCTTAGCTACTGTGTTTTTCGTTTAAGTTTGAATTACACAATTTTTACTTTAGTGGTTCGAACCTTATGTAAATGCTTACAAAAAAAAACCCAATTTTACAACCCGTGACCCGTTACGCTACTGTATTTTCTTATAAATCACATTATAGCATTAGTTATTTATATTCTATGGCTACAGATAGACCAAATATCCCGCCTTCCAGCTGGTCCATCACGTTACAGCAATTCTTGTAAATTCCTAGAAAGCTTGGGAAACTAGGTTAACAAAAACAGCACAACTTTGTCTCGGAAATTAAGTTCATCCATTATTTTTAGACGTTGAATGATTGTTAATCTTTTGCTCTCGCACTAATTTGTACTGGAGAATCGGCTTACTCGAGTTACAGATGTGTTTATTTCTCATACTTATTTTACAACTACCGCCTTAGCTTTGCACGGATGCAATACTGATGTATTATAAACATACTAACCTTCCTCTTGAATCACTTTATGTATTAAAAAATAAACCACTTCAAAATCTGTGGCGTAGTTTTAAAGATTTAAGCGAACAGAGAGACTGCGACAGTGAGTTTGTTTTACACTATGTACCTATGTATTAATATACTTCCTGCATTTGCGCAAAATTCATCCATAAGAGACTACACACCTGCGAACATTAAACTAGTAAAACACACGCCCCCTTACTAATCAGAAAAACCTGGAGGCAGTTACCTACCCACTTTCTACACACAGTGGGAACACATCACCTGCGGTTTACCTCTCATACAAAATGAAATTTCGATTCAACACACCTGGATTCCCAAAGTTCAGTGCGATAGGGAAAACGCGATACCGATATTATACATACGACTACGGTATTAGATCTACACTACTATTTATACACCGTGATTTTTAGGTCGTTTTAAAAAAGTCGTCCACACAATGTATCCGTCATAAAATACCTCTAGGCGCGAATATAATTTTTTTATCATTAATTAAAATAATATGCATGGATTTTAACTAACTGCTACATACTTACTGCGAACATTATGATTGCAATAGTAAGACAGCTGTTTTACGCTAAGGTGAATGACCTGTGATAAGACGCCGCCCGCACCGCTCGTTTGACACAAGGCTCGGACCGCGCTCACTACAGAGTGTTCGTAAAACTGCCTTGTGTCATAATAATGAATAATATTTTTATTCATTCAAATCTTAAAAAAACATATTTTTTTTTATTATAATCGTTTACTAGTCATTGGATACATGAACTGGGCTGCTTTTTTAAAACGACCTAAAAGTCACGGTGTATGTGACTATCGCAGGCTAATAAAAAAGTAATAATATTGAAAAGATGTCGTGGTGGCCTTGCGGTTCTATGTATGGATTTGTATGCACGAGGTACAAGTTCGATCCCCAGTGTAGGCAAGCCCCAATGTGACTTTTTCAAAGTTATATGTACTTTCTTAATTATTCTAAGACTATTGACAAACGGTGAAGGAAAACGTCGTGAGGAATCCTGGATTCCCAATATTAGAATCTGAAATCGCTAATCCACAGTGAGCTAGCGTGGTGATTAATGCTCATACTTTCCCTATATGGGAAGAGGCCTGTGCCCAGCAGTGGGACGTATATAGGCTGGTTTATTATTATTATTGAAAAAATTTTGACACTGGAACTAAGAATTTAGGGTAAAATACCTAACAAAGCATTTCCAAGGATTTTTTTGGATTATGCTCTTATGTACGTAGTAATCCAAAGTTGGAAAGTACTGAAGTGAGTCCTCAATACTTCCCAAACTCCGGATTACTAAGTCTCTTTGTGAACTTCAGGTGAAAAGAATATCCTGTTGAGATTGTGTGTCGGCAGTGACTCGACGGAGTGAACTTTAGTGTATTTTGTTTTATATTTGTGCTATGACTATATGACTTTTTAGTTGTGTTTTTTCATAGAGCAAAAATACCCACTAAGATGATTGTAGCTAGGTTCAATTTCATTATAATTTCCTTTGTTGAACTTTGAAATTTACATAAAATGTTATTTGTTTCGATATTTGATTGAAACTTACATACGTGTTATTTTTATAGACACAAAAACAACAGATACACATTATGTAAAAAAAATATTAATTCCGGCATTCTCATTCCAAAAAAAAATATTAAGTTTTTTATTTGTCGATTTATTTCTTCTATGTAAAAAAAAACTGTATCAATTAAGAGTACTTCATATTTCTAAGTACAAACATATATCGATTCTAATGTTTAGTATACGATGTTCCAAGTAGTGATAACTTCGCAGCGTCAATGTGATAAATTAAATCATTATCTCATTAGTTGATAATGAGCTTCCGACAGGCATTATCTGTGCGTTGTGTAGTTTCATGGAAACCAGCTGTGCCTAGGCTTTTAGATTAATTTGCCGCGAATATCACACATTGCAATTATCATAAAAACACATTTTCAGAATAATCGCTGTTAATATTGTAAACTGGAAAGTTTTAGTTTGGGTAAATTTTTAATTGCATAACAATTATTTACAATTCCGTTTGTTGTTATCTCATCGTATTTATAATTAAGTAGCAGTAGGTCAACTGAATCACATCTTCCAGGAACGGTCCGGGTAAACATTTTTTTGCATCTAAATGACTCATTTAGCATTTTGTTGAAATAGTTTTCTTTGAACAAACAACCGAACTTAGAACCTGTGGCGTCTAAGATATTTGCCCTTTACTTATAGACGTTCCGTTAGCAAGTCAGTTGACAAATAACTTTCATATAGGCGTAAAGACAATTATAGCGAAGGTGTGATTAATAAAATAAGGTTCTTATATTGCGGGAGTCACCAAGGTTGGTATGAGAACGAGTAACGATACCACGTACAGTGAGACCAAGAAAAAGTCTAACATTATAATCTATAGGCCACTCTCGTATATAAGCCTTTTATAGAAAAAAAAAGCGAAGAACAGTTCTACAAGTGAAGTCACAAACACAACACCCTCTTTGACCACACAAGTCTATCAGAGAATCAA
Organism: Chrysodeixis includens; assembly: GCA_941860345.1. Classification (NCBI taxonomy): domain Eukaryota; kingdom Metazoa; phylum Arthropoda; class Insecta; order Lepidoptera; family Noctuidae; genus Chrysodeixis; species Chrysodeixis includens. The sequence goes on along the minus strand of OW796096.1, from coordinate 560,342 downwards.
ATCCTCGACCTCCGCACGCATCGTTACATCCGATTTCGGTATTCACAAAATGATCCTGACGTGTGTGCTAAAATACGTATAAACGTGCTTTTGCGGAATTCTGTCAAAAACATTTGTAACATGGCGGCGTGCGGCGCGGCTCCCGGCTCCCGGCTCCCGGTGCGCGGTGCTCGCTGCTCGCTAACTTTAACTAGCTGATGTTCAGTGACAGCGTATTCGTTAAAAACTTCGTTTAGCTGTTTGATGGAGCCAATTTCATGCGTATAACTCTATCTGGCGCGAACGGGTGAAAAAACGGTTACGTTTTAACGAGGCGAGGTCCGAAGCAGTTTGTCAACGTCACCACACATCACCGAGGTTGTTCGCCTACTTTATTCTTTACACAAATACTGTATTCCAAATATTCCAGCCCACAAATCGTAAACATGCGTAACAGTGTGCTGTAAAAACTGACGTTACGGACCCGCCAACGATCTGTAAATGTTTTAAAGGGACGACATTTTTATTGCAAAGAGTAATAATTGTGATTGTAAAAATGTTTACTGCGCTGATGTAGAGATGAATGTAAAACGTAATGTATTGTTATTGAGTCAAGGAAAACACGCTTACTTTGTAAGTTTTACTATGAGACGTGACGAGGTAAACAGAAAACTTTGAACGACTCTCGCGTCAAGAAACTTTTCTCAAGTACAAGCTCTCAAGCACTAGTTATTAAAACTGGAGTTTTTGGGTCACATGCGCACAGAGAGGGACGAAAAATTATCTATAATTATTACAATTTGGAGAAAATATGCTGAAATATTGGATTTGATTGCTGAAATAGTTACAGGTACATAATTAGAATTAGTAGACCTTGCTTCGAATTATTAAACTTTTATATTTTTATCCTTCAAAATATCGAATGAAAATAGTCTTTGCCATATTGAATTAGAAGAAGATACATCTGAACAGCAATTGTTATGTGAGATAGATTTGTGTGGATAAGTAAATAATTCAGGAGTCGCGTAATAAAGAAGTTTCTTTACTAAAAAAAAAAAACTCAGTGAATAACGAACAATGAGCAGTTTTATTAAATATTTTTATTTCTAATGTGTTTTTTTATGTCGCGTAAAAACTAACTATTAAATTATAACATATGTTCTTTGCGTGATTAAGTTAGGTATGCGATAGGTTTGTACAAATAAAGCTTCTTTAATTATGGGCATTTCCTTATTAATTTTCCGATTACCAACTAAATGTAGGCACCCCAGTTACATGTCCAAAACTACAGAACCTGGAGAACCAAAATAAACCTGTCAATGCACTGTGACGTTATTTCCCTCAGTCCAAAATTCAGAAATGATTAACTTCCTCAAGTTTTTCCTTAACATTGATAGTCCGGGCTGTTGCGGACCACGAAATCGTTTTACAAATGATTGATACGAGCAGGGAAATGCGTCTAACCGAGTCGCGTTTGACCGATGTTAGTCGATTTTGTATCGAGTGAACATTCACCCGCGGTAGCCGATATACCGGCGATGATGGATAGCCCTCCTTTAATAGTAATGGACTCGCGAACGTCCCCCGACGCTATCATAAGATATATCTTGCCACTAACGATTCACGATCGGACCTATATTTAAATTGAGTTACTACTACTGCTTCTGAATGCTTAAGTTTAGGAACTTGGGTCGCAAATCAATCGTCTGTGAATTCTAAAAGTGATATCGTCAAACGGCAATTTGACCAATTTAGTAAAATTATTTTGCTTACTATACCTTCTACTTGTAAAAGGTCCATGATAACACTGTACAAAAAAAATATGTAGGTTGAATGGCGGGACCTTATGTCTGAAGCATTTTACAAGGAACTTTGTAAAATTAAAATGAATTTGAATTAACATGCGCGCCTTAATACTGAGTTTTGAAAATTGTCTCAAGTAGATACAATAATTTTAAACTCATTTAATGAATCTAAGTGTACATCAATAAGATCGCTGTGGCTGTGCAATAATTTTCAGTGATCGCAGTAATTGTCAGATCCAGAGAAAGAAAAAGAAGTACACTCGACGTAACTAATAATTTACTTATTTATTTATTATTAGTACGGTTGACCACTTACACTAATAAAACAACATAATAAAATCATAAATGTAAAAAAAAAACAAAAGCATAAAATATAAATAAAAAGCACAAACCAAAAACTTAATGGTTTTTTTCACGTTTATATGTAATTCAATTTTAATCGAATACTTATTCATATACATACCTAAATCCTTTTTATATCACAAACGCGAAAGTTGTATGGTTGTATGGATGAAGGTTTTTCACACTTTCACGCTTAAACGGCTACACCAATTTGAAATTTGGTAACACACACACATAGGCTACTTTTTACCCGATTGCGTAAAAGCAGGGCAATGTTTTGCAGCAGCTAACAACGAAAAAGCTAGTAACATATAAACGGGTAATGTTATTTAGTGTTGAAGTTCAGAGACAGATCCTCGACGTATCGAATCACTTATCAACGTCACTATGTCTTATCAAATTATGGCAAAATTCAGGTGTAACCGTGCTAAGTGGATTGAATTAGGATTGGAATCTGATATTAAACGGATAATTAGCTTCTATTGTTATATTAATTACGTAGATTACATCAAACGATGTTTGTCTATATTCCATAACTATTGATTTGATAGCCTCCCATATTAAAACCTACCATAAAATAAATAAATAAATATCTTGAGACAATATCCACACACGGCCATCTGATCCCAAGCTAAGCAGAGCTTGTGTTATGGTAATCAGACAGCTGATAAACATACTTATATATTTCTAAATATATACATAGTATAGATAAATCACACCCAGACACAAAACACATGATAGTGCTCATCACACAAACATTTGCCCTGGGTGGGAATCGAACCCACAACCTCCGGCTTAGCAGTCAGGGTCACTAACCACTAGACCAACAGGCCCGTCAACTATATTTCATTGTTTTCTAAGAAAACGCCTGTCTTCTAAGCTCTTAAGAAATGAGTACATTTGTAGATTCCTATCTCCTTAAGTCACGTGTTAATTCCGTCCTCAAGACTCCTTAAGACTCAATCGTGTGTCTTAGTCCTCTTAGCCCTATTTAGTACCTACATTTACTGAACAAAGACGAATATTGTCTTCGTCCAGTACTAGGACAGACTAGGATGAATTAGGTATTTGGAAAGAAACTAATTAGTCCGTGAAATAGATTTCTTAAAATATTTGACGTGTATTTTTTCTTTTATCACGTAATTAAAAAATGAAGTCGATACAGTGAGTTGAAATTTCGTGTGATGTCAAGTATCCGTACAATTTTTACTAACAAGTGGCGTTACTAGCTCTCACTTCCACAAGATTCACCATCTTTGATGCGTTATATCCTCGACTCTTTTTATGGATAAAAGAAAAAATATGTTAGTTTTGGAAATCTATCTGACGGACTTACTAGGTTTTTTAGTCCAATACCCTGGTGATAACAGCTGATAACTGAACACACACGAACTGAATGTACTTAGTTAAAATTCAAAGGCTTTGTTCACAATATCATTAAGTCTAATTATATTAAAGATACAGGGAAAACCAAAGATGATAAAGTTTTACTTGTATTTAGGCCAATAAACTTCGAACCTCGTCAGCTACCTAGCACCACAATACCTTTCAGTCGGAGTGGGTGATAGACTGGTAGTACTATGTTAATTAGTACCGATCTGTAATATCCTGTTAATATTATAAGCGCGAAAGTTTGTTTATATGGATGGATGGATATTTGTTACCTACTCTTTCACGTTTGAACTGGTGGATCAATTTTGATATTGTTAAGGAGTTACCCTAAATTACTAAGTATGCTAGTTTTTATAACCGACTAGCTGACTCGGCAGACTTCGTACTGCCCCAACGATAAATAAAAAAAAAAGTCGCACCTTTTAAACCTTCCCTAGGCCTCCACGAACAATTCAAGACCAAGATGAGATAAATCCGTTCAGCCGTTCTCGAGTTTTAGCGAGACTAACACGAACAGCAATTGATTTTTATATATAAGAAGATATAGAAGATAGAAGAAGAAGATATATAGCTATAACCGATATAGGCTCGGGCGGAATCACAGGCAACATCTAGTCTATATTATACCTACAAGATAATTTAATAAATATAACTTTCAGAACAGTTGACGGAATATTTAGTCTAATGAACGTAGCGTTATTATGATATGAATCCTAATTCATTATTAAACGATATTATTATTGGTTTCTTATATATCTAGTGTAAGTTAATAACTCAGTTAAGGGATAGGTGGCTACATACCTAAGTACATGAATAGAAAAAATACTTTATACGATATCAAAAAATGTTTGCTAATTAAGCATTCAGGTTTTCAATACCTACAGCGGGTAAATACCCGAACAGCAATAGACTTTATTAAAATTAATACACAGGTAGGTGAGTAGGTATAGAAAAGATGTCTAGTAAAATCTTTAAAGGCTCTACATTTGGAGCTGTGGTTATTTCCTTGCGACGTACCGGAACCTATTGAATACTGTTTGATTTTCGTAAAAATGTTCGGCGTCCATAATGATGTGTGGTGCGGGTTATCTATTTTTATTCATACAGCTCGGTTTGTAATCTGACAGTGGACGGAACGTAACATATTGCTCGCCATTTTATTGCAGGCGCTTTGTATTTGCTATTCGATATTTTTATTTGTGCTAGACTTGATATTATTTTAGCTTCGGGTTTTAGATTTAAAATTTTATGCAGATTTATGCACATGCGACATGCACTTTATTGAATAAAATTGATAAAATGATTTAACTTTTGTCATAAAGCATATAGATAACCGATTTTAAAAAGTTACGTCATTTTATTTTACACCTACTACCAATACAGCTGTACCTACGTACTAGTAACGCAATTGTCTAGAAATTGGCCCAGCAACGCTATCTAAACATATCAAGGAGCAAAGTAACACAAGTAGGCACGAAACAGCTTACAGGCATGATCAACAATTCAGGCCGAAACATTTTGTGTAATGTTATGTTTTTGTTAAGTTCGGCGGAGGCATGGGGCCGACAGCGCCAGCCAACACACAGCCGGCACAGCCCGCGCCGGGGTAAAAGGCTACGCTGGAAGGGGGACATTTTTTTACCACACGATGTCAAGTCCAGTCACACAGGCACGGACTTAGAAAACTATACAAATAGCCAAAAATATGAACCAACATGCTAAATATTTGATTCTGTTATGCACTTGATGGTAGGTTCCTGTGGCCCGTTGTGCGTGTATAAAATCTGTATAAACTTCAATAGAGCGCTCTATTGAAGTTCATTTTCGAAATCAAGTGATCCCGAAAAATACTCGTGAGCAAATCATCAAAGAAAATTCGGCAAATGTTTGGTTTTGATCTCCTTTATAATCTTTCTCGGCAAATGAAAGGGTTAATATGAATTTAGGTAGGTATGTGTTTTACTTTATAAATAGTTTGGAAAAGGCTTTCTACATCATGTTGGAAATGAAAGAGTTCAGTAAAACTGTTCTTACTTAATCGATTTTTTTGGAAACACGCCAAAACAAGATTACTGTATAGAAACAAGTTTCTCAAAATAGGGCAACGATAAATAGCAACAAAACACTACAGTAAATATAGTAGGTTTATATGATATCTTTTGTGCTACTTAGCTATAACTTTGGTACCTAATGGGTTTCTCTTATTACAAGGAAGTTTAGACTGACGTCAGCTTCTATCAGGCTATGACGCGTTGCTTCTGGCATCTCGCATACACCTCTCACGTCTGCACCTGACATTATTAAGGTACAGTTTAATTCCGTTATCATTACCCGTTTAAGTTTCGCCGATAATATGGCTGTTACGTGTCTGTAGAAGACATAATGCGCTATTCCCTCAGGCCATTAATACGGTAGCTAAAACAAACGAAGTTGTTCCTCCCTGTGACGGTATCAGTTACCACTTAGGCCCGCTATATACGCCCATTGTTATACACTTATTGTATGTAAACACGAAGTAATTTATATTAACTTTGACGGAAAACAAGTACAAACATCCCTTTAGGGCTTCTTACATAATACAATGAATTTTAATGTACCCAAGAAATAACATAATGGTTTGATCCTAAACCTATAAAATAAATTACCAACAGGAGTGAGCTGAGCTACAGAAGTTGGTGCGAGAAAACTGGGATGAGAAATAATTACAAATGAGCCTCACGAAAGTATTTGATAATTAAACAATATACAAAAAGGAAATTGTTCATTCCCATACATATAAATAATTCCCATATTGTATTATTACGTTGAACCACGGCCACTTTAATCAAGTCCCATTGATCTCAGGTTGTCATCGTGTCGGCTCGTCTTCCTATTGAAATAGTATTCGACGCGAGTGGCAGACAGTACACTGTATCTGTGTTTACATACACTCCTGCATCGTTGAAACTGACAGCTCTTCATTGCGGTCTGACAACAGTTGTCAATACTATTTCGCTAGCTATTGAAAACCGGCTATTGAAATTTAAGAGGAAAGTGATGACTAAAAGAACTAGAAAAATAATGCCAGTTACCAATACAAAGCGTCGAAGATGGAATATGCTACCTAAAAAAATTACACACAACACCACAATTCTATTACTTCTTAAAAAAAAAAAAATTCTTCGTTTATCTCATCTCTACTTTGTGGAGTCCCAGCCTGAAGGCTTGAGTCCATCCCTGGCATGTAAGCGGCCTCTCAATCGTCCGTTATGATCCCACTTCACACAGCGCCAACATCATATTTTATCTAGTTAGTTTCCCTTCACCTCCCGCCGATACACGGGGCCTCAATGCCTCATGTTTTATACGAGCGCACTGTTCCAGGACTAACGTGGATAGATAGGTCATTGTTTTACTTCACCCTTGTTTTACCATTTTCTCTTTTCTGCCATGTCATTCTGTGAGGACTGGTGTTAGGGTGGTTTGTTTGTCTCTGTTACAATTTCAGAAGTAACAATCTCATTGAAGCAGTGGACCTAATGCAAAAGCACAAATATGTATTACTAAGAAAGTGAGGAAGCATTAAAATTTGTTTTAACATGTGATATATTTAAGTGGTTAAAACTATATATGTCTGAGAATAAGATCCCGCTGCGGCTTGAGAAACTATGACTTTTAAAACGTTTTTCATAAAACAACATTTCAATAAGACTAATAATTTCATCTATCTTCTCCGCAGATATCTTTATATGCAGATAAATCGCCACATTTAGCTAGATTGTAGATTCGAAAGTCACATTTAACTACCGTAAATACAAAATGAAGTCATTAATAAGCAGCAAATAAAACTCCCGACCAGACGAACCTGGAGAAATCTTGTCGAAAATATAAAATAAAACATTTTCCCCAGCAGCAGTCAGTTTAGATTCCCGTCTCGTTTGCAGTTTATATTGAACGAAATATATACTTTACAACTTTGCTCTCACAAAATAAATTGTGGGTTCAGAGAACTAAATTGTTGTTGGTATTTTAAAATACAGGCTTCATTGAGGATTAAAATGCTGTAGACAATTTTGGAGCCAATTCTGATTTAGGTACACTGAAATTTTGTAGTTGGAGTTGTAAGTTAAGTCAAGGCCATGTATGTACATAAATATCTGCATTATCTTGTCCTCAACGTAGTAGATATTCGTCTATGGTTATAAAGGAAAACGTCTACAAAAACCCACCCGAAATATCAGCCTATAAATACTTGGTTTTTCAATGACGCACTCGTATAAACCGCTAACGTAACCGAAATTTAAAATTAAAATTATTACTTAGAAGAACTCAAATTCACCAGGATGTAGATGTCGTAATAGTTTGAAAAAATAGTAACAATTTAGGCTAAAGCTTTTATTGAGCTAGCGGGAGAGCGCGGCGGGTGCCTACTACTAGGTACATTATATTGTTTACAAAGTACCCTACGTCCTGAAGCGATTTTATTTTCATTCATACTTGTATACCTGACCTCAATTCTATTTAAAGCATTTTTATTTAGAAAAGAAAAGTTTAGTCCTTGGTTATTTTTTCGTATGTATAGCCTTTCACAAATAGATTTCCATGGTTTAGAAGGTGAATTTTATATCATTCTCATTTCTTAGACTAAGAGTAATACTAACTGTGATCTACATAGTTATCAAGTCCTCAACGCAATGATATGAGAATCCCAGGAAGTCAATCAACTCTTAATGTAGATATTCATTTAAAAATTGTTTGTACATAGTAAAACAAAAAAGCATCTCCACTCCTATTACAAGCGTTTGCTAAAACTTCATCTGAATACCGGAGTGGCGCACTCTGGCGGCCGAAACGGAAATACATTTCGTGCAAATATGATGTTTGTATTACAAAATGGAAAAACATGTACAATACAAAACAAACTTGTTTCAATCGAACGTAGTTTCATTCCAGTTTGAATATACAGAAATCAGAAACGTTTGCGAAACTTTCAAAGAGTTTTGGAAATGCAGAACTTTGCCGGCGCGTATCTTGTTATGTCCGGTCCAATGTATGCTTTATGCTCAAATGGAAAGATTGTAATGAACTTTCAGTTAATTATTTAGTAGGTTGCCGACTAGGGAGCTTGATTCCAGGAATCATGAGCACAGTTCTCGAAGTAGGTTTGGTGTGGTGCAAGATCTTGTGTTTAATCACCGAAGAAATTACTTACCATTTTTATTTAAGTACCTCGACTAAACTTTGATTCTGCTTAGTTTACTGACTTTGTGGCACAATAGTTTATTCCGGAGCGTTTTCCTTTCACACACCCTTTTATTAACAAATATCTGCAATGGGACAATGAAATTGGTTTACAACCAGTTCTTACCGCGACGAGGAGATAACCTAAAATCTCTCAACAAAATGACTTTGTCTTAACGTCAAAATAAAATAGCTATTTACGTTTGACGTTAAATAAAAAACGATAAATTTGGAGTTTTACGAGTCCTGCGCCGAAACGATAACTAAAAAAGTTGTAAAGATCCTTCTAATGACGTAATAAATTCATCGTCATATTGTTCCTTTAGGCAAAGTGAATGGCCTGTGACTAGCTTTGCCTCCCGGGTATGATCTAGCTTACATCAGCAAGTTAATCAGGATTAATATGTATTTATGTTAACATTCGTCGGTGGTTGATGTAACCACAGCTACATTCACTGAACATCGAATGCTATTTATTTGTTTTGCGGTTATATTACTCCACTGCCTGGAGGCCTACCACTACTTCATAATGCAGTTGTGGAGATGAAACGCTGCTACACGGCATAGAGTGTTTTTTCAAATTATCAACAAGTACTTACCTTAATTGAAAAGTATTGATTCCAATGGTAACTCGAATTTCAGATTATGTTTACCTTAAATATGTATGTAGGTATGTCTTCTAAAATCGAAACTAAGTACATATTCACAACAAAATCCCATTTTTTGTAAACCTTTTTAGCTTACAACTCTTTTCTGACGAATATCCCTCGGGTTTAACATTACTAATTACACTAAAAGATCTTCATTTGAAGCGGCCGCTCGTTAACTCAAACTAGCACTTCATTGAATTCATCCGAACAACTAGCTCCATTTGCAAATTGCGCTACAAAATTTGAATAGCTAAGAGGAGAGGAAAGTTTTTTTTAAATACAGAGTGTAACGTCTGAAGTAGTTAGGTCTTTAAAGTTTAACATGAAAAAAGTTTGATTAGTCCGTTTGGGGCGCGGGTCAGGCCTGGAGGCGGTCCATTTAACAGAGTGGCCGCATTTATTGGCGGCGCACGTCTCAAGGCGACGCCGCAAGTCATAGCCGAACTGAAACTACATATTTAAAGGAGAACATAGTGCGAATATTGGTTGGTGAACCTAAAATGAGACACATGAATCATAAGTTTTGCATTCCACACATTGCATTCAAATACGCATCGAAGGTTGAATGTCCTATCATTCATTAACCGCGTAGCGAATTTTAGATGTGAGAAAAGTATTTTTGTTAGCTACATTTCTTACATATAACTTGCACAATCCGGCAATGTCGCTTCATATAAAGTATGGAGCTACGACAAGCTAGGCAAGATACACAACTGGGTTGGCATCGATTTCTGCAACGAAGCTGCCGATTGAAAGAATATTTAATATACTTATGACAGTTTCTCATATAAGGAATTTTTCTAACTTCTGTTTTCTGCAGGCGAAAATTGACGTTTTTTTAAAGAAGCCTTACCAATCACTGCCTGTCTCTTTAGACATGCAGATCTCTAAAAAAAAACTACATCACATAACACAAGATAACAACCAAAGTAAAAACTTCCCGCTACTGCTTATACCTTGAAGTATCTCTCACCGCTAACGCGCAGGCGGCATACAAATTCATCAGCGAGCTATGTTTGTTACTAACTTTGTTCTCTTGATGGCCATAAATTGCAAGAGCAACGCTTTCGCTGGACCAATCGATCTGATTGACCGCCCCTTTGACGGATGGCGGAGTGCGGAGGACCGAGGAGGGAGCCGGCCTAAGAGGGCACGCGTCTCGCGTGAAATGTATTACACTATTTTGTACTCATTTATTTATAGTCCTAAAAGTAAGTCTTTTCATAATTCAATCAGAAAATAGTATTTGGTCATACATAGTGTACTTGTATCTTAGTAATATTAAATGCTTGTTTGCTTGAATATAATGTTTGCAGGTTACACAGGGTAATCCTATAAGGTGTTTACACCTATGCATTTGAGTTCCAAGAATTCTGGAACCGTCCTGTGCATAACAGCTGTGCATTGCGTTACCGCTGTCTGACTAATCCGATCCAATCCTATCAACCGACTATCTGAATCTCTCGGGACATACCAACATTGAACGTCTCGATATGCATGATATTTTGTCTTCATCAGGTGCTTGAAAAAACTTTCTCAAAATGAACCATTTTTTTTAAATTGAAGACTAATTACCGTTCGGTCGATGTTATCATTACTGCGCTTTAATTAATCACTATCTAGACGCAGACTGCAAATCTAGATGTTTGATAAATTGTGTTTCTGCCTCCCTTCGACTTTGCTTGATGATTAGACTTTTTATCATCGTTCTATCGAGTGACATTATGATTAATTACGCGTTCGATATCTGTCGTAGAATAATAAAAAACTGTATTAGAAAATGCTGCGAATGGCAGTATGGATATTCTTTTACTGTATTAGAAAAGAATCTATCAGTGAAATTTCGCTGAAATGGAAATATATGCAATGCAATTTCTTCGTGTAGGTGTAAGCGATAATTTCAATTCATAAAATGTTGAATACAGCATCTAATAACCCCAAAGTGCAGTCAACTGTTTCGTTCATCGAAAATTAAATTGATGATCGGCGAACATTGCCGAGCGGAGCCGAGCGCGGCCGAAAGGGGAGCCTCACGATATTACCGCAAATGGAATACCAAAGATTCAATAGGTGGAATTTTGAACTATTCATCTACGTCAGTTGAAATGGATTCTGCAGTAGTTGTGCGGTAGGTACCTACTTTGACATCATAGCATGGATTTAACTTTGCCTTCGATAGTGATTACGTGAATTTATAAAAGTAAGTATAGTTACCTATATTTTAATGTATTGGAACATCTTTTAATCGAACATTTTCGTTTATAGTTTCATTCAGGTAAGCTATAAAATTGAGTTTTTTTTCCTCCAAAGAACTTAGAGCGGCATTATCCAAAATAACCGATTATCTTAAGACTCGTTTAGTTCGGCGTAAATGAGTAAAAACGTGTTCAATAAATCAGCTCCAATATTTTAAATTAAATAACTTTACAGAATGAACGCCCTCTATGAACCAGTGTCGATCGTTACTCGTCTGTCCGTCTCATTAGTGATTCTTCAGATGATTCTCTAATACATGTTATATACAATTTACTTCATTATATTTTAGTATTAGCTATATCTCCCGATATAATTCGATTAACCTCACGGACTGGCCGCGACCCGGTCATGTCGGGGCATCGCCACGCGCTGCCAGAAAACATAAACAAGAATTTATTCTGAATCCTCTCTTAGGAACACTGGTGGTGGAAACATACGTCGTATTATTTCGAGCGGTCACGGTTAAAAAACTAAGAGTTAAAAGAAAGTTGTATTTTAAAACGCCGATTGCAAGGAGAGTCTCTTTTTTTAGAATAGAACCTGCTTGAAAACTTTAGTTTCAAAAACAAAATAAAATATTGTAACTCAAATAACTTAATTGCAAATATCTTTAATTAATTTATTTCATCTACATAATTATGTATGACCAAAGAAAGGATGAATGAGCAAATGATAGTGTGACGTCTGTTAGGGTAGAATGGAAGAAAAAACGTGTTGCGCCGACCCCAACTAAAATGGGAGAAGGGCAAAAAGATGATGATGATGACATATGTATAAGTTCAAAGCATAAGTAACGAGTAGGTACGTTTGTCGAATGCAAATGCACCGCAGCATGTACGACAAGAAAATCCAAAGCGAATTTTGTTAGTAGTAACAGAGTCTAATTCAGTTAAAAATACAAGTTAAACTTAGAGTGTTTCTCTACAGCAGTTAACAAAATTGAATACTAGTTTAAATGTTCAGTTTGTGGCTTCGTTTAATTAGTTTCAGACTGAGCTTTTGTCTTGCAACTAAACGAAATACGTGGAACTTGGTGGCGATTTCCTGTAATTTATAATTAGTGTTTGAGTAAATTAGAATTGATAATACGTAAAATGTTATTAACCAAATATAATTACGTAACTGGAATTAGATTACGTGCACCGGTCGATGTGTTGTGCCATCAGTCATTATTTATGCGTGTTTGCGTTAATCCGCGTTATGTAATTTAATAATTAACGTTAGCATTAGTAAATTTCTAACTAACAATCATTTTGTGGAAGCGCTCGTATGCGCTGTGAAGTGCACCTCGTTTTCACAATGACAATAGTCCTGATTTTAGAGCTTATAGTAACTGTTTAAGGAGCAGTTATTACTATTAATATAAAAGTTTGACTCGCGACCACGCCGCCACGTCAGCTCATCATTAAGAACCGGGGTTCTTGGTCCGGAACCAGTCGGGCTATCCCGATAAATACGCATGAGTGAATCGTTGTATCATTAAAATATAAAAGTAATAATTAGAATCCTCAAGCAATATGCATCTCGGTTGTGAAACATATGGCGGTTTATTTACGACGCTAAATTATAAAATTCAATTGTACTAACACACAATAGTTCTGCCAAGTGCGCGAGAGGCCTTATAACGCAGCGGTCCCGTTCACAATCCCCGTCTGTACATTCGTAGGTCTGTGTAAAGATATTCCGCAGCGAGTCATGGCGACGAATACGTTTGCGGCGTCTGAATGTATGCACATAGCAAGTGATCCACTGGACGCTGGACGCTATTGTGTAACTGTCCTGTATACATTATGGATTCAGTCTTATTTTCGTTAAACGATCACAAACTTATAACATAGTGAGGTGATTGGAATAAAATAAAAATGTATTTTTGACCATTTAACAGAGTGCAAAATAAGCCAACCAAGTGATGTATCGTGAACTATCGTGAGGTGGATTCATTTATTATACAACGTTGATAAAAGCGAGAGGCATTAAATGAAACCATATATTCTGTACATCATTATAAGGCTACACAACGAAAATCAAATCAATGTAAGCAATAGTTTAGTCACAGGATATTTTTTTAGTTTTATTTTAGTTTGAACATGCTGTATCTTCCTGATTAGGTGACTAAGTTTTATAGGCATAGTTATCTAGTTGGCTCCGGTTGGGTCCGAAACTAGTCGGGCTATCCCGATAAATACGCGTAAGTAAACCGTTATAAAGTTTTAAGTATGAATCATCCTCACGAAAGTTATTATAAAAACATTGCTTACATTGATTTGATTTTTGTTGTGAAGCCTTATAATGATATACAGAATATGTGGTTTCATTTAATGCCTCTCGCTTTTATCAACGTTGTATGTTAAAGGTTTACTAACGCATATTTATACGGATAGCGCGTCTAGTTTTGGATCTACCGGAGTCTTTAATGTTCCTACCTAGGTAAAGAGCAGGGGATATTTCAGGCCTGACACTAAATCTTAGTGCCAGTACCGAATCCTAAGTACCTTAAATTTTCCCTTTTCATCAAACGGCTTAATAAATATCTTCAAGTGTTTACAGAAAATCCTCGCTAATTACCGACTCCTACTTAATATAAATTGGGTATTTCGAAATGGGTTCAAAGAAGTAATTTATCCTTATTTATTTCTCTCAGGCACTATTACATCGGTGGACTTAGGCTACCTTTAAAAATTCAGAACTGAAAATTCGTGCTAATTTGTGTTAATTCGCTTTACTTATTTGTTTATTCTCTGTTAGGAGTAACATAAAAAAAAACTAAAAGACATTTTTATAAGGACTGAGAGTTTTACAGACAGATCCAGCATTTGTTCTTTACTTCCAGATCAAGCATCATCGTACTAAATATAAAAGTGCGTCATAGCGTCACAGCACGTCACGCCACGCACCGCCGGCGCCGCGCCGGACGGCACAACTTCACCAAATAAAAACTCATTACGAGGCGCGTACTCCTTCGAGGGTTAAACGCGAAAATTGCTCCCTCCGTGATACTTTTAAGGGTTGTTATAATGAATTCTAATTTATGGCGGCAGTGACGTCATAACGGCAGTGACGCACGCGTTTCGCCGGCCGCTGATTGGTTCAGGTGAGGGATGATGGATGGCGGGAGCGGGACATAATGTATGGCGCTCGTAATGGCTTCATAATTAATAAACACTTCAATCATATTTATTTGATTGAGGGTGAAAGAAAAAGCTTAACGGTGTTCAAAATTAGTGGCTACCGGATCTACAGCCTGGATTTTATTAGTTATTTTTTGTAGCTTAATTACGTAGTTACAATTATGGATACGAAATCGTAGAAAAGGACCAAATAGTTAAAAAAAATATATAGTTTTTTGTGGCCTCTGGGAAATAGCCTCTCCGAAGTCTGCTCACTAAACCCTATCCCCCGCGAACTTGAACTATAAGTAAATTATCGAGCCTCTGTTCTCGTTGCAATGTCAAATATCTACCCCTGTCCTTGGCGCGAGTTCAAGGTCATTGTAAATGTAAAATGCAAAGGCACACACACACAGAATTTAGTATTCGCAGGGTCGCAGGTGGGAGTGGGCCTTGCGTATTTAATAAACAGTAACCATCATACTGTGAAGCTTTTATGTATAACATATGTGGACGTAAACCTCTGAGTTTGAGCCCTGGCTGCACAACACGGCGTCGTAAAGTGTGGTTTTAATCCTAGGCCGGCAAAAAGCGGAACCTATCGGAGTTGTCCGTTTTATTTCGGCTATTGGTATACGGCTTCAAATGTGTAACGTAAATTGTTCGTTTCGGTCAGCGGGTAAGTAAAAAAGCGGTCATCGTAACAATAGACGTTTATATTTTCCCAATTTTGACACGAATTTAACTGTTTTTAGATGGAACAGTGCTAGTAGGGCATAGGGTACAAGTACCTTTTATAAGCACCAACAATTTCCTTGAAATATAGTTTTTATTATTTGTGTTCCTACCACCGCTGAACGAAATTTAACTCTAGTCTAGAGATACCTACTGTTCCTCGAAGATCTTTAAAACTACGCAACGGGTTTTGATGTGGTTTTTTAAGTCTATATTCAACTTGTGCAAAGCCGAGACGAGTTGCTACGTTTATATGTTTCTTTTAACAGCTATAAACGACTTACGTAATCAAAACAAACAACACGTAATTTTGTATAATTTCGTTTTATATACAGGTTTACAGGAGAATACATTTGTTTCCAACCATAATGGTGGTTCGGCATCAAAGAGGCGACTCTTCGAATTGCATGAATCAAATTATAGTCGGAAATACAGAACACTCGCCAGTAATTTGGTTTAAAAAGTAAGTGGAAACTGTTGCAATATTCATTAGTGGAGTGACTTGGGTTTTTGTGTGTGTTTTTCCGTAATACATGTTGCTTTGTGTTTGATGTTCAAAAAGACTTGATGTTGAGATGGAACCCAAAAAAATCTAATGGTGAATGGGGAAACCAACAAAATGCAGTTTATTTATTTATTCTTATTTCTAATACAGGTTCAGTTCAGTATCAGTCAACGATAGCGTGGTGCAGAGATAACAAGAAGTAAGTGCATACGAAGATAAGGAAATAGAATAGTAAAGTACAATACAACAAAAAACAAAGTATGTTCTTGTATAGTAAGGCAAGATTCTTTTGACGTTTACAAGTTTGTATTTCATTAACAGCTTGAGGGTTACAGTCCTCAGACATACCGGCAACTGACTTGCGTTGCGCTGTGTACGCCAATACCTATAAAATACCAGATGCCTTCGTCAAGGTCTAGGACCTACAATAGACTATCTATAAATATCAACTAAAAATAATAATTATAAATAACTAATACAGAAAACAAGCACTTATTAAAGTGTTAATTAAAGGTCTGAAACAAAAGACCTGTCTATTTATATTAAAACAACTAAATAACAAATTAGTTAATAGAATAACATTTTAGCTAATGTTTTAGCAACGTGAGCGAATATTTACAAAACTGATCGTCATTAGCATCTTGAGTACAAATTAATTCTGTATCGCACGTTCATTAGTGCTCCGTAATTAAGGCATAGTGCTCCTATCAATCACTAATTACAGATTTTAATGTAAACGTAATCCTAAACTGATGTGATGTGTTTTCAAAGAAGATGTAAACATCCCCTTAATTAGGGAAGCTTATGCTTTGATGTTTGAATCTGATTTAACGGAAAGTAATTTGTTTGTCTATTAAATAAATGAAGTGGAAATGTTACGTTGGACTACTTTGTTATGTCGTGGTGCCTGTGAATAGATTTGCATAAAAAAGTTGCAAATACAAACGCAGGTAAGTACCAATGCGACTTATGAAAGTTGATTTGACACAAGGAGCAGATAAACACCAAACCGCACGTAAAAAGGGGTGCTGATTTTCATGTATTTTGTTATTTCAGTCCTTTTAGGTGTTCCTGTTTACATCCTTAGACTCAAATGGTATTAGATAGAATATTGGCATCTTTATGAAGATAGTACAAAACTTAAAATATTCAACTTATACCTCTTCAAAACTGTTTCCACGCGAGCCTTCCCTCCTCCTCCCAGTTACTCTCATCATGGCGGCTCTCGTATGTGCGTGAATATCCAGTTACAGTAATTCGTCTGCCCGAGGCAATGGCTCGATTACTGAACCTTTTACACTTATCAGAAACGTTTAACCGTATTTCCTTGTGCTATTAGTTTTTCTTTGTGAAGGATCAATTTCTTTAGTAATAGAACTCTAAGTAGAACCTTTTTTTGGACGTCTATTTTAGTTTCATGGGTCGTGAAATTTGTACCAATTTTGTCGTTTTCAACTAGACTAGGTTTTATTGCTCTTTGGGTAAAGCTAGATTGTTTTACTCAAGGGTACACAAAGACAACTTCATTAGATCTTAATCAAAGCGTCAATAACAGTTCACATTGTTCGACCTTTCAAATACATGTTTATAAACTTCAACAAAGCTTCAATAAGTAATGAGACTGGATAATAAAATTAACTAAAGATTTCAAAAATAAAGTTCTGAAGTAGTGAAAGTTGATTGTACAATAATTACTTGAAACAAAGTACATGAGAGCCAGCAGACGATGTTATGTTGAAGTGAACTGAAAAGTTCATCATTAGAAGAAGGTCCGATAGCATCGCATTCTCTCCAAACTTTTGATAAGATTCGGTTCAGTACACAAGTTCAATATGTGACGCATTGTAGTCTCCTACAGAAGTATCAGTGTATTCAGAATGTGTAGGAAAAGAACTCGAACAACTACAAGTTTGTTAGGTAAAATAAAGTGCACTTTCCTTACGAAGCAAAATAATGCACATTATATAGAGGAATATTAGTCTAATCTAGTGTTGATAACAGGTTTGCGATTTCCCTATAGAATTACAAAATCCATCAAAAGTTCTCATACAGAGAAGAGAACGACGTTCAGACATCACACTGTTTTAGTAATTAACGCTCACGTTGCATACAAATTGCAACTTCTGCACGTCCCTCCATGATGAACTCCAGTGTACTTAAGGGGCACAAACGTCGGGCTTACGGAGAGCCAGGCGGCAGTATTCACCCGGTATAATTTAATTTGGGTTAAGTGACAACCCTATGAGTTCCGCAGTTCGCAGGGCGCAGGGTAACTGACCCTCACATGCCCGCGGGTGACATTTTTTTTAACGGAGATGTACCTCCGGACATAAGTACGAATAACGGTAATAAGGAAACTTACAGAGTTTTTATTATAATTGACATTTTGTGTGACCCACAGATGTTGGGTTTTCTTTAGGTTGTTGTGGCACTTTTGCATTTTTATATGATTTTAATTTTTAATGAAAAAATGCCCAACACTGGTTTAAAGTTTGAGACGTTAAAATTTCTGAAGTTTTAGCCTTTATGCCCTAAGATACCAGTAATTTAGTAGGCGTAGAATACAGAAACCTTATTACAATAAATCAGTAAACTTACTATCTAGCAATACAGTTGATTTTCACTTCATTCGCTCCCTATTTCATAAATCTTATTTTATGAGGGCAAGAAGTACAGACTTTCGTCTCGCGTGCTCGATCAACGAATATCAATTGAATATTGGACTGATCAGAACGACAGACTACTACGAGATTTGAAATAAAGATTTAAAGAAATTGAATAGATCTCGCGCTAGTTAATTAAATCCATTCAGAAAAACTTATACCTACAAAAACATTATTTGGTACAAACATTGATGGAAAAGAAATCAGTAAAACAAACACCTTTAATCTATTAATAAAAATTACGCAATGGGTTGCATTTGTCAATTTTCTTGAAAGATTTGTTTTCAAAATCTTTTGTGCTATGCCTGATGTCCTAGTGATATTACCATGTAGTGTTTCAGTACGTGTGAATGTTACCGAGAGTGCAGTGCCGGCCTAGCTGCGGCCACGACGTTACGACGTCGTCACCGTGACGCGCCGCCGAGAATACGAATCTCCCATTATTTGTAGGACACGTTGAGACACGCGTTTAACGCGCGTCAAGCTGTCTCCTGCTGCGTCTAACTGGCGTTCTGTCAGGCTTTCCGTTTATGTGGAGTGGGTGTTCTAGGAGTATAAAGTGTTTCTTGTTAATTTAGTTTATCAACTGTTCTTTTTTTCCTTTTTGGCCTTCTTGTTTGCAATAAGTTGTATTGATTTACTTTATCCGTGTACGTTTTGTAGAACATGAACCGGCCCTGCGCGCTTATAAAATGCATATATTCTATATAATT
Organism: Chrysodeixis includens; assembly: GCA_941860345.1. Lineage (NCBI taxonomy): Eukaryota > Metazoa > Arthropoda > Insecta > Lepidoptera > Noctuidae > Chrysodeixis > Chrysodeixis includens. The sequence goes on along the minus strand of OW796096.1, from coordinate 540,975 downwards.
GCAAATTGCTGATTCTCGTGTACCAAAGTTAAAATTAAGTTAAAGTTTAATAGACACAGCAAAAATTGCATTACAACACAGATTGCGCGGCTTGTAACAAAAACGCGCGCTAGAGTAAATGTTTATTTTAGTGGTAACTCGCGTCTTGTGTGTGTCTAGCGGCTATTGTGAACATAGCCTTAAACGCCAGCACCAGCCTTTTGTTTACAAAGAGCTTTTTTCTGAAGTAATAGAATGTTAATGTTTCATTGTGGGGGATATCGTTGAATTTCATGTTCTCGGCTTTATTATTTGGCAGACGTTTATTGTGTTGGTTTGGAAACGATGCCCGGGATACGCTTGTAATAGAATCTAAATGCGTGGTTAACATTATAGCTGTATTTTTGTAGAAATGTTAGTGTAAATGGATGCTATAAGACCTGTTTACTGTGCACTGTCCTTTTTCCTTATGTTTCGCTCTTAATTAGATATTATGGTCGCGTCGGTGCCTAGGCGTGTGATTTCTGTATTTGGCCATAGTTACAATATTTTTTTGTGTAATTTCTGATATTTTATTGCAAAAGACACAAATCTAAACTCAACAAAGTTCAGAAGTCTCCAACGTGACGTAATGACACAAACGCTGACACCCATCGCATTGAATGACGCAGATCTCAAAATATTGTGATAAACATCTCGATCAAACTCGAAGGGTTAAGTTGTGAGCAGTGGGACCTTCATGTCTGACTGCGTCTTAAGTAATAATAGCTTGACGAAGTGTCGGCTTGCTGGGAACTTGAAAGGCGCGCGACTGGATTGTTCGCATTGATCGGACTCACCGGCCTGCTGGCACAAGGTAGGAGATGCAGAGGCGGAAGTTACTGGTGTTTATATATTAAGTTATTTTTGAAGGGAATGTGAACGGAATATACCTACATATTATTATGCTGGTCGAGCCTAAGATAGCGTAATACAGGTGGACCAGAAATAAAATATAGCAATGGATGATAAAATATGGATGACAAAGATGTTTTTACGAAAATTGTAAGTATTGGCATAATATTTTTATACACCAATTGAACGGCTTTTTTCATCCAAACATTAGACAGCTAAAAGTCCTTTCACTCTAATTAAACGGTGAACAAAATAAGAAAATTCCAGGTAGACATGAAAACCGCATTGATAATAAATTAATGTAATAGTTTTGGCCGTTGTAAAGTATGTATTATCAAGGAAACTAAATAAAATAAAATTAAGTGTAATAGAAATGTAGAGCTATAAAATAACTAAGTCTTCCTTAAGATTGAACCGACTGCAATAAACGAATGAAATTTTCACAAAATTAAATACTTTCTCTGCTCTTCAAAATAGATGTATAAAAGTTTTAATGAAAGTAATGAGTAACAATGTCTGCAAATATTATTTAAATCAGAACATAATATACTATTAGTTTAAGTTGTTAAAAGTTCTCACAAAGTTAAACCTAATGACAAATCAATTTGAATACATATTCCGTTCTCATTCATTACAATCATAAAATCCTCAGGACGTTAGAATTTGGTAACTCTTTCGGAACACGAACAGAATATTTAAGTCAATCAGCAGTCGAAGCAGAACATACAGGGGGATTACTTCTGCTTTTGTTAACTCTATACCTATGTCTTTATTGTTTTGTGGTCTAAACATAAGCTACAATTCAAATACAAAAAAGTGTATTATAAAATACATCCTGTATCTACCTATAGGTGTGACGGCACTGGATGTAGAAAGTAATTGATGAAAAATATTTGAAAAGCAGCATTTTTTGTAACACCCAAAAATCCTTTGAAAAGACACGTTATTAAATTCCTTGAAAAAAAAACAAAACCCTTCCAAACTTTTGTACTCTTAAAACTTAGGTTTCAAAGAGTTAGTTCAAAGTCAAATAAAATTCGTGAAACAAGAGACTCGTGCTGTCTGTGTAGTGGCCAGAGTGCACTGGACTCGGAGGTGGAACCTCTTTGGAGGGACCCTCCCCAGACGTGCATAAGAGTCGGCGCGACACTTCGATCTCTCAAAGCAATTTGAAAGGAGCCCGAAACAATAAGCAGATATTATCAAAAGCAGAACAAAGTGAAATACTGGCTTCAGTTCACAGATTAAAAAGCATTTATGGACGATTGTTACAGAAATATGAAACATTTGTTTTACAATCTGATAAAATTTGATCAAATGTTTTAGGTATAAAACTGGCAATTAAAAGAATTAAAACCTTTTTCTTTTTTTTAATCCTGTATCCTGCATTCATGTGGAAAAAAGTATATTCCGTCTCTATGTATATTCATTTCAACGTTTTCTTGTCTTCACACAATATTTGAATGTATTAAAAAAGTTTTTTATATTGTTCATATTAATATTTATTTGCATTCTCAGCATATTATATAATACATCAGTTTGACGACTTATTCCCTTACATTTCGCTTACATCCTTAGCGTTGTAAATCCCTTTTGTTAATCACTTTCATTCATTCTTCATTACGAGGCGACAATACCAGACCGATGTCCGACACACTTCACTCCATCTTCTAAGCTTTTGTCTTAGTATTTCTTTATCAATTCATTCTGAGTTTTGTTAGATTATTTAAGTTACTAAACTACAACGGCACTGCAATATAAATTATGTAGAGCAAGATAATTGTTTAAGCTCTGTTTTATTTATTTAGTTAGAAAAAGGTTTTTTTTTATTCATTTTTATTTTAGAACTTGAAGGGACTTACACATAAATGTGCTTGAGACTCTTCACTTTTCCAATGACATCTCTGAACCGTAATGACACTTCACTCCACAGCCTCCAGTCCTCGACATCTCATGGCTTACTCCGCACCAGCAGCGAGTGAGAAGCGTCACCACTAATGAACCAGGAGTCAGTGAACTAAGTAAATTAATGTACGAGCATGTTGCCCGCCGAGGTAAACGACCCAAATTTCATCTCGTCCCAACCCCTTGTTATTTCTATTGAGTTCGGGAAAAAATGTGTGAAGGTGCACCGCAGATATTTGTAAAGTTTTTCTCAGATCTCGTTCATTTGGGAGAAAATAAATTGAGCTGAGAATGTGAATGATGATAGTTACCTTGCGGTGAGTAGTGTTTGGGTAGGGGTCGACGTACAGATAGTGAATTTTATTTTACCAAAAACTAACCGAATTTGAAAAGCTTTGATGTTACGCTCAGACAAAACAAGAAATAATAGTGCGTGGATTAGTCGTTTTTTATTTAAGTCCTTAAATGTAATTAAATATATCAACGAAATATGAAATAAATATTCCTTTACATTAACTTATTACATTTTTAAATTTATGCATATAAAAAGAAAAAAACACATTTAAAAACATAAAAAATATTGTCCTGCCGTTTTCTCGGACAGGGTCCAAGCCGCCGGTGGTCAGGGCCCCAGAGAGAGGCACCCCTTCACGATACGCGCCGTGTAAATTAATGTTATTATTACTATATCCTGGCAATAATATGTGGTCTTCAAAGAAGCTAGTATATTATAATATTAGGCGTAAGTCTATAAATATATCTCTCTATCCTTATATTAAGTTGTATATCATAAAACTGGCGCACTTTAGTGTCGGCGGACACAGCTCGTGTAGCATATTTGATCGTTAAAGTCATTCTAATAGTTTTAAGTGACACATTATGTGCACTAGCAGATTCCGGGCGCCATTTATCACAAATATTCACGTACAACGCAGTAGCGTGCAGCGAGAAAATGGGCTACTTGGCGTCACTACATCATGGTTTAGTGTGTCAGCGATAGTGAAACGCATTGCACGACGTTTTATCTGCAAAACTAGATTTTCAAACATATATATGTATATGTACTAGCTGTTGCCCTCGACCTCGTTCGCAAAAAAAATATGGATAAAAAATAGATGGTAGCCGATTCTCGATAAATTTTGTATATGCATTAAGCCTACTTAATGCATATACAAAATTTTAAGAAAATCGGTTCAGCCGTTTCGGAGGAGTACGGTAACTAAGGTTGTGACACGGGAATTTTATATATCAGATATAGGTATATGTAACTCGCGTAGTACTGAGATTATAGTCCAGTCTTAAATTTCTCGCCCTGCGATGTTTATTACGGGTTTTTCAGTGACCTTGATCAGGCCAGACGAAATTCATAGAAGTTGGATCTAATAACCTTAAGTTCTAGATAAATGTGTTATAAGGGTCTCATGAAACGAAAACGATTTATTAGTAAATATTGGATTGACCTACTATAAGACATGTCCAAGTATTTTGAACTATTTATATAGATAGGAGTACTCAGCGAGAATGAAAGAGACTAGGAATAAAAAAAACCATATCTTTTTAGCAGTAAGCCTATAACTGGTTGTGAGATTTCATACATCATCATTCCCCTGCCCTTATCCCAATTATTATGATTTGGGGTCGGCGCAACACGTTTTCTAGACGTGTTGCTTAAAGTTTTGGCTATGGTTTTACAGTCGGCCGCCTGCCTGACACTAACCCTCTTTGGGAATGCGATTGTTGGTTGTTTACCCGCCACCATTCGGGTGACCCAAGGTGCTTGGTACAGTGCACTGGGTCTTAAGATCCATTAGTCGCCTTTTACGACACCCAGTGGAGGATAATTATGGGGTGGTGCTATTCTTTATATCCGGCACCACACGGAGATTGTGAGATTTCATAAAACTGTATCTAATCCAAGCAACAAGAAGATACTCGATCCATAAAGAATTGACGTGAGGTTGTCCGAAACTTATTCGAAGTGTCCATCAATATTACATCTAGCCTAGTTGTAACTTTTTAGGAGAGCTCCCGGACGCCCACTCGAATATAGAGCAAGATTGATTCTGGTAACACTGGTGCTATTGTATTGATTGACAAAATATCTGGTTCAACTGGACTTTCCGGATGAATACAAAAACAATTTTTTTAAGTCCTAAATTGATGATGTCAACTAAGCAGGTCAGTTGCCATTGCAAAAGCGAGTCGGCGCATACAACACGCATAGCGGCATCTCCCTTACATATTGCAAATTAACTTAAATAGCCCGTAATGAAATCTTCGGACATTTGTATTAACCTAAACACATGAATAGCCCAAGGTGCGTCCTCACTTGTAAATCTGAACATGTCGCAGCAACACTTTGTTGGCAGTATAGAGCCCCCAACAGACATTTAGCGACAGTTTTTGTTGCGTAATCCTAGTAATTTCGCTGCGGCTTTTTGTCCTAGCTAATTTGTCACACTGATTGAATTATAGGGATTCCGTCGAAAGCTATTAACGTGGAAACTAAAAAGGATTATCGTTAATTATACAGAGCGTAGTATTTGAATAGGATTTGTTAATTTTGTGGGATAAAATTGGGCTAGCACTTTTTTCTATAAAAGTAAATGCCGTATTGTCAAATTGGAAATTTAGGTCGGCACAATTTGTGATTAAATGCTGCGTAATTTTGCTACATCATACATCCTTTAAGTACTGTTAGAAGTGCTTTCAAACTCTACATTCGTTTTCCTTTGCGGGCTAGTATAACTTCTTAGGTAAAAAATAAAAAATAACATAAAAATATCTTTAGTCCGTCGAGTTCCTTACTTGTTGTTTATGTTCCTGAAATAGAATTCAACTTGCGTATAATACAAAGGTCAGGCGAAGTATTGCCGCGTACAGTCGTACAGTCGCGGCCATTATCACCCCATGCGGGTAATCCCGGGGTATATGATCCTTATAACGATAACAATTTGTGTCGTGTTGTTTCCACGTTACGATCGCTGGTTACTACTGGAAATGTATATGTTATAGATACCCACCGTGTTTGTTTTATATACTTTTTATGTACTACTAGCTTTCCGCTCGCGGCTTCGCCCACGTGTAATTTGGGATTGTGGCGTGTTTTAATGATCTCGACAGGACTTTCTTTCATAGGCTAAAAAATTGTTACAATTTGAATTATATTATACAGCTTGAGTTACTCAGGGATGATGTAGCTTTCTAATGGTGAATATTTGAAAACGATAAGTAGTTTTGGAGTTTGTCGATTACGTTATGTAACAAAAAGTAAAGCGAGACAAAAACATCGTCTAGAAAAATTAAAAGTATCAGTTGATCTTCTCCTCCCCCCCCCCCCCCCCCCCGCCCGCTACCTAAGGGCTTGCTACTCCAAAAATCCCTTCTTAGTGGTCAATTGTGTTACTAAAGGAAGCCTTGTTCAAAATATCAGACTTCTATACCGAGAGGTTTCGGCTGTGCGTTAATCAATCAGTCACCAAATCGCAATCCCCTAAATCACTATTAGAGGATAGTTTGGAAAAAAATATAATGCCAAACTTATTTACTTGACTATATACGTGTTTGTGCTAAGTTTCAAGTTTATAAACCCAAGGAATAAGATTTTTCATAGAAACGTTATGACCCCTTTTTACCCCCTTAGGGGTTGAATTTCCAAAAAATCTTTTTTTAATGCTCACTCCCGTCAGTAAAGAAAGCTTTGTTCAAAATATTAGACTCCTACACCTAGCGGTTATGGCCGCGCAAAAGTCAATCAGTCACCCAATCGCAACCCCCTGAATCACTATTGGAGGGTAGTTCGAAAAAAATTATAATGCCAAACTTATTTACTTGACCATATACGTGTTTGTGCTAAGTTTCAAGTTTATAAACCCAAGGAATAAGATTTTTCATAGAAACGTTATGACCCCTTTTTACCCCCTTAGGGGTTGAATTTCCAAAAATCCTTTCTTAGTGCACCCCTACATATCTCAAGGAACCTACATGCCAAATTTCAGCTTTCTACGACCAGTAGTTCCGGCTGTGCGTTGTCTGTCAGTCAGTCAGTCAGTCAGTCAGTAACGGAAGAGTTTTATATATATAGATTAAATAGCATAAGTTGATATACTCATTGATAGCGCAACTATCAGTAGCGTTTTGAAGGCCAACTCGAAATAAAAACCTTTTGATTTTTGATTGCCACGGGTACTGCACAAAGATAATATATCTAACGAGATCATCCGAGTCCTTAAAAAAAAAATTCACCGAAAAATAAAACGGAAATTCGCTGAGCTATGTTATTTATTTAACTGTAATAATAAGTTTTCTATAATTTATTTTAAAGTCCAATCTCTTTCGAACCCCAAATAGTCGGAAACTGGAACTATGTAAAACAAACATGCCATCAGAACAGAACTGTATAGAACCAGCTTAAAAAGTATTTATAATATTGACTACAGAACTGATTTTATCACATAAAATGGTACACCCATTAATGAAACAGAGTAAACAGCGACATCACAACAGTATTCACACATTAAAACTCAACAAAAACGCACTATCATTTCACGCCTGACTATATTAAAAGCATGCTGAATAAAAAACAGTGAGTGGGAATGTCCGCAGCGGCATTTTTAGATCTGCGTCATAAATCCTGCTAAATCCGAACGAGGTTATATACTGTCACACAGCAGGCAGATCTGCACTATTTCAGGGCATTTTCATCATCCCGAAGCTCTGTTTGTCAGCGTTCTGTCCAATGTCTAGCAATTTTGCTCAAACGTGTTGCTTTGAAGAGATCCGTCTTCCGACGCGGCCTTTAAGCTGAGAGTTGTGTCTTTGGGGGTAATTGGGGAAATCTCTATATATTTCAGTGGAGATAGCAAATCCGTCGGTAAGGCACCGTCCGGAGTTCCGCCATATCTCTGCGGATTAAGTTACTTGCGACACACCACTGCTGAACGAAACAGGGACGGATTTCGAGCGCTTTTCCTTAATAGGCAATTCATCAATCAATTAACGTTTGTTACTTTTTCATAAATGTAATTCAGAACGGGTAAAAGCTTTTCAGGAGTAGGCAAACCCAAGCCTTTATTAAAATCAAGACAAACACGTACATATTTTTGTAGTTAAAAGTTAAAAATACATTTTTGTAAATGAAAAACTAGAAAAATAAGTTTATTGTTCTAAAGTATCAAATTAAAACTACAATTGGTTTTGTACCGTTGTAAATTTAAATATATCGAGTCCGGTCCCCACGAGTATCGATAGCAGGTAACGCGAGCGTTGCTTTGCTTAGCATTATCTCAAGTCCTCGTCGCCGACTATTGGGGTACGTGTCGCCTGCAGTAAGCTGCTCTTTAAGGCAACCACGCTTAACATACAAACACGAAAATTTTGATGATGCAATGCGACGATGCAAATTATTCTGCTAAACTGAAATAGAAATTATAAGAAGAACGACCTTCGCTTTGCACTTAATTGAATTGAAAAATATGTTTGCACAAAATATTAATTTGAATAAACGATCTTCGTAATTCATATTTTATTATAACCCTTAAAGATGTAATTCGTAATTAGAAAGTGGTGTAAAGTGCTCGAATTTGTTTTTACAGCCGATTATCCTTTCGGTGTGAATGGGATGCAGGCGAAGGGAACAAAGAGAGGGGATAAAGGGGGGGAGAGGTGGAAGGACCGGAATGAAAGCTCCAACGGTTTTTACAATAGGTAGTTTGTAGGAGCGTTTGTTTTTAGAGTTCCTCAAACGCGGTGCGATGGAAAATCTTCACGTTCCTGATGTGAATTGCGAATCGTGTAAACTTTAGAATTTTCGTAAAATGCTTTTAAACGTTTCGTGTATAACGTATTTTGTGATGCGTTCATTACAGTGTTATGGATGTGCAGAATTTAATTTAAAAGAAAGATTATTATGGCGCTGAGAATTGTTTTGAATCCCCGTAGAAACTTATTGGAATAAGAATATCGAAATCAGATTGCTTTTTAGTTTGTCTAACGGTATATTCTCGCCTGGATTCCAGACCTGATTGTGATGTGTTTGTGGAAGGTGATCTTGTCTGAATGCTTGGCGTATTGCGAGATGATTGCATGCTTCTGATTTTTTATATTTTTGGTTATTGTGCTTTTTTTACTTTTATAATTTTGATTTTTTTTTGTCTTTATTAGTGCAAATGGTTAATCGTACTAATAATAAACGAATTAATTATTTAACAGAACTAAACTATTGAAGACATAGATCTCAATGAAGTTAGTTCTAGACTCTCCATTCACACGGAAATGTCGACAAGACTTAATCTTCGCCTGTTTAATAGGAAAGCACCGGCAAAATTGACTCACATACGCTCATAAAAACTGGTATATTACCTCCTTGCTCGTAACACTGGGAACTACGTTTATGCTTAAACTTGCTCTAAGGTGGAACTATAACCAGGTGTGAGGAAGGAATATTAGGAACATGAGGAGAATTCTGCACTGACTCAATAATTGTTGAAAGTGACATTAAAAACGTTTTTGATGTGGTTTTGAACAGCTATTCTAATGCTTCTAAGTGTTATGAAGGTGGAAGTATTTAGGTTGGTCTTAAACATATACAAATATTCCCGTGTCACATTGTTATTTACCGTACACCTCCTAAACAGCTGGATCGATTCTCTTGGTATTTTGTATATCCATTCAGTAGATCTGAGCATCGGCTACTATCTATTTTTCATACAACAGCTACGTAGTAGTGTTATAATTGTAATATTTTATAGGCGCTGTAAACATACTGGTGAATTCTGCTTATCCTTATCCCTGAAAAACTGTCTATCTATCATCAATTAATTATTTTACTATGCACCTGTTACTGTACGTATGTCCAACTAAATTTGGATAACAAAATGCTAGTACGCATAGTACTAAAAGGTGAGAAATACAAATATGTACGAGAGAAAATTACGGTTGGTATGTTTGTATTAAAATTCAATCGTCGCGCTAAAAATTAATAATCCTGGTAAGTACTCTTGTCATTTGAATATAAGCTGGAATCCAGTGGAAACTTCGCTCGGAATACAAAGTAACTCATAAAACTAAGATGCAGTTTGTTTTAATTGTAAAGCAATTATTTTATTAAACTGTTATTTCTTCAGAAAGAAATGTTGGGAGGGACTTTTCAGACGCGCGTTGGATTTTATGTCACGTAAAGTTTGCAGAGAAAGTTTTTCTCAAATACTTTCAGAGTTTAAGTTTAGATTGATGAATATGTTCGAGCTGGCCACACTGTTGACGTCAACTATTTGAATATTTTGAAAGAATAAATCGAAAAAGATTTGTTTTTAGTTTTTTTCTGAAGAATGTAACATTTCTTTCCTAAAAAATACCTTCCATTCAAAGTGATAAACAAGTCCTGTATTTTAAGCCATGTTTTCTTTACACAAAGTAAATATTACATGAAGAAAGCTCTGCAGTGTCCAACACCACTTACTTTCTTCGCTAAAATTCTCAACAACTTGAATCAATATAGTTTTCTTTGGTACTGAACCCGTTTGTTTGCCCGCCACAGCCGTCGCGAGAGCTCGCGGGTCAATAACCCCCGCCGTACAATGGCTGCAAGTGCTGCCAAAACACAATATTTTTCAATTGCAAGTCGTAATTAAGTCTAGAGATATTTTACGGTTGAAATAATAGAGAATTTTGCTTCGCTTTGTGTTCACTAATGACGTACCTATTAGATGAATATACAGGTGTTGGCTTTCTTTTGCCTTTGTGATGTTTGTATTACATTATGTGTATTACATAATTTATGTACTCGTAGGATTTTCATCCTAAATAGATCGTGAATTATTATGTACGAAGGGATTTACTACACAATGAAGAACTCAGTCGTAACGAGTTGGACCCGTGATATTGGTCCCCAAGCGGTCCGATGGCTTGTTCTCCGCGACATAAACAAAGCCACATAATTTTTTGTCTGTCCCCATCATCAATCACCGCGTCCCACCCCGTTGGACAAAAAATCCAGATAACCCAGGTGCGTCCCACAAAAAAGATGGTATCTGGAATTCGCCGCCTCCATTACCCAGATCCATTCGTCGAGCAAAAACCCGCGGTTATTTTTCTTAGGTGGCATTTATCGCGGGTTTCCATCCGATGGGTTGGCTCACAATGGCGGTAAGTAGCTGCTCAGCAAAAACACTCGGCCGCCGGAGATAGCGCCGGCTTTTTGTCACCTCCGCGTTCTGAACGCAGGCGTCAATTGTGACCGGAATTAGCCGGAACCGATTGTTGGTATTCGCCCTATCTGATGTTCGAATTCGTGTTAACTTATCAATTCAGCCAAATGGTTTTATTTGGTAAATAAATCTGCTAAACTTTTATAGCGGCTTATTTAAATGACTGTTAACGCTCGGGGACAAATAAAATAATGGACTTTGCCTAGTTTTGAACATCAGCATGAACTTTATGCAGAGTATGTACTCATATGAATATGAGTACTGCTTGGGTTTGACATACACTTAATTTTAATAGTAAATAACGGCTTATTTACTATTAAAATTAAGTGTTTATTGTATTGAAAAGACGAGTTCTACATAAACCACAACACTTAATAAAGTTAAGAAGAAATTCCACAAGAATTCACTCCCTACCACCTTCCTGGTTTTCCATATGCAAATACATATTAAAACTTTTTCATAACAAACACCTACGTAGGTACATCTCCATAAAATTTTATCAAAGCGCCAGTTCGCTTCGCTAATGAACGCGTGGTTTTTACACAAATTATGAATCGAGCGACGGCTGCGTTGCTAGGCGACCGGAGCGCCGGAGCGCCGGCGACGACCGGCGGGAGCGCCGGACGGCAACGGACCGGGTTTTTGTCCCACCTAATTTGTCACACTGATTCAATTATAGGGATCCCGTCAATGCCAATTAACGAGCAAGTGGAAAAGGATTCTAGATAATTACAGCGACGTATTTGAACACGGCGTTGGGTGGGACTGACAGGATTCAGGTAAACCGACTCCGCCACAAATGTCCTTGGTTTTAGTGGATATCGAGTCGCTTGCACCTTTTCTTGTACAATGTTTATAGATAGATAACAAGAAATAAAATGACGTTTCTTTTTTCTGTTTTTAAAAGTTAGTTTATTACTAGTCTAGACAATTTTTTGTTAAATATTCTTTCGTAATTAAAAGTTTTTACCTAGTTTCCCTTTTGCTTAAACGTGCATTTACTTACATGACCACTTTATTTATTTTAGTAGAGAGATTCTGACTTTTAGATGAAGAAAACAAGCAAACAGCACACTCCACTAGAGCCGACAGAGAAAACTCCGTAATTTCCAAACTAGCAGCTGATTACCCCCAAACTCTAAGTGGATGTTCACTGGAGCCATTAATATTCACGGTCGGTACCCCAAATGAATAAATAACGTTAATATTAAACTTTATATACGAATTAACAGTTATTTAGGAACATTTACAACAAGCCGCGGCCGCGGGGCCGGTCGCACCGAGATGGGATGAAATACCGAAAGGGGTCTGATTAATCAGTCCCCATTTATATGTCTTTTTTATTCTGGAGACGTCCGCGTGATATAACGAGTTAATTTTAATAAATCACATGAAACTCGACGCCGCACTTTTATAATGGAGGATCGTTGTGGGTATTTTATTGTTGTGTGCGCTGGTGCTGAAATTTTATGTTTTTGAAGTCGCGACACCGCTGATTGGCTCTCATAATAGGCTGCTGGCTTTTAGACTTGTTGATGTCGGGAATAAGGCAATATACCACAGTACTTTACTTCCCTACTAGAATAAGTTACCCTGAATCATAAAACTAACCATAAACTTGTTATAAATGGAACAACCATAACACAAGTAGCATGAATTTTAAAATAATAGTTTAAAGGCATAGCATGTCGCCTAAAAAATCTAATTTCCATTTATTACCAACCAAAATATAACAAGCACTATTTGAGAGTGTTCCCGAAAGATTAAAAACCAGTTTAGTGAGGAGAGCGGCTTCGCTCTGAGGAAAAACTTGAGGGGTGACACTGATTAACGATGTTTGCATTCATTAAAAGCTTTCTCACAAATACTGGATTTCATCAGAAGTACGTGCTTACCAGCGCCACTTTGAAGTACTTTCTAGAAGATGTCGTATAGCTTTTATTTATCTTTCTACATATATTAGTATAGAAGAGAGTTCTTCTCGGAATGACACAGTCAATGCTTTAATACTTACTTCACAAGAGTATTAACTTACTCCTTCGTAAAAGAAATGTCTTCTGTGCTAGGTAACATACGTGCACGGCAAAACACGTTCTTATAAAATAAATAAAATTAATTACTAGTTCTACGTGTAGAATGTAATTTAATCTTCTAAGAAAGAGTAATAGAATTTCAGTAGATACTATTAAGTATAGAAATGTTCTTAACAGAGTAATTTTCTTGAAATGCATCTTAATTGAGCAGGTACTTGTGTCAATAAGCAGTCAATTACAGGCTTGTAATTAGTGCAGCAGACACTCCTAGACAACTGGTAACGGCGGCGCGGGACACCTAGACGTCTAGACTACGGTCGTTTAAATTTTCCGTAATGGCCATATTTGAATATTGATATCAACGATTCAATAGTGCACTGGATATCCATTTGAGTTTAGACATCAAGTAAATAAAAATTGGGTTCAAACTACATATTATTATAGTTCAGCTTTTTGTTTAAGAATAATACGCAGTTACTATTCACCAAACATAACAGAAATGAAAACCCTCAGTCATAATATATTTAACCATTGGTCAAGTAACTCAAGCACCGGCTACAGAGATACAAATAAAGACGCTCGACATTCAGCTCACTGAGCAATCAACTTCTCTGAGAGATAGCCCCGAGCGATGTTTGAGAGGCGACCCATATACAGAATTCATTACAAGGCCTCAAATTAAGTCCTTGATACACTTACTGAAGCGTGCTTCAAGCTCTAAATGCGTTCACTCCATGGCCTCATAATATTAAACGTAAGACCTATGTGTGTAATATTGAGTTGAAGGTCGAGCTAGGGTGTTCTAAACTCTGTAATCAAAGGCCTGGCGCCGGGCTGCGCCTCGGGCGACGTCGGAGGGTCGCCGAAATAAAACGATGGTTCAGATCGCCTCTAATCAGGGCCGAGCCCGAGCCCACCGGAGCGTGCGAGGGTTAGGTTAAACACTCATTCCAACCTTATTTGTCTTCCGTATCGCCGCGCACAGGTTGCTTCGATTCGAGCGCAATCGAACCGATCCCTCGTGTTTTTAAATGATTAAAAAATATATATTTTCATGAGATGAGGTTTTGATACACATATCATTTGTAGGGCTCGTGTGTGTTTTTTGATGTGAATTTATTTGGCTGGAACATTTTTTTGATGCGACCTTTTTTGATCCTCATTATTTTGATTTAATACAGCTCTGGATATGAAATAAATTGTAATTTCTGGCTGTAGGTGCGTAAGTAATTAGGATTACAACACTTGGTACTTGTGGCTTCAAGATTTGTTTTGAAATTAATATTGGATTCAGGTTATAAATAAGAGTTAGTTATTGCCTGCGACAAAGTGAATGGTATGGCTTTAAGGTGCTGACTTACACGTCAAAGTAAGTAACTTAATATTACTTCAAAATCAGAATTAGTACCAAGTATCGTTGAAGTCTGATTTCACTTTCTAAAACGTAGGTACCTATCATTTTCACATCGTATCTCAATTTGCAAAATTTAATCTCGTTAATGTACATTATGTTAAAATAAAATTTATATCATCTTTACTTTCGTATTTAACACGAAAAACATTTTTAAGATAATATAGCTGAAATCTTTGACGGTTATTTTTTATAATTTTTTATTAAACTTAACTTTGTTGTTAGCGAAATGAAAATTTCTATCTCCATTTAGCGTTGTGTGCGTAATCTGAGCAGTATCATCAATCATGATTGTGGAGTGTGCAGGAACACGAGGGAAGCGCCTGCGCCCCCCTCCCCCCACCGTCACAAGGGAGGCAGGGGGGGGGGAACGTTGACGGATCAAGTTCAGGGACGAGGAAACACGAAAACCTCTTACATTTTTCAAATTGGTCAAGCTCTAATTCACTTCCCGGTTCAAAAATTGAATCACAGAATTAGTGAACGTCAACAGTAAATTGCTGAAGATTGAGTGTATATTTATTCGGCATTAACAACTTCTTGTTAACGCTTTATCTCCTATGAAAAGAAACGAGAGGACAGCAAATTTCACAGCCTTAGAGCTTACAGGACCTTGATGAATCAGGATGTATTACTTAATGTAAGAATTAACGACGCCGTCGGCAACTTGTGGGCGTAAATCAAGTTTTAACGAAACATTAAGGTCTGCAAATGTGTACTGAAGCTACTGAGGACATAAAAACTTAAACTTATTTCAAGTCTTTGTGCGGAGGCCGTGTTTTTTAAGGCCGACTTGAAGGATTACAATGGAGCGGCTTTTGAGCTAATTCGCGAGATGTACGAGTGGGTGCAAAAACAGGAGTAGGTGTGATTGACATTCAACATTTTTGACATAAAGGAGTGAACGTGGGAGAGCAATGCGTGGCTCTCTCTCAAAGGCTGAAAGAGACAAATTGATGGTGTAGGTCATGTGTTGAATTATATATCGCTTAAGCAATGTCTTCAGTTATTTTTGGAACATATTTAGGAGGACCGTTTAACGTAAAAAAACATTATAATACAATAATGATTCTACACCGGCAAGTTTATTTTAAATTCTTCTTTCGTCTCCGTTAAAAAGCAAATTCATATTATTAATCGAATTTTGACTTACTTACTATCGAAAGAAAAATATTTGTAACTAGAAAATACTTATAATATTGTAATCTGGATTCAATTCAAAGAGGCGTGAAATCCTTATTCACTTGAGAGCATTTTATTTATAGTTAAGTGCTAAAAAAGTACAAGAAAAAATGTGAGCGATATAAGAAAATTTACTAGTAAAATTTCTTATTGAGCAAAGAAATTGCAATGATTTTATAATTTGCTGTGAAAATCGTTCTACAAGTAAAGGTGTGTTACTAGTGACGGCATATGGAAAAGTTTAAAATGTGTATTATAAACTTTTCACTTATCAAACATGGCAGTTAACACAACCAACAACTATTGATATCAGTAAGTGAAAACGAGCAACAATACCCATTAAAACCTTCATGAAACACAGATTATCTGAGTAGACTAAGTACAAGTTGGAACCTAAAAAATATTAGCACGCAAACCAGGGATCTACCATCATCTCTTAAACCAAGATTCTTGTAATTGTGGGAAAGAGACGCCGCTCTACGCTGTATAGCGTGCTGTCCCGCTTCCACACCCTAAACAATGATAATTTGGAAGGTGATGGTAGGTCCCAGGATATAGTGGGACCCGAAATATTATCTTCATAATTTATATGCTCATGTATTAATGTTTACCTGTGAGTTTATTAAGGGTTGGGAGGATAGGCCGGGGCATACACCGAATTTCATTTCATTTTTTTTATGAAAGGTGCATTTTTTTTGTTTATTTTATTAAACTGCAAATTGCATGCCGTCTCACTGTGTAAATAAGCTTTTTACGTGTTTTTAACATGGTTTAAAAGTGTTACGACTTTTTATTTGACTATCATAGAATGGTTCGAAATAAAGGTAGGTATATGTAGTATGTACTTATGGAAAGTATAGCAATGTGATGAGACTACAATGTTAAATATTACTTCGATTCTCAAGAATAGTTCCTTTTCTATCATTAAAGTGGTTGGTAATAATAAATACACCCCCAAATTATACCGGTCCCACTATTTTACCCAGTAAAAGACCTAAGTAACAAGCTACCAGTTCCCTGTACACTCACTTTAGTTTGAAAACGTACTGGAAATTGTCGAATAAGGGGCCAGCTTGTACTGGTTTTCAAGTCAATGCTGTGAGCGTTGAATACGTAGCCGCGAATTTCCGAGCATGTCGAAAATGTGGTGACAATAATTCGAATTAGTAATAAATGATTTAATTAGAAGGAACATAATGTAAATATTATCATAACGATGTATTTGACTGGCCTGTTGGTCTATACGTGGTTAGTGACCCTGATCAAAAGTCGTGGGTTCAATCCCCACTCAGAACAAACATATTTTATAATCAATCACAATCATAAGCTAAACATTTTTATGAACTAAGGTATTTTTTATCAAAAAAATATAATAAACTATTTAAAATTAATACCTTATTTTCACACACATTTCTTCCTACACATTTACGGAATTTGTGAGATTACCGTAATTACAAGTCGGTGTAACCCCCGCCCGGCTAACAGGCCGCAGTCACGTAACGGGTTGAATGCGGTCTGTTAGACCGACGCCGGCGTAACGACGAATATTATCACCTCCGCGTCACGCACCAACCGAACTCACTAATTAATTACGTTTTTCATGAATAAGGTTAAGGTGAAATGTTATTCTGATAGTCTGGAGTATTAGACGAACCTTTATATTTTCTTCTAATTGTGTACCACGGATCTTTACAAATGTTACTCCTTCAGTACCAAGTCAAGCCCAAGGTAATGCTTTTAGCAATAAGACTGCCTATTGTGGACCAGTGTAACTTTTACGTTAGTCAAATAATTCATATGGTGTTCAATAAGGTTTACAAAAACCTACTTTATTTTGTACCCTATTACATATCCCTGTTAGGAAGAAGTATGTTGAATGACCTAGTATTGTCTTCTTGGTTAGCGTTTCAAAAGACAGGACTCGTTAAATAAAAGCAAAGGTGAGTGAGAGTTCAGAGTAATCAACAGTCCAAACAGTCAAGATGCCTACGCCCCTAATAATATTATGATATATACAATATTAGTACACAATAAAGCCTGAATCCTGATAATTCGATGTACTCCATATTTAGAAATTATCATCACAAAAAACACTCAAAGCTTCACAGTCCTTAAATAAAACGAACATTGATATTACAATTCTAATAGAATTCAGTCCATGTTCTGTCGAGGAAGCCAGCTAATTCCGCTCCGTGGCGGCACTTCAGCCTAGATTTCCCAAACTATGTTGAGGTCAGTTTTCAGTCTGAACTGGCTGCGGGCGAATGTAACACGTGTCAGGCCTCCGCAGACACCGCAGCATTTCCTATTACGCCAATCGATTTGATACCAGATTTATACCACCGGCTTAAAATGAGGTATTTAAATGTTCGATGGTGTCTTTAAAAGGTTTTGATCTGAAGGTCTTGTTATACTGGTCGAGAGTAAAATTGGATGTATTTTTTTAATCGAATTGTGAGATTATTATGACACTTACAAATATTGACGAAAGCTGTTCACTGTTGTAAAATTCATCTCATGAATTGCATAAAAAGAAATTACCTAGGTAAATGCAGCACAAAATACAAATTTCAATTTACTAAGATTGACAATTTACAAACCTGAACCCATTAACTCAAAACGTTTGGAATGTATTGATGCTATAACACTTTAGTTAAAAATAACAACCCTAAATCCTCTCTTAACAGGTTGCAATCGTTTTTAAAGGTTTTTATTAAGACAAAGACGATTGAGACGCGATACATTCCGGTCTTATTGCTGCACGTTCCTCGATCGGCCTTAATTGGCCACTTTCGTTAATCAAGCTAAACACAATGGTATTTCGGATTTAGAACCACTTATTTGAAACAAGTTGATTTGGTTTTGTTAATGGCTATATAGGTATTTAAAAAGCTTTTTTTATCTAGGCTAGGTTCTACTTTAACCTTTTTTTTTCAACTAACAACTTAATAATATTATAAATGTGATAGCTTTTAAGGCTGGATGGAGAGACGGGTGTTTGTTACTCTTTCACGCTTAAATACCCAGATCAGTTTTGATGAAATTTGGTACGGAGTTAATTGACACACTGGATTAACACAAAAGTTACTTTTTAACACACGCGTAAGCAACAGCTATTATCATAGTATATACAAAAATCGTTATCCAATTATTGGTCTAAAATCAAAAATCGAAGCATATCTTCGGTTTTGTCTAATATCTTCTAGTTTTTGACAGTTTAAGAAACCTTTAATTGTAGCATCTCCTGCAACGCATATACAAGGCCTGTCGCACAAACGCTTGGAGAGGCTGTATCACAATGTTCGCGTAGATTGAACTGACATTCATTGGAGATTGGTTCCTTCAGGCGCAGGATCCCAACTTAGATAGTACTTGGCTTCTCTTGACTCGCTTCACAATATTAAACTATTATACATACGGAATAACTAAATTTACTTATGCATATTTCGTGTATTTTGGTATATGTTAAGATATTTTTTAACCATACCCAATCCCGCATCTATTTGCATGGAGCAAATATTTGTTGTGATAACATAACTCAAAAA
Source organism: Chrysodeixis includens (assembly GCA_941860345.1). NCBI lineage: Eukaryota > Metazoa > Arthropoda > Insecta > Lepidoptera > Noctuidae > Chrysodeixis > Chrysodeixis includens. The sequence goes on along the minus strand of OW796096.1, from coordinate 521,819 downwards.
ACAACACATTGTTTCATGATATTTTGGTGTGAACGTGGTACCGGTTGATATTTATAAAACCTTTGTATGTTTTTTTTTTGGGAAAACAAACCGATCATAACTATAATGACTTAAACATACAAAATAATTTAAGAGAGAATATGTTCGACAGGAAGATCTATTTCATTTTGCATCACAACTACGTAGGATTTCGTAGCACTCTGCTACGTCGTAGCAGTAGCTACGTTTATAAAATGTGTAGCAATTCCAAGGCTTCCCATTTCCTAGGGAAGCTCACCGCGCTTATTGCTTTCCTACAATCTTTGTGTAATTTGCAGATGAATGGAAGGTAATTTGTATAATTCTTATACCTCTTTCGCGTTTGTGCAGATTGGATTCTAAACGGCTGCAGCTGTAACTCCGATAAATGGGATTATAAAATAGAATCGGCATACGAATAGTATATCAGAATATAAACATGTAATCAGCCTTTCTTAATATTTATTGCAATAATTGGTAAAAGAAAGTGTATTGAACACAGACGAAAAATAATAATAAATTATGGCATGACTTTTTGTTTTGTTTTTTTCATTTGCAAAGCCAAACGCTTTTCCCTCGAAATTATCAGAAAGTTATTTAAAGCAACTATATTAAAAGCTAGCATGTGTTCTCGTTCATCCATTCTATTTTTACCGCACCACATAATCTCATTTCCTCTTACTAAAGGCTATTTAATTGGCAATCTCCTTTGAAGGCAAGTCATCAACGTATTTTAATAATGTCATGTCAAAAGCATGTTCATGTTTTAACAGAAAGGGAACAAAACAAAAAAGAATATAGAGAAGTTCACTGTTATAATAATGTGATATAAATAGCAGAGATATTTATGTATAACCGTATATAAAGTATATTTTATCGTATAACGTATTTATATTCTAATGAGTTACAATAATTGTCTCAAAAAAAATATAAAATATTTTACAATCAAGATTTGAAATAAAAAAACTGTTTCTGGATTTGTTAGAAATTGACAAGAGAAGGTGGAACAATATCTATTTGCAATACCTCGAATCCAAACAAGACTTAAAAACAAATCGTATTTTACTGTCAACGAAAACATTTTTAAACTTCTTGTTTACAAAAAAAAAAAGCAAAATCAATAGCAGTACAATCCCAATACTTTTGGGAGCAATACAGAGATGTTCATCTTAATCCGTTCAAAACTTCCCCACAATTGATACAGACTGAAATCTTTGAAGTACAAGCCGGCGGGAGGCAAGCTCAGCGTAATTAATAGCAAGACGGCATAATCCGTGAGAGAACGACGTAAATTGGCATCACGCGGTGCAATACGTAACCCTGAGCCGACGTAACGACCTGAAGGAGACACTGATTGTTTTGACATGCTTTAATACGAAATTATACCTATATTCTACAATACAATTGGCTATTGGGATGACTTGGGTATTTAAAAATTTAATTAGCCTTAATTTTTTTTACATTCTACGAAAACACTAAACATAAATATGTACATATATGACTTCGCATGCATTAGTCATAAAAGCAACCACCCATAACCTGCAACCCAAAACGTAAATTTAATGGTATTGGCTAGTTCTTAAACCAACCCGATATGCACACAATATTTAAATAAATCGGTCACGCCGTTTCGGAGGAGTATGGTAACTAAGATTGTGATAGTATTTAAAGACAAGATCTCTTGTTTTAACTTGCACAGGCTTTGTCAATTAATTCATATCGACTGTGATACAAAATCTATTACTTCAACTGCAAGATTCCGATCAGTCCTCTTCAACTGTATGATCTAATCAAAGTATCTCTCAACTGTTTCGCATTTGAAGGTAAATTGGAGCCAGTAATGCAGATCCCAGTACAACTGTGCCTCTACCACTAACGATTAAAACAGGACTGTTGTATTAGTGAGAGCGAGATAGCGCTCTACATTGCGCATAGCGTTGTTTTGCTTCCACAATGGTAAGTGTTGCCTTAAGAGGTCGTATTACCGGCGTGATAGGAGATGCTTTGCAGTGGCTAATTTCGATCTCGGAGATAAGTACTAGACGTCACTTGGCCCTACTTAAGATTATCTCAACTGTAGAATTTGGGGATAAGTTGCAATTGAGTTCCGTATCTGAGAAATGCGAAATTGTCCAAGTGAGATACTTGCTCCAAACCTCTAATTAAATCAAAGTATCTTGTTGAGGAATCAGTTTAATTTATTTGTTAGTTGTACACTACATATAAAATAATAAAACTACTCAACGATAAACGTTACTAGTAAAACAAAAAAGTCAATTTTGTATTTCAAAATGTTTTATAAACCTGACAAACTAATTCACTAAAAATTGTATGTGTTTTAGAAACGTACTAAACTAGTTTCAGTACACTATTTCAAAATAAAATGAAACCCTAATATCAATTATGACAATAACTATAAGCATAAAGGTAATTTGGGAGAGTACATAACGAGGTAAACACAATAAAATAATAATTTAAATGTTACCGAAACTATAAGTCCGTGTAGTTTGTGACTTAATTATGTTGGGCCGATGGAACTTTACTGGCCTATTAATAGTTGTAATGTTATTTACTGAGCACCACCTAATAACACCTCATTTAGATAACAGAAGTGTTCAATTTAATTATTTTATTAATATAAGTTTGTTGCTATAGGTGCGGGACAAAGGACTATGTTATTGTTGTGTGGAGTTACAATTCGTTTATCGTTTTCATTGTGAATTAAAATGCTCCTGTTATATTTTACATACTACATATTATACATATATTTTTGTTTGATTATTTCAGATGCACCTCAGTTATTTTGGTTATGATCATAATTTGTCCACATTTATGTTTTTGAGCTCGGAAAGCGACTGTTTTGACATTACCAATAGACTCTACATTTTTATCCATTATTGTTTACAATTTAATAGGACATATTTAAAGGCACAATGCAATAGTTCGTGTCTAGTAAAATGCCAGCAGTTTTACACACGGTACGTAGTATACATAGATAGGTATCATTAAGTTCCGAGTATCTCAGTGGCGAGCGACTAACTCACTCCGATTCAAATTCACTCCATACAGTTCTGGTTTCATTACTGTTCCCAAACGAACTTAGTTTCAAACCTGCTTAGTTACTACGCAAGCTATGCAGTCCATCTCGTTCATTGCTATGTTTTGGTATTTGTTTTATCTACTTAGTGTAAAGTTCTGCTTATATGGAATTGACGGTCGTGAAGTTTTGTGTAATGTATCCTTAAGACTGAGGGAATTCGCGGGCAATATCTAGTTTTCTATAACTTAATAGGGTTTATCTTCATATTTTAAAACAACAACACACATCTTTGCCCAGCTTGGCATTTTAGGCTAGTAATAATAACAATACAGAAACTTAGGAAGGATATAGGAATAAAAAGATGATAAAGCACTAATTACAATATTACTCTCAGCCCTCAAAAACCTATTAAAACCTCACTTTAGTGGCACAAAGACGCCGTTAATACTGGCACAATATTGCATCTCGCGGGCGTATATCGTTGCACGGTGTACATTGCGCGGCGGCTTCGGAACAAACACATCGCGGCGCATTGTTTGCCGGCAGTAAATTTGTTAACGAGCGTTTATAACGTAAATTGTTTCGCGTCGCGCGCTTGTATGTTTAGACTTCAAAGCGCGAACGTTATATTGCAATTGAAAATGTGGGATGTAGGGGAAACTAAAAGAGGATTTGTTTTAAAGCTTTTACTGTTAGACATTCGTAAGTACATAGTAGTAGTATTTAATATGGCAATATTCAGATCTTGTGAGTGATTATACCATCGGGGATTGGGTAGCAGATAGGATCCGTAATTTATAAATTTCCACTTATATTAAAGCCTGCAGAATCACGCTGTATGGGTGTACATACAATTGTTCTGTTGAGGTTTTATATTCGATATTGAAATGTTCTATGACATTTGAGAGACCATGGTGTAATAGATCGGTTTTGAAGAACGAGTTCTAGCAATATGATTAATGAACACTTCTAAATCTGAGGCAAGCCAAATAAACAGATCTTAAGCTAAAGTTATTTAAGCAATTCGCATCTCCTGAGTGAGCGTACTGAGCACTATAAATCAAAGAGACGTGGACAATGTAAGCGAGGCCGGGGGTCGAGCCTAAGCGTCGTGAAATGGTTGCTGGGCCCTTATAGGGTTGGCGAGGAAACAAGCCCATTTAAATATATAATTCGGCACATTTAGAGGTTTTTATGTTAATTGAGACATTTTGTGTGTGACCTTTAATGGCGCATAATTTCAAAGAAATAATTGGCAAGCATATTAGGATTGTTTTGGTATAGGAGTTGTATTTAAAAATTCTTCTATATGTCATATTCTCAAAAATTTAGCGAAACATAAAGTTAAAGCAGTAGGTAAGTGATATTTTTAAGTCTGGGACAGATTGTATGCGAAAGGCAGAGGATCGGAACGAATGACTCACATTGGGAGGGGCGTACGGCTATCAGTACACCACAGCAGGCCAATTAATTGAGTTTGATTTAATAGATGAGCCACTTGTCCAAAAAACAACTATGAAAGGGGCAAATGCTCAAACTAAATATTTCAAGCATTAACCTATTTCTCCTGTACCTATTATAATTATTATTGGCCCACACTATCAACCCTACACATAAGTGCTGGGTGGACATTTGCATTTCATTCCGCACAACGCAATACATCGTGCGTAAACAATATTGCTTAATAACTTAAGTCACGCATACATTTTGTGTTTTAATAAATAAATATTCCTCAACATTCACACAACGCCATCTAGTTTCAAGTTAGGTATACTTATAAGCTTGTATGATGAGTACTAGACCACTTATAAATATTGATAAAAAAGTTAATTTTATTTTGTGTTAATTCTATTTTTACATTGATATAAAAAAAACGGGTTTAAACTTACTGCTTAGTTATTAATTTGATCATCATTTTTTTATGGCTAAAGCTAGTTGTAATGAAAATCTGATCTGCAGATAATCACAGAGTAATTAAAAGAGATTTCAATCGGAATCGATTTCAACCTTCAATTGGAATGCAATTTAGTCGTTGAAATATCATTTGCATTAGAAAGGTATTATAAGAATTTCAATCAGGGAACCGACGACCACTTCTTACAGCAGGTAATCCTGTTTTAATTGTGAAAGAGAGCCGACAAACTACACTGCATATAGCGGTATCTCTCTCCCACAACTTCAACTATCCTATGGGCCTATGTGTTAAAATAAAGCCGGAGACATACTGCTGTGTTGTGACGTGCTAGTGGTTAATCAGTTTCATACATTTAATGGTTAGAGACAGATTTTTATAATAGCAATAGGGTATTTGACTAAAAAAATCAAATTATTTCGTCAGATTAATTAACAAAAAAAAATTAAACTGTATCTTTAATTTTATCAAATCAATACAAATTACGAAGGTACCTATCGCATCAAAGATGGTCAATTGTATGAAAGTGAGGGCTAGTTAAGTAATGTCAATTTTCAGTTAAAAGTGTACAAAGACGCGACGTCACACGGATTTCGACTGGCTGTGTCGCTAATACTTTTTTTTCTTGATAAAATAAAAATACAAGTAAAATATTTTGCGAAAAACTATCTGACGGACTATCGTTCGTCATATTTTATAACCTATGCTTTAGAAAGTAGTAGAAGGTCGTTTGATTTAAGGCTTATGTTACCGCAGGTCCGTCTAACCCACAGGAATGCGAGTCAATATATTCATAATTAGCATAATAGGTAATATGTTCGGTGGATTAACGCGGTGTAATTAGCCGGTATCGGTAATTACGCGGTGATTACGGACGAAGGTAGCCGCTGGCGGTCACAGTAATCAAGTTAGCCTCATACTGGGGTAATGTGCTCGCCATTTTTGATAGTTACCTTTAACTTGGTTGCCCATATAGTCATAGGGTTGTCATAGGGTTCTCACACCACATCGAATGGTCACATGGATTATTCGACGAAGTTCGATTATTTCTACCATACAGATTGATCGATCAACATTCGACCGACGGTGTGGTAACACCCTTAGAGACAGATTTTAGCGTATCGATAATTATACTTATTTTTTGTTTGATTTGTCCTAAAAAATATAATTACACATGTGACATTCACAATTATCTTCTAGAACCAAATGACGCTAAAAAAATAAATATATAATAAGGTATTTACGATCGTAAAATGCTTTTTCTGAGTCTGGGTGTCTTTGTGCATGTGAATTAAATTCATTAGTGTGGGAATCGTTCAAAAAATAAAAATATTTACGTTTACACTGCACAAACTAAATCCTCTTGCCCGATATGCAAATACTTGTAAGTAATACTTTGCTCGGTAGACTATAAATTGAAAGGTAAAGAAATATCTACCTATTTACACGTAATATAGTAGAAATACAAATAGCATTTGGTTTCAAAATTCAATCTTTGGACATTCCAATAGCATCATGAATTGCAAATATGGCGTGCTGTAATTTGCACTAGACTAAACTTTATGATTCGATTCGGATTGGCTCGCTATCATACGTACTCGCGAGCGCAGATGTTGTGGTTATTTGTGTGTAGACTTGTAAGTGTATATATTTACCAAGTGAAGGCTTGAAGTAGTTGGCGGAATAGTCTTTATCGAAACGTACTAGCTGTAGCCCGCGACTTCACCTGCGCGAATGTTGGTACAGCTGTAAGATCATTATCCTCTAACGCAGTCGGTTAAAAAGTAACCTATGTATTAGTCCAGGGTGTCATCTAATTCCATAGCAAATTTCATCAATTTTTTTTCAGACGTTTGAGCGTGAAAGCGTGTGAGCGTGATAAACATCCATCCATTCGTACATTCATCCATCCATACATCCTTACTTACAAAATTTTCACGTTTAAATAATAATATTAGTAGAAAGTAAGATGACTCCGTTCTCTTGTACGATATTTAAAGAGAAAATTAGCTATTTCAATTCAATGTTCACCCATGGTCCACAAAAACCATGACGGTTTTGGAGCTAAACGTTTAAATGGTGGTTGGAATCTAAGCGAACTTTGAAAAGGTAAAAAGGGAAAGTCGCCGAAATAAAAACCACCTGCCAAAAATCGTGGGATAAGCTAGTAATATTATAACCTTTTTCGTAAAAGCTTTGTACAGGCATTGTAATACAGCAAGTATTTTCAGGTCCCTCCGTTGGGGCACGCTGTGATTTTGTTATTGATAGAGAAGAAAACTTAAAAACATGTGACGGTGTAGTCAACTGAGTTTCCTCAATACACAGGGTCACTACAGGAAGTGTGGCACGGCGTGCGAGATATTACACGCTGCTGGTTCTAGAGAAAACTAAGAAGAAAATTGTAAAAGTCACTCGACTCAAAAAACAAATGGAAAAGTAAAATTACGTTAAAAATTCTCACCTAATGATGTCGTGAAACAACAGATAAAAATTGTGTGTTCTTTCACGCACCGTTCATCATCATCTTCCTGCCCTTATCCCATTTCACTTGGGGTCGGCGCAACACGTCTTCTAGACATGTTGCTTAAAGATTTGGCTATGGTTTTATAGTCGGCCGCCTGCCTGACACTAACCGTCTTTGGGAATGCGTTTGTTGATGGCTTACCCGCCACCATTCGGGTGACCCAAGGTGCTTGGTACAGTGCACTGGGTCTTAAGGTCCATTAGTCGCCTTTTACGACACCCAGTGGAGGATATGGGGTGGTGCTATTCTTTATATCCGGACACCACACGGATTTCACGCACCGTTAAGAGTTTGAATATTTTTATAGTCTATTTGCAAGCTTAGCCACACAACCACTATACAGTAATATTCCTATCTCTGTCATAAAGTATCAAACGTGTCTCCTGAGAAACTCGTAATGTATTTGTTAAATACTTGTGTATGTCTATTTTGACGTCCTCAACATACAAACGACATGCGTCCTTAAATACAAAATAGAATCTCATAAAACACTCAAGGTACACAACTTACACCAATATTTTTTACTGCTAATACTCTCTATAATTACACAGTACAAGTCAGTGCATTACGTCATAATTATAATTAGTAAAAAATCCATTTTAGTTAATAACTTGTAATCCCATAATCCTTTAACAGTCCTGTAGAGGGGCGCGCGCGGGGCGAGGGGCGCGGGGCGCGGGGCGTCGGGCATCGGGCGTCGGGCGTCGGGCTCGTCACCAAGTTTCCTAATTTCCTCACCTTTGACCCTGTTTTAAAGATATTTTACTGAAGGAAAAGGGAGCATTAACGAAAATTTTCTTTGTAGGGCTGTCTCATCTATTTTATTGGAGTTAGGCACGGTTTTTACAAAATGCTATGATTAAAGCGCCTTGCCGACTTATCTTTCTTTTTAATCTTGCTTTTAATTTTATTTTGTGTTTAAATTTTGGATTTGAATAATAGGGTTAATTATTGAGTAATGCGCATTTTGAGAATTTTACAAAAATGCTTTTTTTAGTCAAAAGGGATCGAAACACTACAAATAAAGTGTTTACATTATAACCTTTTTTGTACACACACTCCATGAAAATAAGGGTAGTATTGCGCTTAATTTTCCGTTACGTAGTCAGGTGGCCGGCACCAGACTATCCACCAACAGACCAAATATAAAAAGCCCGCGTAAAACCAAATGAGCGGGAACGAATCACTTATCGGCTCATTGCTTTAGTGTAAGGTCAGGGTCGAGGTCACTCCATTTATATCACATTTAACCTTTCACAGATAACATTGACCTTTTGTTTATGTTTTGGAAACTTTGACAAGTTCATTTAAACAGATTAACGAAGCTTTTTGTTTGTTTAATATTACTTTGTGCTTTCGCTGGAAAAAGTGTGTTGTTCATTTAAAACGTTTTAAATTAAAGGTCGTTGACTCAAAGTTAGTCGCAAAGTTAGATAACTATAGCCTTCGGTAAAACATTGTTTATAACATTAAAAAAATGTTCAATGTCATATTACTCCAGCCAGATATCTACTAACACATATAATCAGAACACTAACAAAATATCTATTAATTTTTTCTTGAAATTCAAAATCAGTGTTCTACTTACATATTTGAGCAAATTTCAATATACAATTATTTATTGCCTTCCATATGTTACAGAGATGGTAAAAAATAAACCAAATTAAATTCAATATGGATCACCGGCAATTGTAATGATGACGTGGCAAACTCATGTTCCTAAGTTTGCATTTTAAACAAAAAATATCTACATTTAAAACTAAACTTACATCCCTATAAAATGACATATTTACAAAACGTTGAAAAATATGTCGTCATCTTCGTCAATGACGTTGCATTTAAATATATTAAATATATTTAGGACATAAATATGAGAAGCATTTTACTACCGCAAGTATAGTCCTCAAAATAAATTCACCAAAAAAGTGTTAGGGGCTCACTACAACTTATTAGTATACTTAAAAATATTATGGTCTAGGTTTAACTAATCTATGTTGGGGTTACCTGTAGTCTTACCAAAAACTGAATTTGTAGAATAAATACAAGTTTAATTATTTTTTTATTTATATCATAAAGTATATCTGCACAATAATCATAGTAATACCTACTTAACTCGAAATGATTTAGCTTTCATCGTACTAGCTGAAAAGTTTTAATTAGCCTTTCAATAGCCTAACAATATAAATAGTATCAGTCTAGTATAGTACAGTATAGTATCAGCCTAACAATATCAATAGTAATAGTATAAATAGTAGTTTTATAAAAAGTATCAGAATCCAAAAGAGCCAACCCTAACACCAGTCCAGGTATTCAACAGAAGTTTATCCTTTCTCAAACTTAATAATAATAGTTGGTTTCGGGCAGCCAGTTTACGTAAGCCCAGCGCTGGGCAGTGGGCCACCGCAGTCGTATAGATAAATTGGATCATGTTATACCTTAGTTTGAGTGTTTGAAGTTGGTCTGTGAAGTTAGTTCCGAATTTATTACTATATTACTTCCAGTGGCTTCGCTCGTAGTGTTCACAAGTTTGGAAATTGGACAGTTTTGCTGGTTACATATTAAATTCTTCACCCAGCATTGCGGTTTGAAGAGCGCCTGTGGAGCCTTTTCTTTGCGTTTTCGGTTTCATCGCCTCTGTTTCGTATTTTATGGCTCTCGGTAGCCTGTTCCAATTTGTGTGCAATTTGACTACTGTTCCAGAAAAGAACAAGCTTTTACTGTACTTCGAATTTATACTGTTGGTTGCTAAATATCTAGATATAGTTCAGATGATCTACGACAACTACACCTCCCTTTATCTCTACACACATGTAAAGCACACGACCCATTACTCACCAAACACATTGCCCATCCAACCAAAACATCGAATTAATTCAATTTTACATAAACTTAAGGCCGGTGGTCAAATTCTCTTAAGGGAATTACAAGATGTTTCGGGCCATTAATTAAAGCCTCCATAATTATCGCGGGCCTTTGATGATGCCCTCTGACCCGATGCAACCTTTCATTCGATATCATTGTGCTCTCCGCCAAGATTAAGGCCGGCCTTACAACTAAATGAAGGGTATTACGCTGCTTCTTATAGTTGACATGTCTTGATAGAATATTTGGGTCGAAGGGTCTCGTTAGATGTAGGTATGTTTGTAGTAAAGTGCTTGGACCTATTTATATTAGTTTTTATACTACCTTTTCTAATGCCTAAAATTGCAGGTTATTTTTCCAAAATGCCAACATGCCTAATTACGTACCTACCCGTTACAAAAAAAAAGACACAAAACACGCGAAGTAATATTATACATGAGACATTTACTTCCAACACAACAAGTAACGTATACCACCAACAAACTAATCCTCCCTTACAAAATACAGAAATCCATCCATCATTCCTCAAATAAATATTTCTCTCACAAAAAGCGTTTCTGCTGACCGAACAACCTCACTTCACAATCGTATAACAAAACGCTCCTATAACCAGGGAATTACGTCAAAATAGTCACAAAAAATCGGTTCCCGACATCAAATAAAACAGTGGTTATACGGTAAAGTTATGCCGCTATATCAGCCACGCGGATAAAAAGGGATTTTCTATACTCCCCGCGAACGCGCGTGACCGAAGTACGGATTGTGCGAAAGAGGCGCATTAGCGGGAAATATACGGAGCCGGAGTACGGGCAGGGCCGTGGCGGTTAGCACTGATGTAATGATTCTAATATCTTGTAACATTAAATGATAATAAAAGATTAAAACAGCATTTTTACAAACCTATTCCAAGCGGGTGTTATAGAAAATATTGTCTACCAAAGCGCATCTTTTTTTCACTTAGTTTGTCAAGACAATGGTCAACAATTCTCATTTGGAACAGCTCAAAATTTTGTCGTTTGGATATTGTTGTATTATAGAAACGCAAACAAATCGTGAGTAATTCCCCGCCTTGTGTATCACCCTCAAAGCAGAAAGCACTCACGACACCGGGCACTCGTGTGGGTCCACTCGCGCAGCCCATGAACCAATCGCAGCCATTCATCCGCTAAGTAACCGTGATTTAAAGAATCGATGAAAGGAATTCACATTTCGTGTTCCAACAAAATGACCCTTCGAAAATTTTTGCACTCAAAGATATAGCTTATACAGGGTTAAGCTTTTGTCAGGGTATCTGTGGGGTCACGTAAAGCCAAAATGGCGGACCCCGTCTCGCAAGAATTGTTTCGTAAGCCCTGTTGAAAAAAAACTTTTCGTATTACTTATTTTAACATTGTGCTTTTAACATTTACGTTGGGTTGTTTTAATTAGTTTTTATATCAAAATAACGGAGAAAAAGTTGCAGTGGCTAGTACCTATATAATAAAAGGTTAAACATGTACCTGAAGGAATTAGTGGAAACACTTTTAAATGTCAGTGCTTATTTTACAACAGATGTTATCAAATTACATTCAAATAAAGCTGAAAGAAGGTTATTCAGTGAAAATAAGTATTAAATTAAATAAAAAAATATATTAGCACTTTCAGTACAAACCTTTGTAACTATATAATTAACTATCCATATTAGAGTGACAACAAAGCGACAGACGCCGCAAGCTGCCTTCGTTTTGGGACATAATCGCTGACATCTTAGTCCCTCAGAGGATCGCAATCCTGTTTTGTGGCTAAAATTGCTATCTCTAGTCTGTGACACGACCACAGAGCAGCGAACACTCGACTGCGAGTCGTAGGGATCAGCAGTGGGATAATGAAATCTGAAGGATTTTTTTTCAAAACACTTAGCCTATGTATCAAAATATTTAGTATGTCTAACGTATCTCCTTATAAATTTAGGTCAGGTTTCAGTACTAAGCCAATCTAGAACATTGGCATTTTCGAATGAAAGTATTTTTATTGAATTTCTATTTTCAATTTGATACTGCTTATTGATTATAATTATCTAGTCATATAATTATCAATCGCACATAATGTAAATCCCATAAACATCTTCGTCTACATAAGTACTACACTATAAAGAAGTCGGTTAAAATGAAAATATCCCGCATTTCTGAGAAACACAGACTCAGCATTAAAAAGTATTAAAGGATTATTACAACGCTTGCATTTCAGCGCGAAACTAGTTATTAGTTTTATGCTGGAATTAAAAAGCATTTATTTTAAAAAGCGCTGAAAAATCTACAATCCCGTTATTACTTTTTTACATACAAAAACGTGACTTACTGTGGTGTGTGTCTGGTAAAATAACTAGAGTTTTTGTTGTTTGAATACCTTAATATAAAGGGTAAGTACATATTTGAGGCAATTCTTTATAACAGTCGCGACATATTGTTTTTACTGAATTACTTTGTCTCATATTGTCTAGACATGATGCTTGTTATTGTATGCTAATGTCTCATGATTTAAAACGTCAGGGTAGTAGCTGTCTTTTTTATATTCTTCTTCCTCGTGTAATTAAACAAAAAAGCAAATTTCTTGCGCATAAAGATTCACATTTTTTAGGGACTTATTTCAACTCTTTACCATATATCTCTCATGTTTTATATAATTTTTTAAATCTTGCTTCTCCCCTATTGGTTGCAGCGTAATGTTATTTAGCCTAAAGCCTTCCGCGACAAATGGACTAGCCGTTATTGAAGTAAACCGACTAGTTTCATTTGATTCTTTTTGAAATAATAATATTTCTGTCAATCATGATAAAACTCACGAAAGTTATTATGATGTAATAGTGTTATGGATCTCAAACGTAGCTGATAGTATAAAAACTAATAGAAGTATTACCTGTATTACTAGAAGAAACTGTAGACTGAGAAAGTCAGGCAAAATCACTGAAAACACTCACAATCACTGACTATTATTTCTTTTTTTGCACGCATTTATTATATAACTCACAGGTCGCGGTATTTATCATCGTTTTACACTGAAATTAATATAATGATTGATTGACAACATGCGTCAACTGACAGTTGTTTTTAACAAAATGTAAAAAAGTTTTTGCCAGAAAAGGTATGTTTGAAGGTTGATATTAAAAAGGTTTTTCTGTTACTGCAGCTTAAGCAATAAAACTATAATCTTTCATTTTTAATAGCCATTACCAACTTCTTAAAACTTCATGATATTAAGTAAAACCACACGAAGCTAAATTAGCTGAAAACTTTTGTCTGTCCCTACATTCCTAGCCTGCAAGTTAAGAGGGTACAAAGTTGGGCCCTCACAGACATAGCGCCACAATTTCCTTCTAAACTTAGATTATCTGATAAAGGCTTGTCTAGAAAACCCTAATTTCTCAAGTAATCCACAGTTATCTGCAATCTTAGACCTCAAAGTAATCTCGACGAACCGAGTTGGCTTCGAAGGGGAACGTCGAAAATTTTCGTGTTTTACAGCTTACTAACTTCTTGGTCTTTTAGTTACAGTAATGGCTAACATGAGGTCCTTATTCTATTCAGCCTTGTTTCGTTAGTACGTTTTCACATTACCATTTGATTTTTTTTGTATGTAGGCTGCGATATCCAATATCGGGTCGAAAATGTGGAAGACGGAATCATATTTAGTACTTACATTTTAATTTCTCCGAAATAAGATCGTCGACCGACACCGTAATCGGATCAGATAATGTAAAAAGATGCTGTAACTAGAGGACTACATGTCAGGAAATTTGTGTAAAGCGTGTACCACTGTTATTTGAATCCTCACAACATAACCAAAGAAAATAAACTTTCAACTATCTCCAGGTAAGAAATAAAATAAATAGACAAGTTTCTACTGAATGATAGGGCTATAAAATTAAGGAATTTACTTCAGACGTACGCTGATGTCATAACAAAATATGTCTTCGTTCAAAAATGAGTTTTAGCCCCGGATAGCTACCAAAATATCCTTTACAGGAAAATGCACTCGCGCATGAATAAATTATGACTTATATTGAACTTTGACCCTCTATTGACCGGAATCAATGGAAAATGGACGGTTTTAACACATGACACCCTCGTCAGTCATAATGTACCTCTTTGTGCCAATCCAGCTCAGTTTTCTGATGAAATATTCAGATCATGCGTAAAAATATCCAAGATCATTCGAATTTTCATTTGAAGTTGCTAGTATACGGATTACATAGCAACGAACTTTTCTTTGTCCGTCAACCACGAGACACCACGGAAAAATCTGTTAGAGTACTAAGATTCAAACTACATGAAAAAATTCTAGTTTCACCTTTTTACAGCAATCTGCAAAATGATAATTTCAGTTTGTATTTTCAAATGAAAAGCAGTTTAACCAACAGCATACCTCCGTTACTCCGGCAATCAGCTAGCAATTTACCAAGAAGTACACAAAAAAGTGTATTAAAGTTCAGAAAGCAGTTGCAAGTCATTAATTCCTCCATTACAAGACTATTTCCTCAAACTGCTTCCAACTAAGGAGTTAAAAACATGCTCTGTTTAAAACTTTAATAGCGCAGTAATCAACGGAAGATTCCTTGCAAAAAACTAGCGGCAACTGGGTATTTTGTTTATTTACGTAACCATGCTTAATTGAAAAAAGTTGTAGTTAAATTAACAACGGTAGACTATTATCGGCCGATGATTTAATAATGTTAGTGAATTAAAATGCATTTCCTATTGTTACTAGCTACTGCTGTTTCATTTACGTAATATTAAAACTTTTCCGCCCATCCGCAAATAACTCAGAACAAAAATGAGTTAACTCTGTCTAGTTTTTCTGAATCGAGTGAAACTAAAAAAAATATCTGAAGGTTTATGGGAAATTGGATGGAAATCCACACTGATTTTCTAACTTGACACAGGTTATATACGTAGCTACGTCAGTTGAAGTTCAGCAAACAAAGTTGTGACAGCACAAAAGGTATTGTGTGAGTTCGTCCGCAAGCAAACTCACTTTGTAATTAAAAACTGGCTAATTAGCAGGTATTTAATGAGGGCGAAATAATTAACTGGAATTAAACTCCGTTGGGATTTCTGATTTGATACATTTGATGGAACAATCAAACGAGCTGATTAAATTCTACGAAGTTGTCTCTGTATACTAAAATGTAAAGTTAATGTGAAATGAACTTTATTTTTAATTATTTTAATGTCTTATTTGTCTGCCTCCGTGGCTCTGTATTATTAATCTTAACTTTAAATCCTGACGCATGTCAGATACCTATGTGAATTTAACTACGTTAAAGAGCCTCAAATTCTCTAGCGACTGCACGTGAAGTTGTTTTCAACACTTCATTAAAACAGAAACTGTGGGCACCAAACTGTCTCATAAGGTTTATCAGGCATGTCAATCAAAAGACTGACCAATAGCAATTTAATTTAAATGCCTTTACAATAATACTCATATTAAATTATAATTTAGTTAAACCTAGGACTAACTATAAGGATGCAGTTAGCAGCTCATTGCTCACTTACATTGTCGTCAAATTAACCTACAATAACTTGAGCTCCATGACCTCAATTATAAGACACATATTTGATTACTATTTTGCAGAATCTATCTAAAACATATAATAGTTTATTGCTTACCTGTTTGTCGCCATAAAGAACTCTCCTCCGATACTAGAGCTGACTTTAGCAAAAGTAGCTCTTAATACGCGCGGAACGAAGCCGTAAGGAGTTGTACCGTCTTTTTACGAAGATAAATAATGCGCTGGAAATTCTACAGGTACTTACAAAATAGTAGTAGGAGCTTTAAATAATCATGTCTTTAACTGAATTATGTGGGCATTTTTTTAACATAGAACAATTATGTCGGATCTAAGTCAGTCTGCAACTTTTTACATTGACTTCAGTGTCTTCTTAAGACACAAAGATTAGTTTTTTTAGTGTCGTTAATTGCTATTATCAAAATAGACCGATATAAAACAATTATGAATTCGCTTCACGAAAGTTAGTCAACTTGAAATATAACTCAAAAATTACTCAATATTCAAAGTAAAATACATTTTAAAATATTCAAAATTGTATAAAAGTTCAAATAAGGTTATATCTAGTGTTCGTAATATCGGTAACAGGCTAGTCGCCCGCGGCCACAGAGCAAAGTTTGTAACAGAGGCCGCATTGTGACACTATAGCTCCCGATATACACAGATACCAATACATATAAAAAGCTTACTCTGTAACTGTTCCTGAATTCGACATTCAAATCGTTTTTTCTGGGAAAATATTTTAATTAACGGTAAATAATTATGTTTAATAGTATTAATGCGATTCGGTATTCGAATAAAATATTTCATACTCTTAAATTTTAAATGTATTTTTATTGTTAAATAGCTTAATGGCTACAGAGTAATTTGCAAATATATTACGGGTATTGAGATACAGCCTTTTTGAAAGATGGGTAAAAACACAGCCAAGTTTTAATGATAGTCCCGTTAAGTTCGTCATTCATGAGATCAAAAAAAATCTCGACGACACAAACTTCAGATTATTCCCTTTCCTTTAACTAAACTAAAGGAAATACAGTCCAGTAACAATAGTACAAGCTCTAAAGCACAATTGCGGTGTACCATCAGTTCGGCGGACAGCAGTAACATGCCATTATTATTGTGCTCCGTCGCGCGCCTCAACCGAGTCCCGCTGTAACGCTAGTGTTATTGCATTGATTTGAGACATACCGACACGTCCACATCACTGTTAGTTACGATATTGTGGTGCCATTAGTCAAGGATATTGTAATGTTGATATGTGGATAGCGGTGTTGTGACGAATTATGCTTAAGCGATTTTGTAGCAGAGGATGATATTACGTTAAAACCATTAGATCAAAAGAAAACAATTGAAAGTCCAGTAACAACAGAAAGTTTTAAGAAAAGACCTATATTAAATTTTTGGCCAAACGGCAGAGACATCACGATTTGGATATCAAAGGCTAAGTATTGCAAAGAGGTCTATTGGAATCCTGGGCACGTTATATAGGTTTAGTTTTAAATGTAGACATTTTTTGTTTAGTTCCTGTCACTCATTGTAACTTCCTTCCTCCTTTTTAAGTTATCCTCATTTAATGAGTGGTAAATTTTATTTTTTAGAAAAGCCTATCTTTACCCCCCACCCCCTGGCTTTACTCATGGAATATACAATTAATGAGCAAGTCGATAATTTAATGAACAGCTTTGACCCTATCGTAATCCCCATGAGGTCGCCCCAATTTGTTTGTAATCTCAGGTTACAGATATCCAACCATATTGATCTTACTAATTGGATGTTCTACAAAAGAGTGTAAACACATGCGTGCTATTTATAAACCCAGAATGAAAAAAAAGACAATCAAAAACACGCCTGTTGGTTTAGTGGTTAGTGGCCCTGACTGCTGTACCAGAGGTCGTGGGTTCGATCCCCACTCAGGACAATTTATCTATTTATGTATTTGGAAGTGCTTAAGTATATTTATCAGTTGTCTAGTAGTTATAATACAAGCTCTGCTTTATAATAAGAATATTTATTAATTATGATACTTACATATAATTATAAATATAATCATTTCATTAAAATTAGATATTCCTACAGCTTCAGCGTAAAAGAGTAATATCCATCCATACTTACAAGCTTTTTAAATTAGTAGGATAAAAGAAAATTGATCAACGTAAACGCATGTAGAGTATCATGCTCAAAGGAGGTAGTTCTATAACTATGTGTACTGTAACTGAAGAGAAGTACAGAAATAAATAGCTCATCAAAATCCTCATCCGAAACTATCTTCCATTTCAGTACGAGTGTAAATCCCGTTCAATAATCGCTTTTTGAGTTCTTTACATGAATGCTATCGAAAATGTATTCGTATTGAATCGTCATCATTTGTATGGAGATCGGTGTCCTATTTCCAAAATTGTGACGTTTACGTAACGAATAGTTTGTTAGGGATGAAGAGATTTTTGGAGACACCAATTTTCAATTCCTTTGTAATACTTTTCGAAACTTGACTGGAAAAATTGAAATCTGCAAGAGCATAATGATGTTCTGACAGATTTTGGACATGGTGGCTAGTGTTATTATGTACGCGAGTAATATTATAATGCCAAGCGTTTACGCGAACACTGATACACTTTCTTGCTCTCATAGCCCGACGGGACGACAATCCGACATGACCGGAGACAGGTCAGGCGCAAGACGTGCCTTCCAAAACACAGAAGCTGTGATATTTATTTCTATAGTCATCATCATCTTCCTGCCCTTATCCCATTTCACTTGGGGTCGGCGCAACACGTCTTCTAGACATGTTGCTTAAAGTTTTGGCTATGGTTTTATAGTCGGCCGCCTGCCTGACACTAACCCTCTTTGGGAATGCGATTGTTGGTGGTTTACCCGCCACCATTCGGGTGACCCAAGGTGCTTGGTACAGTGCACTGGGTCTTAAGGTCCATTAGTCGCCTTTTACGACACCTAGTGGAGGATATGGGGTGGTGCTATTCTTTATATCCGGACACCACACGGATACTATTAATAGTGCACATAATATTTGAAAAGTCGGTGCGCGTCTGGGCATCGAAGTCGAGACCTTTGACTTGCCAGGCCTGTGGTCTTACCACTAGGTTATCACAACTTAAACGGACGTCCACACTTGTATGCCTGCCCCTTTAAGCTACACGCTTATATTATTACATATTTAGTGCTATTACACTAATCCCTTCCAGTTCTAACCAGCTCCGAGGTATAAAAACGCACAATCCATTCATCTTTTTTTTCGGTCGTGTCACTCGTTCATACATCATTCTTAAGATGTAACAATGTTATCGTATTCTTTTATATGTTACTGCAAAAGTAAAAGCTCGTTTAGGAAAATATTTTGGGTCGTACATTGTATATAAAAAGTGTAGTAGCATAGCTTACACATTATCTCGGTATTCTTGTAACTACTGTACCATTTAACATTTCTAAACTGAGAATTTAGTCACACTGACCCAATTACTTAAGAAATACATTTGAATAGTAACAGTGGCATCCTTTTTAGACCTCCCTGTTTGAACAAACACCATCCACCCACCCTGAGGGAATACAGGTAAAGCGGAACACTCATCAAAGTCTACAGCATCAGTATACACTCGTATACGTTCGTTACTTACCACGGATGTTGGTAAAGCGACCCATTCGCAAACGTAACAAAAATCCCCTTTGCTATGATAATTTTGACGCGACAACCCGCCGTAGAGCTACGCGGCGTAGCTATGTAGCGCTACGCGGCGAAAGCGCTACGCCGCCAGTAGTTTAAACACTTACAACGCTTAAAATAACCCTTTGTTTCTTTAGGCGTATGCCATCTACGTGTACATGTATATTTATTGTGGAGTTTGCTCGTAGTTTTAGACTTGCGAAATACTTCGTGAGTGTGTCTGTGACAAGTATTTTAGTTTTGTTTCATTGCGTTTAATTTGTTGCCAATGTACTTATTTATTTATCTAAATTAGGCCATGCAATAAAATATCCATAATAATACTCATTATTTGTATGTTTAAATAGATAGTTTGATTGTAACACACTTTACAGAATACTACCAAAGCTACAATGGAGCCACATGTTTTGAAGGCGCTGCTCGTTTCGAGAAATGTCAACATACTCAACTAGAGCAGACTTTATTTAGATAAAAAATACTTAACATAAAAAATATATTTGCTTAAAAATACACTTTTGAGGCCACAATTTAAATTATTTTTAACTTAATAAATACAGCTCTTTCATTTGTGACCTTGCGCAGTAGGTACAGGTACTAAGACCCTTGTCCCTTCTGTGAGTGAAGGGCGGGTGTTTGCATATTTCCTTTTAGTCCAACCCGAGTCGCTCATACATATTTCATACGGTTATGGCTCTTCTATTTGTAGCTGATGTGTCTGACCGGCATTATGTTATTTGTCGATGTTACTACCAAGTTTCATGGTCAATTAAACACCTATGTAGTTGTAAATGTAAATGACATAATTTCAAAGTATTAATGTCATGCTGCTGGAAGTATACCTCATAATATGGGAAAAGAAAGAATCTTTTGGGTTATCTAAATATAACCCATGTCTTAAATGCTGCATGAGAAAACCGTTAGCATATAATTATTACCGCTTCTACTTGAAAACTTACTACAACTATTTCATTCTATGCTAACCTAAATATCAGGTCGATTAACAAAACACAATAACAATAAACAAAACACGGATTCAATTGTGCACAAATAAGTAGATTAAACCTCATTTTCCCTTTTCTATATATCCTGTTAAAGGAAACATGCAAACAGCCATTCTATAGTTGTAAACATATTCAGGTAAATTTTGGAAATTATTAATCTCATTATTACAAATTTGAGGAATACTGAGTGGTGGGCAAACATAGATAAAGCGATTTGTATCTAATATTCTATTTTTGCAACAAAGGCGGAACCTTTCGTGGAATTTAACAATAGTTTAAATCGGTCACAATATATCGGCAATTCGGTTTACATATTACTCTCATTGTATATTAACGCTATAGAAGCAGCCCGAACTTTCCCACTTCATACAACTCTTTGAAACAAATCGCGCTAATTATGAATGTATGTAACTGTACAATAAGTAATACGAGTATATTTCTCATAATTAAAGTGAAATTGTGTAAAGATACAGGTTGTTGAAATAATAATATTTAATTACTCAATCTGTAAATGTTCTTTACCTCTAAATTAAAAAGATCGACCTAGAATATATATTTTTTTGTTATATTTTTAATATTTATATAGTAAATGGGTTATCAACTACCTTTTCTCCAAGTTGTAAGCAACTTTAAATATTTCTTTCATGTCTACTCCAATGTCTACTCAAAACATTTTGCGTACAATGATCCTTTTTATACAACTAACGAAATATCGGTCAGCAAAAAGGTCCTTTGACGTAACGCTCGAATAAAACCGTTGCGTAGGTTTCCAATAAACATAATATTTTATTACAATTTAAATTTTACAGGCCAATGATCTTGAGGGTCAAATAAATTGAACAAACTTTGTGGACGGACTGTATAAAAGAATAAAAAGACCACCCTGTAGTTGGTATTGGCCGTCAACCGCTCGAGAATTATTGGTGAAACATGCAATGTCCCGATACAAATGCTTGGGAGTAATTATATTTCCCAATGGAATCCTTAAAACGCAGGTGATTTCATTAAATATTTGAATGTGGGTTTAGATGTCTAAGTACAAGATAGGAATGGCTGTGAGAGAAGTCGTCATTACTTTAGGTGTCTTAGAATGACTAGGAAAAATTTGTGCATAAATAACAAGCGCTTTTATAATTTAAGACATAAACGTGGAGTCGACAAATAAATCATTGAGAAAATCTTGAATGACATTATTAGAATCAATGTCAGTCATGAATAAAATCTATATTTTGTAAGATAATTATATTATTACTACCTCCGTAGCATGATTGTCAATCGACAACACAACTATTGCTTTTTGTAGATTCTTATCCTGTTTTAATGAATCTTGTCGCGTTTGCGCGGCCGTAGCGGCGACACTGCGAACTGAATTGATTGACGAATCAATATTTAATATTTGATTTGTTCACATAACTCAGACACACCTCTATGTGTTCGGTATAAATTGCTGTTTCCCATTAAATATTAGATTTCCGTTCAGTAATATCATGACGAGTTAATAACATGAAAACAAATTATTAAATATTTATCACTAATTTGGTTTCGAGGCTTGGTTTATTGGCTATCAAGCTATTTGTAATATGTTGTTTTGATTTTATAATTATGGTTTCAAATTTAATCATCAGTTATGTGGTTTTATATTATGTAAAACAAATAATACTGGTTAATCAGGCGATAATATTTTTACATTTATAGAAATCCTATTTATTCGCGAAAAACAGTTTACACGCTACAACGAGTTCGACGAAAAATATCTCATTATCATAGAGAGTACATCTTCGGAAAAACAATAAGGAAAAATCCGTCTGAATGCCCATTTCTCGAGTAACATCTCAAAAATAGACCGAGATGAATCGACGCCGACGGATCTCGAAATTGAGTATCAAAGGCAAATCGTAAGGCTGGCAATATTTAGTAACGGCGATTAGTGATAACAGTAATCCCCAGAATTGTAATCTCCGTCCGTCCCATTATGCAGGCTTCAAAGCTCTCCTTAGCTCCATAATTTACTTTCGATCCTGGCATTAGCGCGAACGAATATAACTATAAAGAGATCGGATCAAAGAAAAGTGTACGCTCAACATTTTTTAAGGTAAGTAGATTCCCTTTTAGTGGAAAGTAGATAATGAAGGAAGTATGTATAAGGATTACCGACTTTGATAAGCACGAGTGCCGGATTATATTAAAAACGAGAGCGAGCTCGCGCGCTGCGGGCACGGGTGTTTTAATTTCCTTGACGCGTCGCTCGGAATCGAAGCGTTTGCTTGAAATGTGACACCTGCCACCGTCGAGGGGCAGTAGGCTCTTATTAATTTGATCGTCACTTGTTATAGTACGATTTTATTGTTCTTTAATTTATGTTAGAGAATTTTTTCTACAGCCATAAGGCAGATTTGGTAATCCACTTTCACACAACGCCATATAGTCTCAAATTAAGCAAAGCTTGTATTAAGAGTACTAGACCATTGACAACAGTTAAACATAGTTACGACCCCTAATATAGCAGTCAGGACCATTAACCACTAGACCAACATGCCAGTCGAAACAATGATGTAATGTTACAGTAATAAAACAATTGCTCATCGTGATTTTTTTGGTCTCGTTTAAGTTCCTGTAGACAAAACTCCTGAATATAAAGTAGGTATCGTGTAGTAATACATAATACCTTTGAACGTTGGCAAAACTTCGACAAACTTCAATATATGGACAGAACCAATATTTGTGAGGTCACCAGTCTAGACTTTCACATGTATTATTTATATGTCAGCTCCTAAACTAATAAACAAAAAGTTTCAAACAGTTCTCAAAAATGTCAGTAATAAATTAAGCGAGATTTCTCTTGTGTTAACAAAGAGTTTCTAAACCATCTGTTCCCATATTTCTGTGTTCAGTTGTCTAAATAAATGAAAGTTTTGAACACAGTCTGAGAAAAACTCTATATTAAAACTATTGTGACTCTAACTTTAATAAATAACAAAAGCATGCACAACAAACTGTTTGTGGTCGATGGAATCTTTAGGGTAAAGACAAAAACTGACGTTGATCTCTGGGCCTGAGTAAATTGTTGAAATAAAAATTCAATTCACACACAGGGTCCGTTATTAATACGCGTCATCATTCAATAAACAATTCGTATCGGTCGTCAGTGAGTTGTTTGATTCTCGCCACCAATCCATACATTCCTCGAGTGAGCGCCTCGCGTCCGATCCCGTTCATGAACGAATGTATGATTTATCCGCGTTGTTTATGTAACAGCTCCAGCGAGCTGATTGTAATCGCCGGAGACATTCATTTTTGTTATTTTTCTATTATTTATTAGGTTTTATGTATTTGTTTTCTTCTGGTCTCGGCAAAGTAATAAAGTAGACGGTTGATGATAACGCTATCCTCGCAGATATATTTCGTCGTGTTTATTGTAATGATTTTATTCTCCTTGCAGCACATTTTGCGAATAAATATCGATGTTATCTTGATTGCTTTTTTATCCTTTAGAAATTGTGATATTCTAGAACAGCTTTTCAGATCAGCAACAACATAACATAAAACCTATTTTGTAGCATTTTGTTTGATGCGATATACAGCGAATATAAGAATCTTTTATTTTATCTTCATTTATTTGTGTTTTTACGATCAAACGGTCGGTGGGAAGTAATCAATTCGATGTAATTGATTATTGTTTCTTTAATTATTTATTACGCACGTGAAGCAAATATTTGTAATTATAAATATGAAAATTTTATAGGAAAATTATACTTCCGGCAATATTGGAAGCTGCGACTAATAGATTAAAATTAATTGTCCAATAATAATGGGTTGATGGAGTTTTTAGAACCCCTTAATCAAACTATATTACTTGTTGGTATTGCTAGATGTTTTCACGACATCTTCAAGCACCGCATTCCACATCAAATCCAACAAAACACAAATCCCGAACTCTTAACAAAAGTTTTAAGGGATCATTTATTCCTTGAAGTCCCGACATCTCAGTCTGTTTCAATCCAAGTATCTACATAAAACAATAAAGCGAGCCGCGAGGTTCCCTGGAGCCTACTCGTCGAACATCTCAAGTACAATAACCTAGAGCCCTTCTACCACGTCTTATAACAACATTACTGCAATTGTGGAAGCGAGACAGCGCTCTACACAATGTAGAGCAGCGTCTCTTTTCCACAACGATATTACTTTAGGGTGTGGTACTGGGCCCTCTGTCCGATCTCTCTATAGTGACCTCCAAAATTCGGCTGAGTGAAGGAATATAGAGGATACTTGTATCAATTAATATCCCTTGGATCCTGCCTCCGAGAAGCCTTGGGGATCGTTGATCAATCGGCCATTGACACAGATACTAAGGATTGAAGAAGGTCATTTCTGACGCGAGACGCTCACGAAATAGATTCCGATTGTGTTAGATCGATTTGAACTTATGTAATGTAGGTATTTAGAATTGGGTTTGAGATCTTCTAGTAATGCTGATAATTATTTTAAAACTGGTATGTGAATTATATACCAACTATTGATTATAATTATTATACTACAAATTATAAAGTAGTAATTCACAATTTATTTGAATACTTCACAAATATTTCTTTACCTATGTTTGTACCACTTTAGATCACAGTAAGGGTTTCTATTAACGGTATGTGGGTTCAACAAAATGCACACATACAAAAGCGTATAATATTATCTTATCTACAAATAATCCAATACAATGGTCGTCCAAGAAGCATTATTATATTTTTAGATTCTGAATCTAATCTCGAAGGATATAAAACTAAATAAAAGATATTTCTCTGAAAATAAAACAATGGCTTCGTTTCTCTTTGAAGTGGAGACAGCAAATATGTTTTATTTGAAAGTTTTAGGTCGTTGACCTTATTGCCAGAGACTTTTCCAATACAATCGTAGTTGTAATACTTTGACTAAAATATAAGGAGAGTTTCAGGAACGTGTCAACTTAAGATCGTATTATTTTAGTTCATTCAGTTTTGTTTCAAGTCGGTGTGTGAATTTAGATATTCGATTTAAGAACTAACAGATAGTTTTGAGGTTATAAGGCTTTTTAAAACTAAAAATTCGTAACCTAGGCTAAAGGTTGAAATCAAATATATTTTATGTGAATCCATATATATTAAAGCTAAATAACTCTCACAAATCAAATCACGAAATCTCAGAAACTATAAATTTGGAGGCAAGTGTGTTTCTTTTGTAAAAGAATTTTACGAGAAAAAAAGAGGTTACAAGTTTGTATAAAAGTCCTGTTTTAGAAGAAAGGGGGCTGTTTAAAATGTACGCTCTAATAGACTAGTTGGAAGAACTAATATGTACCTTCAAAAATGACACCCCCCAATGCGAATAACCACAGGCAATAGTCGGTATAAAATAATATTATAACCTAACCAAATCGATGGCTCTTAAAAATTTGCAACCCGTACTTGTTACTATCTAGTATAATCAATTTAAATACCTTTTAAAATGTGCTCTTCACAAAGTTATATTTTGCTTAAAATTAACTGTCCGTTATACATGTTAGGTACATTTACCTCACGTGTTTGCTTTGGTAAGCCCGACCTGTTTCGGACACAACGACGCAAAACTCCCTCCACGAAGAGCTTATGTCGAAGTAAAAGCCAATATTTACATACTAAAGATTCACGTAAATATTACTTTACATGGACCAATAAATATTCGCCAGAAATAATGAGAACGGTAATCAACGAGATAAAACGACGACGTCCCGAGCAGAATGTGACGGTTCGTATAAATAAAGACATTGGTGTCACAGAAAAATATCGTAACGAAATAATATCTTATAGCCAAAATAAATATCACCTGCTAATAGCCGGTAATATTGTCTTCTATTATTCAATTCCAGGTCACCAGTAAACCTCAGAAAATCCGCGCAAAAAGGTAAAAAGATAAAACACAAAAGAAAAGAAAATATAAATGACACTCATTTACTTATTAAATGATCAACTTGGCGAATACAAGGTGCCATTAGATAAACAAGTGGGGCTATAATCCCGGGAGAACAGTACAAAATCTCTAAATTACGCCATTTATGTCTTTCTTAAAACATCTTCAGAGAATATTGCGGATATTTGCATGCTAAAAGGTAGATTAAATTTCGTCCGCCGCCGCGTCTAAACCGCGGGCTTCGGCGTGTAATCACACTATAGGAGTGCTAATGACATTTTTTGGGTAAAGTTATTGATGCCGGCTGTGATACCGAGATTAATTAGAAAATATTTACTGTAGGTTGCTGAAAATAGGTTCATTTTTCAAAATACTGGTATGTAACAATTTATTGTTGATATCGTATTGGACAAATTATGTGTGGACTTAGTGTGTTATGTAGTGTATACTCCATAACACACTAAGTCCACCTTAACAATTTGTTAATGTAGGTAAGTCTTTAAGCATAATAAATATAAAATCCTGAAATGAAATGTTTGGTACCAACCACATATTATATCCACCAATCAAAAAGCTCAAAAATATACAAAATTTATTTGCCAAAAAGAAAAAATGTATGAACGGTCAGAAATTTACTTTTTAACAACATACACATCCCCACACAATGAAACCCGTAAATTTCAAATATTACAAACTCGGCCCCAAAATACGCACCGAACTTGCAACACAAACGGACAAATTTCCCGACATTTATCCCCCCCCCCCTCGCCCCCTCGGCCGATGGCGATTTTTGCAAATACCCTACCTCTTATAAAATGTTCCCTATTTCAAACAAATGCTCAAGGGGCGTCACTTGCACGGATTCGAAACCTTTCGTCCCACTTAAAACTTTCTTCAGAAATTGCTTTGGAAACTTTGACACTTAAAAATATCCTCCAGACGTCATGGTTGAGAGAAAATATCAATATAAATTCCATTTGAGATCACATTCTGATGCCGATTCAATTAGAGAAGCCTTAGAAAAATGAGATAGGACCCCGACTTTTATTGCTTATAACGTTGCGCTCAATTTTTAGATTTGATCTGTTTTATGAATGTAAAGATTTATTCAGCATGTCTCTAGTTGAAAATTTAATTTGATCCTAGATATACATCTAAGAATATTCTCAAGTAATAGTTTTCGTAACTTTAAAATCCTCTTAGGATTTATTTGTTTCTTTAACGTTGTAAGGGTCCTTAAAGAATTATTTATATCAATAGTTGGGCAAGATTAGACCATGGTTCTGCAGAAAAACTGGGACTTGTTAGTCAAGGTTTAAGATAAGCCATACATTTCTCTTAAAACTAAATGGTGGATATAGGTTCCTACATTCAGTGTATGGAACAAATTGCAAGATAAAGCTGTGCTTGGTCGCGCCGCGCAAATCAAGTCGGGCTTTAATATCGAGGCGCTGGCTCCGGTCACCTCGCGCCGCCCGTATTTGAAAATCCCTCGCAAACGAAATTAGTGAATCAATAACAGCGCTCTCACTTTTATTTCGAATCGCTCTGTTCTTTTGAGTGCGAATTAAACATGCATTGAGTTGTATCTTAAATCTTCTTTTTACTTTGGGGACAACCTTATTGGGCATAATTTGTAAGATTCTTACGTTTGCAGACTTGCCACTGACTGCCGACTATTAATTTATATTTAAACATCATGTAGAGCATTGAAGTTTTTTGTGGCACTTGACTTAAATTGACTAAAGATTTATTACACACGGAGAGATGTAACAAAACTGATTAGAGATTAACGGTCTTATTCATAAAAAAAGCTTATCAAAGGTTTTAAACATTCATTAGTTAAAATGCTAGATAAGCTTATAAAACGTTCTATAAAAATGTCCATTCATAAACGCTACATACATAAACCTTCTATAACTAAAGTGTTGCTAATATATGTTTATAAATCATAATGTTGCCATTGTTATGAAGTTGGCTGACTTGTCAGCGATCACACCGTATAAACGTACCGATTAAGTGTGACCATAGACATTATTACATACTAAGTATGATTTTCTTGGCTATGGAAAACCAAAACCAACTAAACCTGGACTTCAGGTGGCGTACCCGAACCTCTACGATCTAATTTCAAGTCATCACGTATAAGATTAATAATGAAAGTTGCCGTTGATTTGTTAAAGCGATAACGTTTCCGGAAGTCTTCATCATTCGAAGAAAATAGGTTGCTTCTACGAAGCGGACGGTTTCCAATCTGTTCAATCGCTTCAATAGCGTCTAAGCTTTGTATAGCTTGCATTTTGAATTACAAATGTGTTAACTTGTGTAAATATTAAAAATAGGAAATACGTAAAATTAACCAAGGAGGCAAGGACTATAAGACTGTTTACAAATGTGAAATTGACATTCTTGACACTTGTCAAAACGAGCTGTCTTATTAATCAGCTGTTTAAAATCGGCCATCTTGAGACCTTATAATACTGTTATGGTAGGGTACTCGGCTCTATAACTTTATGATATGTTTATAGAACTGATTACCGCTAAAATGCTGTGAAATGTTATGAATAACATTTTTTTACAATCGTACTATAGAGTAGTATAGAGAGCCTACAGATGTGTGATAACTTTTTATGAATAAGACCGTAAATATTTAGGTTCATATATCTAATAACATCACAGCTTAACTATAGTTGAGAAAGTGACATCAGAACAAGAGACTACATTTTTATTTTAAACAAAACAACAAATGACTTTCAGATACAGGATGCTATAATTCCACTCGCGACAAATTTCCCATATACTTGCATACAATAAATCAGCAATGTATAAGACAGTGTAGTCTACGTGTAGCCGAAAGGAATCGTAAATTATAAAAAAGATAAAATGTCATCCAGTCGCAAGTACGGCTCGCTGTAAGATATTCTGAATGTGTAAGTATGCCCCAGGGAAGCGGCTACTTATCGGGCTGGGGCATAAAAAACTTAACGTCTCCCGCAAGATTTATGGATTTGAATGTTCCAACTACGTCCCTACTTCGATTGGGTTTCCGCCCGCTATACATTTACTTGTGTAGTCGCTTTTAGTTTCTTTTACATTATTTTTTTCTGGTGTAGTAAAAAGGTTTGATAAATGAGTGAGTCGTTTCCTCAGGCAGCTATAAAAGTACCAGCTCTGTGTACGTTAATAACTAAAACATATAGGTGACAAATGAATAGGGTTGTGTTAAACCGAGACCTGCGACCACAGCCATTTGACTCTGTTAACCTGTCAAGCCATTAACGGTAATCAATAATTTATACTCATAAAATAATATTGAAGAGTATTTGTGGGACTAGATTTGTTAACCTACAATCCTTTTTGTGTTATTCTTTTATTAAGGAAGGCTTTATAATATCACACTACAACAGATAGGAGTGGGATAAGAGACAGTCGCGGAGATAGTATCATAGAATACGGGCAATTTCAGTGAATAAAGAATAATATTGAATACGTTACAGCATGCATTTCTAAATTTTAAAGCAGTTTATCATTTTTATGTATTGCTCAGTTTAAGGAAAAAATACGCGTATATTATTTTTTAATTATCTATCTGCCGGACTAAACAGATTCACTTTTCGTATTCATCCCTATTGCAAGATATGAATTTGAATTTGTTTAGGTTATACTTGTTTATTCCTAAGAATGATTATGGGCATCGTCGTCGAGGTCGTCCGCGTTAAACCTAAGAAGCGCGCGAAGGTAAGAACCTTACCGCGTGGTAAGAAATCGCAAAAGGCAGGGAGAGTCTTTTGCCCAGCCGTGGGATCTTGCATAGGCTTCATAAAAAAAGAAAAGAATGATAATATGTCCCTAAGAAAGTTTACCTTTAAAAATATCAACTTAATTACAGCAATAATTACTATGAATAAAAACGATTTAACAAATAGCGTTATCATTGCACGAAGACACTTTGAATTAATTTTACTGAAAGTTCTGGAGAAGCAAAAACTGCAATTTATCAAAACTGTTGCAGGTACACCGCGCCTTATCTCGACAGGTTAAATGTATGTACCGCCCGCAGAACAGGTAAACATTTAGCGTAATATAAATAAAATGCTGTTTCTGATGTTAGACTTAGATAGGTGTTATCGGTGATATGTATGTATTTATTCATACTAGGATACCAACGTATAGGAATAAATCTAAAGGAAAAATTAGGCTTGTCATCGAAGGATTAAAAAAGGTCTGATTAGTTGATTAATAATGAAAATATCACTTCTTGATTTTAGGATGAAGAAATAATGATGTTATTATTTTCATACTACCTAGACAATTTTTTTAAATTCTGTTACCCCAGTAGGAGATTTGTAGAATCTCTGGTAATTAGTAGTCTCATAGTCTCATGTTGATTAGACATTATACAATATTAGTTCTAACATTAATACTCAATTTTAGATTATCATACCTATATCTAACATCTAAGCAAATACAGCCAAGATTTCTACGTAAATCCGTACAATACCAACGTTTTGTCCAAACAAATAAACCTATGAAATATTAATAGGGATTGTATAGACATTGTCGGAACACACACCTGGGCCAGTTGCCATGGCAACCGGCCATACGCACCGAGCGCAAGATATTGTAAATCCCTATACATCTTGGTAACTCGAATATCTTGAGTTACAGTTCAAGAGGAATCAAAGACTAAACTGTTATTGTTTACTGATGCACGCCTGGTCATCTACCTTGGGCTCTTTACGTAATACTGCCATCGTTGTGGAAGCAAGACGCCACTACAAGTAGTGTAGTGAAAAGAATGATAGTACAAAACTCAATGTCAATTTTAAAGACCTATTCATAGGTACCCTACACGTATGAGTTTGATTTTATTTAAATGCGTCTAGACAAATTGAACAAGGAAGAATGTTTCTATATACAATCATGTTTCACACAGTTATTTAAGCATCAGAACAACCGAAACAAGATCTGTAACAAGTCTCTAAACATTAAAAATTACAAAGAAAGGAAATTATTACAAAAACCCGTTCAAATCAAGAACCAACTAAACGATCCTGTGTCAAATCAGAGGCAATTAATAACAGAAGGTAAGGTACCTTTACCTCGCAGGGCGAAGGCAAAGGCTGGAGGGCGGCGATCGTAATAAATCTAGATTGCTGCCACAGATAAACGGTATTGTAACACGTATTATTCTTTATGAGAAAGGGATTGCTGGCCTTACACTGGCCCCGGCCTTACACGGTATAGGATACAACAACTGATTCGTTATTCAAGTGTTTATTTGTTTAATGAATAACGTAATGTCGGTTAGGTGTGGATAGTATTGCGAATATGTTTTTATTATTTAAAAAACTATATAATATATGTTTTTATCACGTGGGGGGGGGGGGGGATTTACATACATTTAATTCACATGCACCAAGACACTCAAACTCAGAACAAGCCTTTGTGGAATTCTTGTCCTACGCGGAGATCGAACCCGCGGCAAGTCGCGTACAGTGGTTATTGGCGTAGTGGCCAATTTATTGGGGTATCCGTGCAGTCTAACAGTATGCAGTTGATAACAATCGCTGAAGTTAACCACCTGATTATGAGTTTAGATGGAACATGGTTTAAAATATAACATTGAAAGTAATAGTAGTATTAGAAAGATGATTGATTGCAAGTCTACCATAAAAGCCAGCTCAAAATATACTAAAAACATGCAGGCTGGTAGTGTCCATCGGTGCACGGTGGACCACATGACGCGCCGTGGACGGGACATCGCTAGTCAAATAACCGTCACTCCGCGAAAGTGACGTCACTGGATGCGACGGTGAGACATCAATAGGTGTCCGCCGTCCGGGCTTCAGATTGAAATCAAACGAGATAGCCATTTAGTCATTTTGCCCGTGACACTTTTTTTTAAAGTACGGTTCGTTCAAAAGTTGGTAGACTTTTGACTTTAGTAGCATTCAGACCGTTGCTATAGTTACTTAATGTATTTGAGTGTAATTTACGTGTGGTGGTTAAGATTTATTGCAAACTTGAAGCTTTACTTTTAAGCACCTAAAAGATCCAAAAGTGAAATGAAATGAAATGAAATGAAATGACAGGCCATTTCCTATAATAAAAACAATGTTTTTTTTATAAAGGGAACTAATGCGTAACTGTACCATAAAATAAAATAAAAAAACAATACAATGCATGAACAATAGAAACAAAAGGGAAACTATGTAAGACAGTACCGTGACCCAGTGAGGGACATTCAATGGAGCTGCACAACGGAACTGCGTACGGCATCACCACGGCGCGCGAGGCGGTCACCGTAACACTGAGGGAGGAGGAAGTATTATGTACCTATTATATAGTTATCTTATTAATATGCACGTATATACCTATTATATAGTTATCTTATTAATATGCACGCATATACATCTACACTAATATTATAAAGAGGAAAACTTTGTTTGTTTGTTTGTTTGTAATGAATAGGCTCAAAAACTACTGGACCGATTTTAAAAATTATTTCACCATTCGAAATATACATTATCCACGAGTAACATAGACTATATTTTATTTTGGAAAAAAATAGGGTTCCGTAAGATATTTGGATTTTTCGTCATAAATAAAATGATAGTTTTTATATTATTTTTGTCAGCGAAACGAAGTTTGCAGGGACAGCTAGTTATCTATAAAGAGGTGTTGGTATGATACTGTGACTATATGTCCCCTGACCGATTTCGACCACGGCGGCTAGTGTTACTATGACACCAGCCAGCTACGCAGGACATATTATAGTCCACTAGCGTGTGTGCTAACATAGGTGCACTGTCTGTTCCATTATATTAATACTTCGAACAATCATAAAGTTTGATGAAATCGCAAAATAATTAAACTGATGATATTAGACTTGATGGAAAACAAGGTGCCTTTGTTAAATGAGACGAAAAAGAAACTCTTAAAACTATTATAATTATTGTCTTTGACAAGTTTTAATAAAAATATTTGTAAATTTTAAGTTTGAAGCTTTGAACAAAATTAAATCATTGAAGTATAAATACTGTGATCAGTTTAATTATTCTGCAATTTTAACAAACTTTATGATTATAAATTATTCGAAGTTATAACTTAAACTATTGAAGTATGAAGAACGTAAAGAGCATCAGACACAGCGTTCAATATAAGCTTGCTAAAGCTATTTAGTGAACTCATCGATAGGTTGACGTAAATATTTTTAAGAAGAAGAAGAGAGAGTGAGACAGACTCGAATGGTTTTACCAGTAAGTAAGTGCCCGACTCTTCAACCGCTGGGACCCGTGAATCATGAGCCAGGATTTATACATATATTGACAGAAATATATTTTTTTTCGACATTCACTTAATGTCATCTAGTATTAAATTAAGTACATAATAGTAACTTGTGTTATAAGTACGAGGCAATTGATAAACATACTTAGTATTTCTAAATACATACAATTTATAGATAAATTACACACAGAACAAATGATCGTGCGCATCCTGGGTGGGAATCGAATCTACGACCTCCGGTAAGGCAGTCAGGGCCACTAACCATAAGCCAATAGGCCAGTCAATACTGATACCAGAGGATGCTAAACTAGTAAGATAATTTTTACTCTAAAGTAGACCTTATTACACCATCCTCCTTCACACCAACCCTATAGTAATTTCATTTATATCAATTTCAACATGACTGCGTAAGAAACATTCAATATCGGAACAAACAACAAACTTCTGCAATTATTTTATTAATAGGATATTGAAAAACAGTTCCGGCTCAAATAAAATACCGATTTGATGGAATATAACGAGATTCCTTAGTTATGCGCAATGCGGGCTTCTGTGACGATCAGATATGTATGTGATTGTGTGGATATTAACAGCCTGCTTGGATACTACTCTAACAATTGCCATATATTGGTCAGAAATTTGTTGTTTTATTAGTAAATGCCAAATTAGTGTGTTTTCGTCGGTTCGGTAGTTAAGAAAAAAAATACTGATGCTATCAACACACTGGTGGCGGGATGATTTGCCGAGGCTGCTTCAAATGACGTAGGGCAGAAAGAAATGGAAGGATCTAGGGGAGGCCTTTGCTCAGCTGTGAGACACAATAGGCTGGGAAAACAAAAAAGCAGCAAACTGTTATTTATTATCCGTAGCAATATAAGTACTGTTGCAGATGGGTCTACTGTAAAATCTCTAAAATTTGAATCCAGTCGCAAAGCAATTCGAAGATCACGCTTAAGTAGAACTTCATGTAACTTAGAAATCAATCATTTATTAACAACGGTAACAACTCCAAGTAGTGACGTCACAATTCTAAAGGCTTACATACCACCATGACTTAAAGTAAGACAATAGCGGTGGTGGGAACGAGATGGCGCTCTACACGACGTATGTCGGCCTCTCGCTTCCACGAATGCTTGAGTCTTACTATAGGAGATGATGGTACGGCTTCAGATCACCGATTCCTTTGAAAGTGCAACTGATCGACTTTATAATGCGATGCGTTGAATATGGATACAGTATTAACATACTGATCTTACACCGGGGAAATGTGAAAGTGTCTTGCTGGAGAATTTTTAAAGGGAAAGCTATCGTGCATCGGGAAATAAATGTTAGTTGAGGTCGGAATTATTCTCTGGACGGTTGTGATCGGTTGTGTTTACTAAACGCACTCTGCAAGACTAAACCCCGATTTCTGCAACACTTTATAACTTACAACCAGTCACAGAGTTTGCCATGAGATTTGACTGACGATAAACACATTTTTGATTTGACCAGCGTTTGACAAATCACGGGTGAGTTCATTGATTTGAGCTCCATCAGGTAAGAATCAGTGCTGATAATGTATTCCAAACCAAGGTCTTACAGCACATTTATGTTTTAATATTTTGAATAAAAATCCCGTCTATAGAAACAGTTTAGTTTATCTGGGTTTAGTTAACCGCAGCAACAAAATCGCTCATACAGCTACAAATTCTAATACCTAAATGTTCAACTAATTCTACGAAATAGAGCGCGAAGTGCATACATTGATGCTTTCCCTAGCGTAATACTGGAAGTATAGCAACATGACCAGCGATGGATATCAAAAGCAGAACTGAGCTCAAAACGCAATATTTTGTGTAATATCGAAATATTTTACTTGGATTTGGAATTTGCTGCAAACAAGTACCGGGAGCGTCATAAAAATATTTCGCAATTTGTGAAATTAAAATTTAAAGCGGATTGTGAATGTTTCTGATATGTTTTATTATTGAGACGTGTATTCAATTGGTTTCAGAATAGTATCAGCTTGTAATTTATAAATAGTAAGTAGTCTTTTTTGACTCTATAGAGTAAAATTAAGTTTTAAATAAATCCTTCGGACATACAGCCATATGGCTGTATGTGCCTGTATCCAGTATATACTGGATAAAATAATTAATAATAATACGTGAATATCTGTTTGCAATGTGAAAATAATGCTGAATATTTCTTCTCTGCTTATCGTAAAAAAACTCTTTTTAAACCGCATGAATATATTTTTATAATGAGGTGTTTTCAGTAAGATTGTATTTTCGAGACCAAACGACTATATAAAGTCACATCTCGTACGGTGAACTGAGATACAGGCTGCTTGATTTTTGCATCAGTTTCTTATAATATAACAGTTTTACACAGTTTTTATTACATATTTTATTTTTATCAAAATCTATAATGTAAATGTATTGGAATATTATTGTGATAGGGATTTTGTATCACAGAAATCTTACCTTTAAGACAAGTCAGTAAATATTTTATTTTAAACGACTCTCAAAGCATTTCGAACACGAGGTTACCTTAAGTGAGATCATAATTATTTTAAAACTTTATTTCGCACAACCTGTAGAAGCTGTCTTCACATTTATCCTTTAGACACGTTCTGAGTAATAAGTTTGTAGAAATGCTAACCAATCATTTAAAATGCTTTAAAAGTTTAGATAAGATGCGAGAGAAATTGAATATTTTGAGATATTCATGAATAATTCTATATTTTACTGCTTTAAAGAGCATATTTTAATTTAAGAGCTCTGTACAAGTTATTGTTTTTCTTTTTATTATAGTTGTTACTTGAATTGCAAAATTGCCAAAATTAGGTACTTAGCACTGTTCAACAATTCGTTTTTTATTGTGATTTTTACAAATAATTTTAATTTTCAATTTTAAATTAAAAAAAAATAATAATACATGAAATTGTCTGTGGCTTGGTTTAAGTTTATACGAATTCGTTTTACGAACTCCTTAAAAAAAAAACTCCGTCATACTCATAAGCGAACTATGGCAAGAAACGAGGTAACCCATTCACGGCCGGATACACACTGCCAACCTCCTTTAAGCAGAACAAACAAAAACCTAAAAATAAAACCACAATGGAGTCCATTCAAAAATTCGAACTTGAAACTGGAATTTTTCTCGGCATTGAAAAATGTGAAAAACCCGCCTTTGTGCGAAGGGCCGGGGCGCTGCTGCCACGGAGTATGTGAGCGCAGAAGGTACAAAACAAGCGTTTGAATCACTCGATAATTGAATCACTCATTTTTTCTAAATATATAATTTTATCACCACAATGGTTTTGAATTGTTCGACCTATTTTACTTTTTTTCCGAAACATAAGTTGTTATAGCAGTATTTTCAACGCTTAACTTTATAATAATATAATTATGCCCTGACCGATTTTGGCCACGCAGGCCAGTGTTACTATGTACACCAGCTAGCTAAGCTGGATACATTATAGTGCACAAGCGTGTGCACGTGCCTTCCGAAACTCGGAAGCTCTGATATTTATTTGGAAAACGCAAATATCATTCGAAAAGTCGGTGCGCGCCGTAGGGATCGAACTCGAGACCTTTGACTTGGAAGTCCTGCGGACTTACCACTAGGCTATCACAGCTTCATTAATGATCGGAAATGTGTACAGAGGCGTAATTTTTACTTCAATATGTTTAAAAGCTTATCTGCTTCATTTATTTAAGTGTACAATTTACTTAATTAGGTTGTCGAATCTTCGGGTACAAACAGTACACTTAATTTGTATCTCAGATACAAATTTCTTCGTGAACTTATTTCAGAAATCATGAATATATTTATCATTTCCGTGTATTATGTATACAGAGACGATCCTTCTTTACATTTTATTCTGCGGTGAATCGGTGCGTAAATTAGCGTCCGATATCCATTCCATCGGTGAGCAGAGGTGGGTGATAAATAGGCCGGGTCGAGCCGTCCCAACGAACGCCATTTGCAAATTGTCGAAACGTGAACCCTAACCGACCGCCATATACTATGTTTGCAATAATTTTGTCATTTTTTTGGTCATTTTTTGTTTTCGCACAGGGTTGTTGTTAATTAAAAGAACATTTTACGTCTTGTTGAAGTACGATCCCGTTAGGGTTTGTCTGTCCTCCTTACCAAAACGTACCGCGCTGCAGTATAAGCTGTCTTCACGTACCAATTCCCTTCAATCTCTCGTGGTCGATACCAGCGGCCCCTGAGCTTCATTTACGGTACGACATCCGTCGTTCACCCTCTTCCTGTAAACATATGGAAAAAGTATATGAACGCATTTTCTATAGAAAGCGTATTAAATGGCCGCTCCTTTACCGCAAACCCTTCTATTTCCCATTTTTCTCCGATCCCTTCCCGGTACGTACCTATCGACGGGTGATAAAATGTGAATCCCCCACCAAATTATAGACTTATAATTGGCATTCAGCATATGACAGTGATATACGCTTCCCACACACTGAACCAATAAAGTTTCTATTATATTCTGATAATTAATAAGTTAATAATTAAAATTTACGCATACTGTATTGGCAGACGCCGTAATTGAGGTTAGAATAATGAAAAGCCGTTATTTGAATAACTGCTCGTAGTTAATTTGACTCTAAATTGGTTTCACCAGAAATGTTGGCGAGATAGTTGGGTTATGCGCATGTTTCTTAGTAATGTTTTTCTTATATTATCCATTTTCCTGAAATCTTTGATAAATTAATGAAGAAGAATTGTAAATGATGTCGAAATTTATCACTTCGTCTTCTGAAAACGATGAAATAGACCGTATTTATCCCAAAACTCAGACGTTATTATTAAAATCATTTCTTCTTTCAAATTTAGTTCAAGACTGAAATAATTTGTATACTCGTATCTGTAAAAAATGGGATGTGAAAATAATTCTCACAATACATTACGCGGTATGATGGCTGTTCGTCGTTCACATGTTTTTGCACGCTGTAGACTCCTGAGCTCAGCCGATATCAGTCCCAAGCCCTTACACAAAAAGAGTAGAATTGGTTGATGGGAGACTAACCCAACCATCAACGGTCAACGCTGAGTTGTCCCACTATCCCACCAAAATCCCACTCTATTCCTGATCGGGACAAATTCACTTTTGCACTGACCTGTAGTTCATTTCATAGTTCAAGTGCCCACTGATCGGTAATTACCGCTGATTGGGTTTTGAACGTAGCTGGTGCCAATCACCAATAAATTAAGCAAACATTTGAGCTGAAAACCAATATCTGTCGGTGTAGGAGAACAGTGTGCTTATGGAGTTAAGTTTATAAGATTGTTTTAATAATAATACACTTTTTGTACTCTTTATTAATTAATCTATGTTTGTTGGCATCTGGTTTGTAATTATAAAATTTAGGTACTTATTCGACGACCATTCTGAATTTAGTATGACTCAAGTACATCTTCAAATTAATTAATTTGTAAAAAAAATCTGCATCAGAATTGAAAAAAAAACTCGTAACAGTTGTTCAGATCAAAATGTAACAACAACAATATCTCCCCTAACAATTTCCGTAACAAATACAGATATGACTCCATTCGCAAATTAAAGCTTTTTTTTGTACAAAAATAACATGGGCTGTCGGATTATACAACTTTCCAACCAATTTAATGTAAGTGTGAAAAATCTACATAAACAAATAGGAGTGCAGCAAGGTCGTATAAAACAAATGAATAGCGATGCCAGTTAAACTGGCGTCAATCACACGCGATTGTCAGAACATCAGATATGTTCAGGGCGGCGCTTTAAAAATTCATGGCGAAATGCAAACTACATTCCATTCAAATTGGATTGAGCGGTAAATTGACTACATATTTTATTTCATAAAAGAAAAGGCTTCACATTTATTACCTGAATTATTGATTTATTATATGTTGTTGCCAATTGTTCCGGAATATATAGTGTGGATTCAACGATATTGTAACTTTCCTCCATTTACTGATGACTTTTGATATAAATTCGTATACATAACATTATAACAAAGCAGTTTAAGTTGGTGAATCTAGCAATACAGATGTGGACGTACTTCGTGCTCGCGTCCCGGATAACCCGCACCGCTCTATTACGTAGGTTCCCGGGTTCCCGGGCTCCCGGGCTACGATAAACTCTATAACGTCTCTATAATAGGCGATCCCCGCGGGACTATCAATTCCTCCTCCGTAGAGCTCGCCGGAACATTTTTATAAAACTCTATTCCCCTTTAGTTTCCTATGATCATGTAAGTATGTTGTCATTCGGGATAAACCTGATGTAAAAAGACCTCTTTGGAAAGAAGAAACTACAAAACAATTATTAGGTTAACCTCATTTGGCACATTTTCTCCTGATTTCCTAGAAGCAAAGCCGCAGTGAATAATTCGCAAAAAGGATACTGATATCAATGTAGAACAGTTCCACGTGCCACCCCGGAAACAATGAAGACGAATATTGATCACAAGGCCTTGGGAATTAATTTAGACACCTCTGAAAGCCAGGAAGTAAATTAACACAAGCTTTTTATGCAACATCAATAAGCAAAAATCTCATATTATCATCATCATCAGCCTATCGCAGTCCACTGTTGGACATAGGCCTCTCCAAGTACAGGCCACTGAGATTTATTTTTAGCCACTCGCATCCAGCTCAGTCTTGCGCAAATCATCACTCCACCGGGCATCCACTCAAACATCCTGCACGAAAAAAAAAACCTCTACTCTTCTCATATATGGACCCTAAAATCATTTCAGTCCTCCTTTTTGGACAGTCTTGTTCACGTTTGTGTTAGCCTAAGATGTAGTCTTGCTAGTGTAACGCAATCGATATAGTTAAACGTATTACCTCCTCTTTCATGATACATTTATAACGTTTAAAAGTCCCGCGCGATAGATCCCCTGCGTACGACATTACAAGCTTCATTTATCTCAGTTATCTTATCTCGTCGTGGACGTTACCTGGACTATTGTACTCAACCTTTTGTCTCTAAAACTTTCCCAGACCATTTCATCATATTTAGTAATAATAAGCTTCAGCTTACGACTTCTTTTAGCTCTAAAATCATGACATTATTTAAGAATAATGTTATATTTACATTATTCCCACGGCTTGGCAAATGGCTCCCACTTTTTCTGCTAAATCTTTCTATCTTTTGCTATTTCTGGTCATGTGTGCCCAGCATATTTGTCACAAAAAAATAAACTTCAATTATTCAAATTATAACAATATTAAGTCACAGAAGATTTTAGTTCCCTCATTCATGCATCAAGCAATCATACAATCACCAAAAATACAATCAAACATTATACAAAATAACACACTGTGCATTTATAAAATAAACACTGCAAAATTTATAAAACATTATGTCCCAGCAAATATAAATCATGAAAACATTCACTTACTTTTCAATCCATACATACGTTTCACAAGATTTGATTCCCTAATGTAATACTGCGACTTTTTACGCTGACTCTACATTTTTTATTTAACTTAGACTGTCTAAATCCAGCAGACTGTATACTCAAGCTTTTAGCTAGATTAAAAGACAAGGAAGAGTAAATAGCATTACTGCGTTTGAGAGGTCTCAAGTTTGTGTGGTTCTGTCTGGTGATGCTGTGGTCTGTGGTCTATCGATAGTTGACCAACGGCTACACGTTATTGACTGTCACCGGATTTGTCGGGACATTATGCAG
This sequence comes from Chrysodeixis includens, assembly GCA_941860345.1. Classification (NCBI taxonomy): domain Eukaryota; kingdom Metazoa; phylum Arthropoda; class Insecta; order Lepidoptera; family Noctuidae; genus Chrysodeixis; species Chrysodeixis includens. The sequence continues at coordinate 480,338 of OW796096.1, read as the reverse complement.
GCAGGTGCGTGAATGATTAGCGTGTTCACTGGGTTGGCTCATCAATTTTCGAACTATTATATTATTATCCTGCCTATTATGTGCTTGCTGTTGTATACTATTAAAATTCGGCGTCATGTATTAGATTGTGGTTTGTATTTTTTTAAAGAAATGATTGAACCGAAATTGTATTTTTTTTTGTTGTAAGTATGTATAAAATCGTTAAAATTTTATGATAACTCTTTAATTTGCACCTTATTATCTAGTATTAAAATACACACACATATAATGTGTTTAGTTAACTGGCAAAAACCGTAAAATACAGTTAAATGTATCATTTGCAATGGGACGGAACAGTCAATGTTCGCCATACATCCAATATTGCGTAGCGAGTATGCAACCATTTGCGGTTGACCACAGATTACTAAACAAATGGAGCTAGCAGTGGTTCCGTTAATATTTATTGATTTATCATATAACATTTTGCATTGAATTCATAGTTAGTCCTGTATTCAGAAATAATACATTTTCACATACATACGTGATACTTATGGTATTTAGCATCAATGGTTTGAATTGGTTATAGTTTAGTGTGTTACAAATATCGAATTCTTCATATCTAATTGATCAAGGAATAAGATAAAATAAACATACACTGAAATGTTTCTTTGTTATTAGCTTACTAGGTCCATTCATAGTCTAGCATATGTTATGTATTTACTCATTGTCAGAGGCTTCCCTATTTATAAGTACTCCATGTGGGGCCCATAGCACCATTGTTCTCTGCCTCCTGCATCTATCTGCCGTATTCCTGCGGTCCCGGGCCACCAACTACGTGTGTAATTGAGTTTTTTATAATTAAATAGGTTGGTTTTAGAATTTAATTAAAAAGTTTTTAATCAATCCTTTGTTAACGTTTATTATCAGCCATTGTTCAAGTTATATTGTTCTAAAAATACTTAGTTTAATAAAAATTGTTGTTTTTTTAAGAGTTTAGTATTATAACGCTGTCTGTACATACTTTTAGGGATATGCTTAGTAATATAGTGGCTGTAAGAGCAAGTGAAACATGCCGCAATGCTCTTTAATTTTCCAGTGCGAGCAGCAACGCCAGCTACTGGGATAATATTTTAGTATAATACCCCTACGTATGTAAGTAGTTACGAGTATGTACTCTCGAATGTGGAATATGAACGGCTTAAACTCTAAAATGCTCTGGTGTTTTCTGGGTCCGTCATTATACACTAAGTTTAAATTGATTTGAAACCAAAGTCGTCTAAGCACTAGTTTAATTTAATATCTAATATAAATAACTAAAATGAAGCAAAAATCTGAAATCGCCAACCCGCAGTAAGCTAGCGTGGTGTTGTATGCTCAAACCTTTCTTAGATGAGAAGAGGCCTTTGCCCAGCAGTGCGCGTAATGTATAATATATTGGCTGGTTTATTCTTTTATTATAACAAAATGAAAGATAAATAATTAATCTTAAATTTGAATGTAGATAAAACTTAAAATTCATAAAATACAAAGTATAAAAACGTATGAATGATCGTAGCTTACAAAGCATTTCATATATAAATAATTCGGTTGTTAAGCGGAGTGTACATCGGCGGTGTTCACATACTTGCCAAATGAGTCGCTCACGAGTGCATCCTCTGTTTGCATTCTTGGCAGTGTGTTACTGCATTTAGTAGTCCGGATTAATTTCAGCTGCTATATTTTTAGACAGTTAATACGAGTTTTAGCCTGAATACGCCGGTTCGGTGTACGTAGCGTACATACAGTATAAGCGTGATATAAGTATATGCATTGAACTCTTGCAATAAGTCGAGAGTTGTATGATTATAAATGCAGACTTTTGGATTATAGGTTAAACATTTTTACGACATCATAAGTTATTATTAAAATATCAATATATCACACAGTAAACTCACAGTAAAATTGTAATATCAGTTTCATGTTCGAGTTTTAAAATAAAACACAAAAGACGAACAGAAAGACAAAAATTTTCACATGTTTGACGTCATTATTTTCGTATAAATAATACAGATAAGTTAATGAATGACTGAAGGGTTTTTCGGTGAACATGCATCGAGCTTTATCCGTTGGTATGAATAAATTCCGATACCTTTTACATCTGCTTTTAATATCAAAATTGAAATGACGTCGAATTGAAAGCTGATGCGAAGTTATTTCTGTACATGATATCGCAATGAGTAGGCTGTGGGGACACGGGAAGCCAAAAATAAAACGTCAAATAGATTAAATTTAATGAAGAATAAAGTAGGAGTGGGAGGATTGATCGGTCTTCAGGAAAACGACAGTAAAACTCACTTGTTCAAGAGTGAGTTCTTTTTATGAGTAATCTAACTAATTTAAGAGTGAGTTAAGTCTGGTTATCAAGTTTATAATATAACTCATGTGGCGATAAGATGTACGATTCAAAGTTCTCAAAGTATACATGGCAATGCAATTTGATGAATACGTTTATTTATTATCGAAAGCTCCTATTGACCTACAGCTGGGCAAAGGGCTCTCATTTATCCATTTCTGTGTTTTGAAAGCAAGTGTGATAATCGAGGTCATCACGCTATCTCCACTTGAGCCTTCCACGTGATCTGCTGGGGTCTTGCGGAATCCATTTAGATGTTATCTTGGCCCACCATCCTGTTACCATTTGGCAGACATGGCCTGCTCAGTCCTACTTAATAAATATTCCTCAACATTAACACAACGCCATCTAGTCTCAAATTAAGTATACGATAGTAACTTGTGTCATGAGACAAGACAACTGATAAACATACTTATATATTTTAAATACATACAAATTATAGATAAATCACACCTAGACACAGAACAAATGATCGTGCTCATCACACAAACATTTGACCTGGGTGGGAATCGAACCCACGACCTCCGGCTTAGCAGTCAGGGTCACCAACCACTAGACCAACAGGCCCGTCACTTACTTAATATAGGTAAGATTAATTTAAAACATAGGTACCACCTCCCAGTCTATATTTAGAAAAATGTAACTTGATTACCATACGGAATCACTAGCTCTAATTACTTATGCCATGTGACACTCTTTGCAGCAAATTAATTAATTAATCCAACTAGCCTGCGAAATGATGCTAAATATATAATTTCAATTCATTTTGAATTGGATATCCGTTGTACATCAGAAATTGTATTAGGATTTGAAATATCTACCTTACATAGCATGTCACGTCTAATAATAATTTGATATGTATAAATTGTATTACATTGTAAAATATTTTTTAACAATTTTTAGGGTTCCGTACCCAAAGGGTAAAACGGAACTCTGTTACTAAGCCTCCACTGCCTGTCTGTCTGTCTCCAGGCTGTATCTCATAAACCGTGATAGGTAGAAAGGAGTGTAGTGATAGGAGAATGTATTTCCGTTGCCGCTATAACAATAAATACTTTTTACTTGATCAAGCGTTTTAACGTTTCAACCGTTTTAGTCTGTAGACGAAAAATTAGTATGCCTACAACAAACGTGATTTTCTATTATAGATGATAGTACGGAACCCTTCGTGCGCAAGTCCATCTCGCACTAGACAAGTTTTTTTTTAATTATTATACATTTACGTTGGAGAAACTGACATCACGCCACACAGCAGGCGTTAAGCATAATAAGTACACAAGTCCAAAGACACTTCAATAAAACACAAACCATGGTCGATCGTGGGAAATAATAAAGTTACTACAAATATAGGCATCAAGTTTCTTCACGCCTTTCCACAGACGTGCCGGCTGAAATATGCGCGGAGTGACTCGTCCTCCGCATAACAAATGACGAGCAAGGGCGGCCGGCACCAAGGTCGGGATAATAGCCAGGACATGCCGGTCATAACACTGGTGCTATGTCTAGATATTATGTGCCGAGATTATTGCCTAGATTAAGAACGTCAAGGTGAAAATAGTTGTTAGTTCTGAATTGAGTTTGGCCTATAATGAATGGTATACGGATTTGTTAAGCCCCGGTTATTATTGAAATTTGATTTTATATTGATGATGGCTGTGATTGGTTGACCAAGAGACTGACAAGCATTACAAACTGACAAGGAAATAAGTAAAATTTAAAAGTGATCAGGTTTTGAGGAGTTAGGAGTTAAAATGACATAAATATAATAATGTAATTATAATGAAATTAATTGGACTAAAAAATTGTAGAATGTTGTGCACAAACTGGTAACATTACTTACTAAGATTCCTATTTTTAGAGTTGTCAACTTACAATATTTGATTTAGAATTTATTCCTAAAGTTAACTGGTTCTTTCAGACGCAGACGTTCAGTTTTATGGTTGATAAACGCAGTGGACATTCTGCCTCTGATTTAAGTATTAAAGCCATGACTTGGCCAAGCGTGAACCCACTTGATAAAGTCACGTAACCTGATGTTTCAACAATAGACTGCCTGTTGGATCTATTCATTCATCACCACCCTTAACGTGTTAGCAATAGGGTCTATTATGCAGGTTTTCAGTGTAATTGTCGTTTGGCATTAGGAAAGCGTCGGTGCGATGACACGAAACAGTATTGGATTGAGAAGCACAGTAGAACAAGTTTGAATAACCTTGTGTATCAGTGGCATGGCTGACTGGACTTGTCCGTCACTGTTTCGTGTTGTAGATACGGCGAGGCAGATTTATTGTACCGATGTAAATTAGTGCTGTTACCGTGAATTTTGTAATAGATACTGTAAATTTTAATACCGCTATGAAAATCTTCTGTAATTCTCACTTTAAAAACAATTTCGCAACAACCATTGACGTAATTATTTTGAGGCAACAAACCAAAACCAAAAAGCTATCACTAACTGTAAACACTATTAAGATAAAGTTTTACTTGAGCAACATTTTTAAAGCCTAAGCTGGCATTATCTAGACTGTGATTACTGCACGGCGGCCGGGCGTGCGGCGCGCTGCTGGCGGCTGGCGGCCGGCCAATCGCTTGACACGTGGCGTTCGACACGCCACACTTCTTTGTACCAGGCGCAGCGGCCCTATACACACGATGTCGAGGTTTTTTAACCCATCGATACTTCCCACTTTTCGGTCCACTGTGCTAAGCGCCAGGATAAATGGAGGCACTTTTTGATCGTTATGCATGCTTGCTTAGGTAACGATAGCTAGGACTTTTATATTTCAGTCTGTATGCAAACTTGTCTTGCAACGATTAATCTGTGTTAATAGTAGACCCAACACTTCATAACTATAATTTTAGGGCTTCCTCTAAGGAGACACACTCTAGTGGTAAGACCGTAGGGCTGCCAAGTCAATGGTGTTGAGTTCGATTAAAAAATACCTTGACATATAACATATTTTCCCTCATCTTACTACCTATTACTTATTAAAGATGCTCTTGACAGTCAATCAACAACAATATCTATTTAAACCGAGAGCCTTAATAACAGAAACGTTGCCCAGTACTTCACAGAAAATTATTTTAAAAATACTTATTACCGACATTACTTGTGTCGCTGGTCATGTAACCCCCTCGTGCAGTGGGTCACGGGGGCCCGACCGATTAATCCGTCGCTTGTAACCCGCTTACCGGCGCTCCGCTAAGTAAATGAGATTGTCCCTAAATAAATGTACTCCACGTTGTTAACTCAGGCTTTTAACTCAACTTTTTTCATTTAATGTGCTGAGACTGTGAATACATCGCAAGTAGCGCCGTTAAATGAAAGTGCAGAAAGAGTTATTGTTTGTTGTTGGACATTAACAAGACGGATGACGGTAACTTGTATTGTTCACAGAGAAGACTGTATTCTTAGTGATCAGTGAACGTACGACTTAATTTACATTTTTGCTATCTTAAAGGTTCAGATTTATTTAAATGATATTTTAGCTGCTGCTATTTTTAAGTGGCAATCTAGTTTTAACTGTATCCATGGTCAAATCTCTTAGAGCAGATGTGACTTAGTGTGCAAAAAAGAAAACAATTATAAAGCTATAGACCTGCTCAAAATATAATATCGTATGTCCTACAGTAAAACGCACATGACACACAACGTACGCAACACACAGTTTACTCATTGTTAGAAGCTTTAAGGTGAGATTACGCAGAGAATTGTCAAGACGATTCACACGAGTGACACGTCTCGTAGCGATTACAGGCTATAAAATAGAGATTTTAGTAGTTAAAAACACGTACAATCAAACAACTACCCTATGGTCAGGTAATAAGGTACATTTTCTACTGTTAGCGTTTATTTCTAAGCTAGAACGTCCACGATACGAAGACGTTTAAATTTAGGCTAAGCTGTAGGTAATAGATATACAAAGATGAGCTTTATTGGCCAGTATAATGAGGAGAGCGGTTAGTGCTGTTATTATGAGACGTTGTCCTAAAACACCTACGTTCACTACATAATTACATTCACGTGTTACATGAAAAAGTCATTTAACGCCCACTCGACTAAAGTAGGGGCATAATTATAATAATATTTAAGTGGACATTTTTTACTTTGTAATTTTTCATTTTTTTAAAGGTTAACTATACTTCTTATTTAAAAAAAAAACGACTTTATGTTTCATCCGACGGCACCCAGCCTTAAAGCAAGTATAAATGAAAGATAGGACAAGGGCTTGTCCTGTAAGGGGGTAGTACCAGCAGTATATTGCAGGCGCGTGCTATTGTTAGTAGAAACCAAACAGTTATCCGTATAGTCAGTATTCTGCATTAGGTAGATAGCGTAGTTTTACGCCAATTAATACTGTACGCGACGTGTCACGCGTTCGCTCTCCACGTAGCACTAGGTGTGCGATCCACAGATGCTAGTTCTAAAATGTCTTTGTGCATGTGATTCGAATTTCTGTAAAACCCTCCGCCATATACTAGAATAAAATTCCTTCACGCAGGAGTCGATTAAAAAAAGGTCATTTTCCTCCACCTCAATTGAGATCTGGACATTATATTTGTCAATAATTAACCGTTCAACAATAACCACCATTGAAATAAGTTTATATTAGTAACATGTTTGTACACAATTCACATATACCTACATACGTGTATGTTATGAAGGTTCCATACAAACAAGATTCTGGTACAACAATATAGTGATCCGCTAAGCACACGGCGTCAGGGGCTCAGCCTTGAGAAGCCTGTTTTTAATTTAAACCGAGTTAAATACTTTAATTAAATATTTGTGTTATGAACGGTTTGTTGTTGAAGATGTTCCTTTGTTTTGAACCTTTATTAAATGGCCGGGTTGTTTGTTATGTATGAGTTATGAATGGAGTGAGTATGAGAGGAAAATGATTTTGTTTATAAAGAAATTATGTCTGATAAATAAAAGTCTAATGAGTGTTAAATTATTTACTAAACTATAATGCATGGGTGTGCCATCACATAATCACCATTATGTTCTAACTAAGTGGTTTAATGTTGTTATTAATAAATTTACAAAAAAAATCAATCACATCTAGTTAATAAGACTTAACTCCGCAACAATCAAAAACTTCCATATCATATCGACATCATTAACTGTACTAATTACAATATTGACCCAGAACACGAAATCATGGCGACGATATTTCATACAAGGTTCGACAATCATTACTGACGGCGTATGACATCACCGTCGTATTACCTAACTTTCAAAAGCAACGCGACAGCAATATACGCAAAATCGCTGACAAAATGTCTTCGTGCAAATGTTGTCAACGCATTATCGCTTTCGAATTGTTCTTGCGAGTTAGATATTATACCGTTGTCGATCGCGAATGAGTCAGCGATTCACTAATGTAAGTAAACTGCCGCAAACTAGCGCGAACTAGTGACGTGTCCCTCCGATCGCGCGACACCAACTGCTCGAACTTATAATTAATAGTTCCAAACTGAAGTGAACTGGTATCGAACTAGAACAATGCTCTAGTATGTTACGTTCGACGCTAATGCTAGCGCGGAGTGAGTTGCGCTTTTAAATTTATTGACATAATTCCAAATTGGGTGTTTAAATAAAAAATCTAATTATTTCTTCAGATAGATTTCCAAAAAACATTGGGTACAATATATTTTTTGTTTTATAGAACCAATAAAAAAAATCGAAGATATTCAGATAAATGAACAGATGAAAGATAGTAAATCGTATGGAAGTGGTATGTGGTAATCTCACTTATCATTAAAAATCCATAGAGACGTGACGTTACACGAGATTTCAACTCACAATGTCTGTGTCCATTCTTATTTACCCAATAAAAGAAAAAATACGTGTCGAATTTTCTTTGGAAATCTATCTGACGGAGTAATTAGTTTTGTAAATACCCAATTGTTAGTATAAGTAAAACTTTCTAATTTACCTAAAGAAAAACACGAAGTCCAGGAATATCTGGAAAGCGAATCGTGGGCAAGATTTTTCGGTGAAAATTCTATGAATATAATACCTAATCAATCAGTGTAACGATTAGTTCTATCAGTAGAAAAATTTACGCGTATGTACACAGGAGACAACGGGTTTTACCGCTTCCCCGCCTACAGATTTCAAAAGTGATTCGCATGTACAATTATTTTGTTTAAAATGCCATTTTTAATGAACATGCCTAAATACACAAGCGAGTTAATAAGCTCGAACCTTATTTTCGGCGTCTCGTATTTACTTCAAGTGGCAAATAGTAAACAAAAACTAAAGGAAGGTAAAATCGTCGGCCTAAATAATTAAGAAGCCGAGTCTTTCTAAAATTAGATTCAAAGGTTAAAACCGTAAAGATAGAACTTGTTGACAATAATTAGCATTTATTTAAGTAAACTTCTTAGAACCTGTGCCTACATGATGTTAAATAAACACTGTCGATTTCAAAAGAACGATTTCATTTATCGAGTATCTATTTCATCACGACAAATAGCTACGTCGCGATAGAATATATTTAGAATGTCAATTGGAGCCTATTTCAAGATTCAGAAACGCCTTACGATACATATTATGTGGAACTTTAAAAATAACTCGTTAGATATAAATTTTCATTTAGTCTTTCATATCCCTTTTTGCTCATTACGGGGCAAAAACCTTCCATTTTTTGTATGCACTGTTTATTCCTCAGCCAGGTTTAACTACATGCATCTTTGTAAATCAGCTTATCTCATTCGGAGCTTTCTCGATAACAGTACAAATAGAATTAACTACTGTTATTTAAGTTGTCAATTCAATCTCCAAAAATAGAAGAAAATATTTTGACAGCGGTATCACCATCATAATCACATCACAGCTACAAGGATCTTATAGCCCATGTATAACATGAGAGCATCGGTGTCCATATTTCTAACAAGAGTCGGCATTAAAGCCAATTTCAGCCAAAACTCGGCCGATCCTTGTAGCACTAAATTTATTTTGCAAGAAGTTATAACATTCGATCAAATGCCAAAACACCAAACAATCGATACGTGTCCCTATCCCTTCGTGCCGGTTGTGTCCTGGCACGGAATTAAGGGCTGAAGTCGATACGCAGTGGTTGCCAAGGAATAAGCCGAGCTCCTCAAACAATAGCAGGTTTACGAGCTCACTAAATGTAGGTTATGTAGGACAATCGAACTGCTAATCTAGGTTGTCATTTTGGTACATACGTCTCTAATACTGGAATAAGTAGGCATTTATGTCAGGCTAGTATTTGATGAGTAATCTAATCGTGTCTGAGGCAATAAAGTAATCGATTTAGGGTACTGAGTCTTTACTTAAGTTTTGGATAGTGTTTGGTAATTAATTAGGTCTAATATAAGTATTTTGTACAACTATTTATTCATTAACATTCATTAACACAAATAATCCTACAATTTCACTAATATACTTTATTCCGAATAAGGTATGTAGGCTCATTCCGCTATACACCACACGCCCGCACATACTACCAACTACCAACTATAGGTATTTATACAATTGAAACCCTAAAATAACTTACATGTAAACAACCAAAAAACTTAACCGTCTCGTAATAAAATATAGTAGAAGTTTTATGTTCATATTTCTACAAAAGCAGTTTTCTGTCGAAGAAAATAGGTTTTCTTGATGTTATCTAAACATTCAATTTCAAGTTTTGTTAAATGGAATTTGTTTTACACCAAGCGAAATAATTTTACGCAGTACACTAAAATGGTAACTACTAATTCTATTAGCATTGGCCAGTAAAGCCATTTGTTTTTGATGCGGTGATAAAATAAGCCAATGCACCATATTATTATGTTGTAATATGCCTTAGGTACTTACAGCAATAAAAATGAAATTATTTTCCAAAATTTTCTTTCTTCAGTTATTAGCGGTGACCTCAAAACATTCCATTTTGCAATCAAAATTCTAAATTCTCCCAGCTGAAAGTGGCCAGCATCAGGCAATCACACCAATCTTCAGCACTCAATAAAAACTTGGCCAACTTTAATTGAAGCTCTAAATCATGCTGATTTTTTGCACTAAACGCCCTAATGCGAGTTTTTTCTTTATTATTAGTAGAGGTAGTTAATATAACTGGGAGAACTTGTTTAAACTTGCTCCTTGCCTCCAACTAGGGGCTGCAGTTTCTCGCAAAAAGTCCCGGATAAAAAGTGTCAAGCAAGTTTTTCCCACGACAGCTGCGAGACTGTTTACCCTCGTAATTAGTTCAAACAGTTACGAGTTACATAAAAATGAGTTATTACCGTGTTATAATGTCAAACTATAGCAGATGTGCTAGAGTCTTTGGCTTTGTTAAATATCCCATTCTTTGCGATTTGTTATTTGTACATAATTCAGCGTCTTTCCATTTTTAGGTATGAGATCTTAATATTAAAAAGTTTAAAGTACTACAACACCTTATATCGAAAAAACGCGAAGACAAAAAAGGATTCTAATGTTTCTAAAAAAATAAAGATAAGCAAACAGTCTTTCACTGTTAACATTATTTAAAACTTTAAAACGTAATTTACTTTGAAGCGCATCTAAATAACAAATTCGTTCAATAAAACATTCCATTCCATTTAATGTGGAATTGGTCAATACATTAGATTTGTTCAGATGTGTAATTTAAGTGGTTTCTATGACTATAATAAAAAATCACCATTAATATCGAAACGATCATAAATTTCTTTCTGTGAAAGCTATTAAAGAGCCAGTGTTTGACGTTGCAGATGCTCGGAATAAAGCGACGATGTGTCTGCGCATAATACTAATAGATCAGTATCAATACAAGAGTAATTTACTGGTATACAACCTAACACCGGGTCCTTAAGAGAATTTGAGTCGAACAAAACAACAATAATAATAAATATTTAGCAAACAATTCTCCAAACTCCTATAAAATTCGAAGCTCTGCATGCAGTCACAAAGCCCGAGTCAAAATCATTAATCTACGAACGAGCTGCAAAAAAACCCAGATGAAATCCACATGTAATCCGAAATAAATAAAAGTTTTACATTCGCGAGTCGCTGATTGCTGCAGACGTTTGACTCGTGTGGAGCAGGAACTAGTTTTAGATACGTTCTGTGTGTGTTTTGTACGATATTGCAGACATTTGCTATAAAGAAAGCAAATAACGTTTTTACTGAAGACGCAAGCGAGGCCAAATGTATGTTTGCGTAGAGTTTTTAAAACAGAAAAGTTTCACAAGCAAAAAAATAGTAGGTTTACCATATATTTTAGATTTTTGAGGACATAATGGTTTCGATAATTTATTTTTAGCAACTCCATTTCATAAGAATATTCAGAGAGATATGTCTATTATAATTGAATTAAACTTATATGAACTTTCTCAGAAATGATTATATTAAAAAGATGTTCACGAACGAGTTTTACGACTATGCCATCGAGTTTCAAACTAAATGTCTACATAATACAAAGCATAATAGCTTTTCCAAGTATTCAACACTTTGATAGAAGTTATATTAACTTCTCTTAACACATAATAAATTATGCATGTGCTGAGAGGCGTTAATAGCTGTGTTCAGAGAAATGCCGTCCTTGCAGGCGGGGTCACGGGGTCGAACGCGAACCGGCCACTCTCAGTACACGTCAAGGTCTGTACACAAAACACTTTGAAATATCTCGACGAGTCCATTTTCTACCAAAACATGTACCTGTAGATAAGGAAGGTATTTAAGGCAATAAAAATATCTTTTAATACTTAAATCTCGCTCCGGGATATAATTTTCTTTCATTTTTTTCAAACTACTTAACTTAGTCCATCAAAATCCCAAATGGGAAAATAAATTATAAGAGTTATTTTGGAGCTATTATTTTTATGCCTCTAGGCTGCTTTTGTTAATACGTAGTCACGGCTCTTTTAAAAAGTCTTACTGCCTAAATTTTGTCCTTTAAGGTAACCAACAATCTAGTGAACGAGCTCGTAGTGCAGTTAGCGTCGTTATTGAGTAGATTGTGACCACTTAGCAGACCGCAGTACAAACTGACTTGTTCATGTGAGTTTAGTCCGAAATCCGCAGAACTCCTCCTTTATATATCCGTCTCTATCTTAATCTCTACATTGGAGTGAGACGGGTGTCTCGTTTGGAAAACGCTTCGGTGTCCAAGTTTATAGTTCGGATGGATTTAAAGGGTATGTTTAGGATTTAGCAAAGTGTCCGGCAATTTTTCTCGTCCGCATTTCCCTGTCCGTGGTTTTAACTGGCCAGCTATGCATTGACGTTCTAATTTATGGCCGGGGAAAGTTTTCAAAGCTAACGTGTTTTTAAAGTGCTGCGGTTTGAAAATAGTTTTGGATGGTTTAGGTAAGAAACTTTTGGTGGGGAATTTTATTTATTATATAATTTCATTCCAAGTAATTTTTTTACTTCGTCGTATCTAGGGAATGGTGTTTATGTAAAAACCCAAACAAGTCAAAACCTGTCAATAAAATAACTAATACCTATACGAAGTTTTTGAGCAACTAAACAACTTCATTCACAATGGTATTTCACAGTGCAGTGGTAATTCGCATGGTGTCCCCATGCGAATTTCCTCTGTGCGCGACGTGGCCCAGGTTCGACACCCGGGCGGGACAAGAATTTGAGCGATCCATAGATGCTTTTTCTAAGTTTAGGTGTCATTGTGCATGTGCTTTGAACGTCTATGAAACCCCTCACGATACAAGAATTACGTTCCTTAGTGCGGGAGTCAGTTCAATTAAAGATAAAAAAAAAATCTTGAAACTAACATGGTTCACAATTATAACTCATTTATACAATGTGAAAATCAAATAAAGAAATGAATTGAATACCAGGTTTTTGGTACACGATTGCAATTCGTTTCGTTCTCTATCTAAGGTCTTTAAAATATCTGTGCAGTGCATCCTGGGCAGGTCCCCAGTCATCCGGGATTAGTGGCGCCCGGCGTGCGGCGCACGGCGCGCGGCGGTGCGCTGATTAGTCAGTTTGTAATTAGTCAAGTCCGATCCCAGTTTGAATTAGTTCACAAGTGTCCTAACCAAGTTTTGATCGGTCGCTGAATTAGACGTGCATCGCTCGAGTTTGAAATGTCTATTAACTGTGCTTGTGTAGGTTTACCATGTTGTGTACAATTGTGCTTGTGCGTGCTTATTCTAATGTCATTTTGTACTATTTATAGTTGCAAAGATCATTTTGACATTAATATGATGGTGTAGGTGTGCATATTTGCTACAAGAATTAAGTCTACTATCTTTAAAAAGTAATGGTTTTTGACATCTATGATGATTATGATGATGATGATGATAATAAACTCCTTTATGTAGTTCGTTGCTGGATACTATCATCTTGTACTGTATACTTTGACTAAGGATTTGGTATAAGGATTATTCGGTGGCATAAGTTACCTCGCCAAAGACTGGTTTATTCCCGCTATGTACCCCTTTATGTGTAATACCCAGACAATAGTCGCTAAAACTACGTATGTTTAAGTATTAACTTGGTTACATAAAGTTGGACTCTCCGCAATAATAATACCGATTACGTACTGGCACACAAACATAATTGAGTATGCACATTGTTATGCGATTCGGTTTACACAAGCTACGATCCTACGTAGCACTCGCTACGGAATTCGTAGCCAATTCCGTAGCAACCGATTAAATACACAGTCTTGTAACTTGTATGTCAAAGTAAACAGTTGAAATTGCTACGGATTTGGATTATTGTTCGAGAAAGTTGCACTCAACGTAATAAAGCGTAGGGAAATTTTAAAAGGCCTTGTTAGAAAAAGTTTGATGTTTTATAATCGCGGAAGGTAAAGTTTCAGCATACGTAAATATTTGCAATTTATTTGATGTTTCTGGGATGCTGTGCTGTAATAAAAGTTTAAACAGAGATAATTGTATTAAACCAAATATTTTTTTTTACAAATTTAGTACAATTTATATGTTTAATACATCATTATCATCATGAGAATAAGTCACTGTTGGGTGTAGACCTCCATTTGTTTATATCATTTTCCTCTGTCTTCAATCCTATTCCTGCTTATCCTCACCATTTAATACTTATTATAGGTATGTTATATAACTGTAACTACGCTGTACAATAAAGAGTATTCTATTCTATTCAGCTCCAAGACAATTCTAAGCTCCATAATACGAGAATTAATTGCAGTATCGACATAGCACATTAGTCCCCAGTTAGTAGGGGCTGATCAAAATGCCTGCTCGCCGAGTACACTCGGATACTTAGCCTTTGTGGCGTCTCCTTGCATACCTCCCGCTTTGACCGACCTACCTACAACATGTTATAATCGTGTTTTTTTACGTTACGTTTGTATTACCACATTACAGCACATTGCAGTGGACTCGTGCGGAATGCGCATTAGAAGTGGTCTCTTAAGCATACATGTTTATTGATCGATTACAATTTGGAATGTATCATCGGGTCTTTGATAAAAAAAATCTAATCTATCCGTCAGATATATTTTCACAAAATATTTGATACGTATTTTTTCTTTTACCACTTCAATAAAAAAAAAATATACTTATATTTATACTTATAATGTGTTCCGGTTTCATTTCCTAGTGTTTACAAAATTTATAATTACCAGGCAATACTCACTTCTATGCAAGTTAAAGGTCACAAAAGTACATAAAACCCAGTTCGACGTAAATCCACACAAAATACATTTACAAAATAAAAACAATGTATACGGCCTAAACGATTGGACTTAGTCCTGCGGTGAGCGAAAATTAACAGTGATCAATGTTCCATGCTCCATTTATATAAAGGACCCTAATAAATAAATCGTCCCTTTGTTTGACTTGTAAAAACCCCGAACAACCAATTAGGGTTAAAACAAAGCTTCACTTACATTCCCGTTATAAAAAAAGTGAAAAAAAAATCGAATTCCGCAGCAAAATGCTTATCTAACTCCGTTAATTATCTGACGGGTCAGATGTATGTTTGTTTAATTAACAGACAGTTACAAAGGGCAATAGGCGACCTCTCTCCGAGTGTCACGAGCAGCGATTAAGGGAATTTAATATCAGGTAAACCACTAGCTCTTGCGAGCGAATCTGACGTAAATTCAGGATTTGTGTGTTGTATTTAATACAAGGTATAATTTTCATAATCTAGAGCTTATATTCCTAGAAGTATGTGCTTGTGAGTTTAATCCGAGGTAGCCTTTGACTGGCCCGGGTCAGCGGTGATAAAATCCTAATAAATACTGTCATTGCTTTCGTAATAACACGTAAATAATATAAACCTAAATTAAAAATACTGTATTTTCAGGTGGAAATAAAAAAAAATGATAATCATTTCCTTACTTTTTTCTTAAAATCTTTACCTTGTTATTGAGATGGCATCTTTCTATAACTTGACGATAACACATAAATAATAGTTAGGCCAGTTCTCAGCTAATGAGATGAAGCAGAAAGGTAAAGTTAGCGAAGGTTGGAGCCGATGAGCGGCGGTCGCTCACCATTACCAAGTTTGCTAGCTATCAATATTAGTTACCGAGGCTAACACCTACTGCCTAGCTCCAACTCTTAATTATATAGGAATTTATTTGTGATCAATTCCGGTCACAATTTTTGTGGCCTGAAACCGTAAAAGACTGGGTGGTTTGGAAGGAGGAAGGGGAGGCATTTGCCCAGCAGTGGGATTTTATTTAGGCCCAATAAAAAAATCGTCAGAATAATTTCCCTATTTTGCCGCTTTCTGAACGAAGTTTTAGATGGGTCTTGGTGTGAGAAAAATCTACACATGCAGACTCCAGTTTACATCAGTTGCTCCATACGCACAAAAAATCTGCATATGTTCGATTTACTACAGGGATAGGTACTAAAACAGGGATTTCAGTTTGATACAGTATAAGGTCTTATTTAAACAAAAGCTTTAATAACAATTGACGATCGTGCTACATGTGTACTCCTTGTTCGAAACACTTATCCATTGTAAACATATTATTATTTAGATTGAAAAAGTTTCAAACATGAAATAAGTACGTTATGACCGCTCTATTCCCGACCAGTACACCTTTTACATTTTTCAAGTCAAAATAACAAACACTCCTTGCCTTTCCTCAATTAGTATTTTTCCGTATCCCATTACTAGACTGTTTATTTATTTAAACGATCATTAAAACTTCTAAATATTACGAAGTTCTTCCAAGAAACAGACACTTATCGGTGCGCTGCGAGGGAATATTTAATATCTATGAAATATTCATAAGTATTTAAACAGTAAGCAGATTATGTAATCATTGAATTATTAATTTAATAATTAAATACTCCGTCTCCTTTTTGATCTGATGTTAGAGCAGAGGTGGGCTTTGGGAGTGTTTTTTTCTGATATAATGTTGTTTAATTGTTTTGTTTTGGAGACTCGCCAACTGTCGGCATTGTTGAGTGAGTTCGGCATCGGCATGGGAGAGTTTTTTTTTCCGAATCAAGAGAAACATCATTTAAAATCGGTAAAAAACTTGAGTTATTATTTTTTTTCATTACTTTTCCAACCGTCTTTCTTCCTATAAGCGTCAAATTTTTGGTAAAAATAAACTGTTAAAACAAAATCCGTCGTCCATCAAAATAGAAAAAAAAAATCCTCAACGTCCTTTTTCATCAAATAGTGTAAAAAAAAATCGAAATCACGATTGGAAATTAAATAGACCCGCTCATTAGTACGCGAGTTCGCTAATCATTTGTCAATATTGTTCCAATCGGGTCCAGGTGCGCCCTCTGACGTGCAATGCTACCTTAAATAAGATAAATATGCCCTAATTGTACGTTTATATTGATTGAATCGTCAAAGAGATTTCTTTTGTTTTCTTTGTGATATTGTGGAAATATTTTAAACGATGTTAAAAGTACGAAGGTAGTTTATTTTTTGTCGAATCCGGTTTAAACTAGTGAATTTTACAATGGATCGATCGAAATCGAATCGAACCCGCAGTAGGTATGTCGCACTCGACAGTACTTGGCGTGATAGACCTATAATACTATTCGTTTTCTATTTTACCTTTAATAAAAACGCACAAACAAATAATATGTAGAGAACACATATCATAATATTTTTTGTAACTCAGAATAATAAATCAGGACTGGTTATGTCATACAGTTTTGTGTTCACACACCCATCGATCAATTGTTACTGAACAAAATCTATGCCTATCTCGCGAACATTTTACAAAACATCGATCTTTTAAACCGTGATGGATGATTGAAAAATGTTCCACTCGCTCAGGTACTAGAGCGGCGTTTAATTAGAATATACAGTTTAAATAATAGTCGGGTAAATTGTTATGTACGTACAGAGCTTGCCTCTCTTGCTAAGTTGATTAATATAATTCGGTTTATATAATAATATGTAGTAGTAATACTATTAGTTGACAATCATCCTTGAACATCAATAGTCAAATTAAACAACTCGTATTGCCACTTGAATCTCCTCTAGAGAGCTTAACAAAAAAAAAGCAAATTAAAATCAATTCGATAGTTAGATTATTTAGATAGCGGGCAACGACTTTGTTTTAATACTATGTAGCTATATAAAAATATAGTGATAGCCTTCACATATATTTTTCATTACAAGCCTTTACAAACAAACATTACAAAATTGAAATAAATTGAGAACATTTTAGTAAACAGTCGTTATAAAATATTTTACTATTTAAGGCTAATAACCATTTAGCAATAAAACCATCATTACAACTTTTGCGCTATGAAGCAATAGCAATTAGCACCCGTAATAACAGCGTTACTGGTTATGAGCGTAATGTTCAGACAACAATTACTGCGTATTCGGGAGTAGAGTGTACTAGTACACAGGTTAGCCATTATAATTGAATGTTTAATACAACATCTTGCTATGGGCCAAGGCTAGGCGAAATGGAAATACTTGGGATAGATATAATAAGCCTGTATGAAAAATAATAAAGAAACCAGCCTATATAGGTACGTCCCACTGCCTCTTCCCATATACAGAAGATTTGAGCTTTGATCACCAAGCTAGCTCATTTCTAGCTAGTTCCATTATTAGGAATCCAGGTTTCCTCATGTGTTTTTCTTCACCGTTGCTTCTCAGTAGCGTCTTAAAATGATTAAGAAAGTACAAATAACTTTTAAAAAGTCACATTGGTACTTGCCTGCACGAACGAATCGAACTTGCACTTTGTGTATACGAATCCATACATAGAATCGCAAGGCCAACACGACATATACCTATATCATATGCATGAATAAAGTATTCCCAACTCTACAATTCATGTAAATTGTTGAACAAGATTACAACAAAAAAAAGTTTATTGCTAGCCTGATTCGCAAAACTGAGGGTTCAAAATCAGCATAATTTGGGTTCGTCTGTTCGATCGTCCAACTGTCCGACGGACTAAAAAGTGATCCTATTAGTGCTCCGTTTTGTCCTTTCGGGATATTCATATTTTTTTTTGCAAAATTAATATTGCTGTTGTCCTGTTGATGTAAGAATTGCAACAAAACCTTTAAAGCCTGTTGTTCACATGCCCTACATGTTCTATCATAGTAGTTTATGGATTTAGTAAGTATACACACCGTTGCACATTCGAAGCTATATTTCACGTTGTTTGAATGCAAAACTACAGGCAATTCGTCGCAATGCACCACACTCCGACAAATCGCATATAACAATCGGACTTGTCGCAAAGTCTTAAGACAAACACTGTGATCGTGAGCGATCCGTCCGACACGATTACTGCGAACTAATGAGAGCGATCCGTTACAGCCAGTGTGCATTCACTTTATATACGACAGTGATCTATGCACAGCCGGCGAATGCAACGGCTCTATGTTTTAAGGCTTTTACATTCAGGATAAAAGCCTTTCTAAAGTTATTACGCTATTTACTTTAAGACGTACTTCTTTTGTAATTTACTTTTCTATTAAATGTTTTAGAAAAGTAATGGTGGCCGAATGATTTTATGAATGGATTTGTTTCTATAATGTAATGTTACTATTTAGGGTTCCTTACTTTGAAAAGAAAAATAGAACCCTTATAAGATCATTTTGTTGTTTGTCCAACTGCCTGTCAAGACCTTTTTTCTCTGCAATGTGAGGGATTCAAACTGTGATTTATACCAGATCCTCAGTTCGACTGTCCAAACTTCTGAGCCAATGCAATCAAAACATACAGCCGCTTATGCCGCAAATTTTTGACACTCGCAAGGGAATCAAAACTAATTTATGCTGATTTGATTTTAGCTTATTCTTATAACCCTCAGTGTCGCAAGTCAGATTAGCATTTTACCAATTTTTTCACTGTCGTGCTTTCTTAGTTTATCATAGTATTATAACAAGAAATAACTTCTTAATTCCCTTTGTCAGTTTATAACTCGTAGTTCAAAACTTTTCAAGTAAAACGCTTTTGTATATTGACTCAATAGTTTCTTATGAATAATGTGTCCTGAAGCGGCGCGAAGTAGTTGTGAAGTCGGTGCAAAAGTCTTGACGTGGCGTGATTAATGTGCATCGTTAGCGCGTCGAATATATTCACTATGGACAGGAGATTGAGTGTGACCACATTTCTGTAACTTACTTAAATTGGGAGAATAGTCTGAAAGAACAAGATTGTTAAATTTCTTGCTACAAGATAAATAATATGAGTTTAATTTAACACGCCTCAAATTTAATTTATCATAACATTTTCAGTCCCTAAAAATGTTATGTACCTAACATGTCAACTTTGTCTATCGCGAGAGAAAACTTAAAAAAAAAACTTTGAAACAAGTAATTATCTATTTATTTACAATAACACTAAAATACATTAAAATTTAGTACTGTTATTTATAAATGTAATCATAAAACATCCATCAGTTTCCCAACAAAACCAGCGTAAATAGTTAGTCTGCGGTCGCTGCGGCCTGTTTTCCTTCCACCATTCACGTTCAAACACCACGTTCACTAATGTTTATTATTTATCATTTAATTTTAAGAACAAAATATTATTAGCATTCAATATAATATAACATATATAATTTTATTCAAATAAAAAATCAATCATTTTAAACCAATAATACTGCTATTGGTTTATTTATAGCTTTTTTATTACATCCGATCTGTATTTTTCCTGTTTTGCAAGAACAATTTACGATTTTTGCACGTGTTTTATATAATAATTTGATTTCCAATTGTATGAAATATTTAAGAAACTAAACTAAGTATATCGCTCATTCTTCACGTAATCATAGTTTTGAAGAGGATTAGGAAAAGTTCAATCGCAGTTCCTCAAGGATTGTCTACAGTAGGACGATTATAACGTGTCTGACGATCAAGTTGTGGCTAAGCAAGGAGTAAGAGAGAGAGAGAACGATAATATTAGTGTGTCGACTTGAACGACGTTAACCCTTTTATATTACTAAGTCGGTCTGACAAGCCGACGCCTTCAACCCTCTCCCAAGCCTACTTCTAAACTATACAAAATCATCTATCAGCTAACTTAGATCACGCGTTAAAACAGTTATTATTCGTTTCGCGCGCGTCAGGACACGTACCGTAATTCTGTTGGGCGTCTTTGTCGCGGCAACAACGAAGTTTGCAAGCGACAAACTCTCAAATAATACGTGCTCCAGTTGCCGGCTGCTTGCGATTCCGACAGCGACCGTCGTATCATCTCGCGTTACCTAAACTTGTAACTTGTTCGAAGTTGTCGCTGCTGAATGGGAAGCTTTACTTGGGCTCCGACTTGTTTGTTTTTGATCAATATGAGGAAGACTATTTTTGTGGTGATGCTCTATTTGAGTTTTTGATTGGCTATTAAAGTTTTTCTTTAGAGCTATATGCACCTTTGAGACTGGGAAAACTATTGTAGAGTTAGTTGATTGGTTACCAATACAAATATTTGTTTTTTATTTATTTTTATATTTCATACACTCGCAAAACAATTTTATCACAATTTCTAGGAAATGAAAACCCAATACCTCAGTGCTGTAATATTATTTGTCGGAATACGTTTTATTAGATCTACCGCAAATAGGAAATGTGTGGGCGTAATGTGAAAACATTGAAAATAAACCTACTTTGAGGCAAAATAAGGAATGTTAGAGTTATTTACTTCCCGGCTATTTGAGTTTATTACGTCTAACATTAGATTTATTTCACCTTTTTGTATCGTAAGTAATTTAGGCAGGATTAAAAGACGTATCACCACTCCTTTTATACACAATCAGAAAGTTACTTAACACGTCCCACACAAAGACGTACCTAACGGCAATTTCTCTCTGATCAAAATTTCTGTACATTTTTAGTAAAAATTGACTAGTTATTTTGGTACAACCAAAAACATGGACATTATTCAATTCTTGAGTAGTTGAAGTATGACGAGGTCTACTTTATCACGTACGTGTACCTACGTATGAAAGATGTTTTTCAAAGATTTCTGTAAAACGTCTTACCAATTTCATGAATTCATGAATCTATTCAAGATAATTAAGCAAAAAAAAACGGATTACTAATGGGCGGGATTAGTTACGACAGTTCGAATCTAAAGCGAAGGAGCTTCGTGTTGCAGTCTAGAAGATAAAGGCGTCTGGTTACCTCGCGGGTGGAATATTGAAGACCGAACGTCTGTCGTAGATAGCTAGGTTTTAACAAGACTACACTAAGTCTGAGGTGAAACATAAAGCCCAAGAGAGGACGAGATGGCGAGCCACTGTGGACGCCTTTTGTTCGATATGGGGTATTCAGAAATATACCTATTAAAAAGAAGACTCCGTGTGATAGATAGATGAACTAATGTTGTTGTGTGGTTTTTATTTGTCCATAATACAATTTTAGTTTAGTATCAAAGTAATTTAGTGCAATGAAAGAAATTAACTACTCAAGAATACAAATCATTATTTTAGAGAATACCTTAATTATAGCATTAATAATAAATCTTCAATCAAGAGCTTTCGAAGTCAAAAAATACTCAATTAATCAATCAAGTATGCAATCCCAGCTATCCAATAACTCGTTACTTTGACATTTAAGAAGAAAGTTACAAATGAGTTTAATGTGACGCGCATCGCAATCAGTGTCAATTTTAATTGTAAGTTCTTTTCACTCACTTAGGCCTTAAGTGAGAGTTTAATGTATTCAGTCATGTGAACTTTATCTATCGGATTCTGAATGAAAGTTACTAATTAGTGATGTGATAAATTCGAGACTGTATTTTTAATTACGTAGTATGAAATAATGTTAGGTTAACTTTTCAACAATACTATGGTTGCTACATTCCGTATATTTTATGCCCAAATTTAATCATCTTCCTAATATAATTTTCGTAAGACGGATTCGTAATTGTACGTTAATGATGTTTTTACGCCTATTTATCGGGATAGCCTGACTAGTTTCAAGAACGCGAATAGTTTGAAATACGCGTTAGTAAACTGTTAACATACAATTATACATAGTAAATCGTTTTTAATGGTCCTTTCATATGTACTCATTGGATCTATTTTGAACAATAAGTAGTTTTTGTGATTCAGAAGCCTCAGCGAATAGAGTTTTAGGACTCTTCATCATTTATGTTTGTGTTGAATAATTTAAGCGATGGAACGAAAAAAAAAACAAAGAATCTAGATTTTTTAAGCTAATTACAAACAAGGCAAACTGTTTTATCATCTATTGAAATACTGGCGTCTGGTGGATTGGTCGCAATCAGCCGTTCTGCGCTGACCGTGGCCGCGGTCCATTGCGCCCTCTGTGCAGCTGACACTGACGTGACGTGGACCTAACAAGCAATGGAAACGGTACAAAGCTAGCTTTGACGGCTAACGTTGCTGCGTCAGTTACAACCAAAGTTGGATTAAAGGTACGTAAAGGTTGAATAGTATAATTTGCGTGTATTTAATTTTTTTTACCAGAGTGTAAGTAATTTACAAAAAAGAGGGGAGCAGAATTTTTTTTTAACGTAACAGGCGAAACAAAATTTAAAAACAAATAAGTGTTTTCTTGAATTTTAATTTTCCTCCTTCAAAAGTGTTATTGTCGCTCCACATCTTGTTTTTGGTATAATATTGATTGCTATAATGCTGAACTTTTTAAACGAACATTTTGGTTTCCACGTAATCACTCAAAACAGTAAATATGAAATAAGAATAAATTTAATTCTAACTCATGTATCAGTGTTAACCAATTTTCCTTTATTTACACATGTTATAAAAACCTTTTTAAGAATAAAATAGTACCTATTCATAAACTTTTAATACAAACTATACGAAAGTGCAACCACAGTGTGCAAATGAACCGAGATTTTTTTACATATCGAGGATTAAAAAAAAACGAAACACATCTAGATATCGAAATCGAACGAAAAAAATATTATTATATTCAACACTGTTACCCCTTACACTTACCCTATCTACTTTACTAACCCCATAAGAGAACTACCAACCATCCTAACCTAAAGTAACTTTCTTATTCCCTCCCCCATGTGTCCGTAACTTCCACATTACGATATTAAAGGGAGTCGACTCGAGCCAGGAATAAAAGACCTTCTATCTCTTTGTGAGTATTGTTCAAGCTAGTAAAGCATGCATCCTGTTCTAGGAAATCAAGAGATCTTTTCAATAAGCAGGTTTTTAAAGAATCCTTTTTTATTTTACAGCGCTTTTACTGTCTCTACCTAACTGTCTAAATCCAACTTATGGCTATATGTTTGCTATAAGTTATTAATTACCCGAAGTTAATAATAGCATTGCCAAATTTTCCCAAAAATATTTTTTTAAATAAAACATTGATTTTAAGGCAAATTCAGACAAAACGATAGGTTTTTTTTTGTGAAATGTCAAGTTGGAAACTATGTTCTGTATTTTTTTTTCTAACACCTTTTTTTTCTCTTTATTTAAAAGGCTTTATCGCTTGGCGATAACGTCGCCTTTTCCTAACTCCTTAACACGAGTAAAAAAATACAATATACTAATTACTACCAACGTGTTTTTTTCAGGCCAAGTTTCTACGTATCGTATTTTATACCCATTTAACAGTAACATAGTGTGACGCATCTCACTAATTGGCAGAAGCTGCCGTGACGATTCGGTGGGAATTGTGTGGACGTACTGTCAACTGTCACTTGTCAATCACTACGTGGGCTCTAATCAATGAGTCCGAAACTAGTGAGAGAATTCAAATTTGTGAAATAATTGTAATCCGGGAGGCCTTTCACCATCTATTAAGTATATGCTGTTGTTATTGAATTTGCTGTGATAGTTTACTGGTATTACTGCAGAACTGCCAAGTCAAAGGTTTTGAGTTCCATCCCCACGGCGCGCATCAACTTATCGAATGTTGTGTACGTTTTAGAAATAAATATCACAGCTTCCTTGTTTCTAAAGGCACGTTAAATGTGGGTTCTGATCTTTTTCCGGTTGTGTCGGATTGTCTGCGCACACGCTTGTGAATTATAAAATGTCTCGCGTAGCTGGCTGGTGTTTTAGTAACACTAACTGCCGTGGCCGAATTCGGTCCGGACATTATGACGTTATTTTAGAGCGAGACACTGCTCTTCACCGTATAGAGCGACATCTCGCTTACATAACTACAGAAGTATAACGTAGGCGTCCACGGCACCGCCACATCAGTTCATTATTATGGCCTCCTGTTATATCCGCCTGGATAAACCGTAATGTTAAACTAAGGATGCAATTTATGTAACAGTACCCCTTATTATACTAATTGCTCTACTATCGAGCTTCACTATTGTACCCTCGATCGAATACCGTCTACCGTCTATGAAATATGAAAGATGCTCGTGACAATATATTTCCGCAACAAGTCTGTCGCTTCCATGTTCTTTATGCTCGGTCGGTAACGAGCGCCGAACGTCAGTCACCCGTGCAATCTGCTCGCTCACGACTCGACATTTTTATTTTACATTTTTCATACAACTAACTTTAACTGTCGCGATTTCGTTCGCTGTGAGTGACGTCCAATTATTATTATGTTAGGATTTGTATTTAATAACTTTTTAGAATTGTTTGGTATAAAAATTTATTAAACTCTTGATAGGAATCGGTTTTTGTGTGGTACATTACGTTGCTGGCGTACTTTTTTTTTGCTGTTTATCACATTATACCGAGATTGGTGTCAAGTGGCTCAAGCAGGAAAAATCTGGGGTCAAACGAGGGAGACCGTCGGCTTCAGTTGGTTCGGTTATTATCCAAAAAGTTGTATCATAGAACGTTAGTATAAAAATGACGTATATATCTTTTTTGTTAATTGTAAGCTACTTCAAAAATACAATGTTGTCAAATATAATACTTTGAGACAAATCAACACAGGATTGAGCAATGCTTTTTTACAAAACCGTAGCTTATTCAAAAGTAATTGCTGTATGTATAATTGTATATTGTGGTTAAATAATTATAATTTAACCTTTGGTTATTAACACAACAAATTAGTTTAGTGGGCTCGTTAGTCTACACATTTTAGTTAAATAGTTTTTGTTTAATATAATGACGTAACACCATATTTCCGGATTCACAAATTGGCAATAATTAGTTTGTCCAAACATATTTAAATTCCTGTTGCATTTAGAATTTAACTCGTAAATTGTTTAACCAATTAGTTGGTAAATATCATTTGTATATTTTATAGAGGAATGCTTATCATGACTGTTTGTGTACAATTTTTTTTTTTTTTTTAACATTGCTGTTAAACAAATGAAAGGTCTTGCGGACATACTTATTTAATAATTGGTGTACTCACAAATTTGCTAACATAACAAACAAGATGTACTGTAACAAGGGTGTTGCTTATTGAATAAAGAGAGAGAATGTTTCAATAGGATGGCCTATAGAAACATTCTCTCGATAAAAAAAATCACCACATAAAAATCCATTGAGTAGTTTTAACGATCTAAGCATACGTACTGTGTAATGATTTCGTATTTTAAAATAAATTACAGTTATTCCAAGCCATCTTCATTAAACTGCGTTGAAACCTTTTTATAAAATAGATAAGAATAAAAAAAACCGCCTGCAGTAGCCTTAAACTATAAAGTTTGCTTCAAGAAGTGTGTGAAGATCGAAAGAGGGACAAGTTACGAGTATGTAATAATGATTGTCCCACCGTAGTTGTGAGTCAGTCTATATGCTAACGACTTAGTTTAGAGGTGCAAGTCGGGCGAGCGACTCAATTACGCTTTGACTAACTTGTAACTATCGCATACATAATATGAGAATGGTAAGGCAAATAAAATAAAATGTGTACTCTGTTATTAGTTTTTATTTATTATTGTCACACTAACATTACTACATAGAATAAAACTAAGTCGCTTTCCACTTTCGGTCTATCCCTATTTATGTTTTAGATCTTTAAAACGACGCAATGGATTTTGATGCGGATTTTTAAATAGATAGAATGTTTAAAGGTCAAAGTATTGCACACGTGCGATGCTGGAGCATGTCGTTTTTTAATATATTTGCTACTTTTATAACATCATTTTATAGACTTGTGGCGTAAAATTCCTTAATTTTTTATCAAAAAATATTAAAGAAAATCCTTTTCCCTGGCTTTGTGTTACTTTATATGTTTAATCCTTTTTTGTAACACCAAACTTCGCCACGAAATGAGGAGATATTTTAAAACGCGACGGAACGTTATAGCAAAGAGTTTAATTATCCTATGCGGAGCTAGCATGTGTTTTAAAGGACTTTCAAAAATGTTTTAATAAACGTTAGTGTGTTTTTTGTTAGTGCAAAATAGCGGCACGAGGCACCGGTATATACAGACTGCGGAGTGTATTAAGCAGTGACCCTGGACGAGTATATTTGGAATGGAGGATTTAGTTAGGTATACTAAAGATTTTTTAACGTGCGCTCCCGATACATAACAAAAATTCTATGAGATCGAAAAGTATTTTTGTCTATCTAGGCGTATGTCATTTGTTTTTGCTTTAATTGCAAAATTTCTTATGTCCACATAGAGTGTTTTTCGGGAGTTTTATTTATAAATATTATCAGACAGTAACTTAACCAAAAAACATATTTTATAGATGCTTTTAAAAATAATCCACAAATTGTTACTGGTTTTAAAATTATCTAATTTAAAAGACAGTTTTTTATTCAAAGAGTTATTTTAAAAGGAGCAGACAATGGAATGATCTCATTTTCTATTCCATTCGCTTCGCACAAACCACACAAATCACTGTAGCTTCCCGAGACGAGACCTGATGCGCAAGTTATGAGAGATAGTCATTGTGAGCAGTTGTTTAGTATTCATAGTTGCTTTATTTTTCTGTAGTTTTTCTTTTGTTAACTTTAAATGCTGTTCTATAATTGCTATAGCATATCTAAAACTATATGCCTAGGCATAATTTTGAAATATTTTAAATTAAAATGTTGTTGATTGTTTTTTTTAAACTGGGTCGGCTTTTCTCCTAACATTTAGCATGTGCAGTTGCTGAAGTCCTAATAATATACAAATATCACTTCCAATCTGGGCAAAATGTGAAAAACTATGAAAGTTTTATTAACAAGAAAGGTACAGATTAAAATTGCTGACGTATTATGTCAGACTATTTTCTGAACAATCTTTATCCCTCAATAAAACAGTAAACACTTACAGTTAACAGTTTATGATGTTTTTCCTTTAGTAGAAATATTATTTCCTACAGGCATAGTATTTCTGTTTTTATATAATTAAGCACAAATGTCAGCTACGTTATTTAAACATATCGGTATTTTTCAGTGACTGTAGCCACGCGTGTAAACGACTTCCAATAAATAACCAATTATGTGTGTAACATACAAGTTTAAATTTAAATATGGACGCATAATTTGTTCAAACAAATTTATTTAATATTGTGTCACACAAGAAATCGTTTCTAATATGTTGTATTTTCAGTAGATATGTTTTTTTTATTTGGTCATAGGTATGTCGAATAGAATGTAAGGTATTTTACGTGACGTTTAATATTCTACATCTTGACGAAATTGTATGCACTGAAATTAATAATGTATCGATGCAACAATTGTAGGTGAACCACTAAATAAATAAATAGTTCCCCGCTCTTCTTTTACCCCACACAATCACAGAGCTCACTTTATTCAGAGCATACAGTTGAGATGATTTAAATAACCAGTGAGAGTACTGAGACTTGTCTTAATTGGCGCCATCATACCAGTGTGTGTGAGTACCTCGTGTTTGTGATTATCGTAAAACGTAACGACTTGCAAACCACCTTGATTTAGTTTGAGTTTGCCAATTTCGAACTGAGTTGTAATTGTTTGATACGTTTTGAATGTAAGTCCAGGTTTTGAAGATATTGGAGATTGCAGAAAAAGGTGTAGTAATATATTAACGGTTACCTAACGCGTATATATTGGGATAGCTTGACTAATTTCAGATACAACCGGAGACCATAATTATAAGCAGACGAGGCGAGGTCGCGAGTAGAACTGGCGATAAATACTCGTGAGTAAACCGTTCAATCATGATTCAACTCACGATAGTTATAACAAAAATGTAGTGATGTGCTTATTTCTTTGTAACTTAAAAGCCTTTCTAGTAGTACATCTACTCATTTGTGATGGACAACCGTTTGTCCATCTATCTCCTACTAAAGACTACTCAACAGTTTTTAATATGATATACTCACACTTTCGCCGATTTCGTCTGACATTCAGTTATTCTGAACATACCTAAGCAAGGAAATAAACTAACCTTCTTAACTTACATTACAAATAATGTAATAATGAAAAATGGATAAAAAATACTCTAGAAAAATAAGATATTACTATTCCACAGCTAACCTTGGCAGTAGAAATAAGGCTAACCAGTGTTTTTGTATGAAACCAGTGCAGTAATACGGACCGCCCTCCGGGAAATCAAGTTTCCATTTCAGATTATAAAAAAAGTAAAACGACATCCCTTTTTTCAGTTTTTCTAGAAAAGGGGAGTTTATAGAGATTTATGTGGTTGTTGGTATTCTGTTTAATGCTAAAAATAGTAGGTACATTTAGAAAGAGTTTTAGATTTATTTTTTGATAAAAATGGGTTTCGAGAGTAAAGAAACATTTTTTCTTGATTTTTTGTTTTGTATGGGAAATTGAAGAAGGGAGTACTAAACAAATAATCATTCAATTAATCTGTCTGACCTTCACCTTCAGTGGGTTAATTAAAATTTCAAAGAATGCAAGACGAAGCCTGTTGCACATTGAGACAGAAACGAAAAAAAAACTGTTTAGCATAGTTCATAAATTTATGAGAATACATTTTATTGAATATAATATTTGCTATCTAATTGAAGTAAGATCTAAAACTAGATCAAGTTCATCCACCAGCGGTTTGTCGTGAGCAGCTGACAATGAAACAACAAACGAATGTAGTGCGAGTAAACTTCCACGACCCTTATCATTGTCTTGGAAGAATAACAGCCATGTCAGTGCCCTCATTAGCCCTAACAACTCGGTAATGAACTTGTTAAAAGTTAACATTTATATCGCTAATTGAAAAATATTAGGAAATTTTGCTAATTAGAACATTTTGTGTCATGTTTTTGCTGTTTATTGGCATTTTAAGCTTGATGGGATTTTTTTGTTTGAATAATCGAAATAATATATTATTATATCATTCGACACAACGCTATCTAGTTGCAAACTAAGCAAAGCTTGTGTTATGAATACTAGACGACTGACAAATATTCTTATATACTTCTAGATGCATACATATTCTAGATAAATTACACCCAGACAGAACAAATAATCGTGCTAATCACACAAACATTTGTCCTGGGTTTGGATGAAACTCACGACCTCTGACATAGCAGTTAAGATCACAGACCACTTGACCAATAGGCTAGTCAATAATTAAAGCTTAAAAAGAAATAATTAATGATTACGATATCTAGTATGATTTAAGATTGTAAATATATTACGTTGACGAGACAATCAAGTTCAAAAAACACGAATATATTTTTCATCAACTTTCGAAATAACCGTATCACATTTCAATTACCTACAACCTAAATTAAAATACACGAATACCTCATATCTAAATTCCACTCCATTTATTAGGTACAAGAAAATTATACGTAGAAGTAAATCAAAAGAATCACAAAGCAAATAAAATAACGCCGAAAAGAATCTTATTTCACTCATTCGCGTACCGGGATAACTAAACGAGGTCTGTAATTACAGGAAAATAAATAACTGCCTCTATTCCTATATGCCTCTATATCTCTGTGCCTATTATTCCTGGGCAATATAATGAGCCCCGGCTTACTACAAACCGAGTATTATTAAGTGTTATTACGAGTAAGTGTTTTGTTTTGCTTGATTTTGAAGTAGATTTGCGCTTTGATTAGTATATTCGTGTTCTTTTTTCTATTAGATATTTATTACTATTGTATTGCTTTTCATTGTTTTATACATATATCGGTAATTTTATGCAATATTGTTGGAAAGAAAACGTTCAAATTGCACGTGACTTATTTTACGTAATGCTGAATGTTAATTCAATTTAATCGTACAATGAACAGTCGATCGCTTTTTACTTTTGAAATAAAATTGTCCTGTCATTTGCACAACATTAAAATGCTTAAAATCAATTGAGTACAATTAAATCCTGTTCACCAAATTAAAAAATGTCAAGTATTAAAAATCGAACAAATATTTGCTCATATAACAAAGGTTCCATTTTTCTATTTAGAAAAAGGAGCAAAACATTTTTAATTGGCAATTGAAATCATAATAGAATGGCGCCAATTTCTAGACTGAAATTTGAAGCAGAATATTTTGCAGTCATTGAATCAAACGGGATCTCTAATTGGCTGCTAGTTAAACAATAGCTGGTATATTTCATACAATGAATCGCTTGTTTACTCGACATTTATAATATAGGTAGACGGCACAGAGATATACTGGTAGAAAATTATACATACTTTTTTATGTTAGCCAACATGAACGCAATATCTAATGCAAAAGTTTTTTTTTTATTCAGATTACTTGGTATTAATAACGTAAAAATTAATTATCACTTATTTTTCTACTTCTTCTTGGCAACGCCAACGAATAGAAAAGCAAAATTCTACCCAAAATGACCACAGAAACAAAAAAGCAACAAACCTTTTTTTTCTTTATTGGGATATTGAATAGCAACCTGATCAAAAGATCAGATTACGGATAACCAAACTGAAAAATGTTACGAAAAAATATCATCAAAGAGCTACTAATAAAAGGCCTGCTGAAATTCAAACATCTAATTCACGGCACAGATTTTTACAATCAAGCTATTCAGCGGCTGTTGGTATGTACTCGTAGGAACAAATACGGTGCTCGCTGCAAAGCGTTGGCTGCTGTTTGCTGTATGAAAACAACCGCAGTGTTGCGGCCGCGCGCCTCCGCGGATCGGAGTCAAACGCAGGTGAGACGAGAAGGTTTAACTATCATCATTCCCTTGCCCTTATCCCAATTATTATTGTTTGGGGTCGGCGCAACACGTCTTCTAGACGTGTTGCTTAAAGTTTTGGCTATGGTTTTATAGTCGGCCGCCTGCCTGACACTAACCCTCCTTGGGAATGCGATTGTTGGTTGTTTACCCGCCACCATTCGGGTGACCCAAGGTGCTTGGTACAGTGCACTGGGTCTTAAGGTCCATTAGTCGCCTTTCACGACACCCAGTGGAGGATATGGGGTGGTGCTATTCTTTATATACGGACACCACACGGACGAGAAGGTTTAACTAGTAAATTGATAAAGATAAGTTTTAAATAAGGACGAACTTTGTACTAAGACAAATTATGTAAAAGGCTTACGATAAAATTATAACTCCTAAACTACTGAGGTTCTTTTAATATTTGCAACCTCTTTAGGCACCAAAAGGAGTCACAGATACCTCGAACAAGCATCCAGTTCGATTAAGGACAATGTTATTTTAATATCACAAAAGTATTTTCAATATTTGATAATAGTAAAGTAATATGTTGTAATAGATTTTATTCACAAAATTCTATGTATATTAAAACTACTGCACCAGTTTCCTGCAATCTCATAGCAAAACTCGGAAACTGATGTGTGTATCATAAAATTCATCGCATCGCACACTTCAATAGCGAGTTTCCTCGGGACGATGAATTTTATTTCAACTTTATGATGAGAAAGCGACGTGCCGTGGATAAGTTCATCTCGTGTATACTTGCCGATATCGCAGGAGATATATTCAGATGGATTGCATGCAAATCGAACGAGGATGGCACTCCAAGATTGGGGTGACCAGAAAAATTTGATGCGAACAAAACAGCTTATTTATTTTCATAATTTAAAGGATTTCATCATACTTATTTTTGACAGCTGTTCTCTGTAACTATGACAGTAGTGTGATGATAAAATGGTTCTCTATAAAATGGAATTTGTATTTTTAGACTAAAGTGGATTAGATATGTAAGATATATTTTTCATATTAACGGGAAAATGTCACATTGTATTGTATCAGGGCAAATATCAAAAGCTGTTTATTCAAAGTGTAGGATGACAGATTTGCCTACGCTGGCTTCAACCTTCGCGTACTTAAAGACATTTAGTCCAAAAAATATCACAGACATCTAAACGAATAATTTTCAAAAATACTAAACTAAAAATTGATACAATATTCTCAGAAAGGGTGGGCAGATGTAAAAACCAAAGTAACCTTTACTAGGAACTATACAAAAGAAATTCAATGATTTTTCTCCTACGCTAACAAAGTGGGCAACTTTATGTTTTCATGATTAAAGTGAACCTTCTGCTATACATTACTTGAAAGGCCTCGTTCATTTGCCCAACACAGCCTGTTACTTATAGACTAATTAGCTGCCCACACTGAGCAGTTTGAAAAACATGAATGAAAACGAATAGATACATCAAAAGCACTCGGAATTAACTTTAGAGAAAATAAAAAAAAATCTGCAATAACTAAAAATGCTATATTTTTGCAAATAAAAATAAAAATATCTGCGATCTTCAGCGAGTTCTTGTGGAACCAGAGGTCCACATCACTACATCCTGCTTCTATTTGGTACCAGCAGTAAGACTCCAGATGTGAGACCCTCCAGTTGCGTCGCCTGCTATAACCCTCATTGTCTATTTTCATCCAGCTTTTCAATTTTCCAATTTCACTCAACGACCAGAGTAATTAGTTTCTGAGAATGGAATATATCTGCATAATAACTCCGCATGGTTCATTGGAATTCCAAAAAGTGAAACATAGACAAGTATCGTATCATATTCGGTACACAAAGGGAATGAGGGTTGAGAATGTATATTCATTTGAAAACAAATACTAGTGAAAAAATGTTCGAAACATGTATCTAATTTTTTGTCTAGTGATTGGGGAAAGATATTTTAACGAACTTAAAACAATGTTTGTTATAAAATATGAGTTTCAAAAATATGGGTGAAACACAAATACTATTCATTCTTATAATTTCATCAATAATTTGAATGTTCACTACTCTCCCTCAGTTATCCTGCAAAAGTGTGTTGCACTTATACGGGATAACCGCTAAACGGATTGTAGTAAAACTTGAAATTGAGTAAGGTAAAACCTAAGAAGATTTTTTACCGACGTATCAGAAAACAGGCCGAGCCGTGAGTAAAAGCTAGTCTTTCTTATAAACCCTTTTCCATTAAGGAGGTCATCGTTAGACAGAACCCCAAAACCGATCACATTCCTTCATGACGTACAATTACGAAAGAGAAAATAAGTCTGTTTACTCGTGCGACAAATTACTCACGTTCAAAGGCTTTGTGGTAAAAACTTGTTACAACCGTATCTATTTGCACCCCATACTAGAGCGAAACAAAAAACAATAGAAAGTTTCCAATGAATTAGGAGGAAAAGAACATTATTTCTGCTGACTATTTAGCATCGCCCGGACGAAGGTATCGGCAACAAATAGTTTCTGTGAAGAATAATAATAGAGTTGCTCTTTTATTTTGACAATACAAACATCTACTGTAGCAAGAAAAAATATATTTAAGTATGATCAATTTAAGAATGGGGGGTGGGGGTGAAGGGGTATTATTGAAACCACTTTCTGCTTATTTTAAACTTGGTAAATGCAAATATATTTTTAAATAATCTACAATGACAAAGAACCTCTATTTACGGTATTATGATTTTCAGAACTTATAAAACGTTTAGTCATTTACGAATTGAATACGTTTATTCGGCAAACGAATAATTTCGAAAGGACCAAAACCTCTGTCTTTTGATACATAAAGCAAAACTCTACGCGCAAACCTTGGTCGGCGGCCATTAATAACGTCCATTAGGCGCATCCCTTCTGAGCTACGGCTCTAGATTACATCCCTGTGTCATAACGATAAAATTCCTCTGTTTCTTCCCGTTATCACACAAAAAATATACTTTCAACTTTTATAATTGCCAAAGTTTCAGGATAAACAGCTAGATTTAATTCGGACGCAACTTCTGGGGAACGAAGGCCGGTGTAATTGGTGTTGATGTGGCGACAGCACAACATGTGGACGTCAAGTGTTTATTTATGCATGCCCGAACCACTTGGCCCTTCCAAGTGGTTAACAATATGTACGAGCTAAACTTTGCATTGTTGAACAATTAATTTAAACTTCCAAGTTAAGGAAATAGACATTCTGCTCAAATTATAAGTTGGTTTCGCAGTAAAAATACCTTTCAGCTTTTCAGATAGGTCTCGCAAATATAAAGAAAATCAAACTCAAATACCAGTGATTTATTATTAAAATTTCCACAGACATCTTCCGTATTTCCTTTAATGAACTGACATCAGCGAGTCATTTCTGTGAAAATTAATACTTTATTCAATAAGTCTGTCAAATGGCAGATAAAACCGAGATTGCACGAGTGAACGGGCACGCAAATTAGATTTACTACGAAGCTAAATAACGCCATGAATATGATATAAACGAAGGCGAAACGTTAACGAATTGCAGTTTGTAATTAGTTTTCTCAACTTGTCTCTAAAAGTACTAAATATTTTAATAGCTGGAATGACCACTGTATTTTGAATACCACACATCAGAACGACGATATCTTTGTCCGAGCAGATTGTATTCTATCGTATTTTAATCATATCTCAGTTGTAGTTGGGTAGGTTAAATAATTCTTATTTCAAAAACAGAATACCTACCACAAAAGTAAAAATAAAACCATGATACATAGAATGATTGACCAACCACAAAACCCCGGAAACATGCCATACAAATATTTGACCAAACGCAATAATTTTAACAAAACATTTGATACCCACAATTTCATATTTCGATAGGTGAATTCAAAAGTACCTTTCCGTTATTTGAATACGTTATTTTCTTTGTTTCGAATACGTTACGGTACGTCAATTGCGATAACGTCTGTAACTCACGGAATATGGTCGGGAATTCACAAAATGGCGGTAGTTTTACACCGGCCACTGTCGATTCTTTCCAATGTTATGTTAGCTTTAGAAATATTATTGGTACATTTTATTTAACTTGCAGCCTTCACGTGTTAAATGGAAGTGTGAGCCATATAAAATGTTTATAGTGATTTATATTTTTAAACAGTTCAGGATTTTCCTTTGTACCCCTATTGGCGCCCAACGCGGGGCTTGGAACTATTGTAGTAGTTCCGTAGACGTATTTATTAAATTGATTTGACTATGGAGGTCTTTATAAATTTAGAATATAGAGGTAAAGGTTTTGTGAAAATAAATCGTTGCCTAAAATTATGAGCTACTTACAATTTAATATTGTAAAGTTACATTATTGTAATTTCTCTTTAACAAGGCAGTTTAAGCAAAATACCTTTCGCTGACAAAGAGGCTTAAATGAGTATTTTTATTACAAACAAAGGCATTGTTAGAATGCTAAGTCTAGCGACAACAAGATTTGACAAACGGTGTAGCGAGGATGGAACAGCATGTCACGAACAGAATTGATCGTGGTGGTGACCCAAACTATTGGACAATAAAAGATTTTCACATAGCTGATATCCGTACAGGCTTGGAACTAATATATTAAAAGTAAATTTTGGCTTGTTTGCAACTAAATTACATACAATTTAAAAAAAAAAATTGTCATCAATGGTAAGCTTCACTATTAGCGAGCAAACTCTCGTTAAATATCATAACCCTCCTACGGGAACTAAAACTAAGCAAGAAAAACTGTGGGGAAAAACTGAAAAAACTTCCGACCGATTTTGGCCATGGTGACCGCTTCAACTACTCTTCGGTATTTTGGCGTTCATGCGCCCGAAGATGGCTAATGTGACCTATCTTTGCGAGGAAATTCCAAGCACATTGAGCAATAAGTATAACCCCTGTCTTGTATAATAAAAACAAAAACCTACCAATATCCCTAAAAAAATGCAAAAAATATGCCAGTAACATAATATTTTGGTTTTTATGATATACGTTCGTTGTTTCAGATACCTATGGGATATAAATGGCCATGTCGTGAGGTTTCCGGTTACAAATGGACCTTCCCCTGTCGCCCAGGGGGATCGTCAGCGGTGACTAAGGGACCGTGCATTGTGAGGGTGGCCAGTGACACCCACGTATGTATGGTTATGTAGAATTATATATGTGTATATGTGCGGTTTTGCAGAGAGAAAGTCTGTCTCTATATTTGTAGTCAGATGTATTTTTAAAATTCTCATAGGCCGAAACCAGAAATCAGTTGAACTGAGGAAGTAATATTATGATTTAGATGAAACTTTAGTAGCTTATTTAGATCAAATACCAAACTTTAAATTTCCTCGTTTTTGTAGTCGGTTAAAAATATAGAAAATACTTAAAATATAATTAATGTTACCTTAAACATTAATTTGTATTATCACTTGAAGCAACACAACAACGCAAGCCATCTGCAGCTTTCCAATATATTCACATACGTAGAAACATTCTCGGTACAAAGACGAATAGCGTGTCATATTCAAGACGCGGCGTAACGAGCATAAATCAATAGGCAAGGGTTGGGCGACGTTATCACGCCTCGGTAATATATCGTAGACAATCTGCGCGTGATAAACTATCAATCATTATTGTGCCTACTTGGATTTTAGGATGAATGTCGCTTCAAGGAGCAATGTTGGTATCAAGTGAACATTTGTAAGGATTTAAGTGGAGACAGTTTCAACCATTTGCCTGTTCTAAGAATCATATAATATGAACTTTGCCATTGTGTAACTATATAGGTATACCTATAAAAATGTATTGACTAATAAAAAAAAACCGGCAGAAAAAATCCTAAAAAATAAAATTACTAGTCTCTTAAATACCTAATTTAAATTGCATTTAAGCATCTTTTAAATTCGCATCTTTACCGAAGTAGCTTCTCGCCCTGTACCCCTGCTACGCAGATTACTAGTAAAACTAATTAGTTATCAAAATCAATATCACATCCACTCAGAGTCAAAGAAAACGTTACCCTTTTACATTTAGACAGTACTACCAAATATAACCTCCCTGCTTGGCCGTAACAGTGCGAGAGTCCGACGTCGTACCAATAAAAGGAGGCCACCGAGGCCACTGTAAGGTCCTCACGAACCCAATAATAAATTCTTATTTTACACTTCATGTGTGGCGTAAGGTGGGCAAATTATAGCTCATAGCGAACCGGTTGAGGTCAACAAAGATTGGAACTCTACAAAAATAAAAGAGGAAAACGTTATTTATTTTGCTCGCAGTTTAGATAATTAAGAAGTGTATATTTTTTAAAGTTGTTTTCTTTACATACCTGTTATGTATTATGATGATGAGATTAAAAGACTTGTACAATGCGATATCTACTAAGTATACTTTTTACAAGTCTAAAATGAGTACAGCAACACAATACTTTTACTTTTTTTTTCAAGACAAATCAATTCATATTACCTTTAAACAGAACCTGGAATTTATTTAGCACCGGATTTATTGTGAAGGCGAGGCCCTGCGGCTCTTGTAGCGGCTAGTGTCTTATAGTCACAATAGTAACATAAGAAGAGGAAGAGCTCAGAGCACTCACACAGGTCACAGATGTATACCAACACGACCGATATTTTAGTACAGGCTTTATCTGCTCCAGTTTTCAGCTTTCAACACTTGATTAGAAATATCAAGTTCCAGTATCCAGCTGAATCCATCTCCTCTAAGGCTGACCGCACATTGGAGTCAAAATTGTTTTAAGACAGACTATTGCTATACAAAACATATGAAGGTGCGCATACTTCAAACAAAACGTCTCATAGACAAAATTGTCCAAATCGCCCCACACGTCTGACTAACGTTTGTCGGCTACCCTTTTTTTATATATGCGGGCGCGCACATCAACGACAAAACAGTCTAGTCAACGCAGGTATAAGACAGACTTGTCTATGTGAGGAAAGTCTGTCTTAAAACTATCGTGACTCCAATGTGCGGTCAGCCTAACTTGATCCGCGGCCAAAGGGTTTGGGAGGAAATAAAGTGCTGTGCCGCGGGAACGGGCCACTGGATATTGAAATAAGGTAACCTATTTGTGGGGTATGTCTACCGCTTTTATTATTTATGCTTTGTGTCTGCGGAGTGCGTTTGTGGTCTTGTGAAACAAAATGGGAGAATTAGCTTAAATGTTAGATCAGTTTTTGGGTGTTTAGTATCTGAAATTGAAACGAATTCCTCGTATGTACTACAACATACTACAGATATTGCTTATGATTCTGTATAACTATTAAGTATTTAATTCTCAAAAAGTGTACAAAAGGTTTCCTAAAATGAATCCTTTGCGGTTTCGAAACAGCAGTCAAATATGTTTACTATATTACTTAGAACAAAGCTAGTATAAAATGGCATCAAAGTGTTCTTATACCTATGATGTACTAATACAATTAAAAATGCCCAACTTTACAAACTTTTCCTACCTTGCAAGTACACCATTTATAAACAAAGCATAATTCTATCGACTATACTCAAGCACTACCCAACCAATATCCGCGCATATACTCCCCAAAACAGGAACCTTTAACATAGCACTTAATTAATTTACCCTCAACTAATTACTTAAAACGATATCCACGCGTTACGCTGTATACAAGTAGGTCAGCTTAAACTTGAACAGTCCACCACACAGGTTGCACTTTCCCAAACGACCGATACCTAAACATCATAGTATTAGAGCTCATTTTGCTTTGTATTTGTTGTTGCTTGTGACGTGCGGTCGACCGTATCCAGTAATGGACGCGTGATTGTAAACATAACTATATTGGTTCCATTTTAGATTGTTGACCTAAATATATTTGTTATACTCTGGGTTAGTTTACTCGACTTGGATAGGTTTGACTCTAGTACGAGTTAATTTTGCAGTCAATTGCGCGGTATTTTGAATTCACTATTGGTTAAATTCAAAAGGAATGATTGGAAATATCGCATAACGTTAATAATACTTTCAATCATTCACATTTATATCACTTTCTTTTTCAAAAGAAGTGCAGAATAATATTTTGCATTTAAAGGCATTTTTAATATGGAGCATATTAAAACTTATGAACGTTTTCCCTTTTATACCGGTACCAATTTTCTCGCCCCAAAAAATAAAATAAAAATTGCATTGATGGTAGTATATTTTATAAAGTCATCGGCTGCAAGCATCGGAGAGTACAGAAATACGGATTTAAAGATTTTTTTTACACTAGGTTTTAAACTCTTGACTATCCTACTTTTAGGCTTAAGGGTCTTCCCATATAAATATAGATATATTATAATTGTATAGTGAACGGTTTACTTATGCGTATTTATCGGGTTAGCCCGACTAGTTTCGGATCCAAGTGGAGTCCTGAAGGCGATGTCACATCATCATCAGCCCGTTGCAGTTCACTGCTGGACATAGGCCTTTCCCAAGGTACGTCACAGAGCCCGGTCTGTTGCTTTATGCATCCAGTCGCTGTCGGCCCTCTTGTGTAAGGCCACCCTCCATCTGGCCAGAGGACGTCCTACGCTACGTTTACGACGCGGTCTCCACTCCAGAACCCGCTTACTCCAGCGGTCACAAGCGATGTAACAAGGCGAACGTAAAGAAGAATTCTTCAGATTATGATTTTCTCCGAACAATTATTAAAAACGGCTTCCAACAATTCAGTGGCATATACAAATCGTAATGTCGTACTTGACACCAGTCGGTTCCAAGTTCACACTGACCTACTTCCGAATGTAAACTACGGTTAGTTTTGGTGAGATTTCATTCCGTGTTATTAATTTCATGTGCTTCATTATTTGTTGCTAGTCTGAATTAAATATTGCACTGTATTTTGAATAAATGTGAGGGATTTTCAGATATAAATCAAAATTTTAAATGTTAAGCTTTTGGACGAAGGGAGCTAAAAGTGATATAATTATATAATAATGTCCGGACCTATTTCGGCCACGGCGGCGAGTGTTGCTATGACACCAGCTAGCTACGCGAGGCATATTATAGTACACCAGCGTGTGCGCAAACTCAAGTGCACTCTCTCTTCCTTTACTCTCATAGACCGATGGCTCATAGCTTTTATTCTGATTAATATTTGGAAACTACTTTAAATTACTCTGAATTCTTTTAAGGAAGCAAATCCGAAAAAAAAAATTAAAAGCTTCTAAATGAAGTTTGTCTCACCTCAAATATATTAGAATGGTAACTAAAGAAGTAACTTAATGAAAATGTATAATTTTCGTTCGGTCTTGACCTAGACATACGAATAATAATATGAGTATCGCGTAAAAGTTAGCCCCATTAAATCAAACAAAAACCAACTTCTCACTACAAACTAGTCTGCAGTAATTAAACTCGGGTCACAGAAGAAGCGAGAACTACCCGTAATTTAATCCAGGTATAACAAATACGGGGAAAGACCACAGTTTTGTAGCCGGCGATATTAATGCGCTGCGGTGAGGGCCAAGTTCAGCGCGACCCAGTTAACAGTACACCTAGCAAGCTAATGTTTGGAATAACACACTTTGAGGTGACG
This sequence comes from Chrysodeixis includens, assembly GCA_941860345.1. NCBI lineage: Eukaryota > Metazoa > Arthropoda > Insecta > Lepidoptera > Noctuidae > Chrysodeixis > Chrysodeixis includens. The sequence continues at coordinate 439,051 of OW796096.1, read as the reverse complement.
AAGTGTTTGCGTGTTTATAAGAGGAAGTTTGAAAGTGGCACCGGTAACAGAAAAACTTCGTGGTAACCGGCTGTCACAGTATGGACATGTCATGCGGAGAAAGGAGAATCACGCGGTAAGAAAGGTGCTGGGCATAAATATAGAGGAAAAAGACGACTAAAGAAACCAAGGATGGATTGTGTGAAAGATGATAATAATTATGGCTGCAAAATGTTACTTGCGAGATGAAATCAGATAGGAAGATGTGGAAAAAATGCGCCGTACATGATGAGGTAGTTTTGGTTAAAAAGATTTGGTTGTTTTATCTTTCTATTGTTTCATAGATTGCTATTATGGTTTTAATGCAGTATGTTCCTTGTTTGTAATAATTCAATAAATACCATCTTCTTTTAAATTTTTCGTACACCAGGTTACTCAACTTTCATGCATGAGATGTGTGGTGCCCATGTGTAATAATTACTATTGGCGCCGGTGTAGAAACTACCTTGTTCCGTCATTTGTCAATAGCCTTCCATTAGACATAGAAAACAGCTGTCTTACCAAAACATCATTCAAAAAGAAATTGATTAAATATCTCCTAGATATTGAACATCAAAATGTTACAGAATCCAATTTGATATTTGTATCTAAAGGGGCATGCCAGTTTTAGGCCCAGATATGCACACTAACGTGACTATGCTGAAAAACTATATTTTAATTTATCGTGAATCTCCCTTGTATTCGTTATTCTGTGAAAGTCGGCATATTTTTTAACAATAAAACGACTTAATAACTCTAATACTCCGTAATTGAACTCAAAAGAGCCATATTTACTGTAAAAATGTTGCCATTACGTAAAATAAGTTGAAAAATTAATTAACATAATAATTTACCATTGCTATACGTCCTTCATCCGTTTATTTTCTTTTTGACAGTTCACGCCTATAAAGTATGACATTACAGTAGAACAATATTTTAAAATAAACGTAGATACTTTATTGACGGGTAACGCCCACTTAGAGTTGTGCCGCTTGTGCCATTAGTAACGAATAACCACAGATAACAAAAACGGTTTTGAATAGAATCAATTTTATATATTAATTGTGATGACATTTTTAATCGGAATCATTTGAGATAAAAATAAAGTTTAATAAAGTTATACGTTATATAGCACCTATTATTAGGATCGAATGTATTTGCTGCAAATTAATGAATATGAGTATAGTAATAAGAATATCAACTTAACATAAGTGAATGGTTTATTTTAATATAATTTTAAAATCAAGTACTTTAAATATACCTAAATGTATATAAAACAAAGCATGGAGCAAAAAATAAAATACAAATAAAATACGTATTAAATCGATTAAAACTTGTTCACAAATAAAATCGTTTGTTATAAAAAATCGATTTGATAACGCATCAGGCCATCACTATTTGAGTCAGTACACGAGGTGTCTAAAATAAAATAAACGAATGGATTCAGTATAATAGCTGTATTTTATATTAGTTAAATTGTTGTTTAGCCTATTTAAACATTGTTTCACTGTAAAAATGTTTTTAATATTTATATTATTTTACAATTTAATAGAATATCTCAATGTTTATTATCGATTTATTTTTTTATTTTTTTTTCCCCGCTTTTTTTTTGTAATTGCAACATTACCTCCAAAACGTCATTGTTGTTGTTGTTTTAAATCTTTGACGTGACGGTTAGTGTTTGAGTTTTGCGATTTAAATCAACGATTAAAAACTATGAATACTGACTCTGGCGATTCTTTTTCCCCTGACGACCACGGCCTGATAATGGATTCTGTTTCTACTCCTCATGAAAATACTGGCGAGAACTTGGTATTGATGTTAGATGCTTTAACTGACGACCCCGGCGTTCGCTTTGTACCTAGTGTGTCACAACAGTCGTCGTCTACTGCTATGAGTGGAGATCTATGATACATAAATTGCAGATTGAATTTTTCCAGAATGCGAAGACACACTTTAGAAATAGCTGAAGTTCGAAATCTTATACAGCGTTGGGTTGGATTGCACCAGGTAAATAATAATATACTTTTTACTAATATTAGAAGGAAATCGCCGTACGGTAGGATGCTGTGCCCACATCATGATAGTGATATGGTATTTAGGATGGGTACGGCATCAAAGTAATATTTTTCTACCGGCTCAATTTCTAGATGATGTTTTAATTGTATATGATCATGAAAACATTGAATAAATCTTTAAAACTGCAATATATCGTGTTATATTCATTTTTTTATTGGTTATTTCATGTTTTATTTAATCCTTATTGGTTATTCGCACAAATAAATTCAAATGATGTACAAAATGTTAAAAACCATACTTAATATAACTTGCAAAAATAACTTTTAAATGCTAAGTTTTTTGTTAATCACTCTTTTTACTAAATTAATATAGCCACTGCCTACTATTAATATCAATAGCCTGTTAAGGTGTGCACTGTGGGCCGAAACTACTATGGCGACCTGGCATGCCCCTTTAATATTTGTATTTATAATTGAGTGAAAAAGTGTAAAATTTTAATTGTATGATAAGAATTATTATATTATGGGAGCTACGTCTGCCGTTAAACTGTTATGCAGTTTGGTATAAGTAAAAAAGTTTGTATGGAAATTGATTCTATGTGAATAAACGCTTTTTCATTTTTCATTTCATAAGTTTTCGCTACCTGAAGACTTTACTTTCAACGACATATGTCCATGTTTTCGTTTGTACTTTAATAGTCGCTTAAATATAAAATTATTTTACGTCAGAGACAGGGCTTGTATAAGGTCGAAGGGTCAAAAATATTCCTTGTGATAAATTTATATTTATTGGAAAATCCTAATCAACACCATTTCCTCGTACCAGTCACATTTCCTTAAAATGTCACTATTGAAATCAGTTACGAATTCCGAGAATTCACCCTAAAACAGAAACGTAAAACAGATTTAAACTTTAATTAAACTTCTATAAATAACGCTCCAGGTATAATAAATGGAAATTAAGTTATTTAACATCGCCCATTAAGGGTTACCATAGGCTTTCGATCCCAATTCCTATTCAAAGCACAGAAAATTAAAAGCATAAAGAACCCGTTAACATTATTAAGCCTTCCTTTTGAAATTTCTTTTCTTAGCTCAAAATTACTTTGAAAACTTTGAATGAATTCTAAACAACAATATAATCAGGGTTGGGAGTGTTCTTACAAAGATTGCATTACGTGTTGCGAAGGCTGAATATTTTACGCGGCAATAAGCAACAAAGGAAGCAATATGCAAGTTACATCTGAGCGATAAAGGTCCGGAGATATTAGCTTACTGTTCTGCTCATTTTTATATTAAAGTAAGTTATTTTGTTGATGTTTTAATAGATGTAAATATGTTATAGCCTAGAGTATGTATTAGCAGCTGATTATTTGAAAATATCAGCGACATGAACATTATTTTGAAGTATTTCTTTTATCTTATACACAGGCAGACTTACCTGTTCTATGTCGTTTAGTTAAATCAGTTTTTATTTTTTAGTCATCAATCAATCATTCAGACTGTCGCGGCCTATAGCTGGAAATTATAATTATATTATTAAGTCCTCACCAAGTCGCACTTTCAATTCATTAATAAAATCAACCAACAACTTTTTTATCGCTACAAAAATTTAGAAACAACCAATCGTAGCTTCATTTTAAAAGTCTAAACAAATACACTTCCAACAACCAGCATCGCAGTTGTATTATTCCCGTAAGCTTTTTCAAATGTTGTGATTAATCTTGAATCCCGAGTTCAATAGAGTCGTAACAACAGTGATATGCAACGAACACTAGCAATAAACCTAGATCAGACGTTCGTTTGTTCAGCGTCTGATTACGTTACTCTGATGCAGGGCCTCCTACCACCAACTCTCAAACTAAGACTATAGTTGTCGTGGGAGCGAGACACCGCTCTATGCTTTGTAGAGCTCTATCTCTCTTCCACAAAAACAATAGTGCTACTTCATGCGACGGTGGTATTGGTGCAGATGCTGCCAGATCAATGGTACGGAGCTTGTGAATGTTGGTTTTCATTGCTCGTTTTGTACATTTATATGAGTCAGCTGTTGTTTTGTCCCTGCATTGTATACGAATATTTAATAACACGGCTTTTAAAAAATATCATTGATTTACTACTAACTAGCAAGCCTGCCCGAGCTTTGTTCGGGTGAAATACTGATGTATTATACATATGAATCACTCTATCTATTAAAAAAAACTCTTCAAAATCTGTTGCGTAGTTTTAAAGATGTAAGCAAACAGACAGACAGAGACAGCGGAATTGTTTTATACAATATAGAGATAATGATTTTGCTTTTCTATAATGTTACTCGAATTACTTTAATTTCGATTTTTACAAAGTGGCATTGCAAATCGAGAGAATGGAAAACTTATAATATAAAAGTGCACTAATGTACAGCATTAAAATTACAAGTTACTCGTTTCACCTTACAAAACTTTACTGAATAAAACTAAGCTCTGAATTTTGTATAAACTTCAAATAATATTATTAAGAGTATGGATACTAAAAATGTATATATACGAGCCACTGATGCCCTAATTTGGAAAGTGCAGGTTAAAAATGCACTGAGATTGTGCATTCGTAAGCATGAAATATGCTAGCGTTGTCGTATTTTTGGGATTGAACAATCACAGTAAAATTGTTAGAACGGAATTGTATGAGATGGAGCCTAAATAATATGCTTGTTACAAGATTTGAAATCTGACGGAAACTACTGTAGTTCTTGTTGTTTTAGTACTGCAGTTTGTAAGTTGGAAATATCTTAGTACCTTGGTATTGCATTTTGTTAACATTAAGATTGCCTCAAAATTTCGAGTCCATAGACTACACGATAGACTACCTACTATATTATTTTAATCCTTAAAATAGTACAAGAAAACGGCAACTAATATTAAAAACGCGATAGTACGAGTATGTTAATATAAATGGATAGATTGAAGGGTGTTTGTTTCTCTTTCACGATCAAATGGCTAGAGTACTTTTTTATGAAATTTGGTATAGACTTAACTGATATTATCTTCAATTAACACAGCCTATATTTTAACTAATTTTGCAGCTATACTCGAAATTTGTGCAGGTGAAGTCGCAGGCAATAGCTAGCTATGCATATCTCTACCTCAACAAATCTGAGAACACATTTCGAGTACTAACCGAAGCAATCGAAAACGTATCGAGTCTTCATCAGTTCATCCATTGATATGAAGCACCTGACGCGACATTCAGAGACATTGTAAGGACTTTAATATGATCCCAGCTATGGGAGGTGAGTCGGAAATATTGCTAGTTCAGTACCTCTACCATGGACTATCAAACCAGAACTATCAACTTTGTGTAAGCGAGATGCCGATATACGTCGTGTAGAGCGTTGTCTCGTTTCTATAGCAGTGATAGTTCTGTTTGAATGGATCTTAGTAGGCGGTTAGCAATGTAGAACTCAAGACAAGTGAACGTATTAAGTTTCATTCAACGGATTTCGAACGTTTGTGGGATTCTGAGAAGTTCTCGTTCAGTTGTGTGCCGTATGTGTTTTGTTTTCAGTTTCTCATGGTAGATTTGGGTATCAATTTTGTTTTTTGGTTTGGAATAATTTAGGAATGTTTATAATCTGGTGATAAGTTTTATGACTGGAATATTATAAGGAAAATGTGTCAGTTCAAAATTACAGTAAAACTAAATCTTACTGGTTTAGAAGAGTATTGATTCAAAGTTACTCGTCTTAATAGAAATATTACTTATTTTAAAGCAGCAATATTACTGCTTTAAAATAACTATAATATTTAGATATGCGGGACGCTTGCGGCCAGAAATAGATAGAAAGGTATTTAAGAAAATGAGGAGGCCTTTGCCCAGCAGTGGGATCTCAGACATAAAGAAAAAATGTTACAAGAATATAATATCAAAACATAGCCCCATACATTGCTTATTTCTAAATACTAGATCAACGAGAACACAGCACAGATATTTAGTACCTCCTCAAACACTAACCACAAAACCTTATTATAATCCGAATGAATTCCCAGACAAATAGAAAGCGGGAGGGACAAACATATTTATATTTAAGCAGCAGCGAGTAGTTGCGGAGTGAACAGCGCCGGGCCCCGAGCGCGGTCCTCGCGGCGATTGCCCCACTTTCTTTGTCCACCCCACTAGGATGCAATAAACCATAATGCTTATGTGACCGTCTGTATGTCGAACATGCTTGTTTATTTGCCATTTAGAAGTTTAAATTGGAGTTGAGTTGAATATTCTATTTGAAACGTAATTGCGCTGCTTGAGCTGTTTAAAGTGGACTAAGGAAACCTGCTTGGTTGGTTGATAATAGTTTCTTTTCCTCCTTTTAAATTGAGCTCTGACAGTTTACGATCGTAGAATCTTTTAATAATTTAGGTGCAATTCGAGCAAAGTCACATAACTTGTTCACGTTTTCACAAAGTATTCCAAGAATAAAATATGTTAAAAACTGCTACTCAATGGTTCATTAATAATCCGAGTAAGTTCTATACTCATTATTTCCATGACCTTACATAATGGACACAACAACTCAATTTTGTAGGATATCATTGTAAAGTTTCAAAATTAAATGTGGTTTTGTTTTTCAGTATCAGTCCATTAGCGTTTGTAATCTCAGCTACTAAGTGAAAAATGCACATGTAAAAATTATCTCACGTGTAGTGTTATTAAAACCAGATTTGTACTTGATAAAATGCAACTTTTGTTACTCTAGTTTAAATTCAGATTTACTCTTCAATAAAATCTTATACCAGTTTGATCAAATCCAGCCTTAATAAACTTTATTTGATTTAACCAAAACCTAACTAGAATGTCATTTAGTATATTAGTGTGAAGTCCAACCAGAGCAGAAAGCCACTCCATTCCGTTTATCTGTGCTAAGCGATGCCCGGACCTGTCGGCGCTGTGGTGGAGACCAGCGCTCAAAATACTAATAATGGATTAGGCGGCGGTGGTTATATGTTGACAGACGTAGAGAAGTATTGGTTACATTTAAAAAGGTTTTATTTAATAATGGTTTTAGTGTTGTATGGATATAGTTTGACGTCTTATTCTTAGGAGCTGAAATGAACAATAAATAATGATAAATATTCCTCAACATTAACCCAACGCCATCTAGTCTCAAGAGCATAGTGTTAGGACTACTAGGCAACCGATAAACCATACAGCTAGCACACACATGGGTGGGGATCGAACTCACAACCTCCGGTATAGCAGGCAGGGTCACTAACCATTAGGCCAACAGGTCAGTCTAAATCGAAACTAAAGCCAATTAAGAAATACCAAAACTTTTAACAGATAGTTGAGTTGATTCTAGTTGTGAATATGCACAACCAGCGCCCTCATGCTAATGTTTAATCGTTTTGTAGCTCTTTATTGTTCATAATACAAGACCGAATAAAAATACAGTAATGTTTTTCAATAACACAAGTTAGTAAATATTTCTAAGCTAAATAAATAGAAAACAAAAACAAATTAAATCTTAAACTGTTAACGAGGGACGAAAATAATTTGGGAAACTTAGTTCTAAACAAATCGCGTTCTAACTTCACCCAAAACCTGGCAATTCATTCAAAATCGATTTTCTTCGGTAAACTTCATTGTATACTAAACACAATAATTAAACAATACAGAAGGTACATTCTGAGGCTCTTTTCTGATATTCTTATATTCAGTTCAGCTTTCAGTGCAATTCAGTTACTTTTATCGAAACAATAGACAAATAAAAAAAATAACTAACATGTCAAGGCGATTATGACAACTATCAAAGCCTATCCATCAGTTTCGACAACTTGCCATCAACTTGCACACCATTGTCTGTCATAATCATATTATTATGCTATAGCTATGTGCTTTAGGCAGAAGGTTAAGTTAAGTAATTTAATATTAAAGTGGACTAATCTGATTGATCAGTCAGCTCAAAGATTTATTATTTTTGATAGTTTAGCATATTGAATGAAACTTCTGTTTATACTTGCCTCGTGACAGCTACCGCCGTCAGGGGCGAGTGAATTGCAATTAAAATCCAGTCTACCGCCTGCCATTACCAGTAATTGTTACGTGCATAATATGCCAATATTCATGCTTTTTAGGCGAATATTATTTATTTTTCATGTACCTACGTAGTTTATTGAAATAAATATTATATTGTTTTCCGTTTTGTTGTTGAATACCAAGTTAAAATAAACCGTTTTATTTTAACGAAATGCAAAATTCTAATGATAATGCATCAATCTGGTGTTTTGCTTTATTTGGCTTCAACTCACTCAGGTTCGCTAACATTTATTTATTTATCTATTTATTTACAAAAAGCGTCAATCTATCATGACAGGTAACTTAACCTAATGCAATAGACAAGACAAAGATTAAATACCAATTACTTAAATCTAGGAACGTATCAGTATTTCCTTATTTTCTTACATGTGCTTATGAGTTCACTAACTTGATTTACCTATAATATTATTAAGATCGAAGTGTCAAAACATACGTGCTAGTATATAAATCAATTTTCTCGTTGATAAAATCATTAAGTTTTCCTTTGTGTGTACACCTGCGACCAAACTTGCTTTTGGCGTATTCGTGTAAATATTAACACAAAAATAGCGACATATTTCTGTTCGAAAAAACCACAGCGAGTTTCTCGTCATTTCTAATATATTGAACATTATTTACAAACGCCTTCAGTTCGAATGCTGCCAGGTCGCACGAAATTAGTTCGGGCAACGAAAGTTTCGTCAACACTTAGTGCTGAAAACCACTTAAGAGCAACGGGGACTTAAGTTACCGACTGTACCGCTGCCGGGATGCAGCTTATTTCTGCAGTATGCTATAGTTTCCTCAAATTGTATTATGCTGTACTGGGGGTACGTATACACCTTAGCAACAGAGATTTCCATTGGATATTTGATTTAGATTTACATTTTAACAGTGGTATTTGAGTTATTGGAAGTTAACCTCAAGTGGTTGTAGAATAAGACGACAGAAATGCATGGAAAATAATTGAAGGGGCAAATGCCTGCAGTAGGAAAACGTGTTGAAGAAGAAAAAGGTCGTAAATTAATAAATCTTTCTAAATATTCTTTCTGCTTGTTCATAACGAGTATAGTTGTAGGCCGAGCACATCGATAGTTCCCTATTATCCACATAGTCTGTAAAAAATAGGTCTACTATCGACACAGTCAAAACATAGAAACCTTGTTTACCTATTTTTTCTACGTATGGATCTAAGTACAAAACAATATCTTCTTTTTATCATCAGAATATATGATTAATTATTTTTCTGATAATCTTCACAGTCTAACAAACAACTACAGTCACTATATTTGCTCGCTGCATAGCAATTGTGTATATAATCACGACAACTCCCTGCGGGGGTGGGCAGGTGTGCCGAATCACGTTGCGCTCTAGTCTATTGTCATTTATCGAACATCCCGAGCGCCGGGAGTTTGCTACAGGAAATAAATCAGTTATTCTGATTCGGTACAGTACTGCATTGGACCACGACATTGAAGATCTTGTGCTGTATACTGTAAGTTCTACTGTATCCGGGAGTTTGAGGATTTTAATGTATAAGTTGTTTGTTGCGTTTGACGGTTAAAAGTAAGAAACTTCATAGTCTTCTTAATGTGTATTGAAATTGAGATTCGATTTTTAATTGGTTCGAAGCAGCGCAAGATAGAGGATCGTGGAAAGACTTGGGGGAGGCCTTTACCTAGCAGGCTATAGGGCAGGTAGGTAGGTACGGGCTATAGGCAGTTTAGAGACACTATAGGCTAGGAAATAAAATGAAAGATTCGAGGTATACATTCTTTGTAGGTAACTCGGCAAACCTTTTTGCTGCACTTATTGTCATGTTTAATTTAAAATGGACATAATACTCCCTGTTACAAAATACTGTTGCAGTTGTAAAATAATTTGCAGCGTTCCAATTTCATAAACATATCAGCTTGACTTTTAAGACAGACTAAACGCCTCCAGACACACTGTCCGTGTGGTGTCCGGATATAAAGAATAGCACCACCCCATATCCTCCACTGGGTGTCGTAAAAGGCGACTAATGGACCTTAAGACCCAGTGCACTGTAACAAGCACCTTGGGTCACCCGAATGGTGGCGGGTAAACAACCAACAATCGCATTCCCAAAGAGGGTTAGTGTCAGGCAGGCGGCCGACTATAAAACCATAGCCAAAACTTTAAGCAACACGTCTTGAAGACGTGTTGCGCCGACCCCAAATAATAATAATTGGGATAAGGGCAGGGGAATGATGATAAACGCCTCCAGATCTAAATCATGTGATCTCGTGATATCTACAATACTAGGAACAGGTTTTAGATTCACAGATATTTACTATCAAGAGCGAGCAAAATAACCCACGATATAAAATTGTCCTGGAAATGTAAAAGCGCATTTTAATTACATTGTAGATAATGAATAAGTCACATACGTAATGAAACAAAATTGCCTTAAACTCCTGTTCACGGGAAGTACTTAAGGTCTCGCTCACATTAAACTTTCATGCACACTTCATTGTGCCGGTACAACGACACTGCCGCAAAATGTATTCCCCTTAAATAGAAAAGATATCTCACATGGTAAAGGAAATAAAGAATTCAGAACAAGCTTTCAAGAATTAGTTTCAAGGTTGAATTTAGGAGCCGTTAAAAGTCATTTTAAACTGAAATATTAAAGGTTTTTTTCAGTCATTTAATTTTGAATCCATCTCATCCAGCTTGAGTTGAGGTTCTTTTCCCAGAATCGAAGTATTTTATTAAAATTAGAACATTACCTATCATATTTATCAGTAATTTGTTTAACTGTATTGAAAATTTTTATTCAAATCTATTCCATAAAAGCTTTTTTCACCCCTAATAGATGCAGACACCATCTGAGAATAACAACTGCAAATTTTCAGATCACCAGAGCCATCTGAAACTAACACATCCAAACATTTGAACCGCCAGAACTACAATTGTTCATTCAGAACGGTTTCCTTGGGAACAAGTTGTGTAGTCTAAACACAGTTACTACAGGACATGGAGTAGGAACGCATAATATTAATCCCGTCGACCGGAACACGCTGGGGAGCGACGCAGACTGCAGACTGAAAACTGTACTTCAGTGGACTTACAACTGCCCATGTATACGTATTCAGTCGAACAGTTTATATACTGGCTGGTGCAAGATAAACCGGTTCTTTGTAAGTTTTGTTGGTTTTAAAACTTTAAATGACTAATAAATGCAGTTTAGAATAAAAATAGGTAAGGTGACGGAATAAAAAAGTTTCAATGGTCGTATTATATTTATAGTAGCTCTTTTTGCGTGTTAAATAAGAAACAACAGTCCATTGTCTTAACGTACTATTATTTCTCCTTTAAGTCAGTGAATACGAGTACCTTCTTATATGTATAAATAGTAAACAAATACAGAAAAATGTAGAAATAAATTTTTGCTTGTGTGTGTGTAAATTTTATTAGTTTTTCTTTTTTTTGGGCTCTGGCGGCTATACCAGTTTAAAATCTGACATGTGTTGTGTTTCGCCGCAATAACCGACACCCACGCAGTAGAAGCCGCCGGCAATAGATAGCGTGTTACCAGTATGAAATTCTATATCAGATCAATTATACCAGTCTTCTATGAGTATAAACTTTTACAAAATTGACACAATTCGAAAATAATTTTATTTATCAACCAATTTAATACAATGAATGGATGAATGTTGAAAAAATTGTGCTTGATGAAAATGTAGGGCGAGCCAGTGAACCATGAAGCACGATTAGACTTTATTTTATTTCATCAAACGCTGAGTCCTGAAAATATAAACCTAAAAATTTAGGTTTACAGACCATTAGGCATCCTCCTGAAATTTGACGTGAAATTATCTTTTGTGGAGATAGTTATTTCGTTATCAGACTTTTTGTAAACGGTGTTCTTAGTTATCAAAGTTTAAGAATGACAAATATGAAAATAAAGACAAAGTTAATGATTTACTAATAATCAGTTTCTTTTCATTTAAATAGTCTTTGCCCTCTAGATGTACGATTCATCTCCTAGTCGTACGATTCATCTCCTAAGTAAATAACAAATAAAAAATTGTTAAACGTTGACCATAAGTTTTTTTAATTTACTGATAATTAATAAATCACGTCATATTTAAGTAACATCTCATGCAAATATGACAAAACGTGCAAGACCGCGGCATCTGTATCGCTCTAATTAAATTATTAATTACAAATCAGACGGCGGATTAAGAGAATGGATACCAATTAATTACTTCGTTAACAAGCCAATGTGTTCTCCGAATGTCATTGTTATATCTATTTGCTTTCCAATTCTACTGAATAAGCAAAACTAAGCGTCCGAGTCTATTTGCGAAGTTAATATTTAATTTAGAATTAGTTTACAAACTCAAATAGTGATTATAGTAAATGTATTATAGAGTTACATAGTACTAAAACAAATAAAGTACGTATCTTGAATTTTAATTATTTGTCATTTTGTGGTTATCTAAAAAACTTTTAAAAACGTAATCGAAACAAATCAAATCGTTTATTATACAAACACGTAATATGCATCAATGTGCATCTATAACATATTCTAAGGATTTTTAACACAAAATTTAAAAAAATATTTAGAGTATACAAGCACCCTCAGCTAGAACATACCCCACATATAACCATGTCACACCAACACATTTTTAATTAAAACCTTTTTTCAAAACATTTTAAACTGATTGAACCGCCAACCTTTTTCGATTAGTGTCTCTGTGTACTGGATCACAAAACAATTTTTAGTTAGTTTAAATTCAATTATTCATGTGTTCCTCTGTCGCTTACGGACTAGCTTTGTTCCCGAACATTCTACAGCAGTGGTAATACTCGGCATAATTGCGTGGTATTAACTTACATACGAATTAATTAAGTTACAATTGCATTTTCGAAACAAAGGGACTTGTAGTTAGTCGTATGTTTATAATTACGCTTGAATTCTGTTGTGAGGTCAGCAGAGCATCTGTGGTTTTATAATAACAATATTAAACTACTAAGCTGTCTTAGGAATTTTACTATTATTAAATTATTTCATGGAAATTGAAAGGGTCGTTATTATAATTATAAAGTAAATAAGGTAACATTAGACCTATAAAGTAGTTATTGTGGATAAAAAAGGTTACTCCACTATCCATCCACCTTGAATAACGTCATGATTAACAAAAACTGATGAATTCAGCCGAACATTTTCAGTAATAAAAAAATGTATAAGTATAATAACCATAAAAATGAAGTGAAAACAACTCGTGCACTGTTGAACTAAATTTTCATTAGTCTGTCTGAGGAAGATGATCAACATTGCCACATACACACAGAAGTTCATTAGTCCATAGAAGGTAACAGACAGACTTACATAACATCGTCGGGGTCATAAAAAGCGTGGCTCATTACCATGACAGTGGGGTCAGAGGACATAAACGTTAAGCGTGGCCGGTGCACGATTCAGCTAATGAATGTGAACCGGATCGACACGTCGGTGTAAGCTGTGAAAACAGCGGGGAACGTGTGTAAAGGGTTATGTTGTTACACGAGAAAATAAACAGACATATTTGGTATAGGCGAGTGGAAGTGTGAATCGTAGACAAATACGTCAATATTTTTCGCTTGTTGTGACGAATAAAACGTACATAGCTCTAAAACCCCATGATAAAAAATCTATTGATTTGAAAGTTTTTGTTTGCAAATAGCAGCAGTAGTTTTTGACCTTATTCCAATTTTGCTATTTGAAATGGACACTACATCTATCCCAAATCCATCAACAGCCAACATTTTTCGTTTAACAATACGAGTGTCTTTTATAATCGCTGTTCTACTGACCACACGTTTAGGGTCATTACACACGACATTTGCGAGGAAGCAAGACAGCGAAACCGGCTAATAAGCTTTAAACGTCACGCGTGGCGACCCTTAGCTGCGCTCCCAACTTTACCTGGACAATACAATTTAAGGGTTGGATGTGCTTTCATTGTTGAATCAATTGAAAACGTGCTTTTAAACTAAGTGCTAAAAGGAGTTTAGTCAAAGATACGGAATGTCATGCTAGGAATAGATAACAGTTCTATTTTGTGTCGCAGATTCGGTGAGTTGCGAAATAAGTAAAAAGACTAAGAATCTTTTCATTGACTGACTGATAACTTCATTTTACCTAAATTGTGCCTTTCAAAAAGAATACATAAAAGTTTAGCAAAAACAAAATCATACTAACTGTTAGCAAACGACAATCTATTTCAATAAAACGAAAATGAAGTCAGCAAAAACAAACTTAATTAAATACTTTTTCAGAACAACCTATTGAAAACCCAAGAAAAAACTTGCTTATAATTTTATTAAGTATCATATCATACAACCATTAAACGGAAATAGCATTACACATTTGTATATAGCCAGTCCATTCATTAAAACAAAAACTGTTTCTAGATTCATCGCCATGCATTCATCTCATCTGAGAGAGATGAGATGAATGCATGGCGATGAATCAGCCCAGATCACCGTACCATAATAGACAAGAATAACAAAGAATACCAGACAAAATTAAAACGAAACAGTTACAATTTATCCAATTCATTCCATTTCCAAAGATAACGAGCGATTTGAGGAGGTTTAATTCTTGGACCGTGGGCCGAAAGCTTCGACGACCGCAACTTGGCTCACCTCCTTCATTTTAAATCACCTTAGTATTGAAAGATTGGAACCTCTTGGAATTGTTGCCAACTATATAATGGACTGACACGGGCCGGGACTGGCATGAAAAAAGGCCAGCGATGGGAAGGTAAATACTGGATAATGGTGATGTAATTGGTTGATCAGCTGTGTTGTAAGATATTTTTTAATGATTTCCGCTCTAAGGAATTTAATTCGTGTGTCGCGGTTTCACAGACATTTAATTCACATGCATAAAGATATTAAAATTTAGACTCAGAACAAGTATCTTTGGGTCGCACAAATACTTGTCCTACGCGGGGATCGAACCCAAGGCACGTCGCGCACAATGTTAATGGGTTTGGTGACCTATACCGCTCGGCTATCCGTGCAGTCAAAATTTGTGAAGGATAATATTTGTCTATGGCAAATGAAAGAGTAAAGATTTGATTTAAAAGTGTGTATGTTTCGAACAACTAAGCTTTTACATAAAAAAGTAAAACGCCAATCTGGCATTTTTCTACAGAAATGGAAAAATATAGTTCTTAATTCACAATTTTCATACCGTTGCAGGGTACTTCTCAGATTTCGTGCAAATCGCATGTCCGGTTAATTATTTACGATTTTAAGTACGTAATGCGAACCAATATTTTTGTATGTTGTAGTTATAACTATAAGGTATACTTGCTGCAATAAGTATAGTATGATTATGGTTAAATCAATTAAAAAAAAACAAAAAACTGGTCAAAATTTCATTCCCTTCCGTGTCCTTTTTATAATTTTAAGCAAACACATTAGAAACAAGCCTCATCTATAAGCTTTAATTCTAAGTGGTTACTTTTCAAACCTTAGGTATTTCATTAGGAATAAAACTTGATATTTATTTCATAAATATGTACTGTCCCTGACGTTCCCGAAATTAAAACAATTTTCCCAAAAAAAAGTTGCATTACCTTCAGCATAAACAAACTATCAAAATATTATAGTTTATTTTAGTGCTATGGGTACAGCTCCCATAGCAACAGTCTCGCGCACACGCCGCCAATCGCCTGAGAATCAGTGAAGAGGATGAAATTTGCCCAATTTTCTGTAATGCTCGTGTAATTGTCGTGATTAGTGGTTTCCACAATTTGTTTTCTAATTACCTTCATTTAAATTTAACGGTTAGTTCTCATCTTTTTATTTTGGGATTAGATTTAATAGACTTGTTGATATATTTCAATACCTAAAAACTTCTATTATAGAAATGGTGTGATTATTAAATGCGTAATATCCAAAAAAGTTATTAAATCTCATTACCCTCTAATACATTACCATCAATTACCTTCAGTTTTAATGATGATGTGTAAATAGACTCAAGTGAAAGTTATGTAAATGATTCTAAAATATAGATATTTAAGAAAAGAAAATTAATTGCATTATAGATATGACGCCTAGAAATCAAAGACTACAGCGAAAACGGTGGAAAGTGAATAGTAAACATTGCTTAGAAAACAAAAAGAAAAACAAGAAAATTAGTGAGGTGTTAATTCTTCAGCATCGACGAGTAATTAAAAACACTAAATAAATACATTATGATGACATACTAGTTTTTTTTATTGATTTCCAGCTATATTTACTCATTACTTCCTTGAAAAATATCATTACCAGATGTACTCATTTCATTACCTTCAGCGAACATAAATTTATTTTATCAATATCTTTATTAATTATGTGTGGAATGACATATAAATCGCTCAGTAAATATAAATTTATTATAGGTTTGAGTTGACATCAGAAAAATAAACATTTTTTATATTCTCACAATTGCATCCATTTTGCACGAAATCTGAGAAGTACCCTGCAACGTTCTCGGCTTAAAAACTTTTTGCATAGTATTTGATTTATGGTGTCTAATATATTCTACAAAAATCATAAAAAAAAATAACTTCAATAAATCTTCGCAATAAAAACGTTATAACTTTAATATAATTGTCATCTTGCAATAACTGCCGAGGTCACGGGAAAGGTCAACAACCCCTCCCAATTGCTGTTTCAATTCCACAGTGTTTGCTGACTACTAAGCCTCTTAAACAGGGATCGCAAACATTTTGTTAATAGTGTGTGTTCCATTTAAAACATATTTTATTTGTTTACACAGTCGAAAATAAAAGCGCACTAAAATTCAAGCACGTTTTTAACTTTAAATGCAAACACTGTAATAGTTTTTTGCACATAGCATTTAATTATTGTTTTGTTTAGTTTTAGATTTTTGCGGAGTTGTGTTGGTTTTGAATAACGGTTAAAAGTAAAATATCTTTGGTTGAGTGGGAAATAAAATACATTTTTTTATTAATTCATTTTACATGGCATACAACAACATACTTCTGGGTTCCAAAACTCGTTCATGATGTTTTCTTGTGAATTAATTGTAGGCTTTAATCTTTTATAAACAACCTATACCAACAAAATGCTAAAACATCCCGGTCATGTTTTAAATAAAGCTCTCAAAATAAACATTGAGTTACCATTCTAAATTTCTACGGGCGGTGTATTAAAGTTTTTTTCGGAAAACTAGTATTGTTGCCAAGGCAGTAGTTACTTTATTTACCAATATCGGTTAGCCAAAACACTGCTGTACGAGTATATTATTATAGAAACGACTTCTCCCATTATGTTGTTGACCCCTTCACTAAAATAATACCTTCCCGAACAGAGGTTATTAAAAGTTCTGATTATTTTCACTCGGTTTCAGGTGTACGTGTAATAAGACGGCTTACAAACGATCCTGTGGTGCTATTCGTTGATTGTTTTATGCGGATTGTTTGAAATTAAAGTTTGCAGCCTGCCTTTCTCGGTAAGATAACATTACAGCTATTTTAGTTCATCCTGGGAATCTTTGAATAATCTGAGCGTGAATTATTTAGGATTCGATGAAAATACCCTTTTACGTTTTCCCCCGAGTAGGTACTTAGACTTTTTAATTTAATTTAAAAGTTTTTTACTTAATTGGTAAATTAATAATTGGGTTCTTAGGATCTATTTAAAACGAAATCGTTACTCTTCTAAGTTCAAAATGTTTTTATTTTAGTGCACCTTTTGCAGTGATTAATATTTTTTGCTTGAACACAAAATTTTATTCCTTTGGAGATTAATCTACAAGAAATTATATAGTCTTGTGTATTTAGTTGTAAAGGTATTACACTGATATATGGAAATTAATAATTATAATAATTAATTTAAATTATTGTAATCATTTACTTTTATTATATTTTCTACGATCATTCAGTATTACCCTTCGTCGTTTAACGTAATAACTCTAGATGATAATATAAAGTTAGTCTCTATCACCACTCACCAGTAAATGAGTTATTTTAATTGAAATCCCAGTCATTCAAACAAAATTCCAATTTATATGTATAATGCATATCTCAGCAATTTGCAGCTCCTGCATAAAAATGTACAACCGTCCGATGTAAGCTGGCGGCATTATTAACCGGACAATTTATTCATATTTTTTATCTATGCTGTGGGCGCCCGTCAAATGACACCTTTTGTTTAACTTTCATTTAGCCAGCCTTATCTTAATTGTTAATCCAAGGCTCCTCTCCGCTGTAATTTCAACAAAAATTGTGACCCTCGACAAAAAGAAATTAATTTGTAAAATAACCTCTCATTGTATTTATTTTTTGTGAAATTCAATAATCTGTTTCGGCTAACTTGACTTTTGTGTACAGGGTAGTGGTGTATTACGACCTGTTTCGTAAAGAGAGTTAGCAGATGTAATAGTTATGACGTAACTACGTTTCAACGCTAATTAAAGGTTGATTGTAGTGAAGGTACCTCATACATCAGAAAGGCAACATTAAAGTTCTGTTTTTCCACAGAATTTCCACTTTCATCCCCAAAATAACCCTTTATTTGACCTGAAGTGAACGCTTATTCAATTCTTCACGGTTAGCAGTTACACGGCCACCCAAAACGGTCGAGACGGCAAAAGAAAACAGCCTCGTATTTAATTTTCACAGTATTCAATAATTTATTTTGTAATATTCGGGATATTGTTTTTGTTCAATTTGCAAGTCGGTGCGTGTGTCAGGCCATTGGGCTCATTAATGGGCAGAGGGTTGCCCGTGAAGGGTGTATGTAAAGGGTAATAAGGCTGAATTGGACGTATAAATAAATACGGGATGGTTTGTTTTGGTGGAGCAATTACAGTGGGTTGTGATCTTTATACAATAGTGGCATGTAGTTTAATTTTTAATATAGTTTTAAACTTTATATGCTAATTGACTGATGTTCGACTAAAAAACTATATCTAAAAATAAAGTATTCATACAAATAGAGTTAGCTATAAGCCCTCTCGGTTTGGTTTGATGTTTAAGCTGTATCAACAAAAAGGTATTTTTTGCGTGTCATCTGACGGTGCGATACTGACTAACTGCACTAATTTCATTTCAGTCAGTTGTAAATAATTCTTGTGCCAAGCACAAAACACTGACTACGTAGATACTGCAAACTGAAAGATGATGTCATTTATTATTTAATTAAAAAGCATTAAATCAGTACATATAATAAGTTAAACCGATTCACTGCTTCGGGTTTGTTCCGAGTCGAGTGATAATTAATATCTTTTTAACGCTTATGCTCCACTATAATTTATTGCGTTCATTAATATGTTTAAATCGTGGATATTCCATATCATTTCACGTTACATTTAATACAACACTTTCCATACAAATTTCGTCAGTCGTTTTATAATACGCTGAGTTATCAGGATTGCAGTGGTTTGCCAAATATTGAACGCTTTTCGCTACAGATGGCAGTAGTTGACTTGTATTTATGTTAATATTCGCTGGATATATGAATACAGTTGAAACGATGATATCTGAATTTATTATTAAAACTACATCGTAGCATTTCATAGGCAGTTTTTCATATTTGTCAACGAAATAATTTTGTGTATTACAATATGCGTATATTAAAAGTAACTGCGTTTGCTTTTCTTATATATTACTTTAACATATCATTTTGGTATCTACCTTTGAGCCTTACATGAAATTTGAGAGCAGGTTTTTATTCATAAAACTTTGTCTTTAAAAACATTGTGTATGATATTTTAATACACATCCATGACAAAAACAGCTTTTTGCGTTTCAAAATACGAAAGAATAAAGAATATTTTTGACGGAGCAAGCTTCCGGAGCTCACCGCATCATTCTCGTGTTCAACTAATAGTTCGCGATGGTGTTAGCCTGCTAGCCTGCTTCGTAATGCAATTGTTTTAAAAGCCAAGCCTCGGCAACCCTAAATATTTCGCGAGGAATTTTCGTGCGCTCACCAGATGAGTGTTATTTTATTTTCATGCTTGGTTTATTTTTGTTTTACTCATTATTGTCTTTCCGCTCCCGAGTTTGCGGCGTTTATGCTTGACGGAAGCTGGGACGCGTGTTTGTACAGCAGTTATCACTTTTATGATACTCTGACGTGATATTTTTTACATCCGTTTTTAGCGCAGAATAAAAAATATAGAGCTTTTGCCAAACGAATAACACCTTCCGGAGAAGTAATATTATTATGATGGATAAAATCAGGCAGATTCCACATTACTTTAAAAGCATAAAAACATGTGGCATTAAAACAAATAGATATAATGTATTTCACAACAGCTCGCCAACTCTTATAACAAACACTAAAACACACTTAGTAATAAAATAGTTGCAGCACAATGCATCGCCGACACAGGCAGCTATAAAACATTTTATTTTTAAGGGCCATAAAACATTTAATTTTTGTCCGTTTTATCCATCATTACTCCGCTGCAGTGTTATTTTATTCCCGCAGCAGACTGTCGATCAAACGATCCACGTTTAAATGTAGCCGGTATTAAAAATATAAAATCGAAGCCGGCGCCGCGCTTATTCGTTTTTCAATTGCATTGCTACGTCTGAGCGAGATCTCCTTCTAACTGTATCTTCTAACTATTACTGCTGGAGAAAACCAGTACCGACTCATATTATATTTATATTTCGTTCCAAACTGCAGGAAAGTATCCGAGAATCTATGCGCGGATATCTCACAGCTATACCTTTAAAATTTACGCCTTGAAAACTAAGTTAGACTTCGTTTTCGCAATGCAGTCGAATGCAAATCTTTGAGTGGTATCGATTAAGAGGAAAAAACTGTCTCAGAACGCTCAAAGGTAGTCTTAATTTATTTCAATTAAAGCTTTGTGCAATTAAATACTTTATTTATATTGTTTGTGAAAGGCAGAGTCACGTATAACTAAGATTGCTTTTTTTGTTGTAAACGATTGCAATTTTAAACTGTGCGTTTTACATCATTAAGCATTAAATATAATGACATTAATGTACGTTATACATAAGTGATAACCAACAAGCTGCGCTAATGAAACTTGATAGACAGCATTCAATGTATAATGAACTCGTTTGAAATCACGCGTCGCGTGTTCCGCACATTACCACCATTGTTTGTTACTCAAATTGACAAATCGGATAACGCTGAGTGCTCAATGAGCTAGCGATGTAGCGTTGAATGCGATATGTAGTTATTTGTGGGAATATGTTACAAATATTGACAAAATCAGCATTTTCACCAACGGATTATTCCACTAAATTATACTATTAAGTTTGTAAGTATGGTTGTAGCACATAATATATGTTTGATTATCTTTCACACTCAAACGGCTAGAGCTATTTTGATGAAATTTGGTAAAAAGTTAATTGATGCCCTGGATTAACATCTAGGCTAGGCTTTTTCATCGACAGCATCGGGAGTAAAGTTTTTATAGCTGTAACTGACCTTCGCGCGAACGAATTCGCAGGCAACAGCCAGTCCAATATAAATATTTTTATTATGTCAGAGATTTAGTTTTAAGTAGGCGTCGCTCCATACTTTATGAACATTAGCAATGAAACTGTAAACAGTAATGAAAGTTAATAAGTCTAAAGTTTATTCGAAAATCGATACTTAAACGAGGTATTTATACTGGAAAGCATTGCTTCAGAACTAAGAAGGATTTTATTATCCTCGCCTTAGATACAAAAGTTTTTAATGAATACACGTGTCGTATCACATTTGTCACTGTCGCACTCCTATTTACCAAGACTAGTAAGAAAGAGATGGTTATATAATAGTACATATCTAAGCCGAAACACGTGTAATGTTTATTGCCCTAGAACTATACTAACTGAAAATATGTAATTATCGAGGGTTCCCTTCGGTTTGTTTGAAGTGTGTATATCATATTTCATTAGTTGTTGAATACAAGTATATTATTTATACAACTATACGTATCTAACTACATTTATTATTAAAAAGAAAATAAAAACACGTGCTGGTTAGGGGATGTGGCTGAAAACAGATCTCAGTGGCGTGCACTTAGAGAGGCCTATGTCCAGCAGTGGACTGCAATAGGCTAATGACGATTAGTAGGATTCCATGCAAAAAATCCGTGAATAAAAGTCGGTTCTTTATTTCTTATTCTTGCAAGAAAACAGCATAGATTAACATAGTTACAGTAAGATCCGACGAACAAACTTATTACTGGTATAATTTACATCTGAAACTGGATTTCGGATGTAGTTCCTTGTTTTCGTACAGAATTGTTATTTGCTAGACTTCGCGTTGCAACCGCAATCTCTCATTATCCCAGCATTATCATAGCTTACACAAATCCTAGAATCATATTCGTTGAGCAACTGTATCTTAGGGTTTAAGCGAAATAATAGTGGAATAAACTTCGCCTTAATTTGGAACTTCTTGCTTAGTATTTTGTGTTTTCTGGTAGTTTTACATACAGGAATACTTATAAGATATTGTTTGTGTATAAGAGTATAAAAATAACCTATCTCGCCGAAGGATTTTCATTCAGTGTTTCATAGCTAATGGCCATTTTCAGAGTGCGCCGTATAAGTATTATTGCAGGAATTTAGGTAGAATCATTTTTCTTACTTTTAACGATCCTACATTATTTAAGTAGGTATACACAACTAAATGGGATTAAGTTTTTAATGAAAACCGCATGTAACTATTGTACTTACTTTTATGGGACAGCTTTTTTATTTTTTTTACACAACAAACAGACCTCAATCAAAAACATAAACAACGAAACAAAACATAATATTAATAGTCAGCAAATAAATCGCTAGAGCAAAGTATTCGAGTCACGGAAATCACGGGCCGCGAGTGGCGCGACCAAACGGTATCAGCATCCAATCTGTATCGAGAGCAAACGCCGTATTTTTCGATAAATAAATATCATAGAGCAGGGACAGTTTGGCAGGAACGTTTTTGGTCTCGTTTTAAAAGTATTTTTTTAAAATCGAATTCTTTCTTATTTGATTTTTTATTTTTAATGGCGTTTTTTGTTACGGCTATTTTAGACCAGTATCGTGATTAAGGTGTCAGCTTTCTGTGTCTCCTGACATCTGAAGCCACTGTTAAAATTTCTAGTTCTATTTTTAAAGTGTATTTTTATTACTACTTGAAACTTGATACCAATTCTTATTTATTAATTTATTAAAAATACGGGTCTTTTTTGTAAAGCTTGTACTTATTTTAAATGTTTTGTCTTGCTGCATGTGCGTCTCGTTATGTTTTTGTAATATTAAGCATTATAATGAAACAGTATGCAAGTATTAACATGCTTAATACGACTTTCAAACAAGACATTTTAATGAGACTTATTTGTCTCAAACAATTAGTTTTATTTTTACATGTAAATCACAAAACTAAACGCTCTTTACACAACAAATATAAACGAGGCAAATCGGAAAACCCTCGTATTCTTAGTAACGTTTCGCATCCGCAAATAGTCGACAACGTTTCACCTCCCTCACCAAATCTTGGCATTCGTCTGAGGAAAGTGCAGCGGCGCGTCTCCGGCAATCGCAGCCCACCAACGTACCAGGTGGGCACATTATTGCAAAACATTTTTATCTCCTTTCAATTTCCGTACGAGATACCTACAAAGATTAGACGCAGAATCGAACTTTCTCGAACTTCGATTAAAATCGCTAGCTCGGAAGACCGGCGAAGTTCTCCTGTAAATATATTTTTGCAGACTGCTCCGGACCGAGTTTTGAGTTTCAACCTAATACGGGCAGACATCGTATATTAAATTTTTTAGAGACCTTTTAAATGTATTTGTGGAGATGGAACTTTCTGGAGCTTTGTAGGTTGGATGCTGTTTGTGCAAAAGGTAAAGTTTTGTCGGCAGGTATAATAGCAATAGTTTCTGTTTGAGCTCTGCTCGTGTAGGCCTGGAGTTTGCTTTGTAGCTCTATTTATACCGGCAATCGATAGCGTTCTCGAGCTATCTCCGGTAGATCGGATAATAGTGTCACGTGACACGTTACGGTATTTCTGGAAGCATGTAAACACCTTAAGACCTCGCGTCACTTACTTATTGTAATCGAGATAATGTGTTATTACATTAAGTATTCATTGTCTTAGTATAATGAGAGATTGTGATCAGTTACTTTGACGAGATTTGAGTATAAGCAAACAAACACGGTTATTGATAGATGAATTTATAATAAGCCTTTAACGTTATTGAATGTAATACTCCTAATATTGTATAACACAAGTTTAAAATGAGTACTGAAACAATATGGTGAAACAATGTTAAAGCATGAAATTTCTAAAACCTGAAACCCGTTAAGCCAAATCGGCTGAAAACTTCGAATAACACAGCGATACAGAGCAATAGCAATTCTAGAAACATTTTCAGCATAGTGCAGGATCTACAAAACGGACAGGCAGACGTTTGAATTTTATCATCCCGATCTCATCACATGCCATATATTTTAGAGCGTGTAAAGTCTTCGCAATATCTTGATTTTCTTAACGTTTCCTTAAATGGGTTTTTAAATGCATCACATTATCCTTACTTATCTTTATGTACTTTTAACCTTCCGTGTCACTTTTTTTTATTACTATATGTTGTCATACGGGATTACCTCGTTATGGGTGTTTTTAGGGGTAATTACTTATTTTTATAAGACTAGCTTTAACCGGGATTTTATTTGCGTCATCATCATTGTCATTAGCCCAAAATCATAATACTACTGCAATATTAATTTATGTTTTTTAGACCAATATGCACATTATCGATATGCACATAAAATTTCATAAAATTCGGTCAAGTTATCTCTGAGAAGTATGGTATGGTTAAATTGCGAGAATTAGTGTTGGTTTTATTTATATATGAATTCATTATGTTTTGACCTTTTAACCAATCGTTATACTTTCCAGACATTCAATCTGTATCTGGCAGCTACGATCTACTCCTAGACAAAATGTTACAACAAACTTTAATTATCTACCTATTAAATTCCCTCAATTTCGCTACAACATCAAAGAAGTCAACCACAGTACCGCCAACAATAATCTCATCTCTCTTAATCTATAGGTTGATCAAATACTTTAGATATTCACTAACAAAACTCAAACAACTCTACAGGGTGACTTCGAAGTCGTGGGCAATATTTTAAACTAGGGCTATTTTTACCTAAAAAAAAATAATAACGTAGGTAGTTATTAAAAATGTAATGTATACTTAAATAATAAGTAACATACTACCGTAATAAATTACTATTGAAAAAAAAAACAAAACTAATCAGAATGATAATGCCAATGATCTATATTTAAACGAGGCCGGCGCCTCATCTACGGCCGCGCGGAACTTAGAGATACTATTTACTTTTTTTGCGTAAAAGTAGCCCTAACGCAATTAGTGTCATTAATAGTGTCTTAGTTTAAAATATTGCCCACGACTTCGAAGTCACCCTGTATAGTTTATAACAATTACCGAACACGTTAACACACCGTCGTATAATATATCTGTGTATTCAATTCAGTAACACAGTTTGATATTGCACAATCCATTCTGTTGCCGTAACCTACTTAGTTGAGTCGTAAGCCGGTTTGCAAGTGTTCAAGGCAATCTAATTAATCAGTGCAGTTCTGAATAGGAACAGCCTTCTCTAGAACAATATGCGATGCGGATTGTAATTAGATGCTATTAGATAGAGGAGCGAGTTAAGACACGTATTCAAGACTTTAGGACGGATTGTCTAGCGCTGTATTTTCTATTACTGTTGGGTTTTGAAAATTAGGTCGTGTTTTTATAATTGAATCCAAATTCAAAATAGTTTTTTCGAATACTCCTACTATTTTTTTATTTTTTTTTTAGTTTGAAAGGGAGGAAATTTGACGAAAATGAAACCCAAATATCATAATAAAATATTAACATAATTCGCTTAATATTATAAAAGTTAAAGAACCTTCTTAAAAGTAGCTAGGGCTTCCAAAGTTCACTGTAAAAAAGTTACAAGTTTACAATTCCATTCGTTCAGTTTTAGACAGATTTCCTGAATATTTTTAGTATATTTATAGAAAATGTTGTTATGCCTTAATGTAACCTAGGAATCGATCCCAGTCCCCGCCAGAAAGTTACGACTAACCAAATGAGGTGGAAATAGATTCATGAATATGGAAACTGTAATTTGTTTTGGAGAGTCGTATAATGTGGCTTCCTCAACTTGCTTCCTATCTCCGTTGCCTGAAAATGTGATGTTTTGTTGATCTGTAGGTACTCTCCTGATATTACTCCAGCTTTCTATTATTTAATATTTAATATCTAATTATTTTTTTATATCAGAGTAATTACTGAATCACAAGTAAACTTGATAAAAATAGTCAGCATTTTTATGATGAGGTCTTGAAGTATCTAAGCCTTCATGTAAAAGCTAGAGGCTTGAGCGATTGTAGTGCTCTATCTCGTTTCCACAATGGCCGCAGACCTACTTGGAGCTCACAGCATTCATTAATTGGTTATAAGTCACTGGTCATTTTAGAATATTTTTTACTATTTTCCAATTTTTTTTTTGCCATTTAAATCTAACGTGATTTCCAGTACCAAGTATTATGTAAATCCAGCATTAATTCTTTCCGTTAGATAGGTGACCGTTTGAAGTTAACGACGCTCTCTTTGTATCGTCTGAAAAGAAGCCATTGGTCCCGGTTGTTAGGAGTAACGACTCCGATATTGGCAGACGGAAGCCCGATAAGCTGACGTTCCGTGAGTATCGTGTAGGTCAATACCAAATGATATTGGGAATATTTTATAGGTTTTGTTTAATGGATAGGAAGTATTACCATTTATTCGGAGTTTGTTTTGCTGAATTAATGTGCGATTCGGCATTTGCGGACAATAAACAACATGATGTTTTTTTTCTGTAGTAATTATTTATAAAAAATATGATGTTATTTCGTCTGAAAATTCGACCTCTGAACAAAACATATTACATTGCATTTTCCTAACAGTACTTACTTAGCTAAGACAAAAGGAAACAAAATATAAGACAAATGAGCAACAAAACAGACTTCGCCCCCACAACTCCTTAGTCAACACTGTATCTCCTCGAACACAAATAACAACAAAAAACTTGGACGAGTCAATACGAACCACATTAAGAGGAAGGAAAGGCCATCCAAAAGTTCCACATTATCTCCGGGAAAACTGCGGGCGCTTTGTAAATTGAATTCAGATATTATTATATTTATACTACCTACCCACCTACCTACCTACCTACCTACCCTCTACCTATGAGTCCCTACTCTATTGAGTGGAATCGTTAACGCGATTTGGGGAAAAACGAAAAAACGTTATTCAATTGTTTTTTTCTGATTGTATCCAGTAATTGAAAGATTTGTGATAGAAAAACAATTGCGAGATAAGTTTGGTGTTTATTTTGTAATGCCTTGTGGAGTGCGCGACTGAAAATTGATAATCCAAATACAATGTAAAGAGT
This sequence comes from Chrysodeixis includens, assembly GCA_941860345.1. Classification (NCBI taxonomy): domain Eukaryota; kingdom Metazoa; phylum Arthropoda; class Insecta; order Lepidoptera; family Noctuidae; genus Chrysodeixis; species Chrysodeixis includens. The sequence goes on along the minus strand of OW796096.1, from coordinate 411,498 downwards.
CATCTGAACATCTATTCGTGAAAATAAAATTGGATTGTCAGTTTTTTACTGCATGCACGTGAATATTTACTTTCACCAAAATAACTTTTGTGCAATTTTTGTCTATCTATATGTCTGTTTGTTCGTGCTAATTGTTGAAATGTGTTAAGCGACTTTATATTGGCAGATAGCTGACAAAAAAGGAGAAACTAAGGCTACTTTTAATTACAAAAAAAAACTTTCATTTGAAAATAAACTTATTTCTTCGTGTGCACGTTATTTCTCGCAGAAATAACGTGCACGCGGGCACAGCTAGTTTAAAATAAACTTAGCAAGTCAAACTAAAAAGTACTTTTTCAAAAACACGACAACTACACGTGTAAGGTAAGTTTTAATCTAAGAAAACCAAAGTATAGGTATAAGAATCAAACCCAAGAAATCGCAGTCGCATAATTGAACAGCGTCACGGAGCCACGGGAATACTTCGCGAGGAATAAAAGATAAAAGGGAATGTGTCCCTTCGGTGTTAAATAAAATCTTCTGCGCTTATTGCAGTATCGTTACATTTAAACGTAATGAGTATTGCTTTACGTTATGAAAGTGGTCTCAACACAGTTTTTACTGCTGGTTGCACTGTTTATAGTATTTTTTGTTATAGTTGTTATTGTGTTATAGATGTAGTCTTTACATATTCGTAATTAGGTATGTAGTTAACTGAGTTTATGAAACAAATTCATTTTATTTTACTTTTCTTTATTTAGAGAAAACTGTGAAGCACGTAAGGGAAACTAGACCATTTAACAGCTACATATTATTCATCAAGCAAGTCATATATGCCATGGCGGCATTGATTAACAAACAATAGAGTCACCGATCAACACACAGAAAGTAATTAAAACACACACTATAACAGAATCCAATCAACATTTCACTTAAAATATTCGTCACAATTGAATCACAAAAGTTTCGGTTCACAAGCTGACATATTCAATTTCCTCTAACTCCCGAGAGTCCCAAATTCTGAAGCGACCAACACCTGTACAATGAAATCTTACAGCCAGAAAGTTGTCACTGTAGAAAGAGTCGTCACAAGCGCTGTGTTTAGCTTTGTCTCTCTTCCACAGTAGCGACAGTGGTAACGTAAGAGTTCATAGTACGGGGGCGATGTTATTAATATTACATAGCCCAGCAATTATCTTTACAATCACGTAACAAATTCGATGATATTTAGCAAAACGCACGGACAATGCAAAACTTTTCGGTAATTACCAAATAATCGCTCAATTTAGGACGGTTCAATGAATATTCAATCGTATAGAAATACGTGAGCTGTATTAGTAGTTATTTCTACCATAATTGTGTATCGAATGTTACCAGTTTCGCTTTGAGTATTAGTTACATATATTTTCGTTGATTAAGATAATTAATAGGTAATTTGGGCATTGTGTTGCTCATTATAACAGCCTAATTGTTCGATTTTGTTGCAAAATGAACTAATCGATGATAATAACAACATTAAAATTTTACTAGCTTTATTTGATTAGGTACTAGTTTGACGTCAAACCACAAAAATACATCAAATCATTCCTTAACATTCTTAGCCTCAGATATAACTGCCTAGTAACATGGAGTAAATAAAGTCAAACGCAAAAAGTTTGATAAACATACCTACAAATGCAGATCAGTATTCCAACAAAAATCCATTCATTCTTCAAAAGGAGGCTTATTAGTTCCACGTCACAGTGTGTCCTCAAACACGGGTGCCATTCAACTTTGAAAACTTCCCTCAGACTTGTCAAACATATTCTTGCGAGATATTATTCAGGCTCTCGACTAGAGTTATAAGATACGTCAATAGTGATTTATTTGAAGGCGCAATCTCCAGATAAATGACCTCTAACAACACTCCGGAGTATGAAGGAGTTAAAGTAGTTTAAGTTGGGACAAATATTGGTGTAAGAACACGCCTTAGTTTGTAGAGGCTCTCAGCTATTGTTGTGGATAGGCAATGTTCTTGTTACATTTAGGCCCTTAAACAAACTCTTGGCGTTGACCATACAAGTTCATGAATATCGTGAATTAAATATTTCGTTTACAAAGCTAAAAGCTATTTTTTTTTCATAGCAATATACCGATGTTTAATTTTTGTTCGTTCTCAATTTCGAAGATTAAGTTTTAAATAAAAAATAAGAATTATATAAAAGTTAAATTATAAGACCAACTACTTATAAAGTCTAGTAGTAGTATTAGTTGCGTTGCATGAAGGGGTAATTCGGAAGTTAAGCATACATTTTCTGTACTACTGGTGTAGAGACAAGGTCTTAGCCGCTACGTTGTAACTACAGAGCAAGGCTAAGACGATAATCCCTGAAATCGACAGCAACAATAATAAGCTTGTACGTATATCTCTATTACATCTAACCAATACAATATCCGTTGATAACGAATAATGTATCTTGATCAGAATCTGTTCGTCAATCAATAGGTTATTTCTATTTTTTTTAATCACTTTTAATCCTTGTATCGCGGGGGGTTTCACAGACATTCAATTCACACGCACAAATACACCCAGACTCAGACCAAGTATTTGTGAAACGCACAAATTGTCGTCAAATTGAATAATAAAAACAGATTCGACTGTGAAACTAAAAACAAATAAATCATAGAGACAAAAACCAGTAAAGGTGTAAACTAACTTCACTTGACCTTTGACCCCTACCCAAGCAGTAGTTTTATCGTTGTTTGCATAAAACAGGTGTCGCTTGATTTAAAGTTTAATATTGCGTACTGTAATCCCAAAATAAAGCTTATTGAAACATCCAGTGATAAATTATCCAAAATACTCCAAGTATTTTGCCTATTGTTTATTATTTAAGGCCTAACTAGGTAAATACTTTTGATCTGCTGTCACATTATAGAGCAAAAGCCACCGTCTAATTTCTACAAAATTGTATGTAGCAATCAAAATCAGAAGTTTTTTATTCAAATTAGACTACAATGGAGCACTTTTTGGACGTCAAAATTAATAAATTATAGACAGCACCCCCACCATTCACCGCTTCCTGTGCTATTGCTACGCAATGTGACATTTATTACTATAGACAGTTCACTAATGTTAACTGCCCACATCATGTCATAAAAGAGTCCATTAAAAACTTTTCAACCAAATTGTAGCCCAATCCAAAAATTCAGCATCTAGACTGGGTTCCCGTCGCATTCTGCGGCTGCATACAAAATGTATGGTCCATACGTCATAGTATTTGTTCGACGCCATCTTATTTATGTGGTGTGCGCGCAGCTGTCGTGGCGAGAGCTATTTGCACAGATGTGATGGTCTTTGTGGAGATGTACGGGCTGGTTATGTGATGAATGTGGTCAACGGGACGGTATCTCGGCGGGTTGAGTTTTGAGAGATATTACCTTGTGTACTGTATGCATGAAACGAATGTAGTATTGTTTATTTTTGAATAGCTTCAGGAACCTGTCGTGCTGATTTATTTCTTAATTTATAATATGATTCCAGATAATCCAAGGCAATGCAATAAAAACTTGAATGAAAAAACAAAAAATTGAAATATTTATAAAAACACAGTTTTCTACATATTTTTGTGCTTCATCTGTAAACAGTAATACGTTCCAGTTACATTTGTTGTTAAGTAAACTGATTGTTTACGTTTATTTTTTTCATCTCATCATGCTTTCAAAAGCTTTTACTGCTCCGATTAAATTTGTGAGATCCCCCACCTACTGTAAGCGATACGAATAATACTACCTACTACGAATTTCTAGGATATCTGCCATTAGCACAAACTAATTCAAATTCAATCAACTAATTAATGTGATAGGGTTTAATTTGATAAGATTTCAATCAGAAAAAAGCTTAACATTAAACCTTGTTATATTGACGCACACTCACACACAAAGTCTTATAACAAGTTCCTTTATGGTAACCTATTAATACAGCAGTTTAATAGATAGATTTAGGGTTCACACGAACTTTAGCTCTAAATAACATTCCTTATATCACCAACCCCAGCGGTGCAATCAGAAACTACCCAGCTTCCCAGTACCAAGCCCTACACACTCCGATATAATTAGAATTTATTACAGTAAGAATTAAAACGAATGAACTAACTTTTCACATCTTTAACTCAAGTTTGTGCTCCAAAGTACTCGTAACTTTATATAAAGTTATGTACTTTGTTAATAACCACCTTCAGCTGTCTTATATAAATTATTTTGTAGGCTTTTATTGTCTCTCTGCATGGTAATGGATATTTAACAAAAAAATGAAGATGAAATAGCAATTGATTTAAGAACCTCGTAGTTTGAACAGCTATGTCTCCTGACCGATTGTGGCCACGGTGGCTAGTATTACTATGACACCAGCCAGCTACGCAGGACATATTACAGTGCATAAGCGTGTGCGCAAACACATGTACACTCCTTGTTCTTTTACTCCCATAGCCAGAAGAGACGGCAATCCCACACGATCGGAGAGAGATCAGGCGCATGACCCACATTTTTAATTGCCTTCCGAAACACGGAAGAAAGTAACCTCTAAATGTTTAAGAATTAATATTAGCAATCAAATCAGCTCGGCTCAATTCCCACCGTCTCCGGTATGTATGTTTCCGGCATAACTCGCAATCCCCGAGGAGGGATAATACCTAATTCCCCACGAGTAAAACCGCGGCAATGAGCTATTTACATAGCAAATGTCTTCGGATAGTTTGTGAGTGCATATGCCACTGGCCGTATAAGAAACGAAGAGGTTTTGTGAATGACCAGTTTTGATAAAAGTGCGTTTTAGTGATTCTTACTAAATTTTACAATGTAGGCTCCAAGATGACGACCAAATAGGAGAGTGGTGGTCATTGCGATCATTTTTTGACTACCCTAAAAGCCCCAGTCTAAACTAAAATGAATCTATTCACGGAATATTAGATTTCAATTTTGATCCGCACTGATCCATTTCAGCCAACAAAGTCAGATCATATCAAAAAATCCCTGTTACCCACATTACACGTAGCATTCACAACATTCGCATCGCAATTGGAATATCTAGTGCAAGAAACTTGGTATTGTAGAACTTTGGACTTAAGCCTTGAGTACTCTTCATTTGAAACTGCAGGGGATGAATAAGGGGCGGGGGGCGAAAAGGGGCTAAGAGGGGATGGAAGGTAAGTAGTTGTTTAATATCGTGTGCCGTCCAACACTGTCCTGGAGTTGTCGACTTACTCCCAACTTTGTAGTGGACTAGTGTAATTACTTAGTTTTAATTTTCGCGGCATTGGGTGCATTGTCAAAGAATGCAAGAGCTTCTTTAGTTTTGGAAGTATTTTATTGTTTTACACCTAGCTCGTGTTTCTATTGTGATTGAATAAAGAAAACAAAGATATTTTCTTATGCTTCCTTCCTGTTGCTGATAATTATCGCAAATGAGCTACCCAAAAAGATCTCGGGTTAAAATAAGTTAATCAAAGCCTCGCTTTTGTTCTGAAAAAACACACGGAATAAACCGAACCCGTGTCACTGCTCACAGAGAACATTCAATTAGAGGATCTGTGCTGTACATCTTAAATGTGTCTCCACAGATTTACAGCGCAGCTGTTGTTACGTCACGCATGTAGCCTAATAAAACAAATTGGGACATTTGACCCGAGGCTTCAGAAACAGACTTCTGCCTTTGTAATGTTTAGGGCCGGCTAGGGACCAGTGGGAGTCGTAGTTCGCTTGATTTGTACTATTCAAGGTAAAAGAAATCCGGAAATCTAGAAAAAAAATCTGTACCTTTATTGTTGGTAGAAAAACACCCTTGAAGAAACCAAGTCTATTTAATTGCTTTCATTATTCTTACAACGCCTAAGTATGTTTTTATTTTCAAAACCAGATGATGGTGACTTCAGCCCAGTTTATACCGTATTTAGCGATGAAAAATTGCTAATACAAATGTCCGACAACCATAATTCTATCTAAAGATTTATATTGAACCCAGTGAGCAATGGGTTTTACCTGATAGGTAGACGCTCCATATAAAATACTAGTACTCAGCTGCATCCTGTGGGACTAAAAGGTCTTCCTCAACTATGCCGTTGAGAAAGACAGATGATGAATATTAATGAAACCATTCTGCAGATACTTTAGGAGTTTTACGAACTTATATACAACTTCCAGCAGCTTCAGGAAGTACTTACATTTTAACAAATGTAAGGAAAGTTAATTGATAGTTGGTAACAAACATTTTAGTCTGAGCTGGACGAATTGATTTTATATTCCGTTTATGTTGATTTTACTGTAATGTTTCCAATCCATAACAGGCGGTAAATTCTAAATGCTGTTGAACGAAATAAAAAAATTATTTGAAAAGGAACAAATGAAAGGCTGTAAAGCCACTGTCACTGGACATTCGACTAATGAACTGACAGCTCAATAGTGTCGAAATCTTGCCAAATATTAAATCTGGCGCAGCATTCATAAATGAACAAGTTCACCAAAATATATTTCTATTCTAAAATCGGTTATTAACAGATTGTCAAGTAAACTTAAACTTTTATCATTGCCATACATTACCATGACCTTCCCAACGTCACAAGTATTGTGTGTCAATATTCTGCTCCCTCACGTCTGGCAAAGATGAAATCAAGCCCCAGAGCCTTTCCTGGAACTTGTTATACCTGCCTGTTGAATACGACCTTCGACCTAACATTTACAACCTCATTTTCGAGATAAGAAAATAAATAATGAATCATATTTTTGAAGGTACTTTTCCTTATACAAAAAGGAAAATTAAGTCGACATTTATTGATGTGGAAAGCCGGAGCATAAAGTTATTTCGGTAGCACGAAATGTGGGAGAAATAAAAAGTGTTCTGATCCTAATCTACTAATAAATGAGCCATTTTGATTACGTAGAATAATATCTGCGAGGCATGTAGCAATCACATTATTTTTATATGCACAGTAAAATAGAAGAGCCTTATTTCGTGTAGTAAATCGGTAATGTAATATGTATGAGTGTTATTATCCGTGTGGTGTCCGGATATAAAGAATACCACCACCCCCGTATCCTCCACTGGGTGTCGTAAAAGGCGACTAATGGACCTTAAGACCCAGTGCACTGTACCAAGCACCTTGGGTCACTCGAATGGTGGCGGGTAAGCCATCAACAAACGCATTCCCAAAGAGGGTTAGTGTCAGGCAGGCGGCCGACTATAAAACCATAGCCAAATCTTTAAGCAACATGTCTAGAAGACGTGTTGCGCCGACCCCAAGTGAAATGGGATAAGGGCAGGAAGATGATGAATATGTATGAGTGTACATACATACCTACTTAAGATAAAGTACGTTTAATATATTATTTTTAATATTGTACCCTTCTAGGTATACTTTTTGGATACGAGTTTAAGTAGATTCTGTTTGTAAAATTATTACTCACAAAGCTACTATTGATTTAATATAGAACAAATGTGATATGAAAAACAATTGAAACATGTAGATATTTAGATAATTCATCTGAAATTACGAAACAGCAATTTTGTTATAACCGAAACAATGGTTTAACTAACAATCATGGTGTAGTTATCTGAATAGCTCTCCAAATTGATGAATTATCCATATTTAAGTGGTGATCAAATTATTAGTGGAGATTAAAATTATAATTTAGAAAATTGGAAAATATCAAATTATAATTAGAGTAACATCCATATATTTTAATCATACCATTTACGAGTAATTAAATAATTTTATAAATTAGTTAAAACATTATATTTTATCATTAAAATTTAATGTATTAGCAGGCTGTGTAAGTCAATAACCCTGTTCATTCATGCGAGGATTGCGCGTAATCATTATTTACGTACCTTTTTAAAAGATTGCCAGCATGTTATGTTTCTTTAAAAGGGATTCTTTGCGAATCTCTCTCAGAGTAATTACGGTAAGTATGAGCTCGTTTGAGCATGATATTTTTGTGCTCCAATTTCGACTTAGGTGGAGCAGAATAAATAGAAACAGATCGTTGTTTGGGGAATTAAAATATATTGTGAGGAAATACGTTTCCTGGAGATCTTTATCAATCAAGCATTATTTTTAGATTGGAAACATACTGACCTTTGATCTTTACACTGGTGACAGCATGATTTAGAGCAAGACCGCACAAAATATGATTATCATTGTGCGACAGCGACTCCCGTGCTTCTGGCCCCAGGGCCAGGCCACACGGTGCGGCACCGCACCGCACCGCATTACTCCGCACCGCACTGGCGGCCACACGAGCAGTGCGGCGTCGCAATATTCTTACGGCGCCGCTGCGGCACCGCAACAGGCTTGGCTTGGCTTGCCCAGTTGACGACAGTCTACAATAAACAACTGAGCGGCGCCGCTGCGGCACCACACTACTTGCACCCCTCCCCGCCTCGTCTGCCTCGCGCCGTTGTCCGGTGCGCCTGCGGTGCGACGCCGGAGCGGCGCCGGGCGTGCCGTGTGGCATACCATACATTTTTATATGTAGGAAACAGTTGCGGCACCGCACAGGCGCCGCGCCGGAGCCGCACCGCACCGTGTGGCCTGGCCCCCAGGCGGATGAGGACGCTCCAGTGGTTTTGGCCGGTAAGAGTCCGACACGCATCCCCGTCGACCCCCTGACGGCAAATTGTCCATGAGGATTTCCACCGGGTTACAATAAAAAGGGTTACCATTGATCCACCAACAACACACAAACAAAAAGCGGGAACCAGTTACTGTGAGGTCCCATGTCTTCGTCTCTCTCTTCATATTTGCTGATTTCGTAATCTTATCCAGACATAGATATTTCTGGAATGAACATCATTACATCTGATGCTGTCTAATCTTAACAGTAATTTAGTACTCGTCAGGAATACATTAGTCAAAGTAACAGCTTAATTGTATGTTAATGTGTCGACAGTCTAGTCCATAGAATTTAGACATTCTTCAGCCATCAGACATGTTTCGACATTTCTCAGTAGATATAGTCAGTTAGAAAATGTGGATTCCAGCGAGCTTATTTTTAAAATAAGTGATATGTAAAAGATATAACATTTATCCTATTTGCAAAATAAACCATTTCATTTCATTTTAAGAAGGAATTTGTGGAAACTGCTTGACAAACTCTTCAGAACTTGAAGAAATAAACGTACTGATTTACGTATGACCTTTGTAAGCCCCTGTACCAGGTATTCACAAATCGTACTTGAAGATGCTCAGGATAAAAGCTTTTCTACAACTACGGAGAAGGTAAGGACAGATATAAAATAAAAAAATAATATCTTTGGCCTTTGACGGTCGTTATGTCATTGCAATTCCGAATACTTAGAATCAATTAAATTAGGAACACAGGCTCGAAACCATTTCGAGTACCACACGGTATTAAGCCGGATACGGTAAGACTGGAAATCAAACCCCGAATCGAAATGTAACATAAAAAACCTTGGGCTGGAATGGCCAACCAATGATACACGTGTCACTTATGGCAAGTGGCACAATAGCCAATTCAGTACCCAAAGAGGTAGGTGTCCATAAGGATTGCATGAAGTAATGCCATGCGCTGCCATGCACCGACACCAAAACGCGGATTACGTAGCATAGTGGTTTAGGTTTAGTCAGTAAGAGTCTGACTCTAACCGCGGCTCCCCCCGGGGTCGCGGGTGTCCATTAGGATTTCCCCTCTTTACCCAAAAAAAGGTGCTAAAAAGATTAATTTAAAGCCTTAGTTATACCAGAATGATTATTTTGTCTAAACACAAAACTGTTGTAATTACCATGTCTATTAGGTATCTTTTAGTCCATCACTGGACAGAGCACAGTGTACTATAATCAAATAATGAATATAGTGAACACAGATTGCCTATAAATAATTTGTGATTCCAGCTGAATACATTTAAAATGCGATTAAAGCGATCGACACTAACCAACTTGTGTATTGCACGCACACATCCAATTTGTTTTTCTATTTCAATTCAGTAGTAACTGAATTTACAAAAGCTTTTTGTTATCCATCATTCAATTTAGATCAGTAAAAGCATTAATAAGTATTTTTGTACAAAACTTTTTGATAAACGAATCTGTTGCAGCCTTTTTTATATACTTTGTAACTAGTGTATTGTCCCTACTAACATACGCATTTTATTTGTTTTTCAATCAAATGGACTGACTCCTATAAGTATTATAAACACGAAAGTTTGTAAGCATGGATAATGGATGAAGATGACGAAAATTTTAGTTGGTAGCTGACACCTTAGATTAGCTTATATGCTACTTATTAACTGGCTGCATCGAAGAGAGTAATGGTTTTGCAGGAATAACTGGCCTTTGTGCTGGCAAAGTAGCGGGCAAAAGCTAGTTCATTCATAAGTAAATAAAATACAGATAATTAAGACACGCAAAAGAATATCTACATTATGTTTTTCTGTTCAATTTAAGTGAATAAAAACTTCTTGCTCTCCAAATGTTCGTCCACTTGGGTTTTGTTTTGACATAATCGAATTCTATAAGTCAGCATTCTCACTCGAGGTCTGCATTTGACAAATCCATTACTTTTCATTGTACTCTAAATTACTCAGCCATCGGAGTTAATTCTTGTCAAGACATTACACCAACTACAATGGTCTGGCTTACTTTCAAAGTCTCTCAATCGAAATATCCATTATTGCCGACTAAAGAGAAAAAATGTCCCTAATGCATCTATTGTTCGTATTTGTGGTACACGGCCGGACAGCGCCCATTATTTGGGCCAAATAACACACGGCTGGATAGTGATGGGAAAAAACGATCTGATATTTCGGGGCGTTAGTTTAGCCCAAAGGTATTTTTACTCAGGATGGAAGGACGCCAGAGGTAGGATTTCCTCGTCGAGGTCGTCTGCGGCGAAGGTGGTGCGACGATTTGCGGGGCGCTCGATAGAAAGGTGTGGAAGTAAAATGGGGGAAATCTTTAATCAGCAATGGGATCTCAGACAGGCTGCAAAAAAAAAGGTTTGAAAACTAGATACATTTTTATTATCCTACATATAAAAGTCATCTAAAATCCACCTTAACTATAGCTACGACAAACAATGCAATACACGTGATAAATTGTTCACTTGCGCGCACTTTAGAAACTCTATTACGTATTCCGACAATTCCAGGCAAGCGCAAAGTTCCCGGTAAACTGACAAGTTACAAGTTTCGAGGTCACTGTTGTTGGATAAAGCGAGAACATGTTGTATTCACAAAGACATGTATTGTTTCTGAGAAATAGGTTCAGAAGCCCTCCGGTCAGTTCGATAACCATTAAAACTACCGTATACGTGACAGAGGTCTGGTCATGTGTAAAGTTTAGTGAAGTCTACATATTATAAAGGAAAAATAAACAGCAGGACATCAAGAAAAAGGCTAATTTTTCTTGATGTCCTGTTGTTCAAAATGCTTAGAATACACATTTAGAATAATATTTTTTGCTAGTTATAATCCCGTAATTATTGTGAATATCTAAGCAGTTAAAAGAAGTTTACAAAGTAATATAGATAAGGTAGTTTATTGTTAAATAGTATTGTTCAATATTAACGCGGACTCAAATTAAATATTACACAAAAAGATTTTTCTAACGGTAAGTCATTACTAGCGTAATTTTAAACGAGTAAATAGAATACAACCAGTCCCCCCAAAAACTGTTTGAACTAAACAAATGGGACGAAATAAATAATGGGACATCTCGATATTACATGGGAGCATCCCTACTTGTAAAATTGGGCCGATCTACATGTGCAAGTATTTGTCACTGTCTTTACATTCCAATATCCGCTCTTTTCTAATATTGCTCTAGTTTTGAAAACATACGAAGAATGGTGAAACAAATATTTTTGGTATGCAGTATACAACTACATTTACTTTAGTTATTTTTCGTATATAGAGATGATGACAGGATACGCAAAGTAAATATCTAATTAGTGTGACAGATAGATAACTAGAAAACATCTAATGCAATTTTTTCCGTTTATCTGAACAATAAAAATTGTCATAGATAAGCTGCTTTCAAGTTTAGAAGAAGAGACTTGTGACGTAACGCATTCACAAAATTTATACAATAGAGTAACGTCACGTGTTAGTGTCATTGTACTGTAATTTGGTCTATTTGTGTGTAAGAGGCAAAAGAAAAAAATGCGTATCCAAGATAATTCATTAAACTACATTATTTCCAAAAAAAAAGTAGTTACCATCCCCTAATCGAAGACCTCTTTAAATTCATCCGTAGTACCTACAGAGAAGTATAGGTAAATAAAATTGAAACACATTCTAACATTCTTATCCAAAACAATTACGTATTGATTACCAAAATATACCATCCACACATTCCCGATGTATTGTAACCTCACGTAATCGTAGTTATGAAGAACATGCTTAATAACAGTAATTACGGACTGAACGAGCCGTTCAGCTTCAATAATAGCGATATTAATACACGAGATTTGTATTCAAATAGGTATACAGGAGTAATGTATAGAAGGATTCAAAGTTATATTTTTGTAATAACTTTCGTGAGGATGATTTATACTTAAATGAAGACTTCAGACTGCTCTCGTACACAGAACTGCTTACTACTACTAACTAGTGTCTCGTCTCCCAAATCTTATTTTAAGAAGTGTTAGAAAACCTTTTGGATATCTGGTGCCGGTGCCAGGAAAGTAGATGTAGCTACTTGTTATAAAACTGCATGTTTAAGTGCCAGCTTGAAGATGGAAGTTATTAATAATAATAGCGGTCCGACCGATTTCGGCCATGGCGGCCAGTGTTACTATGACACCAGCCAGCTACGCAGGACATATTATAGTGCACAAGCGTGTGCGCAAACACAGGTGCACTCTCTATTCCTTTACTCTCATAGCCCGATGGGACGGTAATCCGACACGACCGGAGAGAGATCAGGCGCAGGACCCACATTGTTACGTGCCTTCCGAAACACGGAAGCTGTGATATTTATTTCTTAAACGCACACAACATTCGAAAAGTCGGTGCGCACCGTGGGGATCGAACTCAAGACCTCTGACTTAGCAGTCCTACGGTCTCGCCACTAAGCTATCACAGCTTCAAGCTTCAGGGAAGTTATTATGCTTGTAATATATAAAAAAATAAAAGCTTTTAAAAACATGTATTATCGGGATCAAAATCGAGTCTAACTGCATCAACATCTATGCCCAGTAGAAGAGTTACCGCTAATAGTAATATTAAATCGAAAAGAATATATAATTACCTCAGACTATATGCAAAGGGCTTATTAACTCCACGTACAGTTACTGTACACATAAACTCCATTTAATTACATTATATATCAGAACCGAGCCCGAAGCAAACACGTACAAAGTGTCATGTAAAATATCTCTTTGAAAAATACTTATGAGGACCTAACTCCACTTCTACCAACATAATTACCGTTGTTACAATTCCAAATGATATTACAAATGGTGCCTCATTATAAATGATACAATATTTAGTTGAGAAATATTCTTTAATCTTATTTTGCTTTGACAGGGGATACAAAAATAATTAACGGTCGGAATTAGACCTCGAGTGCCTCTTTACTTATCGCGGTGGCAACTGTTCGAAAATCTCCAAAACTTATTCTAAACTCTAACATGTAGAACACAAGGTTGAATTTTGTTTGTAGATTTTATGAGTTACAACATCCAACATCGTCTTATTTAATTTAATTGAATGTTCGTTTTCTTTATTTGATAGCTAATATTTCACACTCTTAATAAGGAAAATGAAGCTCGCTGGATAGTTATGACACTTACGTAATAGGAAACAGCTGTGTAGTAATTTGTTTTGTAAAGCCCCTTATAGTTTCTCAAAGAGACAGACTTATCATGTACAGCTAAGCACCGCTACTTAGCCTCGGATTATTGTACTTGAGTAGATCTGTTTGAGGTACTAGATATAAGAAAATCGAGAATTGTGCGATGCGTGAAAACCTGTACGAAAAATTAATATCTGAAAAGTCATCCACGCTATTTTATAATTGGCCACGGTAGACGGGATGACAAAACGAGTATAATATTATAAAATATTCGAAAGCATGTTTATTTTAACATCAAATCACATAGGTAATTTTCGCTGTAGAGTAAGTTGAAACATACTCCAACAAAAATCCCAACGGATTACTTCTTTCTGCCCTGAGCTGGTATTTACAAACTACAGATTGCAAAGAATTGAAAGAACTAGTGAGAAGCATGCATCAGCTGACTCGTACCTCATTATTTTTAATACCCAGGCTTCAGAACTCTACGCTATGTGACAACCACCTCGTCAGGCCTTATTTTTTATATCGACAGCGGCAAATTATATTCTATTTCTGGAATACCTCGTAACACGACGTTATTTGAAAAAATATTTTATTTTTATTACGCAACGTCGTCTAGGCAGTCTAGATAATATTAAATCATCTTTTACTTGTTACTCATGTCGTATTGTTACGAAATGTAAAGCTTTAAGCAAAATAACATTTTTTTTTTCTACCTAACCATTTGTATATTAGGTTATGTTTAGTACTTGTTAATTTTATTTAGCTCACATGGTATTCAAAATAGAACGTCGCTCCAGTTAGAATACCTTTTATATTCCATTCTAAAAATACGAATAATAGTTGAGTTGGGAGTAACCGCCGAAAACTCCACACATTGAGTGGGGTCCCGACGTCTCTCAGATAAATTAGTAAGTTCGAACTCCAGCAAGTTGCACACCCTCATCAAAAAGTACGGAACCACTTAATTCCGACGTCAGTTTTATGAAAAATTTATACTCTACCCATAGTTCCGTGAAATGAACTTGGCTAATACAAGTTTGGACCGGCCCGCGCAAGTTTGAGCCGGTTTGAAGCGGATCGCACCGGTTATCGCGGATATTGTAAGTTTTTAGTTTAGTGATGGAGGGAGTTTGTAAGAATATTCTAGGGTCTTCCGAAAGCCTATTCTGAAATTGTGTTAACTTACTCGTTCAGAGTTTTAGGGGATCTCATGAATTCAATTTTGTGTTTATATCTGTTCGGTGCTTTAAGTTTGTGTTATAATTCTGAACTTCGAATGGAACTACTAAATGGTAAGGGGAAGGGGCTTTTGAAATTTATTTGCATCAGTTTTAACTGCTCAAGTTTTGGTGATGAATTTATAACCCAATCATTGTTATAATAAACAAAACGGTTATGCACTTAATCTTTAGGATTATATCGGGATTTAAGGACCAAACAAGGTAAAAAAAAACAATAAAAAAAAATAAGAAAAGACAGTTAAGGTCATTTGTTATCTGTTATTTACTTTCGCCACTCTTAATAGAAAGTCAGAATTAACATCACTCAAACACTCAGTAACAAGAAGATGTGCGAGATTAATCTTTCGTTTACCTTGAATTGTAGCTCGAACGGCGCCTCTTTGTTCCAGAAGGCTTAACTGTAAACCTCTTAAGTTGCGTTATCAATGTCTCTTGCTGAAAATACCATTAAGGCAGGCCTTGCTTTATGGTACTTGATGTTTATGGGGTATTTAAAACTGCTTAAGTAGGTCAGTTGACCAATTGACGGTTTTGGCTTGTCTTCAGCTATGATAAGTTTTATGTGTTCTTGTGTTTTGAGCATAAAATATTTCCATGTTTGGGAAATTAGTGGTCAAGGTATTAATAGTGACTTGTGACTGGAGCAGTAATCATGTTCATGTAAAACATTTTCAGTTCCAAGAACTTACTTGCTGTCAGTCCCATCTTAAAAGTCTTTTAAACAAACAGGGGTGATAAATCACTGAATCTTAAGAACAACTAAGCACATAATTGAAAAAGGTATCAGCTAATTTGTTGCCAAAAATAGTAGCATCAACTTCGTTCCACTCACTTTCTATAAACAATTTATTAAGCCAATTTCGCTCGGCTTAAAGAACCCTTTCTAAGCCCAAAAATACCCAAATCGTGGGGCTCTACACCGAGTGACGGACACTTAACAAATGCTTAGGTTTGACACTAGATTTCTTCAGCGACCGAAAAGGCGTTTGACAAATGAGGATGGATGTCCAGATACGGACGCGCTGCTAATTAAATAATGATTCGGTGGCGGAAAACATGAATGAAGGATTTTTTTTGGATGTGTTATAGAATAATTATTATGTCCGACTTGAAACTTATACTGAGTAAAATTCCATTGAACTCTGTTTTGTCGACGATAATTTAACTATTGAGTGGTAGATGACGAAATCCAAAAGCACATTGGTGCGTGACATTGGTTTTTGTTCGAACTCGAACTTATTTCCAGTGCAATATTTCAAACCAAAGTTCAATTTAAAATCGAAAATCAAGTCCAAGTATCCAATCTAACTTTTAGCAGTTATTTTAAAAACTATTGAAGTTTTGCTCCAGAAGGTAACTAAGGAGAATATCATGAGCGTAAGTACCAGGCTATCAGGATGAACGAGGTATCTTACTCTTTAACCAACTTTATGAACAGGACATGTAGACGAGAGGACTTGAATAAACCAAGACTTATTACGTGACCTGTATACTGTGAGGAGATTACATTGTCTTATATTAAAACGTTTAGAATACTGTATGGCACATAGTTGAAGACGTTAACAATTGTTATAGATACACAAAATTACGTGTTTATTTAGTAAAGACATTGTATTGATTACACAATTAAACATATTATTGTAAGAGTTTCCTCATATACTCAGTTTGTTAGCCGATAGCTGTTTTCCCTTTTATTTTACCCCGATTCATCTTTACATTTCATTTGTCCATGTTAATAGTGGAAAAACATAATTACTTCAGTGTGAATCACATACACGTTGCAAGGCGACGGCGACGTCAATACTAAAATTTGCAGAATTAAACATTCAATAAAATGTAAGCAAGACAAGTATCGCTCGACGCCGACTTGATGTACTCACAGCAAACATCTCATGTTTTCTGTACCGGCGGTAATTAGCAAGAAACCCAGCTAATTATGCAGAGAAGTCACGGTCCAACGCTGCGAACAGTTTGCAGACTTCTGTGACGTCATCCCGTGCTCCAACTTGTGTCGAGATGTGCCGACAAGTTGTAAAATGTAGACTAACCTAACAACTAATGAGCGAATTCCATACTATAAAGTACTAAAGTTATGAGAACTTGTACTTTAAAGTAATAAAGTTTAAAGAACTAAAGTCGTTTAACCGGTATTAAAGATTTAAATTTCAATAAATTGATACGTAATGTTACTGAACTCGCCTTTATATTTCAATTCACAACTGTTGTCTGTCGTCACGTTTTTTTTTTTTAATTTTACCTTTTCAATCTATGCTATTGATAGATTTGCTACTGTCGATTGTTTTAAACTGGGTGTAAAGGTAATTAAATCAATGTTATAAGTGCTGATATAAGCAAACATGAATTTGAAAGTCTAGACGTAACGTTTTCTGTTGAATATTGTCGATATAGAGATGATAAAAAGTCCGTAGAAAGGCCAAAAGGTTTATTTATTTAGAGTTTTGCATTTTTTAGAATAGTTCAGATTTCCTATATTTGCCGATTTCAATCAAAAAATCTTCGAATAGAAAACATGAGCATTGACTTATTCTAATCGCAACCATCTAACTGCAGTGAAAATCAAAGCAGATTCTTCTCATTTCCCTTATAGAAAATGCGTAATTAAACGGCTTATTTAAAGCTCTCAAATCTGGATACCGCTAATCCCCTTAGTAAACCATCCAAGCATTCTTGCATCGTTGTCGCGATCCATCCATTCATTATTTATAATTAACTCCTCGTCCGTACGCATCCACAGAAGAGACATTAATCATTTCAATTAGTTAGTCGCCGCCAGACGATGGAACAAAAACCTTCCTTGTTTTTCACTGAAATGTCGCTTTTTAGGGATTAAGTTTTAAGCTATAGGCGGTAGTTTGGTGATTTTCGTCAGCATTCAGATTGTAGCTGTTTTGTTTTGTATTTGTAGAAAGTTTTTAAGAAATTCGTGGAAACTTAACTTTCTCAGTCATCTGAAGTCTTTTGATTAAAGTCTTGATGCAGCGATGCAAATCATTGTTTTGCTTTGAGGGAAATTCTGAAATAAGGATCTTTATTTCAGAATTTCTCTCAAAATTTCAGAATATCTCGCAATCACTCAAAATGGAAAATGTGCATAATACATTTTTGTTTAAATCCCTTTCCATTGACTAGTGTACCGTATTAAATCAAGAAATATTTCCGAAATATTTTGCTATTGAATGAATTTCATACGAAATGGTATTCACAAGTCACGGTCCAATATCCAATCACGGATATGAAATGAAAATACTTTAAAAAGCACAAAAATCTTCAGTACAATTTGACACGTAATCAACAGGACTATCCTTTAAAATTGCAGTTACATCCAATCGTGTCACAATGTTGATTTAAAATGTTCACGTGGAAATCTGTTCCATCGTCCGATGATAAATCCGTTTTTATTCATGTATGATGCCGTACGAGATCGCTGCATCAAAACAGATTGATTTAAAGCGCAATTACACGCGATTATTTGGATGATCATGCTTATTTGTTATTCAGAGTAAAGGGTTCATTAATATTGGGTAATTGATGTTCTAAAAGTCGTAGTGGCCTTACGGTTCTATGTATAGATTTATATGCTCCAGGTGCAAGTTTGATCCCCAGCGCAGGCAAGTATCAAATTATAAATTTTTCAAAGTTTGTACTTAGTTATTCTAAGACACTACGGTGAAGGAAAACATGAGGAAACCTGGATTCTAAATATTGGAATCTGAAATCACCATAAAACCACAGTGAGCTAGCGTGGTGATCAATAGTCAAATGTTCCCTATATAGGAAGAAGCCTGGTTTATTATAATTGACGTTCTAATGATTTCCTGACTAAAGATCCTGAATTGATATGAAAACTGTAAAAAATCTCTGCTTCACAATCATTTTATGCGCCTTTGGTCTTCTAATTATATTGCAAGATATACTATAGGTACTCCTTATTTGTGAAACCTTCGGGTTACAGAGTATTTTGAGACACTTGAAGAAGTTGTTTTTTTTATCAGTTATTCCTCAATTTGCGAATAACTTTTAAAAAATGTTATCGGTGCTAAAGCTTGAGTTAGGCAACTTCTACTCCCAAAAAAACAGGAAATGTATCACTTGAAATAAAGTAAACAGAAATTATACCTATTTGTTTTAAACCCAGAAAATTCTATTAAAACTTCAGTAGAACTCGTTCCTAGCCATTCATTACAATATTAATGTAGCTTCAAGACATCATTAATTTCCCAGAAATGAAATTAATTAGCAGAGGTATTGCTTATTTATTAAAGAGAAACTTGCTACGTTTTAATTTAATTCCTCGTTTCCGATATCTAAAATGTTTTCCCCTAAAATATATTTTGACTAAAATTTATTTTGTAAGTTAGGTACAAATT
Source organism: Chrysodeixis includens (assembly GCA_941860345.1). Taxonomy (NCBI): domain Eukaryota; kingdom Metazoa; phylum Arthropoda; class Insecta; order Lepidoptera; family Noctuidae; genus Chrysodeixis; species Chrysodeixis includens. The sequence goes on along the minus strand of OW796096.1, from coordinate 392,097 downwards.
CGGGACAAGTAAACAAGGTAAAAAAGAGGCTTTAATAGACTCCTACTATTAAAGTAAATTAAAATTTTGCTCTTATGCATCACATGAGGTAAAATTATTTAAAAAGCAATATCCTTGTAAGTATTAGGAAGTCGAATAATCAATAATTTGTCAATTGAAAGGAGAACATTTTAATTTATCAGTGTTTTGTTTTCGTGTTCGATTCTGACATCTTCGCCAACTGTGAACCGCATTCATTTGTTCCGAAGTTGTTTTTCATTTACGTTTACCAGAAGTGCAAGTCTTACAATGCAATATTCGTAGTTGCTACAAGTAATTCGTTCATAGCGCAGGGCTCGTAAACAAAAGGTGTTATAAACATTTATTTATGTTATGTTATGTTACGTGTTATGTTTTAGAATTAGCCTGAACGTTGGCTTAGAGGTTCGCCTTCGTCGTTTTACTTTTCCTTCGAACAAATACGTGCGCGACTTGTTATTTACGATCCAGTTCCAGCTTTCCAAGAAAAACTTGATATAAAACACTAGCTTTATTAACTGGAAAATTGCGCTCAGTGTGGCCAACTTAAAATAGAATTGTGGTTTCAGAAATATACAAATTAGAGAGTGTTTTTGGAGTACCTTTATTTATCAATTCGTGGCAAGATTAATTTCGTGCCTTTCGACGAAATAATTTCGCATGTGAAAAACAAAAATAAAATTCCATGAAGAAACAATGTCTTTGAATACGCCCGAGATAAACGTCACTGAAGACTATCTTCCGTATATATTCACGCCTGAATAAATCATGGTAAGTACGTAAAAATCCGCAGCAAACTTGAACGAAACTCCGACGATCTATCAAAGTATCTGTCCACAACCAATAAGGATTACATATTTCACTTAATATTTAACATTAATTACGCGACGGGTGCCGGCGACGGCGCGATATCGCCTTGTAACCGAATATTGAGAAATGGTGCAAAGTATCTGCTTCAGGGATACTCAACCGTTTTCTTTTGAAGAATTTGTTCATCTATTTTATTTTAGGAGTCGAAAAGTTGTGTCGTGTTGTGCAGTGATTTGTTTTTATTGATGTGTTTTTGTTATTGCTGTAGTTCAGAAAGTTGTTTCCTTATTGTTATGGGGTTCTGTTACGTATATTTGCAGGTCAATAATTCTTCAAGGTCGTAATACTGGACCATTTTTGCGTATAAACAACAAAATATGTCTTACATACATGTAACATATTGCAAATGACTCATCATCATTCCCCTGCCCTTATCCCAATTATTACTATTTGGGGTAGGCGCAACACGTCTTCTAGACGTGTTGCTTAAAGTTTTGGCTATGGTTTTATAGTCGCCGCCTGCCTGACACTAACCCTCTTTGGGAATGCGATTGTTGGTGGTTTACCCGCCACCATTCGGGTGACCCAAGGTGCTTGGTACAGTGCACTGGGTCTTAAGGTCCATTAGTCGCCTTTTACGACACCCAGTGGAGGATATGGGGTGGTGCTATTCTTTATATCCGGACACCACACGGAACAAATGACTCATCAATGAAATTATTACAGACAACAACAGAACGATTAAATTATATTTGCACTCTTTGTTACTTCTCGTCATGTAAAAAAGGTATAAAAATCACTTACTCGATGCATTATCTGCATTGCATTCTTTAGCGTGAGTAGTTTTGTTACGTTTCAAATTTATACTTTCCAAAAATGTACAAACCTGGCAAAATTCAGTGCTTGATAGAAAATTTTGCAAAAGAGCCCAGTGGGTCACATGTCGCCTCAGGTTGAGAGCCTCTGATCTAGTTTGACGCTGTTCGCGAAAGTGGAATACTATGTACGCAGAGCTGTGTGTATCGCAGAGTAAAATATGTCTGTATATATTTCGCATCTGTTTCGTAAATGGTAAAAGTGGAAGGATAATTAAAACAATAATGAGAGTGAAATTTAATGAAATGGGGTAGTTTCATTCAATTTACTCTTTATTTGAATCATGAGTTTTGTAGTTATCAATGCTTAATTCTTCTTTATATAAGAAGCGGCCTTTTCCTATCAGATGGGTAGTCAAATAACTAATGTGTACAATTATAGATTTTTAAATGAATCCAAAGTAAATGTGTGATGTAACTATTTCTGCGCTGTCAAGCAAAGGATTTGGGTATGAGCTAATTCATAAAAAAAAAATAGTATAATTCAAATTCTAGATTCTTTTCTCAAGTTTATAACTGACACTTTATCTAAACTTAAATAAACAAAGATTTTCGCCCGCACGTACTAGATAGTAAAGATCTAAAAACAACATGACTGGACGGGTTTTATAATGAGTTGCGCGCGGTTCGGGTTCGCGGGCAACTTGTTTCATACTATTCCGAACTGCAGGCGTGTAGAAATGGCTGTCATAAATCTCGACTTCAACTTTGTGCTTATCTTTTAAAATGCAACGATATATGTTAAAAAGTTGCAGGTAAACCCCAGAGGAATAATATATTGGATTAAGGTGCAATTTATTTTGCGCGCTCAAACTTTCCCCCCAATTTTATTGCACTCTACAAATGTAATAATGATCGACATAAAATTTTATTAAGCTTTTATTTTAATACCACTTTGATGTTTATAGAGAAGTTGAGTAGTAATGTTTTTTATATTGATTTTTAATTACTTGGAAAAGGGAGTATTTTTGTTGGAAGTGCGTATATCGGTAACGTTTATGGCGTAATTAAGATAAGGGGTCGCTGTGCCGGTGCCGTTTAAGCTAGGTAGACGATAAAGGGATCGGTTTAACTGCTTTATGAAAAATACTACGGGCTCGGGTTGGATTTTTTGTGGATTTTCACTTCTGTCGTTCGTTCCACATTAATTCTTTTTAATAATAATTTTCCTTTAATATCATATTACATAATCTGCTTCAAAAAAATGTCCAAGTTGTATCTTTTATCTATCTGGTGGAACATTTTTTTTGCGGTGAAATAGGTGTCCTAAAAGGTAATATGTTTTTGATGAAAAATTCATCATATATCATTAAACTTCTATTATATTCCTTACAGCTTTGGCCAGCAAAAATGGCCGTGAAATAAAACGAATTACACGTCTCATCTTGTTGATGGATTGTTTTTGGGACAGGCAACTAACAAGCACTGATGACCGAATTAAAAATAATACATATTTTTGCCTGAAAACGTATTGTGCCATGTTTCTTTAGTTATTAAATAAATATCTCTTTACCAGCTAAATATATATCACATCCTATATCCTGATAATTCTAATTGTATTATAAATGTGAAAGTATGTGAGTGTGTATTTCCATGTTTGTTACCTGTTTATGCTCGAACGGCTAGACCAAGTTTGATGAAATTCCTTCCACTTGAAATACTACCACGCGAGCGAAGCCGCAGGAAAAATCTAGTTTTACGTATTTGTCACAGTAACAAAAGCTATTTTGGATCAATTATATTATGAACTCGACCTTAAGTGGGTCAGGTATTGAAACCATACCGTTTACAGCACAAACACTGTTACAAGAAAATTTAAATCAAACTTCATACGTATTCCTCAGAACTCATTGTTATTGTGAAAAGCTATTGTAGTGGAGTTACTCACATTGTTTGATTGGAGTCGAACAAGCCTTCACTGAAGCCAATTACGTTACATTCAATAGGCAAGAACACAAGCCCAACAACAGCACGCGTAAAGTAAATCCCGCCCTTACCTTACAACCGAAACTTCAGCCTTAACGTACCTAGTGCTCGGGGAATTTTATACAAACTAACGGTTATATAACCTCCCGTTGTTTGTAAGGCCACTGCCGTTGACTCGTCGAGATGAAACTTTGCATTGTTAGAACAACATCATCTCGATGGAAATGGGAATCTCAATATTCAGGCGACGGTCGACGTATTGCAGTTTGCTCTAAAGGTTAGATAATGCTCAAATAAGTTTATTCTTTTTAGAATAAAAAGGGTTTGTTTTCACAGATGATATCGTCGATAGTGACAGTATATGCCCGGGGCTTTCCACCCTAAGTAGGATATAGACCTAAGCCTTAAGCGGCTCTCGGATTCGAGCGTAAATATATGTTAAGTGTGGGAAAAATGGATATTGCATGTGTCTCGAGGACCGGGTTATTTTTGGCTCACTTTACAATTTAGTCTAAAAGTTATATGGCCATTCTTAGCTGCAAGCAGAGATATAGGTCATCAATTATTTTATTTGCTTGTTCAATATCAATCCCTCGCTGGTTCTCGTAAAAGAATACAGCCCTCTCGTTCCGTGTTATTGTTGTAAAGGATGACTCGATCATTGCTGCGGGTAAGTGGCTGGGCGAGGGGCGGTGCAGGCCCTGCATAATATATAGCGAACGTATTATTGATAAGATTGTGGAAATCTGATTCACATAAATCAGATACGGCTAGCTGGAGAATAAGTAATCAGTAATATAGTACTGATGTGTGGCTTATGGCAGTGATTAGACATTAGTAATACTGTGTTTTCAAAATTAAGACATTTATCCTGAAATGTTTATTTGTTTAATGTAGGTAGTCTTTACAGTGTACGGGTAATTTAAAGATGATGTAGATAACAAGAAGGGATAATTAACCTGTTCTGTGATAGTCAGACCTTCAGAACTGTCAGTCAGTAGTACAAAGCTTAGTCTCGAATCAAGTATATGAGAGTAATTTGTGTTATGAGTATTAGATAACTGATAAACAAACTTATATATTTCTAAATACATACACGTTATAGATAAATTATTCCAGGATACAGAACAAATGATCGTGTTCTTCAAACATTTATCATGTATGGGAATCGAACCCCCGACCCGGGGGGACCCCGGTGTAGCAGTCAGAGCCACTAACCACTAGACCAACAGGCCAGTCAAATCATTTCACACCCTTGTTAACCTAGTTATTTATTTGTTTTGCTCAAAATCAAGCAAAGATTTACTAAAAGGTTAATGTATGTATAAATTCCTGTCGACTGAAAAAGACATTTCAGCATTTTATCGCGGAAACATGTTGTTCCTTCGGGATTGCCGCATATATATCATGTGAGAGAAACTCAACCACTTAGGAATTCATAATTCATGTTCATGTTTATTGTTTTGATATTTTTCTTTGGCGCTATGAGGAATATATTGATTGTTTTGTGATTAAAGATCATGTGGAGATGTTTGCTGGTTTATAAGTGGGTTGGTTTAAATCACAATTTGTGGTGGATTTCTAAAGCATATTTATAATCGTAAATACGTCCTCTCGTTTAAGTAAATTAAGGGATTTTAAAGGTGTATAGGTTATATTCTAAATATTAAGATTTACAAGTCACCCATAGTCAAAACCACTATTTTTAATAGTTTTTCTAATAATTGAATTATTGTTTTAGATGAAGATATTGTAAGAATAACAAAATAATTGTGTTTGAAAAATACTAGAATGTAGCAATGACAATACTGTTTTGAAATGATGAAATTATTTTCTTGACTAGCTAATTTTCTTGCGCAATAGTTCGATCAGAAAATGACGTTAACCTATTAATCCATTTTGTTGGAATGCTGCCTGCTTTCTAATACGGCAAACAGACACTTGAACACTGAAGCATGAAATAACGAAAGTTTTCTAACATCTCTTCTAATACGCAATACGGTCTCATAAATCTATGCGCTGCTAATACGCTATATTTTAACATCAATATACAACACAAAATAGATGTTCGTAAAGCCCGAAGCACGGCAAAAAGTTGTGCGTACATAAATTTATTTGGAACAAAACTGTACTCGTTTATTTCACAGAAAACTAAAGGCGAAATTGTTCGATAAAGATTTTTTACGCATCATAAAAATGGGCTTTCTCTCTCAATTTATGTGTGGACCTGTTTTTGTCCGCGAACCCGCTTGTGTGACTTATTCTCATGTTGTTTAGTAGATTTATAAACGTAAACTTATGTCTATCCTTGTTGCTAAATACTTGAGATGTACTTATTAAACTGTTTTCTCTGCATGAAGAGACATTGATACAGAACAATCATATTTCGTATTCAAAATCAAATTGATTTATTATATCAACTATGATATATTTCAATAAAATTTTCAGAATAAACATCCTCGTAATTTGCTGCCCATTTTAACTTAAATATTTGCAGACAGCTAATAGAGAAGCAAGTAAACTCTTATATCTAATTAATCACAAGGAATTACTGGAGCGTGTTCCTGTCTAAAACGTGTCAATTTCTCGGCTCCCGCTAACTGAATCAACATGGTAACACCACGACCTAGCGAGCAAACAGTCTTTACTACCTAATTTACTATTAAACTTATAAGACTTATTTAGTTAACTCGATTGCTTAATCTTGCCTACCTTTTAAGCTGAAAGTTTTGAGGAAAATCTCAATTAATTTAACATTTAAGTTTAATCAAAAGTCAAAGTCTTGAGTTTGTTCAAATAGCTCGCCTTTTCAGATGTTTTAATGACTTAGATTTGATCATGTAAATACGGCTATGATTACCTAATTATACAGAACACACAATGAGTTTTACATTATCTTAGTATTTTTACTTTATCTACAAAACTTGAACGATGTTTTGTGAGTATTAAAACTTCTTTCTGTAAACCATAAAGTTACATAAAACTACTTACTGTATTCTCATCTCTGTTTGTAAACTAATTAGGTTCTAATTAATTTTTAAAGACTTATTATAATGAATCACAATTTACGAGAACATTGTTTTCGGAAGAAAGTTGCCACTTTAATATTACTCACCCCTAAACGACAAGGGGTCACTTTCTACTCAATAAGACGGCAGTGGAATAGGGCTCTTCATAACCTATAACCCTCGTATAAGAAAACTCACAGCAGCACCCAAAGGATGAGTTTAAAAACATCATTCAACACATAAAAACAATTATCATTCCTCAACAATAAAACCATTGTTTATTCTAAAATAATAACAGCGGCGGTATATCAAAGTGTAGATATTTAGAACTGCGCCACGTTGAGGATATGATAATATTTCGGTGACAGAACGTTGGCTTATCCCGATGCTACCCTTGTCCGTCCCAAATTTTACGAGTCGCACGTAATGATAAAGTGCTGACACATGTTTATTCATCGTGCGATCAACATACCGTTTGGGTCCTTAGTGATAGTGGGAAGCAAGGCTAGGAACGTTTTACAAGTAGGAAATAAAAGCTATTTTGTCAGAATATGGTCTTGACAAAAGGGTTTTTTTTTGTATACGCATTCTCAATTTTTTTTGGCTTGGATATAATAGTCTAAATAACCTTTTGTCGATAGCGGATTCTCGTAGAAAGAAATAGGGTTTGCACAAATAAAGCATAAATAGTCTGCCGATTTTAATAATATCGAATTATATCGCGAATAAGTCCCGTTTGTCGTCTAAAATATGTGTACAAGTCGCGAAAGTTTAAAATCATTAACGAATAGTATTTTGTATACATTTAAACTTCAAAGAAAATAAAACCCAAAGATATTTTAAAGTATAATATCATGTTCAATAAATATAATTTGAAGTATTTTGAAGTACATTTCCGAGTGAGACCAAAAAGATTTGTTGTGACACTGCTTACTGTATTACAGCACCTCCCCAGGTCCCAAGCCAATTATAAAATTGACTTGTCTTAAGAAAAGAGGATTTTATGGCATCGAGATATGGCTGCCGAGGTCCTTTCAGCTTCTTATTATTTGACCTCATTCAATTGAGTTAATATGACGATAAGTATTGGGGGCTTGAAAATTATACGTAGTACTTAGAATAATAATTTATGGAGCTAGAAATTATAAATAAGATAATTATGTGCTGTTTATACAGAAACTTTAATTTTGCAAAAGTAAATCTTATTTTCGTTTCTAGAGTTTTCTTCATCCAATATGTTGAAGGCTCCTCGTACATCAGGCTACGTAAAACTTTAAAATTAGGGCGAAAGTAGTTACGGTATGAAGTGAATAGGAATCTATCAGCTCGGGGTTAACCATATAATGAAAAATCATTTATCACAACTCTTCACAATCCATTAATTAACTAAAGTTTATTTATTAAAGAACTCTGTACAAAACTAAAGGTCGCCAATCAATTCCACTCAAACGAGCCGGCTACAAAATTAATTAAACTTTCCATTTCGGCGTCGGTTCCCAAATTATTTTTATCTCGTCATTGGATGGTGTTATCGAAAAACAAACGGTGCTGAGATAAGCCCCGGTGACAGTAACAAGTGAGTCTAATTTAACTTTAGCGGATCTTTACGAGTTCACGACAATCCGGATGAATCCCAATGAGTAGACCGCGTGGAAATTAAGACCCGCTTGTTTTTGTATGTTATGATGCTTAAAGGGTGTATATAAACGTGTTTGTTAATAACATTCTGAAAATTGTTATCAGATAATAAGTCCGTAAACAATTTGTTGAGTTTTCAGTCACCTTCATATCATTTTAGAAGTGAATCGCTTTCAGAACATACTTATATTTAGTATCTATTAATGAACAAATTTAATAAGACATAAAAATTATTAGTGCTTCTAAGTTAATAGGATTTAATTCCTAAAATAGATGTTCAAAGCGTTTTTCTATTTACTGACCTTCACGGAAAAAAATTATAGTAGGAAATTTAATTTGACAATGTACTTAAGCGTAGGTTTGACTGCCTACGCCCTGTAATTCTTTAACATCGTTTAAATAAAAATACAAGGAAACGCTCTTGATGAATTAAAGAGAATATATCGACGGGTCCTACGTATACTGGTGTAACCCGCAAAACACCAAAATACGTTTTTTTGCACCAAAAGCCTTAAAATTACCTTAACTTTATACCCTGTAAAAATTATATTATTTTATTCAGTAATTTCAGAGATACAAACTTGTAAACTAATATAAGTGACATGATTTTCGGCCACACTACCATCTACACTGATGTAAGTCACTTGCACCAGTGTAGGTAGTCGCGTGCGCCGCGTCACGTACGCGCAAGTGCCATTTACTCCAGTATGCGCGCTGCGACGGAGTCGGGAGCACGTTAACACTGGTATAACTGCGTTAACTGCTAACGTATTCTTCTGTATTAAAACTATTTCGTGGCCTGTTTTTAGGGGTTGTGGTACTTTTTTACATATTTAACAAGTTTTGTTTGCTTTGAGTAAGTAGTGGTGAGAATTCACAACAATTAAGGGCTCACGAGGTCAATTATTAATAAATTTATGCGTTAAAAATTGACAAACAAATTACTAAGTTGACAGTACTAATATTTTTACAAAAGGGTTTAATTAATGTTCACCTAATGCAAGATACAGATTGTACTGCTTGTAGATTTGTTTGTGCCGCCTGCATTATTTTTTTACGTATAAATTATATAATGTAGACGCACGGTGTACTGCATACTCTTCACACTAAATTATAGAGTTTGTTTTTCCCTTTTTAGTTAGTGGTTGTTTTTTACAGTCGGGTTTTTTTGTTTTATTTTATTCTTTCAATAAATTTTACACTTATATCAGCAGAAATACAAAGTAGTAGTATACAAAATCACATGTGACTTTGTTTTATTTTCTTGATATTGTTATCTGCCGTAACCTACATTATTTTAATAATAATATCTATTTACTAATAAAATAAATATCGATACTACTTTCAATACATTTTTTGGAGCAATTAACGTAAGGAGTTACCAAATTTTGCTACTTGGGAACTGATGAGACAATTTTTTTTTATGTACCCAAGTACATCATTTTTAAATGTGTAGAAATATTCCAGAGGTAAACAATATAACAATATTCGCAACCTCAGTTTATTTAGGTAAAGTTGTAGTATGGAAAAAACAATTAAGTTCAATCAAAACTTAAGTATAGTGATACAAAAGACATTCAAATTAAACTTATAAAGGACTTAGTGGTCGCCCGCAACTTCGAACGCACGAGTGTCGGTTATAACTGGAAAACATTGCCCTCCTCTGACGCAGTCGGTTAAAAAGTCTATGTTTTAATCCAGGTTGTCAGCTAACTCCATACAAAATTTCTTCAAAATTGGTTAAGTCGTTTAAGCGTCAAAGAGTAACAAACATCCAATCCATACTTATGCAACTTTCGCGTTAACTATATTAGTAGGATATTTTCAAATGTATAAAATGCTTATTTAAACAAGTATCTATGACGAGTGTGGTGATGTGATGAGGCATTCGTATGAAGGGTGACACAAATCACCATTTAATACAAGTTGTAAAAATGTAATGAATTTTCCATCATTTGATTTAGACTCTAAGGTCTCATTGCTCTGTTTTTAGGGGTAGTGTTACTTTTTTATACATTTAACAAGTTATGTACACAACTATACACTTAATAGAAGCACATAGTTCGAAAAGAGTTGCACAAAGGTTACACTAATTTCTTTAAAATACCTTTTCTAGCGGATCTGCAAAGGGAGAAATAAATTAGAAACATCAACGTACAAAAACTAGTGGACGTAACTGAACAGACGTAACGTACGTAACTGACGTAATGTAACTAAAAAAAATAGTGGAAATGCTATTTATAAGAAAAATGACATGAAATTCAAGACAAGCTAGTCTTAAAAATAAAAAAAAACAATTAGGTATTATCGTAAGAAAACCTCTTTAAAAATCAAACCTTTTTTTACTTAAAATAAGAAGATTAAATTTTTTTGTTGTATTATTTTTAAGATTGCAAGGCCAATGAATTTATTTTTCATTATTAAGAATGCTACTATCTTATAATAAAGTGTTATTTTGTATTTTAAATGTTTTTATTTAACTTCTTGCCACACTAATTTAAATATTCACAGTTAATAATAATACAGCAAACTGTTGCAAGTAGCTTTCCAGTACTGAGTAAACTGTTGTAAGTGTTAAAAAGTCGATAAAAGTAGATAAAAGTATGTATAATTTTTAATATTATAACCTCATATTGGTCAATAACACGGAAATACTATGTTTAAAGAGTAAAATTCTTCAGATTTGCTTTATTATAAGTATAAGCAAGTACACTATATACTGGTATAAGTGGCCACTTGTATCAGTTTACAGGTTCTACTGTAGTAAAAAAAACAAGCTACATCAATGCAAGTCAACCTATTTTCCAAAGTATAAAAAAAGAAGAAAAACCAATAATGCAGTCTTATTTCTTAAATATCAAAATATAACATATTAAAATTTCAAGTGTTTTTATTGATTTACGACAAAGTTACAAGCTTTTGAACCTTTAAACCGCTCTCTTGAAAAGTTGCATTTTTGCACTTGTACTAGTCTACGTAGGACCCGTCGATATTGTCTCCTTTTTGTGAAATGCTTAGGTCAGCTAAATTGATAAAGCTAATTTTACCAGCGTTTTTCTATGAAATTCCTTGTAGCGTTGGCTAGTTTCCAAAATCTTCTTGTCTAAAGAAATGACTTTCTTAATTGCTAATGAGCTTACCATAATGTTTTCATTGGATAAACTAAAGATATTAATGCCGAGCGTACATATAAAATAAAAAAGAGGTTTTATGTTATGTACTTTCATAAACGATGACATAAGCCTTTGCAAATGTGAAATTGGAAAAACACGTGTGTAGGTTTCATTTCAACATCTGCTATCAAGAGTGTAGGAAGTAACAAAAAGTTCAAACAAACACACACAGTTCACATTCATTCTCAACTGACAGCCATAAAAGGTTAGGAATGTAGGCTAAATGAAGAATTGAAAACCGGCATCCAACAGAAGCTGGAGGCATTATGAATAAAACGTTCCAGTAAATGACACTCCAGGGCCCAATTATTCTAATACTTATTGAGGCAAGCGCGGTGATCAATGCTCGTTCCTTCCTTGTACCTGTGAGCAACCTTCCCCACCGGGACTATAACATCCTGATATTATTATGAAGTACGCAAGACTTAATTGCCAACAAACAGATAACACTGTATGATAATTTTTCCCAACTCTCGTAACATAAGAATAACATAATGGGAAATTAATTCACGAGGTATCCACGAAATTTTACAAAACTTTCTCAAGACTCGCATTATGAAACAACAACAGTTCTGAAAAGCTGAAGCGAAACAATTTTATTTGTAAAGTGGAACAAAATGGCGACGCTCAGTTACATTTGCCAAAGGAATTATTCCGCGAGCACCTTTGCCGAACACAATTTGTGAGGCTTTCGCTTTTGTTGTTCAAGTGGCCATGTTTCAGACGTAATTTGCGGAATGGAAAATATGTATCGAGATTTGTTTTATACGGATATGGATATAATCTCGGCGAAGTGTCAGCTTTCGAGGTGGCCTCGACCTTTGGCTTTGTTCCTCCGTCTTTTGTATGGAGTTTCGTGCGTCAAAGGTGTCTAGTAACAAAGTTACCTACTTTGCCAAAACGAAAAGTAAATCTGGCAATTTCACACAGCATTCTTGCTTCTTAAGTCTCATCTTAACGAAGGTGGTAGTGGTAGGTATGACATTAATGTTTACGAGTATCTTGTTTGTTCATTAATCAATCGGTAACATTTCTCCAATGCTTGATTTAACTTCACCAAAAGTAAGTATAATCTTTCAAGTTGAAATAATTCCCATGACTCTCTTCCATATTATTATCAAATATTCTACTATTATCTTCTACATTCATTACGTCTACAGTACCTAATCTTTATATAATCCAACGTTAACCAATAAAAATACATTAACAGAGCAGTTATAACCCAACAATAGTCTGTAAAATTAAACCAGATATCGTTGTAACCGTTTAGACCAAATATTGTCGCCTTATTACAGTAATCAAAAGTCAGTGATGGTATTAACGCCACAATTGGTGATAATCACCACAAATCCCCATTACATTATACAATGTTCCGAATAACGATAAGTGGAATTGCTATTAATATTACCTCAATATCACTTATAATGTTTATTCAATGATACGGGGAGTTTGGTTGAATTTGTATATTCTCGAATCTGGGTCAAAAAAATCTGATTCTTTATTTATTATACGGGGAGCCAAGTGTCAGTGGCCCTTCAAAGCAATTCTATATCAGTGCCATGAATAGGTAATAACCTGGTTTATTTTTTGTTTGTACGATTAGCAAAGAAGAATATAGGTCGCCTTGTAAAGTAATGCCGTGCGTGACGTCGTGGCGCGCTGCGGATTTGTCCCACGCGAATGGTAAGTATAGATTTGTGTCACATATAAAAACGTATTCTAAGGCAAACGAGCCACCGAGCGACTGCCACTGTCGGCCAGCGACAGCCATTTCACATACACTACTTCTCATATATTTTGTATAGATGCGCCGCACACCTGACGCTGGCGGCGCGGCGGCGGCCACTCACTACAGCAGTGTCCGCGTCAAAAAAGTACGTTATTGCCCCTTTCGCTGGCCACTAGTGGCCGTGGTCGGTGCCCGTTTGCGCGAGGTCTAAGTCTTCTAAATAAACACCTTATTGAATGTAACCTGAGTTGAATATTTATCATTACATAGTACAAAACAAAGTCGCTTCTCTCGTCTGTCGCTCTGTCTGGAATAATATGGAAAGTGATATATAAATACTAAGTTCCTTAACTTAGGAGTCGATAAAATAGTTATTCTAAATACCAGGTATACCAGGTGTTCGTTTAAGATTTACCAACTCTTAGAACCAGTTACCTCGGTGTGAGATAATACAAACAAGGGCTTTAGTATCGGTGTCAGGTTACCTCATTATCTAACACCTAATGTCTGCCGTATTTGTCTCCGTCCTAAAAACAACAGTTCCACCAAATTTCACCCGCCGCGTTAGATACTTTCTTGTAACAGCTATAAATTAGTTTTATGTGAGCTTTATGTAAAAACATTGCAATAAAACCGTTTTTCTGCGAATGGAGACGTTTGAGTATATTTCTGTGGAATTGACTCATACATTACGGAATATTAGGAGATTACTATTAAAATACTGTCGGTCGGCACAATCCGTATTATGTCGGATTACAGGAGCTATTATATTATGTGAACTGCTTCATGCCTATTAAGGCTTTCTTCTAGTCCATTTGTAATATGACGATAACATTACACAAATAGCCAGACAGGTCACCTTCTTCTTGGCAGTATTTTTATTGCTCGTTATGAATTGTATCAATACCAAAAAGATAAACGTACTATTTTAGACAACAAACTGGTCTTACTCGCGATGTGATTATAATGGTTTTTGATACTTCTTTTCTCAAGCAAAGGCTTCGGCCGAATAATGCCGGCCGGGTGGACTGATTAAAAAGTGTCGTAAACCTTTATAATTACATTGCAAGTTAGACTAATTTGTTGTCTAAAATATGTACAAGTTGCGAAAGTTTAAAAACATTTATAAACATACTGCTCGATCAATACAATTTCATGTAGATTTTATTTGAAAAAACGGGGATTAATTATTTAAACTGTGCTGTGATTTTCGATATAGTACCTACCTAAAAAGAAGAATAAAACAAACGCCCTGGCCAAAACCACGTTACTGTTATGCGCTTAATTTTTGGTCAAGAAGTAGAAAATTGGCGATCGTAAAACTATAAATTTATCTTATTGATCGATATGTATTAATTTGTTTATGGGCCACCCACAAAGGTTATACACATTAAAAACTTAATATTAAACGCAGGGTTATGTGTCCTGTGTACATCTTCAACTATAGGAGACCAAAGCATGCAAAAACATGTGAATGATACAACAAAAGTAATATCAGTTAATCACAAAATAAAGATAAAAACAGTAACCAATCCTAATAAAATAAACCAAAGAGCTACTAAAGGCCAAAAACATATTTTCTCCTACATTTGACTTCAATATTTATATTTCCCATTTTCCAGTTTCTATTTGTAACGCTATGTTTCGATAGTTAGCTAACAGTCGGAGTTCACTTCGATCCTCAGTTATTTTTCACGTTTCATACAAAGTTGGCTTTTTGCTTTTTAATTACATTCGTGTTCAGTTTTTCGTGTTACAGTTTTTCTGTATTTTTGGCGTCTATCTGCCAGTTAGAATAAAGTCATGTTATAAAGGACTAGTTTTTATTCGTGTTGAGAATGGCTGTAGACTGGTTTACATAAAGTGGGTACTTGCTACCTAGTCAATAATTTACAAATTATGTAGAAAAATACAGTACTAATCTGTGAATGACATCGATTTCTTCTTGAGAGATTTATATGAAGTTAATAAACGAAAAATCTGGAGTCAAACCGGGGAGGCTAATGCCTAACTTAAGTCAAACTGTCCTAGTGTTTGAAAAATAAAACTGCAGAAAAAAATGTTTTTAAAGAAATGACCCTACCAGACATGAAAAGTAGAAAAATTCCACCTACAGGGTTACGTAAAAGCAAAAAACATTACTTTGTTTCGAAACATAAAAATATCACCAACCACCAACTGTTAGCCAACTATCGCAAAAACCACTATTTATTATTCTCATTCGTTACCAGATATTAATGGTTCTTTTACAAAAACAAATAACAAACACCAAGTTTTACCTGTTGAACCGAATTTGTAATATAAATTTGAAATTTTATGGGCGTTTCACTATGTTTGTGTTCTGCGGTTCTTTGACGGTTAATTGTAAATAAATAAATAAGTAAATTGATGGTTTACGCTTATGGTGCGCATGAATTGGAAATTCACTAATTTGGTGTTATATTTTCACCCAACAATTTATTTATATTGAATGTATTTTGAATGCTTATAGTCAATAAAAAACGGCTTATAGCCTAAACCAAAAAAATAAAAAAGTCACTTCGACTTTCGTTCTTATACTTTTCGAACTTTGTAATCGAAGTCAAACCTCTCCAGTCCAGACACAAACATTTTACTTGAAAACAAAACAGTCTGCCATCTGAGCCATCTTCAAGATAAAAGACTAATCCATAAAGTACCGTCCAAATAGCAAAAGAATACGTCAATAAACGGCAAACGTTCGAAAATGTTTGTATCAGACGTCTTAAACGTCTATTGCTATCGCTCCAGCGTGTTACGTAATAGGAGCCGGTGGTAGTGTAGACTTAAGAGCAGATGTCTGCCAGACTATAATAGTCTCGGTCTGGATAAATAAAGGGTTCGGCTTGAGAGCTCGAAATACGGAAATCTATTTAGAAATGAAGGTTTTATCGATTTAGGTAGCCTGTAAGATATTACATTTATTTTTTAAGAAAGTTTTGCTAAAGATTTGTTAGAAAAAAAACGTTAAAAGTGAAAACTACATTTGCTACCACTAATTGCAATTAAAATTTGTTGTGTTTGAAGTTTAATTTTAATGTAAAACGTTAAAGTTTTTTGAAGGTTAATTTTGACACAAATCACTTGTTACGTGGTTAATTTTCCTACCTCAATATCGTTGTTCATTATTTTACGTAAAAATAGAACAATATAATAATTAATTTTCCACTTCGCAGAAATTTGAGTTTTCTACCTATTTCGAAACAATTCACGAGTTTATATTTAACCGCTAATGAGAATGGATAGATGATCGACAGTATTTAATAACAAAACTTTATGAAATGCTCGAACTAAAAATATGTATTGTTTATATTAAGGTCCACTAATTAAAGTGTTTGGAAATTCCAAGAAATATAATTAAACATGTGACTTTATGTCTGACTAATTCAAACCACCCTTAATTACCCTAATACCTACCGGTGTGTCGAAAATTTCATGTAAGTCTCATGATAGATTTCTTCAATACAAAGCAACGACCAGGGCGGCTCCGTATAAGATGGCGAGATGAAGAGGACACACAGCAGAACAACAGTTTAAAAGTTCTTTTGGATGGCACAGAGTAGAAGAATGGGATTGAGGCCTTTGCTCTGCAGTGGGACAGTGATTGTGAAACAGAAAAATAATCATCATCCTGTAATCCTAGAATCACTATTGATATCCCCTTTTTCTCTACCACTCTTTACTAATCTAAAGGTAACCACTATGTTCTGTTTGAAGCACAGAAATATTATCCTAATATTATAAACGCGATAGTTTACAAGTTTTGCTAGATGGACATTACCAATTTGATGAAATTTGGAATGGATTTAACACCTTGGGTTAACACAGACTATTTTTGCGCGATTGCGAAAAATTAGGTTGATATTTTGTAGCTATAACCGACATCTACGTGGGCAAAGCCGCGGGAAAAAGCTCTAAAAAAAGTGCACAATATCTAAGTAAAAAATAGTAGTGTATACTAGTTGCAGCTATAACCGCCCAGTGCCAGTTCCCCCGTCATAAACAGACTACCATATCAAGTGTGATTGTGTAGCTCACTATTATGACTCTACTTTGTGCGCTCCTCTCGTTATTAGGCTGCGGTTGCACTCGCTGCAGATACCATTTTGATTCCGCTAGCTATGCTCGCTTAGATTTGAAAATAGTAGTTGGTAAGGGTGGGTTATTGAAAGAATTGTACCGTATGTGGTTGTTTATAAAAACTGGAATGCCATCAAAAACATCCTGTAAACATGTAAAAAATCCAAAGTCTCGCAGCTCAGTCTCTGTACTGTATAAAGTTGTGATATCCATGTAATAGCAAGTTGGGTTATCTATTTAGTCTCTACTTAAAGGACCTTCTATCTTAAGTTATTGCGTAAGTTATTATCATGCCAATAATAAAAATATTATTATTAGGTACGTTTTAAACAAAAAGGTCGACTTGGCCATCGCATGAAAACACAATGAATATTACATTTATATTAGATTCCTTGGTCTCACTTTAAAAGTGAAGTGTAGTGTGATAGCGAAGATGCAAAGTCGTCGGTAAGCTGTCCAGGCGCACAGCCTAAGCACGACAGTCGAGACATGGTCAGTGAAAAAGGTTTTATACCTACAACTACTTACGCGGTTAAGGTCTATCTCTATGAATAAATACCTACTGATTGACTGACTGACTGTTTTATCTAACAAAAGCAAGTTTAAAATTAAATGTATATAGTTACGATCTGTCAACAGTACTAACAGTAAATGTTTACGAGAGTGAGACGAGATAATCATATGCTAACATTGTAGTTTTATTGCTGCGATGACTTTGTTACAAGCAATTTGCTTCGAGATCTCTTTAACATAATGCGGTTTGAGTGTCTTATGTACGTACTAAATGGATATGCATTGTGTGCCTTTGTTATTGGTACTGATGAAATTGTTTGGTCACGTTTTTTTCTTGATGTGATATCAGATTTTATACAGGGTGACTGGAAATTAGTGGCGGAGCCGTTAAGGGGAGGTAGTCTAGGGTTATTCCGACAGATATCACTATGAGACCTACCGTCCTTACTTAACCCTTTCCAAGATATTCCTACTTAAAGAGTGTAACCCAAAAATTCGTCCAATATATGTATAAGTCGTTCATGCTAGTATTTTAAAAATAGCAAGTACCGTATGTATATACGTACCGTACTATGACTCTTGAATTTCAAATCTCTATTAGCTTTTTATGTATTTTTTGATACGTAATTGTTATGTATTTACGCTGTGGGAGACTAAACATAATTTCCAACCCTATATTTACACGATGAATCACTCATCGTCTAGTCGACAAACCCTTAAACAGGAAACGAAAATCCAATTGTAACACACGATTGCATCCCCCATTATTATTAGACACAACACCAAAGCGTTACCCTTGTTACTGTTTGAAGAGAACGCTATTCCGACGAACAATGCCGAGTGTGGGTAGAAAGGCCCCTGAAGAGTTGCAGGGTTGAAAGGAATCGACGCAGATAAATTCTGGGGGCAGACAACCCTACCACCACATCTTGAAGTAACATTATTACAGTTGTGGAAGCGAGACAACAGTCTACACAGCGTAGAGCGGCTTCTCACTTTAACAATAGCAAAACTATATTTTAAGAGGTGGTAGGTCTAGGCTCCCGAGTCTCCCAACAAAATGCAATTTCATAGTAAAGTAGAATTGAACGGATATGAGGTTGAGGAGCGACGTGTTGTTGCAAAACATGTTTCCAATATAATGCTGGATGAAAACATGTGTGAATGTATTCTTTGGTAGCTGTAACCTTTTTCAATGTTGTTATCTTCTTATACACTAGTTTAAGTATAGATAAAATGTTGTGCTTTGTTTGCCAGTCACCTTGGTGTTGGTCAAAGCTATAAATCTACTCTAAAAAGTGCCGTTTTTAAGACATTTTCTTCAAGACATATTATTTCTACTAAACACACCCGAGTTTTCGTTCATTTTGGTACGAAATTACGAAGTTTTAAGTTAAGGCCTCTACTAATTAAATAAAATACCAACAAATTAATAAAACACAAAGACATAAGAAAATTCCATGTAAATACAACATCGTTTATCAAACCGCATTACTGTTAAATCGCCTTTTAACTTACACAAGCTGAGTTAATGGCAGCCATTTTTCTTTAGTGCAGGCGCACAATGTATTTAATAGATTAATCACATCTGCCCCTAGTTTACCCTGGAGGTGCTTTGTGCCCAGGAAAGATTGGTATACAGCTACGTCAGTTACATAATGCAGATATAAACTGTTTGTTTTATGTAAAGTACGGAGTAAATTTATTGTTGTTATTCATTAAATTGTACTAGGTGAATTACTTGGCTGAAGCTTTTTTTTTGGTTGAGCTATTTCTATCAATTATTAGCTTTGACCTCACAAATAGAGTAAGCTCTAGAATAATAGTCGTGCTACGAATTTATTATTTTTTAATTACTTGTTTGTTTGTTTGACTTGTACTGTTGGTGTTTTTAAAATATGTCACATAATGGCATTATCATGGTTCTAGCAATAAGGAGCCATGTATGTCTAACAAGTTTAAGAACTGCACTTACTGATATCACCGCTTGAACGTTAAGGGGCATAAAACGAATATTTTATGGAGTATCCTGGATTTACTTGTTAGATTATTAAAGTGATGACATCACTTGTGTTGGTATTTTATGAAACCTGCACCGTTTAGAAAATAAAGAGTTTTATCCTAATATTAAAACTTTTCATTTTAACCGCGTAGATTATGCGGAGAAGATAACAATCTGTTAGATACTAAAAAAACTAATTTAATCCATTTTAAACAACAACCGATCTAACAACTTTATACCCAGGCAAATAAAATAAAAACAAAAGTGCATAATCCACGTATTTTACACCCAAGTAGTCTGAATGTACCGCGGGGAAACGTGGTTTCCGTTTTAGCGTTTTACAAATGGTGGCAATCGTAAGCACCGTCTGGGGAGCCCGAGCTGTCCGTCAGGTGAGTGCACTTTTAGGTACCACGTGTTTTGGAAAACAAGGGAGACGGAATGTATTTTTGAAAGAGAATGTTTCATAAAGCGATATGTTTTTGTATGACTGATAGATTTAGTTTAGAACTTACGTAGGTACTACGCACGAATAGTTTTACCTGATACAGTAGCAGTAATATAGTATGATAAACAAATATAAAATTAAGAAAAATACAGGATTTAAAAATGTCTTATCCTCATCATTTTTTTTATTATATATTTAAAAAACGTTACAACGAAGTGATTTAAAATATATATTATTTCAAGTTATACCTTTAATGTGCACAAAACGACTTTGCCATAATGGTTGTCAAATAAAGCACTAAATATGATATCACTCCATACAAATCTAATAACAAGTGAGCAACGTATCGGGGGGAATAAAGAGGCTCTGTCCTTTTATAACAAAGTTTGTAAGTACGTAATTCCAGTGAGAGAAGTTTGATCGGCCGCTTCTTCTGTCACTTGTTCAGTAATACGGGTCTCTTTATCTACTGGCTCAAGAGGATTCGATAACACTCGATGTGGAGATTAAATCGGTTCAAATATTAAAAGACACTGATACGACTTTGAACATTGTTTTGATAGATTACAACTGTTGCAATATTATTATTTTAACCGTGCAACTAGAGTCAGTGACGTTTAAAAGTGCGTGAAAAGGCCTACTCGAAATAAAAACCTTTTGATTTTTGACCATGTATCTTGCTTAATCACAACAATCAGATTCTGACTAGCATAGATTTTTTTTTAAGTTTTAAAAATAAAAATAAACAAGTGAAAGCAAATGTCTGATGTTTACTTCAAAATATGTAGAAGGTTTTACACTAAAAGGTTTAATACTTATACTAAGACCCTTACCAGAGAATCCTTGCCTTTGCCAAGATTGCAAAAGTAAGTAGGTACAGAGCTTACTTCATGAGTTAAATTATTAATATTGTTCGGCGTTTGATACACCATTCTCCCCTCACGAACATATTACAGCTCCACGTACGATCCTAGGGGGCGCTGTCTGTCTATCAAGCACTTATTGTGGTACCAGCTTATAAAGTTCATTTGGCAAGGATTTACACATAAGTGGGGTAAATGTTTTTAGATTACTAACAAAAATTATCTGTAGTTTTTTTGCGTCATTTGTTTTGCCTCACAAACATTTTTTTTTTTTAATGAATACGAACAAGTGCTTTTGACTCAATCAATACAAAGTAATCATCGTCTGCATCAGTTAAAAAAAGATCCATAGAACAATGCGAATGATTGTGAAGCTATAAAAACCTAACTCGTGTAATTAAGTGAGTACATAGAGTTAATTTGTCCGTTAACTGCCGCTGTAAAGATTTATCTAACAACAAGGATCGTAAAAACTTTGAGGTTAAGGAGCCTTTTTTCAGAGACACGATTGAAGATAAAAATGTTATGCTACTTTACTTACGCGTAGTTTATATGGTGTTTTGTAGGTCATAAATGCTAAATTATCTTCATGTAGCCAGGCCTTCATAATTTGCAGGATATTTAACTTTTACGCTATCAATATGACAGGGATGAGGAGATTATTGTCTCGCTATAATCAAAATAATAATTGACAAATCATTCATATTCTTTAGAGTAGAGGTAGTTTACTCCCAGCCAAGCCCTTGACGTCGGTATGACAAAAATGCATGCATATTACAATATCCCACAGGTAATATAACACCTAGTCACCCTCCTCATAACGCAGCGACTACACAATTGTGACGCGGAAATATTTATCCCACAAGCATTGTGAGCACTCATCCTTATTTCGCCTTGAATTTTGTACGCAGTGTGAATAAGCACCGTTCGCTGGTATAAGATAAGCCATGTATGGTAATGTAGTTTCCTCAAAAGTCTTCTAAGAAGCCTCTTTTTAGGATCACGGGGGTTCTCCTAGGTACAACGTTTTTGGATTCAAATTGTGTTACTTAAGTGGCACTCCTGTCAAATTGTATGAATTATTCAGCGGGGGACTTAATTTGAATGAGAGCTTTTTACAGACGTATTCATGACCTTCTTACCTATCCACCATGTTGCGATGTTGTACAACGTTCGTACTGCGGTTTTGGACACTTTATTTAATATAACTTTAAGTTATGCTGAGTAAATTCTTAAACCAACCGCGTTCTTGCTATTTTAGTTCATCAAAATTTTCAGTAACTAATTGCGAGATTTAATTTCTTTACGCAGCCAATTAGGCAACTGAATACTCAGCACAACATCAAAATTGTAACCAAAACAGAAACATCTCCGAGTACTTCAAAAATAATTTAGAGCGAATCAAACATGCAACAATCATGCTAATTGGATTTTAGTGTAAACTCGGCGCTGAAGTCTAAAGAAAGTTCCAGCAGCCGGACCGTTTGGAGAGCTAGCTAGTTCGCAAAATGGCCGACTACGATAAATAATAACTCTGATGTTGCAAAGTAAATGTTTTTCTTCCCTTACTTGTTGTTTTAGAATGGAATCGTTTTCATTACTGCGCTGAGCTAGAGTTGAATGTTTTGTGCTTTCAAAATTGGTGAAACTGAAATGTTTGTATTTTCTTTTAGCATTTGATGTACGAGTGTGTTTTTACAAACACGACGTTTTAGAAAGACGATATAGTTGCCTTTTTAATATTGTTGTGGTAACTTAGCTTATGTCTAGAAAATAAAGGATTAAAACAGACAAAATATGTTTTAATTATCAAAAAATGAAGCTGAAATATGAAAAAGCCAAACTATAAGCTCGATACTTAACGGAACGGAAACGCGGTTGTGCTTTTAATCTTTAATTGAAAATCTTTGGCAGGCGTTCCCGAGTTGCTTCTCTGCAGGCATACGTAATACTAAAACTTCGGATCAATTATAGGAACCGTTAATCTGTTTTTCTATGAAGCATGGAGCCCTCAATCAACGTCCGATGTTTGGAATCGAGACCATTAATGGTTTTGCCTGCATCGCGTATAATGTAATCCGTTTGAGCAAAATTTGTGTATGCGCCAGGGTTCCAATTTGGGTCCTTTATAGAACGATCTATTGGAATGTAGTGGATAGGGTTTCCTTAATCCATCTAACGGTTCAATTCGATTCTCAGATGAGCAATTCCTAAAACTGACGTTATACTATCAACTATGTGTAACATAATTCAAACATCCTAGACATTGAACACACTGAATTGCTTAACATTTTGATACAAGCCTTTTATGTGCATTAATGTTAAAACATCTGTACGTTGTCCTCAATAAGCAAGTGGTAGCAATGCAAACCGTCTTTCAAACATTCCGTCGAGTAATAATGTTTGCGGAATGTTTTAAGGCGATTATTTTTATGGAAGCGGCGATAGCTTCGCAGTATTCGGTTTATAGCTCTCTCTGCAGACGAATATTTTTAAAAGAGGCTCTAAAATGTTCAGCTTTTCTCATTTTAGTGATAGGATCAAGAGAGTTATTGTTGCTGGAGTCGCAATTTTCAGAATCGTCTGAACAGTTAGCGTTTATTGCGATATAGATGGTATTGTATCTAATAGCTTTAATGTTTTAGTTTAAAGTTCTTAGTATTACATTTCAGTTTTTATATTTTTGAACTAATTTTAAACTCTATTCAGTGCTGAGTGAGACAGATGAGGTTAAAGATTATATTGAGAATGGATTAAAACTAAATAAATAAATTCATTAAATAAATCTCTTAAACTAAATTGGAAATCACTGAGATAAAGGGTAAAATCAATAACCTCCTTTTTTGAAAGAATAGAATTTCGGTTAATAAAACAGAAAACGAAGAAAAATCACTTTACTCAGTGATCAATGAACAATTTGTTTGAAAAGGCAATCAAACCATACTCAATTGCGTGCTGGCCTATTTAACGGTGTCCTAAATAATGCTAGTTGTACTATAAACATCTTACCTAGTTTACACGTGTCTGTATTGAAACTTTAAACAATACACCTTTCCCCTCCCTTCGAACACACTAAATATATACCAATTATCGCACTTTGGTGCGGCCTCCTTTAATATCAGCCTCGCCATGCCGTACGTAACTTGTCACCGCTTTGTATAATGTGTAACTGTCACTTACACTTGTTTTGTTAATTTAAACGGTAAGGGTTTAAGATGTTTCTAACTAAATACGTTAGTGGGTGCGTGTGAATGTTTGGAAACAGAGGTGGTTTTACCCGTGGGTGAAAATACGCGTATGATATCTGATAACGTTGGCTCAAAGACAGTGATAACCATTTAATAGTTTAAAATGTGAATGAATGAATTTGTGTTTTGTTTTTTTTTCATTTTCAGTACTGTCATAATTTTTGTCTTTTGTTAAACTTCTCACTTTAAAACAATTTGAAACTTTATTACCATTGAAATTAAGGTCAAATTACTTTGAATGCACACAACACCCAGCTGTTTGACAATATCAATTACGCCACGACCCGTAAACTTGAGGTAGACAGTAGGCGGTAAACTATTAGTTGATTACTTTGAACTCGGTTAAGTATTAACAAGTTTAAGCCTGGTTTAATCAGAGCCAGAACTGTGCTATTGTTGAGTGGGCTAAACGGTATGAGTTATATTTCAGTTTCAGTTAATATGCTAATCAAAGGGGATATGAGCTAAACTCTTAAAGGCTTCCGGTATTAAGTTGTTTGTGTGTTATTTGTAGATGCGCAGCTAATAAGGCTGACTGTAGTTCTAATATAATCATTCACGATTTTATAATGAAACCTTTCCATTAAAAAGTTAACTAAAGACAAAAACACGTAAGCATTGAATAACACAATTAATACATCAATCAAAACAATTTTCTAAAATAAAATCTCATGAACGTAAACTGAAATGAGCAAAAATGTGAGGAACTAAAACTGTTTGGCAATTTATTCAAATACTATTTTTCTTCGTCGACAGTTTGTGCCAGAATCTGAATTAAGCAAATGTTATTCTAACGACAGACTAAGAAGATGTGAATAAATATTTATACCTTAATGATGGACTAGTAACACGTCTTATTAATTGTATCAGCCAAACACAGTAGAGTAGTCATTAATGCCGTAAAGCATAAAATAATATAACAGCATCTCAGTGTTATTTTAGTCCATAAAAAGTTCCTTTTCCTCCCACATTATTATGAATTTATGTAACCATCGCACTATGGGGCTTGCAACAGTCTACCCTTGCCTTCCCATTCAAGAAATACAAGCGTAATGATTTCCCAAAGGGATTACAGATTTTTTATTCATACCAAGAGTTGCTTGACAAAAAAAGTTTTAAATATTATTCTACACTGAAACAGTTTCATAAAAAGTTGGAGCTCAAAGCAAACACACAACAGCGGTGACCTACCTAGTGTTATTTCTATGGCCGAGTGACGCTGCCCTTTGCCACTTTATATAATCCTTTAATCGCTTCTTCCAACACTCGTGGTCCTCTCTGTCATACCTCTCACTGTACACAAGCGTACCGATAACTTAGTAAAAGCAATTTAAGAGTACATTCAAACTCAATCTGGATAACACGAGGCCTTTATAGAAATCTATTGTAACCAGAACTGTCATGAGCAGATCTACCAAAACGATTATATCAATTGCTTGTCACTTATATCATTTGAGCGGCAAAGGACCAATAATAAAATTCTGAAACTAGAATCATGACTTAATACTGAGTTATAATTTATATTAAATACGGTTTTCACGAAGGTCTCTCAGTTTTATAATTTTCTGTCCTTTCTCTCAAGATTAGTGTCAGGGGGATTCGTCTCGAACTTTTCTCGCAAACAGGGAAACTTTGGTCCTTTGATCCGAAGTGACGCGAGAGAAGACAAATAGACGTGTCGTGTCCTATAGAAGTTATAAGGAGTGAACAGATGATGGAGCGATTGGCTTTAGTAAATGTCTTTCTGAGTGACGTGTCAACGCCTCGAAATATTAGAAATGGGTTCACTCGTTAGAGTAGATCTGAAGCCCAACTTTGACATAACTTTGTATTGTTACGTTCATAATTTGGACTTTTATAGGAAATCTCAGAGATTTTGTCTTTGTGATTTTTCAACAATAAAGGGTGGGTAAATAGAAAAAGTGCAACTTAGTAGCTTCAATTTGAATAAATTACTTTACGAATTTACGAAACTGTTCAAATCTAATATGATCATAATTTAATCCGGCATGTACTCGTGTGTAGTTAAATGGTGTCCTGGAAATATTTGGACCAATATCCGTCAATGCTCTAGCCATACGAATAGCTAGGGGGACATGTCCGCAAGCCATATCATAATGTTTATTTGGGGCAGAGATTGTAGTTTCTATGACAATCAGGTCATCATCGCATGATTGATTATTCCGACTGCGTCATATTAATATGACCGGAAGGTATTCCTGACAATACACACTCACTGTAATCAAGATTCGGAGAGCCTTCCTCATGTCTCAAAGTGATATTATTGCGGGTGTATAAGCGAGAGGGCACACTACACAGCATAGAGTGGCATCTCTCTTCCACAATTGCAAGAATATTACTTAAAGTGTTGGTGGTAGACTCTCAGATATAAATAAAAATAAGACACGTTTATTGTTTGTTACGAGGTATTGTATATATAATTGTGTGATATACTTTAAGTAGGTATGCATCCAAAAAGAGATTTAATTTATTTATTATTGAATAAAATTGTTTTAAAAGTAACCAATTTCAACATAAATTGTATTTTTGTAACATAAAATTGAAAGTGAGTTTCAATTTCAACGAGTTAGAAAATATCTGTGGAATTTCAATCGTCCTTATTTTATGCAGTTTCGTCGTCCAAGCACCGCCTTTTCAGTTTATTACCTACAGGGGACAAATGTATTATTTTACAACGACATCTCCCACTTGTCTTTGTTATCAATGTTTCTTTTTATTTTTCAAGTTCTACCGTTATTGTTATGTAGCTTAATGTTTGTTTGAATTACTTAACCGTAACTTTTTTTGGTTGTAGTATCGTTTTGGGAATAGGTACAGATGTCGTGGCCTTGTGGGTCGATGACTGGGTTTTTGTACATATTGTTGCAAGTTCCAATCTGGATTCTGACTATTTTTGAAGTTGTATGGATTTTTTTATTAGACATACATGGAGAACCATGTACACCGTTTAGAAATTTGGTATCAAATATTCAAATCTTTAATTGCTTACCTGCCAATAAGCAGGCGTGGTTTTAAACCGGATATCCTGCAAATATTAGAAAGCGAAAGTTTGTATGGATGAATGGATATTTTTTACGCTTTCTCATTCAATATTTTGTATGGGTAGCATAAAGGCTATTTTTTAAACGTCTGCATCAGGCGGTGTTGTTTTTGCAACTATAACGGCTAACAACTAGTTCTTTATACGGCAAGAAGCCATTGCAATTCTGTATAACATCCTATTAATATTATGTGCACTTAAAAACCTACAATACTAAATAATATTATTGTGTTTATTCAAAACTTACAGTCCAACAATAATTATATTTATTTGTCCATAATATTAAGCAATTAAAATTTATTTATGATGGTTTAAAAACCTAATTATCAACATGTACAAATAAAACAAGGAACAAGAGTTATATCATGTTAATTGTACTATCATGAACATTGCCTGAAAATATAAATGTGCATGAAAATTTAATTTATATTTTTATTAATGCATATTTCTTTACATGACACGATAAATTGTAATAACTTGTTCAATAATGTTACAATTTTCAACGGAAAAATCATAAATACTTATTATTACGAATATATTTTTGGAATGGGTACATTGCATGTAACTATAAAGTATATGAAACTTTTCTGATAGTTAAAAATAAAATGTTATTTTGGAACATAATATCCTAAAACATTTTGTTTTAGAAAAGACTTTTTTGAAACTTGATTTGAACATTTTGTTTAAAACACAACTAAGATTGAAAATCTAACCTAACTTTCACTTCACATACAAAACGGCAAAATTCAAAGCACAGAAAATGATCTCAAAACATTCTTTAACACAAATCTCGATGAAGCTAAAATTCTCAAACTCAACCAGTTTCTACCCCACATTTGTTGAACAAATCAGATTAGTGTTACAACTAAATCTATTATCGGCGCGTCAGATAACAATCAGTGTTGCATCCAATTTGTTGCAGCTTTCGAATTGGATCGTTTGAACTGTTTTAGTAAAGTCGAACACTGTTGTTAGGTAAGAGAGTAGGGTTTAGAAGAATCGATGTTTTAACAAAGTAATTTTGCATAAAAAAATCTGAGAAAGTTGTAGGCAGTTACGATAAATACGTAAACGATTTTTTTTTATTTACACGTTAAAAGAAAAAATACTTTTCCAATATTTTTCGGAAATCCATCCCATGGACTAATTAGTTTATTTAAGTCAAATACTCTATTATTATCGTTACCGAGGAATATTTTAGCTCTTTTACAAAAAAAAGTGATAAACAGTACATTTTCAGCGTGTTTGAAACCCCATTTGTCGACACTCATTTTAAGTGTTTAATATAGTTTTATGCTCTAGTGCTTTACCACAGAGCTTTAAAGCGCAGGATGGCATTAAGAACACAAGTAAGATAGCATTAAACGCGACCTCGATCTGAGAAAATAAAGACTGCACTAGATACCTAGGGGTGCTAGCTATTAGGTGTTGATGTAGATACTACGTGTATTTAAATTAACCTAATTAATTTTTAAACACTTCCTAATTCTTTGCCAATAGATATAGGTGTAACATGAAGGAAAAGAGTAAATTCTTCAAAAAAAAATTTGCTGTCGATACAAAATTGTTATAGAATATGCAAAATAAAAATCGTATCTGAGGACCAAAATAAAGTACATACCTATAAGGCACTGCATAGGTAATGGTATTTATGACTGAGGCATTTTAAGCACGTTTTGAAAATGGCTGTCTATAGGTAGGTATAGTTCAAATAAAACTGTAACTCCATTTGAGACACTCAAATTTCAAAAACGTAAAAAGCCTAGGATGACAAAAATAATTATAAACAGCTTCAGTTTACCTAGGTATGACGAGGGCGGTCTGTAAGGTTACTCTTGAGTCTACAATCAAGTCGTCTAGGTCTGGACTCAGACCTCCTCGGAATTAATGACCTCTATTGAATTCCAGATCACTCCATCACAGTGCGGGGAGCACAGACAGCTGATCGTTAGTCTATAGATTGCTGTGTAATCATACGATTTATGACTAAGTTACTAAGTTTAGTTAGTGATGAATCATTGTAGTGTTAGATTAAAGTAGAAATTTTAAAATAAGTTTTGTAAGAATGACAACTTTATATTGCGACGGCTTAGATATTAGATTTTGTGACTAAAAGGTACAAAAACTTAAGTATTTAACATAAATTCTACGCTACCTCCACGCGACGAACAGATTCCTAAAAACAAAGCGATACCTAGTTAAACGTTAAGAGTCACACTCGCATAAAAACTCGAAATTATCCCACAAAATATTGTTTACCACTCATAACTGACTGTGTCTAGAATAAAAGGCGAACAACTATACGCTATAATATTTTATAGGCGGGTCGTTGACGGCATTACTGCTTTACTCGTAAAAGTGAAAACAATCTGCGAACGACGCGAGATTACATTAACGATTTAAGAACGTTTGTCATGAATACTTGAAGACATCATACTTGAGATACTTTGTGCTCTTTGAATCTGTGTTAAGACTTTAATGAAGATGTCTTGTAATTAAATTTTGTTCATGATGTTCATATGACTTTTGAGATGTGTTTGACTATATTTAGCGTAAGTTGATTTTAATGTCAAATTCTTGAAAGGAGCCTGCTTCATTAAACACTGGATAACAATAGATTTTTTGGTAGCCTACATTAGGTAGACCGTAGGCTTAACTCCTTAGATAGTTAAAGTTATTAGGTTAATAAATAATATCCTTGTATAATATCAACTGCCTTCATGTCCCACTGTTGAACATTGATCACCACACTACTCGTAGCTCGCTGCAGATTGGTGATTTCGGATTCCTATATTTGAAACCTAGGTTCCCTGACGATGTATTTTTTCATCGTTTGTCTGTGGTGTCTTAGTATAATTTATCAAGTACTTAAGACTTAGAAAAAGTATTTTAGTAGGTACTTTGCCTGCGTTAGAATCTAACCTACCCCTGGTGCATACGAGACCGTACTTTAAACCACTCGGCAGCTATAACGATAGTAGTAGGTCTTATAAATCTAGTTTAACACTGTATTGAAATCCTTTCCACAAAGCACATCGAGTGACATGCCAACATTACTTCTTCTATATTTACACCTGTCGGCCTTTTCATTGCAAAGCAAGCTATGAATCTGATACCCTATGTTGGAAATATTTCTGTTCAATTTTTATCCTATAGATTGATAGTCTTACAGTCAACAGATAAAAATCAACACAAAACAAGTTACCACAGGCAATGCAAACCCCTCGATAACCCAGCTATATCCAGGGCAGCTAGAAAACCGGTGCAAAACGCCATTGTCCCCGGTTTATGCGAAGCAAGCGTTGATTTATCGTCGCTCGTCTGTGCCTCGCGTTTAACGTCGCTACCACGACGGCTCATTAACCGACTCCAGTGCGTTTGTTTTGCGGCGGGTTGTGATTTCAATGCATATTTCTGTTTGAAATTGTCGCGATTCAATGAGTTAAGCAAGGTCGGTTTATTGTTTGTTTTGTTGTATTCCTTGATCTATTTTGGTTTATGTTTTTGATTTTGCTGTTTAGTTGACTCTTAACCACGTTTGATTGAAAAGAATTAGCAATAAAAATGATGTGATGACGTGTTCAAAAGCTTGTCCTTTGCAAGAATTTAGATATTTTAAATGGATGCACCATTTAAAATATCTAAATTAAAAAAAAAAAATTGAGATTGCATTAACGTAGCTAATGTATTAATCACGGTCATGAGCTAATTGTTCGGCGCTCTTAAGATTGAAGAGGTAAGACAAATTGTATTTTAAAATCGTTCTAACCATTTTGAGGTAAAAAACATACACACAACTTCCGCTTTTAATATAAAAGTGAGTAAAATATCTACTTGTTGACTTATCTATCACAAACCAACGCAAACTCTTCAATTTAAAAGAAAACATACTTAAAAGGCAAAATACTATTAAATAAAAGTACCAGCTTGTCAGAACCAGCATGGTACATAAAGAGAAGACAAAAGGTCACGTATGGCCGACACAGTGCTTAACTGTCCAGCCCAGCGTTTTGTACCGAGAATTTATTTATCTTAAACGGCTCCAAACTTTACAATGTTCAGTTTCAAGAGAAATGTTCTTGAAAGTGTACAGCAGTTCGGAAACTACGAGTATATTTATTTATTGCAAATCGATTGCTTTTGAAGAAGAATTTCATGTAGTTTTGATTGTTTAGAATTTGATTTATAAAGTTGTAGTGAATAGTTATTTGGCATCTTGTTTCGCAGTAGGTAGGTACATATTTATATTATGTATTTTGTGGTCAGTTTATAAAGTTTGGTAAAAAATGCAACATATTTGAAGTAGGTATACCATAATTTTGTCTCAATATTTAATATTGTTCAACCAAAAGTTTGTGAAAAATGTAAATCAATAAAGAAAAAAAAAAATATGAGCGTTGGAAAGTGCAACACTTTTATTTGTCAAACCTATTACCAAAGATAAACCACTCACGTAAATTGGTCGGCTAGTCGTGTGTAATAATGAACGAACTATCCTGCATAAATAAGTAAAAGTATGAGACCCAATCCTGTCGCTTAATATTGTTACAACAGTCTGGACGTGCCACATATGGCTTGTAATAAAATGAGAAACGACTTAATAATTTGTCGAAATAAATATAAATGCCTGTAGTATAAATAACTAGTGGAAAATAATTAATTTGAAATAGATAAGCTGTTAAATATTTAAACTGACTTTTTAAAAATAGGGGGTTGGCAATATTCGTCGTCATTCTTTTGTCTTTTTTTCTTCCTCAACGCTTTGTGCTTTCAGAATTCGGAAGCTTTAAAATTGAAATGTCTAGGACATACAAATTCTAAACAGAACTAACAACTTGCAAACACGAATCTCAAATCAAATCAAAAACCTTCAAAATAAACTATTTTTTTACAAAAACCCGACTATTTCTCAACGAGTATTTAATAAAATTAGTGTCACCCTAACACGGACAAATAGAAAATACTACTAGACGATAATTAATTAACAAAGGTTCAGAAACTAAAATAATATTAGGATTATTTCATTATTAGAATTACTTTTAGTGGACCGTAATTATTTGGGACTCACACTGTACGAGACGATTTGTAACTTAATTATTACTTATTTGCTTTTACTACATAATAGCATTAGTATTGTTGTAATTGTCTAAATGTAACTCTACTCACAGAAAATTTTATATTATGATGTACAGAAACAATTTTTAAAATAGAGGTGATGACGTACTGGGTCTTTTTATTGTTATTCTTTTAACCATATTATTCTTGCCTGTTTCATCTACGTATGGAGAGCCTTGGAGAATAAATTCTTCTTAAATGTTGTTCCTAAGCAGTTGTGGTCGGTTCAATCATACCGTAATGATCAATAACCAATGTTTTTGATAAATCTTGTCCTCCTCGACCCCGTTTAGTAAATAACATAGCATGCAGTATGTGAATGTATTGCATTATAGCTATTATATAATTTTCTATTGGACTCAGTCCATAACATCTCATCGTCAATTCAAAGTACCTTTTCAACAGTTACTGCAAAGTCCAAACGTTGATAGTAAGTCTTAAAGACATCGGCAAAGCATCGAACTTGAACACTTATGTTACCTGCCGTTTTCATAACATGTAGCTTTATGAGCCATATAGCTTTATTGTTGTTTCAAACATATTTACCGAAATACGATCGAATATTTGTGTTCAGAAGGTAAACTTTTGTTGAAGTCTAGTAATACATAGAATTGATCAATTTAATAACGTGTAAACATTAAGTGAAGTTTCTACAAGCGTAAACGCTGACCGAGTCTTTTAGCTTACCTACGGTAAAAAAACTGGGCGTAGGTATATCATAAGAATTATGGAAAATAAATGTCAAACAATATAATAATTACCATTAAATGGCAACTATTATATTGTGACATGACATGTGACATAACATGCAACTTAGGGACC
Source organism: Chrysodeixis includens (assembly GCA_941860345.1). Taxonomy (NCBI): domain Eukaryota; kingdom Metazoa; phylum Arthropoda; class Insecta; order Lepidoptera; family Noctuidae; genus Chrysodeixis; species Chrysodeixis includens. The sequence goes on along the minus strand of OW796096.1, from coordinate 358,750 downwards.
CCCCACACTAGCGTCTTTCGAGCGTCGTCGTCGTGCCAGCGTCCGCGCGGCGTCGACGCGACGTCGACGCCGCGGCGACGCGACGTCGACGCGGCGTCAGTTCAACGTTTTTTGTTAACAACGGCGACGCGTTGCCAGCGCCGCGCACGCTCGGCGTTCACAAAAAACGTTGAACTGACGCCGCGCGGACGCTGGCACGACGACGACGCTCGAAATACGCTATTGTGGGGGGTCCCTTAGTCTTCCACTTAAATTTTAGGTGGAAGACTAAGTTGCATGTTTATCAAAGAACTCTTTTATTGATTGACTTAAATAAGAACATCCTATTAAATATCCCGATTGAGATACTATTAGATAGCTGCACCGCTGACTACCTGCACAAATGTTACTCCTTCAGTATCAAGTCCATCCCAAGGTCAGACAACCTTGGGATGGCATTTTGGCACCACGTAACTTTAAACATCAAATCTGTTTTTCATGGGGTTCCAATAAAAAAATATTCTACCTATCTACACAGTTATAATAGTACACAATCTATCAAGTAGGTAACTAAAGTAAGTCATGAAGTTCACATCGATAATTTGAAATTCTGCGTCAACTTGTCCTTCTGCTCTCCATTCCATATCCCCACTCCACATAAGCAGTTATGTATGTTTATATCGAAGTTTCGAATACGTGGATTAACTCGTAACGTTACTGTACTCCGGGATCCCGGGGATGAGAGCAGATTGAGACGCTGAACCTCTCTATGATAACGACAGTCAACTTGTTCTGACTCACCGTAACATTGTTTGAATTGTACAACAAAGGACTAATTGTGTAAATGTTGGTTTTTGTTAGAAATGTTTTGTAATTTTGTTGTGATTGAAATTTTATGTTGATGAAACGATTTAATGATTTGTTACGTATGGTTTTTTTATGCACAGATTGTCTTCTGTCCAGTCAGCTATGTGGACAAGAATCACACATAGTAAGGTAACGAAAAACTATCACTTTGTACGTAACAAAATACACATGCATACACCTAAAATACATAGAAAAAAATAGCACAAAGGAACGTTGCTTATTTGACGTTTACCAATTGTTATTAAGTAAAATGAATTAGAAGAAAAATATATTTAATTTGTATTGTCTAGATATTATTATACAGATTCTTGTTAGGATTGAGATTTGAATGAAAGCTAGGATTTAATGAAATTATTGATGGAATGAAATCTATTATTAAAAAGATTAACGGGTATTTTACTTTCACGTATAAATTGATTTGCAAAATAAATTGTATTGAATTTAAGTTTTCAAAACAGCTTAGATTTTAATCCAATAGCAATACAATGTTATTAAATCAGCTACCTACGTGATTAATAAACTCAAAACAAAGTTTTCGATTTAGGATTAATGACTTGTAAAAACAAAATAGAATTTTAGTTTGATAAGGATTTCTATTTTAAAGGATTTTTAATTGAATTTTAACAAGTTTGTCTGAAAGTGGAAAGTAAGGGTCGCTAAAACAACAAATTGTCATTTTAGAACAACAATACATCTATTTGTTTTAATTGTCTTATTTAAAAAAATAATTCATTAACTACTATCGAACAAAAATTAAATAAACTAAAATCTATAAGTATACCTATACGTTCTTCTTTCCTAATATCATTTAAACTGTATCCTTCTAACAGTAATTTTACATAACAATTTTTGGATTTTATGATTTACAACATTAACTTTTTATTTAATTCGATATGCTGTAGCAACATTTATTTTCTCTCTTGCTTTGTGACTCGTACCAAATATAATAGACACGAGATTATTTATAACCGCCGTTTTAGTAATTAAAATTTCCTGCTTCAGCGATGCCAGCCGCAACACAACACAGCACAGCCTGCATCTTCACAATAATTCAAACAACACTTTACATAACGTCATCAGAAAGCATCGAAGTTAAATTAGATCTAGGTATTATGTTATATCAAGTATCAAATGTTACCTCCACGTCACGTAGCAGACGCCGCGCCGCGAATCTTGAATTTAATTTAAATCTGCGCCAAATCTCCCTGGTAAGTAGATTACGAGATATCAGGTGACCCTCGTCATTGTGAGCCTGCCTGCGAACCAGAAGGCTCACTGCTGTTACGTGTACAGCAAAATGAACGAATTATTGAGGAGAATGAAGATTTTATTAAAAATACATGGCAAAAACTTGTTAAAATAAAAAAAAAGTAGTGTGATGAAATCTACTGATCAATAAACGTTTTGTTAGGGTTATTCGAAAACAAGTGGGTTTGCCCAATGTTTAGCTCTGTTTTCAATAGTACACAATAGTAAAAATAGGAACAGCGTTCGGTTGTTCTTTTAGCCTAAATGTGTAGGTATTGGGGACACAGATATGAAAATGGCCAATTTATCCACCTAAATCGAGGTGTAATCATTTCTTTCATTGATACCTATATCTAAAGAAATTCCCTTACTCTAGTCATTCAACAGTGAAGAAACACGTAAAGAACTAAAAAGACTCAATTGAAAGAACCAATTATATGAACAAACATCCAGTCTAACCCTTATTTGAATCCTAAATCCAGGATCCTCGGCGCGGTGTTACTGCTCAATTCTCGGCGCAACATGTTTACTCCGACAACAGGGTTACGTCACCTGCGAACCTTGCTATACGAGGTGAATGTGTACTCTATTTTATCACTGCTTCAACACTTATGATGCCCTGGTACTTGTGAAGTTTGAGAAGGAAGGAAAAGAGCAAGTGATATTATAAAATAGGTATTTAATTTTCTACGTAGGTGAAAGAAAAAGGTGACAAACAAGATTCATTGTAATTAAATAAAATAAAATAAACAACCTACACAGCGTTATCTATCCTCAAACTAACTAAGTAGAGCCTGTATTATGAGTTAGGTATAGATAACTGACAAACATACTTATACACTTCTAAATACATACATATTAAAGATAAATTACACCCAGATGCAGAACAAACGATCGCGCTCATCACACAAACATTTGTCCTGGATGGGGATCGAACCCACGATCTTCGGTATAGCAGTCAAGGCCACTAAGCACTAGACCAACAGGACCATTTGAATGCATTAATAATATCTCAGTGTTTGTATTAAAAAACTAAACACTACGGTATAATACAAGAGCTAGCATAGATTGTGCCTGCAATATAGGCTACGCTGTGTCTCAGAGGTTTTATTTTAAATCTGAAATCAATTTTATCTAAAACCTGCTGCCTGATATTGCAAAATGTTTGGGCTCTAAGGAGATGTGACAGAATATTATAGACTTAAAGGTTCTGTATAAATGCGCTACTTTAAAATCTAGGTACGCTGTAAAGACTCTTGTTAAACAATAATCTTTCCAAAGAATAGTTTATTTTTTGTAAAACGTTTACGGCTGTTTGTTTTAGACAAACTTTATTATTTAAATTTGTAATTGATAAAACTTTCAGCCGTTTTGGTGTTAAACTTGTATTTTTTTTAAGATTTACGCATGAAAAGACATGGTCAGAACGATTGAGCACTGTAAAACAGCAACAAATAATAAAATTTCTAATCAAATTTCTCTAGGAGCAAAGATGAACAAAAATTTTATATCAAATCTTGCCTTTTAGTATTTGAATATAAAAATCCAGACGTAAAATTCCTTTCCGAGGGAATCCCGAAGCTGGAATATAATGTAGATGATAATAAAATATCATTTCGTCGCAGAGAGGCGACCGAGCTTTTTGCATACCGATTGCTCAAATTTTCATATTTCTCTGTTAGTTTCTTGTCGATGTAATGGAATTTATTTAATGGTATGGCGATTTTACCATCTTCTTTACAACCTCATTACGTAACCACCTTACACTCGTATTTCTTAGGAATACGTGGAAATTATACAAACTAGGATGCGTCAGGATACCTTGGAGTATTAAAATGTAGTAGAGATAAAATATATTTTGGACTTATAGCTTTGGTTTGCATTTATACTCATTTGACTGACAGAATTCAATTAAAAACACAAACCTTATATATTTATTTAACAGAAACAATACTAAAACAAGAAATATCTACATTTATGACTAAACTTATGTAACTAAAAAAAATTACATATTTACAAAGCGTCGAAAAAAATATCCTCATCTCCGTCAATGGCGGGAAACGTGCCCAGGAGACTGGCCGCATTACCACGCTGAATGGCAATACCAATTCTTTGCGCGAAATACAGTCCAGCCCTCTGATCACGGGTGGAGTCGACCAAGCGCTTAGCGAGTTCCTTATACAGAGCTCGTGCACCCGGTCCCCATGCAAACACAAACTAGATTTTTTAAAATATAAGATAACTAGCTGTTGCCCGTGACTTCGATCGCAAAAAAAAATAGGGATACAAATAGATGTTGGTCTATTCTCAGACCTACTGAATGCATATGCAAAATTTCAAGAGAGAAGCGGTCCAGCCGTTCCGGAGGAGTACGGTAACTAATATTGTGACATGGCAATTTTAAATATAAGACATTTCGTTATCACCATTGGTGAAACAAAATATTAAAATCATCCAAGCTACGTTCAAATTCAGCATAAAATACATAATGTTTTACTCCTCCAAAACTCACAATAAGTGGGAAGTCCTAAGATCCTACCACTTGTATGCTATCTCAATTCTACATTACTTATAAAGGGGTGATAGACACTAAAACGCGTATTAAAGCAAATTAAACAATGTTCACTTAAAGTCGTCTAAGACTGCTTGCGATGGACTTAACTGGAAACTTAAGATATTGGCATAGGTCAAGGGGGCTATGAATTTGACTTCGTGTACTTGAATGTTGTAGAACAAACATTGACTGCGGAGAAAATGATGTTACATTCCGAAGTTGTCTTTAAAACCAATTAAATTACCTAATAGCTTTTTCACACACCTAGTGTATAGAAAAAAGTTAATATAATAATAGTAATTTGCTAGCGTTGGGCATAGATATTTTCCAAACGATTTTTTTTGGCAAATGTTTAATCACCATTAATAGTTTTATACCTAAAACAGGCAAAATGACATAACACGAAATGACCAAAAAAAGCTATTATTGCTTATTTCGGTAAATATTTTACAAACTCCATATACATACACGTACCTAAATAACACAATAATACTTCCACATTAAAAATATAAATCCACAGGCAAAACCGAACAAAATCAAAGTATGTAAAGAAATAAATTGTGGAATGTCCCACCGGCTCCCGCGATAGTGTCTGTTTTAAAAGCAAAGGATTATTCCCCGGTGACACATTTTGAATTTGATTTCAGTTTTATCCTTTTACGAGATTCAACCGCTTATTCTACGTTTATATTGTAGTCTAAATATTTCAGTTTGAAACTTAACAGAATTATTCTGCCGTGCATAAACTATAATGCCGTTATCTACAAAATACTAATTTTGAGATATGAGCAAAAAACTAAAAAAAAAAAAGAAATGGATGCCACTTTATGTCTATTTCACTTATGAGAGATATTTTGATATGGAAAGATAGATATTTTAAAACTCTATCATATGGTATTTTAGTCAAAATAATTGACATTATGTAATAATGTTTAAATTCAATTTTGGCGTTATAGTTATGTTATGTGGTAATTTTATACTATTGAATATTACACTAAAACGCCGTTATGTGTGGTTTAGCGGCGTTTTTGACTTGTATATCTTCATAACTATTACATTCTTTTTTTTTAGTATAAATTTATCGATTATTACATAACTACAATGCCGTTATAGCACATAACGGCATTATAGTTTTGTGTTGTTGCAATATTCTTACAATTAAGCCATGACTAAAAAAGGGTAAAACCGTTTTTGCCACATTTTAGGCTAATATTTTAAGTATTTTAAATTAATGTTGCTTTTTTAATGGAAATAAGATTTACTTTACATTTCTAAAATGCCGTTATGTACAAAACCTTTTAAGGTAACTGCATTTTAGCGTAGTAATTGTGGCCTATAGTTTTAGGGAATACTATTAATAGGATGTTCACATGTAAATCAAAATAAAGTAAATACTATTTAAATGTACAAAATTATACTGCAAAAATGAAAAGTGAGTTAACACGGTATCAATGGAATAAAATAAGTATCGTAGTAATTTTTCATACAAATAAAGCATAGTAAGTATTAAATAAGTACAGGTAAGAAAAGTCTTGTATAATTGGTAACGCGCTGTCCATAACAGGTTAAGTTAAACATAGTCTAGCATGTAAAGTTATTATTTAAACAGCCTTCAATCATGTAAAATAGAAGAAAAAAAAGCAAGAATTAAAACATGATGTTCTTAAACTTAATATCACTAACAAGGAAGGTCTCTAACTAAGGTAAATGACTCTTTCAGCAGTCTTAAGTATTTTTACATACATACATACATAAACGTCACGCCTCTTTCCCTCGGGGGTAGGCAGAGATCACATCTTTCCATTTGCTACGATCCTGGCATACCACTTTAGCTTCAGTATTTTTTATCAGATTAATTTAAATGTTCATAATTACAGGCAAGCTATGCCAGAATATAAGCTTATGTGGAGGAATTATATCAGACACCTTGGCTATAAGATTAGTTTTTCTGTCTGAGTCTATACCTTTGGGAGAACTACGGAATCCAATAGTCAGAATTTTTCCTTTTTTCAGATATTTGTCGTTCATAAATCGCAAACTATATTATTATATTCACCGTCAAAACTATTTTTATAGAAAAAGTCATAACTGGTGCGCTTAAAACATACATGAGACATATTTTTAAGATATGCCCTTGGAATTGAATTTCGAATACGTCTATCTGATAAAAAACATCCTTCTCACAAAAATTCAAACATTCAGACATTATCAACTTCCATTCCATAAAGTGTATTGGATAAAGTGTTTGTTTAAGTTTGGCCTACATAATATGGTAGAATTGATCTTTTTTACGACTTCGACTTAAGAATTTATTCCTAGCATAGAGCTTCGCATAGGTGGCATTAACTTTTTTTTTATTTAATTTCGATACTTATACACGATATTATTTTATATTATACAATATGATCAACATAATATATGTATATATACATTTTATCGGAATACAAATAAAATATCTCTGAGCGTTCCGATTTAGTTTGTAATCTGCGGTTCTGACGCATATTATTTTATTTAAACGTATGTACGGGATTGTATCCATTTTAATTTAAAAGAGTACCTTAAAGGTTTTCTTGCCGATCCCTCTCCATTGGTATGATATATTATTTTGGAACCAAGCAACTAGAGTCAATAATCACAACTGTTTAAAGTTTTAAATGTACCTGAGAAGGTACTTGACAACAAAAAAAACCTGTGGAATGATTTTAATTCATCACACTCAAAATATAAACATTTAGTTTTTCAAAGCTAAACGAATAATAACCATGATTGTTAACACAAAAACATTTGTGCAAAAAAATATAACAACCTAAAGTTTATATTACTATCGTGAATTTGAAAGCTACTCAATTAGTCTGTATACTATGACGGTTTGGCAACTAAACCTAAACTTTTAGTGATTAAGTTTGGAGTACCTAGAGATAGCTTGGGCTAAAACAAAATACAAATTATGACACTTTTTCACGACATACATTTACTGGAAATCAATAAAATAAAAGATTTCCGCTGTTCGTCTATCCCTATGTAATCTTAATCTTTAAAAATGTCAATACACTTAGAGAGGCTTATGTCCAGCAGTGGACTGTGATAGGCTGGTGAAAAATAGATTTTGATCCGGCTTTTTTTAATAGATAATTATGATTCAAGAGGAAGGTTTATACGTACAATACATCAGAATTGCACCCGTGCAAAACTGAAGCGGGTGGCTAGTTGTTAATTAAAACAAATGAGAAAAAGAAATAGAAATATAAACTTCATTTAGAATAACTGGTGTTCTACTCGAAGTCAGACCTCGGAAACGGTAATGTTAAATGAGATTCTTAAAAGGGTTTCAGGTATGAAGGTAAGGCGCGAGAGCAACTTATCGGCATTTTAGTGTAGTAATGTGAGATAGCCGCAATTTAGTGTTGTACACCAGCTTAAATATTTTTGGCACTTTTTTAGAAAATGACGTTAATGTCGTATACATTATGCAAAGTCTCAAATAATATATGTTCAATAAAATGCTAAAATGCAGTTAACTGATTATAACCGCAATCTTACGTAGTATTTCTAGTTAACGGCTTTATAATGTTGGAATACGTATATTCTAAATTACAGAATGCTGATCTACAAAAATGTTAAAGAGTTTTAACGGCACTGTTGAGTACAAAAATCAGTTAACGACAATTTAGTTACGCAATTTCGAAAAAAAAATTGTAGAAATGCAGAACTAAGGAGTCTTAGCCACTTTTTAGATTACAAAATATACTTAACTGCGGTTTAGAGTTTTAAAAATATGAATAAAAGTTTTTTAACGGCATATTAACCATATTTATCTCAAGAACTACAACAGATAAAAATAAACCGTAAATACAGATCGATAGAGCTTGTTTTTCTTATTAAGGTAAGCAGAAAATCTAAAAATTGACCTGATGTGGGTTAGCGGCATTATAGTCTATGGACGGCAGTATTGTTGTTGAGGTTTGTAGAGAGATTTTGACACTTTTAGGCGTCGAAAAAAATTATGTGATAATTATTTTTTTTCGTTATTTTACTTCTATAGAATACAACGCGTAAAATTCTAGCAGAAAAGAAAGAATGCACCTACTTTTGTTCCTGTGTATCATAAATCTAAAAATGAATGATTTCTGAAAACATAGTTGTCTATCATACTCGTACCAGAAAGTTTTAATTATTTGACAAAAAAAAATTGGCACTGGTTATTAATTTTCAGCAACAAAAACGTTTTCCCATAAACACCCATAACAGGAAAAAATAACCTATCTACTGCTACAATCTCGACATACAAGTAACAAAACACGGGAGGTCCCATATTCAATAAACCACAGTACCTCGTACCTATTGAGACATACAATACACCAAGTGTCCCTATTTTGTCTGATTTAAATATCGGAGGGAACGTCTGGTGTGTTTGCGCTGCGGCCAAACCCACGGGGCGCGCAGAGTATTGCAATAAATTTACATAGGAAAGATTCTTTTGGTAAGCTCCTGAGTTCTAGTGATGGGGACTTTTTGTCGATAGTGTTTTGTTTATGTTTAACTAATATGATATCAAACTTCTTATACAATTAATGCGTATGGGGTTGGTCTGAGAATCGACCACCATTTTTCCTTAATTATTTTCGCTAATACTAAGGTCTTGCTAATGCAAACAAAGCTGCAAGTAACAGCTAGTAAATTGAATAAATAATTTACAGCGTATTAAAATAGAGCTGTTCATATAAGTATTTTTACATACCAGCCAGTCTTAAACTATAATAAAATACGATAACTTTATGAGAACATAAACTCCTAAAATGCTCGTCTTTTGTCTCAAAAACGGAGTGTCTTTTATACTCAAAATAAAGTACTTTTAGTTGGCAAGTGATGAACCGAGTAATATATTTTTAGTGTCTATTGTTTATTTAGTAATATCGATTTAGGTCTTACGACGCCACACTGGCCACTTATTTCAGGCTGAGTGGGTATTGGGTGTAGCAATCGGATAGTAGGTTAAGTGATCTAAAGATAGGAAAGTTTTCTAATAGTGCTAGAGTATTTGTGATGACTTACGCTCTAGTATTGTCTTTTACTTAGGGTTTGTGGTATTTTGGGATCAGGTCAGTATACACCACCGCAGTGTTTAAGGTTTATCTCTTTTTAACAACTTGGTGTCTTCCGAAATTTTACTAGCTAAAAAAGTAAATTTATCTGACAACTACTTTGTATGAACTAAACGTACACCACGAGGACTGGTTCGAAGCGGTGCAAGATAGAGAATCACGGAAGAACTTGTGGGAGGCCTTTGTCTAGCAATGGGACACTGATGACGGATGGCTAGGAAAAAAATCTACTTCACGAATTTAATTTCGTATTACGAAAAATAAAAACAAGAAATTTAATGAAATTTCTTGTTTTTATTTTTCGTAATACGGTTAGATGGTAACTATCAAATATGAACGCACACTGCATTACTCACAGATTTTCAGATCAGGTTACTAATATCACACAAAAATAATACTACAGTACAATTTTACCAACTTTATACACCTTTCAGCATTGTTATTTTTTGTAATCAAAAATAATGTTTAAAACATCGATCTATCGACAACCACCCTTCACTATTTGTAACCGTCTTTTTGTTAATCCGTGGATGATCAAACGTTTAAGGTTAAGTTCAGTGAATTATGGCGGCATTAGAACGAGATTGTTGCCTCTAAGTCTCATCGGCGGTATTCCTTTGCATAAATACTTAGTTCACGTCATAACTACGGTAATAACTTGAAGTTTATTTTCTAAGATAGTTGGAACAATAGCTGAGATGTAGCGCTATTGTGTGGATTTTCTGAATATGTCTGAATATACTGATATTATTTCTAGAATACATACAAAGTTATGTTAATACTTGATTATGTTAAGGTTCTCAATGTATTATGAGTAAAGTGTATTTAGTTTGCACCGACTTTTTGATGTTTTATCACATTTCAGTATTTTTTATTCTATAACCAATATATTACGTAACTTAACTGCGTCAAAAATGTCGACAGCTACTGCTTTGGCGACTGCGTCTTGGCTTTTTTTTTAATAAAAACCTTGGTTATTTTTATATCAGAAAAAACGTACAAAGAATCTGATCTTAACATACAAATGAGAATTCCAAGTAACCCGATTAACGTAGATATTTCCAAGACCCCGATGATTATAAATCAAAGCGACAAAAATATCGTAAAAGCAAGATATCATATACCTCGTATTTAAAAGGAAAAAGGAAATGTAAGAATTGGGTCCTTTTCGTATTAGAATGTTTTTTTCCGGAATATTAGATTACAAGACAAACGATATTTTAAGTCAATAGGAAGTGGTTATGCCGCGTGGTCCCCGGTAAGATAAGGCCACCAATATTTTCCTGTAAGTGCCTGGAGATGAGTCAGGAAACGTTCAAGATTATGCTCACGATTTATACTTTTTTATTAATGGTTTGTATCTATTTTTTTTCGAAGCCTTTATAAAATACGTTAAAAGTAAATAATTTTGGTGTGTGAACGGGTATCAGTCAAGTTCAGCTATCACAGTTGTACTTAGTAACAGTGTAAAATAACGATAAGTTAAATGATCCAGTAGATGGAAGAAAGAAAATTTTATAAAAAACGTAATTGTTGAAAATGTTCTATAAAATTTAACAGATCGGTCCCAAAAGAAAAGCCAATGATGTGATTTTTCGAAATCACAAAAATAATCAAACTACAATTTATACACAGCAAAATACAAAGAATAAAATATCTAATTTCAACAATAATGCTATATCTAAACAATAAATAAATCATTACAAGAATACAAATATTCAATTATAAGTTAGCAAGACAAATTGTAAAATAAATCTCGCTGAACGCGTTTTCATTGCAAGCGGTCTTGAAATTATGTTTTATAAAATAAGCGATGTTTTTTCAACAAATGTATCTATGTCGTTGCTTCGTCGTTTATCATTTTATACTGTTCTGTATATGTACTGAAATACAGAAATCGGGATTTTTTTTCTAAAACAATTGCTATTTGTAAATGATTTTGTAGATGACAGCGTTTGTTTGTGTACTGATTAAAATATTTCGAGCATATGATCGAAACCAAGGTGCCAGTATATGTCGACAGAAACGTCTAGGAGGGCATCATCATTAAAATATGCTTATATTTTGAGACCCAATTAAGGATACATTTTAATTTTACGTACACTCTATTTTTCTGTATTAATAGAACAACAAGAGATAGACAGCTTCAGTAATTGCTGGCAGAGCGAAAATAATTGTGAACTGACGTGAAAGATCTATTTTGCTGCATGGTATCTATTAATACACTAATTAAATGCCTCAGGCTGTAATTATAATGTATCCTATAATCAACGTCTAAATACTCTACCAGTAAATGTACTTTAGTAATAACATTGCAATAGAAAACAATAATTATAATTGACTGGCCTGTTGGTCTAGTGGTTAGTGGCTGTCTGACTGACTGCTATACCATAGGTCGTGAGTTCGATTCTCACCCAGGACAAATGTTTGTGTGATATGTATGTATTTAAAAGTCCATAGGTTTATCAGTTTTGTAGTTCTCATAGTACAAGTTTTGTTTAGCTTAACACTAGATGCAGTTGTGTAAAAGTCCTGAAATATTTACATTTATTTAAAATCCAACATCAAAAATAATTTAAAAACCAACCTAAAAGTATTAACAAAAGAATGATTATAATAATCATACCGCTCTCTCATCTTACACCTTCTAATCTAAAAATGCTAAAACAATTAAATTTTCACACCCCTTTTTTCTTTAATCCCGAAATTAGTATGGAAATGGCCTCTGCGCGAGCTGTGCGAAATTAAAACTGTACTAATGTATGTAAATTTAAAACAAAGGAAAGTAAGGCCGCAAACTAAGTTTTCCCAGTTCCATTTGTAGTTCGTATAAATATCAAATAGATACTTACTTGGAATATGATTACTTTTGGTATGACGAAACCTCTCTGAAACTAAGTTAATCATACATTTGCAAATGAAATTGTTTTTTTATTTTATGAGTTGGTTGCTCAGATTAAAATTTTATTTCGTATTGAGCCAGTTTCCTTCGTAACATTATACAAGTATATTCTAGAACTGGGTAATTTGTGTTTGTTCCATTTGCTAGACTTTTCCATTGAGAAGTAGAATTTTATCTCAAATTTAGAAAGTATCCGAAACTCTTGATTCTTACAATCCACATTGGTGAAAAGATCGTTTGTTATTAGATACCTATTTGTTTTTTCGAATCTACTATCTTATGAGTAAAACCATTTCGTGTAAAAATCATTAGCTTAACATTACCTTTAAACTTTACAACGGGAAGGAAATTTCAAAACTAAGTACACGTAACTCCTGCATCAACAAGTTACATGGAGTATAAACTCGTTACAACACCCTGTATGTAGATGGAGTAAACTGATCTCGCGTGACGTCATCTCTTAATTAATACTAGCTTGATATGCCAATCAGAGACTCATTACTCTAGTGAGAAACGTTTAAGTACCTATATGAATCTATTTATTTTAATGCATTTGTGATAATAATATATCATGTACACTCAATATGCTTAAAGGTAAATGACAGTTACAAACATTATAAAAGAGAGTTTGTTGATTGTAGTTTGGATGTAGTATTATTGGTTAGTTTAGTTACAATTTACATACAACTTTTTTTTCGTCTGTGATCGCGACGTCAGAAAATTCTCCAGAAGTGGTAAACTTTTTTTAAGTAGGTCTTAATGGTAATATACGCCCAGTGTTGTGACTGACTTAGGAGACAACTTTTTAGCAGAACTTAACTAAACGTAACAATTATGACAAGATAACAAAATAAGAAATAAATTCAAGCCTTCTTTACCCCGGTACACACAAGGGTGGGATCTTCCCCGCGATAAAACATCGCAAAGATATCGCTTACTCCAGAGTAATCTCTGCTAAAGTATTCCACGTCGCTGACTGATCGTCACCATTACTTTAAGCGGATGAACGCGATCTGTTCTCACATCCCTGACGTCACAATTAAGTGCATACACAAATATTTATTTAAGTTCTGAGCTGTTGAAAGCAATGGCAGAAAGAGTTTGTAGTGAATGGAAAAGAATGTAAATGAAAACAATGTTAGAGATGACATGTTTGGCGATTCAAGAGAGCAGTTACACCTAAGAAAATAAAAACCATTAAGTCTAAAAATGAACAAATCTTTATTTTTGCCTAAGTCCATATAAAGTACAGGTGTTGCCGAACAAACAAAAAGTGAAAACATTTAGTTTTATACTTTTCTACAATATAAAGTAAAAGAATCAAGAAGAAAACAAAACACAGGTGTTTGCATAATATAATTTTATAGCAAGAACTGAACTACCAGAAGCACAACTCTTCGATTTCAAAACATCTGGTAGCTGATAAAAAAAGCTATGATTGTAGCAGCATGGACGCGGTAATGCTGACTCAAATGCGCATTAGGCTGACCGCACATTGGAGTCAAGATTGTTTTAAGACAGACTATTGCTATACAAAACTTATGAAGGTGCGCACACTTCAAACAAAACGTCTCATAGACAAAATTGTCCAAATCGCACCAGACGTCTGACTAACGTTTGTCGGCTACTCTTTTTTATTTATGCGGGCGCGCACATCAACGACAAAATAGTCTAGTCAACGTAGGTTTAAGGCAGACTTGTCTATGTGAGGCAAGTCTGTCTTAAAACTGTCGTGACTCCAATGTGCGGTCAGCCTTAGAGAGCGGACAACAAATGCAACTAGTCTGCAGGAATCGTGATAATACGGTGTCGATACAATCCCAGTGTGGACATGTTCAAACGGGATTTTGCTCACTCAACGCCAATATCTACAAGAATAACAATATCAGCTTATTTTTGTAACTGCTGAAAATGGTTGCTATTTATTTTCTGTTTTAAGGGTTTACATTATCTGGAATTAAGGTTTGGATACTTTTTAGTAGATGTGAAAAGAAAATATGTACATTCTTTGAGGCACTTGAAAATGTTGTTCAAAAAGTTAAACATATTTCTCATTACGAACGTAATAAAATTGCTATTAACAAAGCATTCTTTGTCACCCACGAATATTCCGACACAATTAAATTACCATAATGTATGATCATGACCTTTACTGCACAAAACGCCCGCGCCGCGCCAATTATATCATTACATCATTCAATCTCCATCGGATCGCGAGGCATCGGGACTCACACCCACCTATTCTATTTAACTACGCACCGTTTAATATCAATTTATCTGGATCGGCGACATTGGGAGTTCAGCCCAAATGAATGATTACACTGTATTAGTGGGACACAGACGAATGCGCCAAATCGAAGTGGGTTCAATGGGTCCCTAGCCAATTGTTACCTTCCATCTTCGTTCCGAGTTCCGGAACTCAGTTTTATAGGTTTTCTTTTGTCTTCACGTGTAATGCCTTCGAGTCTCCCTCGTTTAGAAGTTACGTGTCGTATGTTATTGTATTTACGGACGTTTTAGTTTGCTTTATGGTAGTTCGTTTCTGGTTTTGTTGGAGCGCTGTTTGGGATAAGCTTGTGCTTCAGAAAATGTAATTTACTTATGTAATCGAAAAATGTTTCGAGCTCTTTTATTTTAGTTCGCAAATATAAATTCCACATTATAGTAATTTACAGCTATTTTATCAGAGCTTTTATCACGTAATAAATTTAATATAGAACTATCAATGCGCGAAAGTGTTCAAAATTGAGTTAAGAAATAAACAAAAGCCTTTTATTCTTAAAAATATACATCAAGTATCTTTCTCTTCTAAATCAGCTAATGAAGCCTATTCAGCTCAATTTTCTCGAAGCATTATTATTTTATTCTAGTCTACACTAGACATCTTTGTCCCAAAATTATCAATAGAAGGTACTCCGTCAAAAGAGAATGGCGATCGACTTTGACAAGTTTGCCACAAAAAATTACTAATTTCTGTTATTTCTGCGAACAATAAAGTGGTCGAGGATCAAAGGATTATATGAGACGGAGCAATTTTCTCCAATAATTTCGTTGTAACTGAAAAACCGCAAAGGATTACGAGATGCCCTCTTTTATTTTGGTCAATTGCTTGGAAATCGGTTTATTGGGGAAAAAATGAGACAATTAAGTTTGTCTAACATTGAGATGGATACTACGAATTACTTTGTTTATGGACTGCGAGATATTTGGCAACAGATAGGTACACAATATTCTAGTAATCCTGTATATTGTATGCAGAACTTTAAACGCGGTTACTACTACTGAACCCAGACTATAATCAATTTATCATGCTTGCAAATGTTAGCTAAAATAACCTAAAATGTTACTAATAGTCAGTTTGAAACAATTTCCCAACTTTAAATATCAAAAAGCATAGCACTTGAAATGGGAAAAGTACATCAATAAATCACAATTATTTCAGGCAGCATTGGCAAACCCTCTAAAAAGTTGAGACCAACAATAATCAATACGAGAAGGCACTTAAAATATCGGGTTGGAGTAACTAACGGTACGTATTAGTGAGAACGGTTCAACTTGCTAAAGTCGTTAAGCCGGGGTTATTTTATGAAAGTATGCCCGTTTTGCTTTCCTAGGTATTTCGGGGCTTTGCGTGTAATGCTTAAATGTTTTCTTTTCTTTTGTAAATTTATTCAAATTTGTAATAGAATTCTATTTCTGGTTTCCTCAATTTTGTCGAGTTTTCGTACTGTGCGTGCGGAATGTAATAGTGTACAACGAAAATTTAAACAATGTTTGTTGGATTTACAAATATTGTAATAAACTATGTCGAAGTTCTAAAAATGTTTATCGTGTATAATAAAAGAGAATGCTTCCTACCAACAGAAAAAAAATGCTTTTATAGTAGTCAATAACAAAACTGAAAGAGAGATAAAAAAATCGAAAACTCTTACTAACCTTTATCGTCCTTGCACATGAAATTACAAACTCAAACAGACTATTTAGAACTTTTCATCAAAAATTTTTGAACTTACCTGTAGTTAGTCAAGAAAAAATAATAATGGCCTTCGACTGCCAACTTTTAATCGGCAATTCCCAATACTTTTATATTATAGATAGCGTTATCTTCGGACCCTCCGAAGTGGTGAGGGATCGAAGTGAATGTGTGAAAAAGCGTGTTTAGAGGTCACTGGTTTAGGGATAGGGTCAAGGGATAGAAGTCCCTTTTTCAATTGATTGAAAGTCATGGTTCTTGATTCACTTGTAGTACATAATTATGTCATTATATAAGGTCAAATCGTAATAGACGCACTTTGGTTAAGTTGCGTAGGATTGCTAAGAAAGGCTTGAGATTTTTTGCTTTGGTCCAGTGAATTTGGTTATAAATGCAAAAAGAAACCCTAGTACTTGGACTACTTCCAAGATCTCAGTATTAAAATAGATGTAGGTTTTAGAATGTGTAGAAGTAACTAAAATACATGCACAGACTTCCTCATTCATAATTAGTGTGATTAAAGGCTTTTTTAAAAATAACCTTTGCAATTAATTTTTCCCACATACCAAGTTAATTATTTTGGTATTAAAAAAAAAACATTTTTTCCTTTAAAAACGTTAATGAAATCCTACAATATCAAAAGGTTTGTCGTCCGCGCTTGTAAATACAAATTAACCCGACCAAAGAGGAAGTCTGGCTGATAGGGAAAGGTAATCGCTTAAGCTGTATGCTTCAATACAGCGTGTGTAAATATATCATGAGCTTTTCTGGACTTAACGTTAATTATTGTTTTAAATACGTTTACTATGCTTGCTTGTGCAGCGAGCTGATTAGATTGAAAATTGTTTGTGTGAGTCTCTAAACTATTTGAGCAAAAACTATTTTATAATACCATTGTAGTCATGGAAACGAGACGACTCTACCTTGTAGGTCGCTGTGCCCCACTTCATTGCAGCAAAACTCCTAATTTTAGAGCTCTTATTAGTCGAAAAAAACTGATATATTAGGGGATAACTTACTAAGAGTCTCCTCCACAAATTCTGACTTATTCCCTTCAAAAACCAACACATTATACAATTCTTCTCACATTACACCCTAAGTAACCTACTGACCCAGTTTTACGGTAATAAACGTCAAAATAACACATTTAGATGTTCGTCTCGACTCTCCCGGAACTAACTTTTACACTAACATGAAATTATGTCACTGCGAGTTCAGAGAATGATCTCTAAAACTTTCTTATAGGATGGTATTAGGTAGGAGTAGTTTTCACGCCCCAATGTTCCCAGTTTTGTACGAGAAGTGGTAGGTATCCTGACCGAGTTACATACTTGTGCTGCAGTTGTAATTGTAGGCGCAGTTTTGGCCGTGCTTTGGTAATTTAGGTAATCCTTCGCTGGTGGCTAATTGTCTTTTGTAGTTATATTTGTAATTGTAAAAAATCCTGTTAACAAACGATAGGTACACCAATAAGGATAGAATAGAATAAATAGCTTTGTACATCAAAAATCAATCTGGTTTTATTCTACATTACCCAATACTGTACAACCTCATAATGTTCCAAAATGTCTTTTTAATGCAACGCTACTCCTGTGAAGTGGCAATCAGGATCAGACTTAACGGACACCTAGAACTAATCGTTTTTTTTTGTATTTTGCCATTAGTCTTTAGTTATTTCCTCGGGATAACTACTAATCTTTTCATCATAAGGCCGTATGTCACCCAGTTGATCAACTAACAAAAATCATAACTAATTAAAATAATAACTCTCATCAAAAGTCACCTGAGCAGGCGCGGCTTAGATTCCAGCATCTTGCACAGTGACACTGCCATTAACTTTAACGACTGCTCTAAGCAGCCAAAATCGCGGCCTCAGCGTAATACGGCGGTCGTAACATTAGTAATGTCCCCGCTACATTGCGCGCTACACGTAATGAATCACTGTTTTTATTGCCGTCACAACCGACGATGGTTAACGTAATTTATGTTAGTTTAATTAAATGTACTCGCTTTATAGCTTGTTTGTAGGGGGTTCGTACAGTGGTATGTGTGTCATTCATTAAGCTGATTCCTTTCGGTATGTTATTGCCAGGAGAGTTATAAAACATTTTACGAGATTTGAGGTTGGGCTTTTTTTTGTATAATTAATTGGGAAATGGGCTTCTTGCTTGATTACAAGTGGCTCTTGCGGTCGAGACATACCGGGCCCATTTTTAAGTACTCCTTAAGATAATATCCGTAGTTTTATGAGTAGAAGCCAATTTGTTAAGGTTATGAGTTTTCTTTCTAGAAGGCTTTGGCAAAAAAAACAATATTTAATTAACATTTCATATTTTTTTATTTATGACTACCCACGAACATTTCAACACAGACCAAAGTTAAACATTAATATTTTAATCCTCGCTAGATCTAGGCTAATTGTTGTTCAGATTCCCATAACGACTAGCTAACGTTATAATTAATGGCATATAGGGCATGGGAATCTATTCTCTAATTGCCCATTAAAATGTTACACCACTTTGCCTCGCCAGTAATTAATATAAAGTTACACGTTGATCGGAAGCCGTATACGAGTTGCGACATGGATTATTAAGTAAATGGAATGCACTTTTAGCATATTAAATTAACATTTCAGATTATATGCAAATTCTGGTTCTGGTTGCTATAACTGAAACAAAGTTGGTGAAAAATAACTTTTTAGGTAAACTGTTTCCCTCAAGAATATCTAGCAAAAAGATTCAGTCTCTGCAAGAAATTGACCATTTTCTTCAACCAGTTGGCGTTGACAATGAATTAATGACACCAAAAGTTTTCTCAATGTAGTTTTTAATGAAAATCTTACCAAATGCTAAAACTATTCCTTTAGTAAACCCAGTCAGAAAAGTCTGTTTTAGATGACTTTTCTCAATAATGATCTCGATTGTTCCTAACACAAATATTTACAAATACACATATTTACAAAAATGTAATTGTATTAAACAGCGCTGATTCTGCTTAAATAAAACAAAAACTTTTAACAAAAAATCTACACAAACTTTTAACCCCTCCATCAATTCATTCCTCTATGTTTAAAGGTAAATAAATATAATGTTCCTAACGCCTTGCCTGCTGTGTTTTATCGACACGATACATCGACGTCAGGTGAGCGGCCTTATAGGGCTGCTTTTAAATATAATATTACCCTCGCTTTGCGAAGTTCCTTGTTTACAGGAGCACTGTGAGCTGCAAGCTGCACTCGCTTCGTAAACTTTGTAAACTATATTGTGTTAAAGTTTTTAATGTGGGTAAGAGATATTGTTTGGTCTTTCGTTTTTTTTAGGTTAAATTTTGTTCTTACACGATTACTTATATAATGTTCATCGTAGAATGACGTTTTCTCCTTTTATAAGATTTTTTTAGTGTAATTATTTCTTGTTGGGTTTTTAATGGCTAGCGAGGCTTCTAAGAAATAAAAGTGTTGTTGTTTTTTAAAGAGGCTGTTAAACACAACGAGACAAAATGGAATCACTGAATAGAAGAGTTTCAAATAGGAATAGGAATAATAATTTCCAATCCTACAATAAGCATGAGCAACCCTACCCAATACATCGGTTGTAGGAAGTAAACAACAGACCGGCAATCGAAGGAAAAACGACAAATTTCTCTTTCTGGTAATTCTGTTTAACAGGACGCTTTTGTTTGTTAAGATTGAGGTTCTACTGGGTAGGTTCTGTTGGTGTAAGAAATATAAGCAATAAACAATTTGGTTTAAAAAGTGTGAATTTAAGGTGTTGTTAAAAGTACCTACTATAATTGTACTACAAGTGTATACGTTGTCGAAACTTGAAAGCAACATTTGTAATTAAATCTTTTAAATTATTTTTTTTCTTATGTTCGATCTCTTTTCTTGAGTACCAAAATTCTCAATAATAAACAACATTAAAAGTTACATGTATAGTTTGTCTTCAATTATTAAACATCAGCTCACATTTTTCAACTACACACATTTTGTAAATGAATAGAAGAGCCGTGGAGTACAGTAAATATAAAAGAGCTGTTGTCCTTAATTTAAGCAGGCTGTATATTTTGAACACGAGTATTCTAGGAACGGAGTAACGTGTCAAAATTCCCGTGTCGCCTGGTAACGGGGACTTTTGACGTTTTCATAATAACGGTTGATGAGTTTATGAGGTGTTGAATTTTAAATAATTTTCGTAGCAGAAACACGAGCAAAGGCAAATTATAAACTATGCATGACTTGTAATGAGTTCTACTTTCTTCTTTTGTGTATTAAAAAATGAACATTAAGATTTTAATACGTCTTTCAGCTCTCAGCAAACTTTTCTTGATCCTTGTAAGATAGCCAGAAATTCTGACCTGACCTTTTAGCGCTTACAAATGATTACATCAGGTATAAAACTTTCCTCTAATCAGAAAAAAAGATCACCGTTCTTACCTTAGACCTCCTTAAAATTAACCAACAAATCTTGATCAAGGGCACAGATAAAAAAGTTAAATGGACATTCTTTGTGTCAAAAAAATATTAAAAAACTTCGCAAAGATGGTTTGAATTTCAAACACTTAAAGGCCATTATGAGAGCTCCCTTGGATCTGTCAAAATAACGAACTGGGCCTGGACTATAGGGACCTAGCGCAAGACTCTTGGCATTAAAGAAGCAAGAAGAAACAGTACACCCTGTATAATAGCATCTCGCTTTCGCAACGACAACGGTCCTACTTTAAGTACACTTATTAAGTAAATTCGAATGAATAAGTTGGTTAATGGGTAGGATTAAAAGTTATCTAACTAAATGAATTCAGAGATCATTTCGAAACTAGAATAATTGCCCTCTTGGTCGAGACTTTTGTAAAAGTCTAATCGGCCTTTTGAGGCTTAAATCACCTAAGTTACTAAAGTATTGAAGTTAGAAATCCTACAAAAAAAAACTTCGGAAAGTCTAGCTTTTTCCTTTTATTTCAAAGTTTCTGAAGGTTAAAAATATCTCTGTGGTTTGTGGAATAATATGGCCCTGTGTATTATAATAATATGTGTATGTGTATCAATATGTGTACATAATTGTGTTTCGCCACATTCGGTGCTCCCCTCCCTCAATATAATTACTTGCGGCTTTTGCATAATATCTGCGTCGGTTTGACTCCGCTAAGGCCGTGTTATAATACTCGGATTAACTTATAATTAAAATTACATCACGGTAAAAAATCAGGAGTAAAATAAATGGAGTAATAAAAAAATTCTTATTGTTTTATGCACCTGTGCCTTATGTGTGTTTTTAATATAAATAAAAAAAATGAAAATATTCCAAGATTTTCATACAACGTCATCTCGTTTCAAACTAAGTAGAGCTTGTATTACGCGTACTAGACGACTGATAAATATACTTATATACTTCAAAATTCTTACATACTATAGATAAATTACACTCAGACACCGAACAAAATTAAATGGTCATGCTCATTCCACAAACATTTGTTTTTGGTGGGTATCGAACTCACGACCGCTGTTGCAGCATTTAGGCCCTAATATAACCTAACCTAACTACTAGAGAAACAAACCAGTTAAATATCAAAAGTTAATGTAAAGTAACAGTAAAACAAAACGTCCTAAGGATATTGCCAGACCTAATAATAAATTCTTCTAGGGAATAACAGGTAATTTAACCTCTGAAACCTCATCTCGATATTTTTTTCTTACTTTTATTGTTTGTGACATGTAGGTTGTACATGAACCACACGATAAAAGTAAGAACAAAAATTTCGTGCTTTAATATTTATACTATCGTTCGAAGAAAAACTAACACAATTAAATACTAATCTACCCACATACGAGTTCATTGTCCTTAATACAAGAAAATAGAAGCAGATATTATAACTATAATTTCACGTGAAAGGTTATGACAGAGTTGTTTCTTTAATACAAATATATTCTATCTACCGGCCTATATGTCTATTAGATTTTGTTAGGGCATTTCAGGTTCCAATAACTGTCACTATTGAGGACTGGATGTAGAACTAAGATTATTGTGTAGGTGTGATGTCTTATGACAGAGGACCTACGTAAATTTCTGTCTAATACTAGAAGGATCTTTTCGTACGTGGCTAATGCCGTCATATATTGGGTGTGTCCTACCTAATCACATTAAATTCTATCAAATATACTTTTAAGTATTCTGTAACGAATTCCAAAAATATATCTAAATCCATTCAATAGTTTAGTCACAGGAATTATTTTTCATTTTTATAGTTTAGGAGATCATATTGTGTAAAGCAGAGATTTCGGAACGTAAGTCTCAATCATGACATTGCCATTCCTAAAACACAGGTCAGGGATTTATTAAAATGGTGTTCTAATTCTTGCACACTTTATTCCATTTACTTTGTTCGAAAAAATATTTTTGCGTATTTTTTCCTTGTGATAATCAACACAAACTAACGTATTTAATTTAATGTGGTTAGGAAAATGGGAAACCATCACTTTTGATAGACGGTTTAGTTGACTCTTGCAGCAAATATGCACCCTAATGCATGTTACGTCGTGTCGTCCACTTCATGTTAGTGTCAGTCACGTGCCAAAAGATTATTGTAGCTCAGAGTATATTATTATAGACTAGCACATGACATGCATGCATGCTCGTACTCACAACTCTATGTGTGCTCAAGTATGATTTACTCGCGTGGCTGGCGATATCGCTTTACTTAGAAAAATGTAGCCGATATACAGACAGACAATTTCTCATTCAAAATTTGGGCATGGGGAAACAAAATGTGGCTTGAAGCTTGCGCAAACTGAAGAATTTTTCGTTCAAGAGTTTAATCAGGGTGTTCAAGAATAGAATATACTGTATAAAAGACATTTTATCGATTAGGTATCAGTCAATCAATATACTATACCAGAAATAACATTGTAACTGTTTCTATGAAAGAAAATGTACCTTTTCTCATCCAGTGAAAGAACAAGCATTTTTAAAAACACTTCTTAGCTGTCTGAAGCAATTTCAGATTGCGAAATTCAGGTTTCGTCACGATTTTCTGGTTTACAGTTAGCCTCAGGGAAAGGAAATAAATGACGATACAACATAGCGACATGTTATCATACTTTTATGTTTTGTTGGCAATAAATATTACGAAGTTTCATAGTACTAGGTATTTACTGAATGATAGAAATGAAACATTTCTTAAATCCAAATAAAAATCTTTTACAAAATTATGTTGCATTATAAACACACCCTTACTTTCGACTCAGTGACGTCAAATTGAATATTATTTCTGTCCCTGTTTTTTACTTTTTTGGAGCTTTGTTTTTTATTGTGTGGATTCTAAATATTGTTATGCTTTTATTATGTTTTTATTTGGGCGGGTGTTGGTCAAGCGGCGATGTATTTGTTGTGTAACATTGTGTGGCCTGACCCTGGGAGCTGATTGGTAATTATACTTTTACGCGGAAGTTTAACGTTTGATTGAGTTGTATATTTTTACAATTCTATTGTTAGAAAGTGTTTTAAATTGTTTTAATAATGCGATGTTCTACATTGAGACTTTTACGAGCAAAACCTTCTTTATGATACATTAAGTTAATGTTAATGAGTATAAAGCTTCAAAAATATAGCACAACATTTCAACTTAGTTCCAAAACAACAACAATAATAAATAGTGCAAATATTAATAAATTCAAATTAAGCCAAGAGCTCGGCAGAGTTTCGACTGGACGTAATAACTGCTCGTTTCCAATTTACGACCCTTTCAGAATACTTAAATCTAGACTTTTGTTGTATATAATGCCTGCTTGCCTAGCTCCGCTCAGTTAACAACTTAAAGCCCCCTTTATCGCAAAACATTATTAAGTCCCTTTGAAAGTATCAGTAAGAGCTGAAGTTATGCAAATAAATTTGATCTTATTTCTTCGCGAGAGTGGGCAACGAAACTGTAATGGGAAAGTTAGTACGTTATATTATTAGCTTGATGAAAGTTGAATGGTTTCAACAATAGGTACACCGCTTCTTGGATTAAGTTCACTTGAAGCGTATTTATAGTAGCAATTACGTAGACTAGGGCAGACAATTTTGATGCCGCAGAGCGCTATTGTTTTACTAGGTATACTGGCAGTCTTGAATTGTAAAATTATGCTATAGTTTTTTGGTCTTTTGTACTGTGAAATTAATTTATTTGAATCAACGTTCGTTTTTCTGTTCCTTCCAAAATCAGTTGGTCGAAAAACACTTTTAAATGCTTAGTGTAGTGTTGCTATTAGTATTTCAAAAAGTGAGAGGGATTACTTTTGGCATGAAATAAACGCGAGTTTGTAAATTGAAGTCTGCGAGTCTAGTACCATTTTGTTCTTATACTGACAGCATTGTGCTAACCAAAAGTCGTTACAAAAGGAACATGCCTCTTTTTATTTGCGAGCGATGGTTGGTTGAGTTACTAGGAATGTAGACGAGTGACCTCGACGTGTGAATTCCGCACAGTTTTACATTCGGCCACTCTTCTGTGGTCATACTCTGTAGGTAACCTTTGTTTCAGAGCAAACGTACGGGGTACAATAGTTCGACTACATGAAAAAGGGTAACTGTATCGGAAATGATACAACAAAGCGGTGAACATAATATGTGCTTGTTAGAAACTTATGGCCTAGATCAGAGCAATTGATGATGTAGCCTATAGTTGAGTTGTTTTTTTTTTAATTTTATCAATCAAAGTTAATGTCCTACTTATACATAAACACACATACTTGCAAGCACATTAAAATATGAACAGAAAACTATTCGATCAATCAAAGTAAGAACCGCGGATACATATCGTTCCCGTCCAAACTCGGTTTGTATTCAGACTTCCTGCGGTCCGCATGAAAAACGCGATTTGATTTATGTACCGCGGCTATCTCGAGATAAATTATAGTCGGAGCGACGCAGATGCATACACGTGAAAATGTGAGTAATGTGTTAACCGCTGTACCGCAAGCAAATAAATAAAAATAGTAAGCGAGGCTTAAATAGATTGTTTTATTTTAGTTTGTTGTGTGGGAGGGAAGGGAGATAGTTTGTTGACCCCGGGCAAGGCCTTTTCTTATGTAGGGTTTGTTGCATTTGTTTTTAGCGATGTTGAGTCAAATGGATTATATTTACAACTGAAGTAGACTTAACAGTCGATAATTTGGTTAACGTTTACACATGAACATTTTATTTACTGCATACCCTGGAATTAATTGCACAGCTTCGTTAAGTAAAATATAAGTGTTTTGGTTTATATTTTGTTTTTGGAGTCAGAAACCATCTCCAGCACCATTGAAAGGTTGATAAAAGTTCTATTATAATCTGATCACTCTACAAGTATAAAGAACAAACACTTACATTAGTCTAGGCAGCTTATCTAAAAAAATACGAAAATCTAAATCAATCCCAAAGACTGCCGACCTTTTTTAAATCGAACGACAATATCTTTGTTGAAATATTGGCAGCTTATTCAGGTCTCACAAATTATTTTATCAACAATAAAATATGATGGAATAATCTTAGCTCGGATTTGCGTCGCGGGGTGCCTCGTGAATTACCGACAGATTTATTTATTGTGCTACGTTTATGGTTAATGTGTTTTAGTATTTGGTTATGTCGGGTATACATGTGTGGTGGTGTATGTGATTGTTGTACCTATAGTTTTTTTTGTTTTAGGTATATATATTTTTTTAACATTAATGGTTGTCAAGGCGATAAAACATATTTCAGTCAGACTAAAACCTAGTCTTGTAAAATTTAATAAGATATAGCAATTGAAATTGAATTATCAGTAATTAAAAATCTTAAAACAGTTTCGAGTAGTTGAACTGATTACGACAAGACAGAAAAGCTATAACAGACTTGTGATTTTCAAATTTCATTTGACGATTGAAATAATCACGAGAAACTCGATTTATGTTTATACTAAACACAAGATAAACTAAAATGAGAGCCTATAGTTGAGGTTATAAAACGGCAAACAACCAAAAAGATCTTATTACTCAAGCACCGCAGTTTCCTACCAACATAACACAAGTTTTACCAACATAATCAGTTGTGTAACTATCCCTGACGTCATTTTTATGCGAAAACTATGAAGCGGCGAAGTTTAGCGGTTCAATAGAGGAAGTTGAGGAAACTTCAGTAATCCGTTATGGTTAGTGGTGTAGCTAGCACTTGGTGTAAGTAGGCTTATCACGTACCTAACATATCTCCCTTGTAAACACGACGTATACTTTGACAGCTAGTATTGTCTTATCGTTATAGTTAGTGCGAGGTGAGAATTGTTGTTCAAGGTAAACTAACATCGGAATGCATAAACGTGACCCAACTTTAAGATGACAATGTATTTACGTGTATCCCGTAGCTGTTCTGTTGCAAGCGTATACCGCTATGATCGTAGACCAATTATAGTTTTCGTAGCGGTGCTACAATATTAAGACTTTTTTTGATTTTGTTTTTTTACTCTAATCTCATTATAACAATACATAACTCAATATATTAGTTCATTGATTTATTTTAGGAACCATCAAAGAATAGAAGAAATTGTGTTTTTAACTATTACCACACAACATCTGATACACACAACAAATCAACAATACTCAGAGCGATGACTACAAATACTGTCATTACACGCCTATAAATTCCACAAAACAGACAAACATCATTCACGTAGTTGACTATGAAGCATGCGCGAGGCATACATGCGTCCATGATGACGTCATTAAAATTTCAGCATAATGCATGCATAGCGATGGCCGCCAGTTGGAGTACGGTACATACGTAACGAGTTCCGATTGCAAACGTCAGAGGAGCACTGTTAAAGGACGATTTTACTATTCAAATATAAGGTTAAAGGTAAACTTCATATAATTCATGTTTTAAGATATTAAAAGTTGTGACAGAATCATTTGCTCTGTGTCTAGGTGTGATAAATCTACATATAATATGTATGTATTTAGATGAATATAAGTATGTTAATTGTCTAGTATTCATAACACAATTTACCCTCGTATCCTTCATTTGAGACTAGATGGCTTTGTGTGAATTTTGACGGATTCTTATACTTCCACTATTTTAAGATCACAGTAAAGTGACGAAACTGGTACTTATATTCGTTGGTTAAAGAAAATTGGACCATGAAAGTAAAAAGATTTAACATAAATATTATCCTAAACTTTGAAAACAGTTTTAAGTAGTTTTGTTGCGGCATTTGTGGAAGGATAACTTTTTATGCTCATAGTTAAACTATGCAAGACTACTGTCTCTGAGCATACGAGCATAAAATAAAATGCTAATAAAATTTTAAGTGGCGTTCATCTTTATTGTAAATGTAACTTTTACTTTAAATGTTACAAATTATTATGATAACTTACTGATAACATAAAAGAGAAAAAATAATATAAAGTAATAATACCCTGCACACGTTGATAATATAACAATAGCAATACGAGTAACAGCTAATAATAGCTTACTCTAGAAACAAATGACTGATAATAGATTTTTCTGAAAATAACTCGTTTATCACATCCTGGTAGATAAAATATCTGATTTCACGTTACGTAATAGAAATACGACAATAATGGCGTTATTTTTAGTTGTACTACGTAAAAAATCTATTAATGTCAACTCATGATTTTTTTTTTCAAAACAGTAATGTCATACCAATTTTAAAGGGATTTTTATCTTAATTTACAGTTAACACTTTTCAGAGTTTATAATGTCAAAAGATGAAATATAATATTTGTATTTCTCAACATTCACACAACGCCAACTAGTTTTAAGTTAAGCATATTAAATAACTTGTGTTGTTTTTAATAGACAACCGATAAACATAATTGTACATTTCTAAATACATTATAGGTAAACTACACCCAGACACAGATCAAGTAACCGTGCTCATTACACAAATATTTGTCCATGGTGGGGATCGAACCCACTACCTCTGGTATAGCAGTCAGGGCCAGAAACCACTTGACCAAGAACCTTGAATAGGTTAGTCAGTCTAGAAATGAAATGGTTTATCCTGGCAAAATGGACAGATGATAGCTATTTTCTAATAAAACCTCGTTGAAGTCAACATTAATTTTCTAACTATCTTACACAATCCCAGGGGTCAAAAGACAATTAAATATTTGCCATACACGTTGGTTAAGTAATTCTCAAGGAATTAAATATTAAGCATTCTTTATGAAACCAATAAATCGAACAGAGCCCCGAGTACATTGTATTCATAATTAAACTGACTTTGAGATTTTAAGCCTTTTGTTTAATTGTAATATCTAATGCAGACGACTTTTACAATGACAAGCAAATTTATGATCTAACTTAATGAAAATAGAACTCAATTCCAAAATTTACGTATTAATGATGCCTTTGTATGAAATATTAGGTGCGTAATAATGAATGGTTTCATTTGAAGTTATACCATATTTATTGCTATGCTAGAATTTAAAATTAAAATTTCTTACTTTTAATATCAAACTTTAGTAAATCATTAAATGACAGAATGTCTTAGCTCTGTCTGAATATATTATTGAATTTAGCACTTTATTATTCAAAATTAAAATTTTGGTTTTTAATGGAAGGCTATAAATATTAAGGTAAATCCGATGAGACGAAGACTTGAAGCCGACTCTAACAAAGATACTAGAAAAATCATGATTCATCGAATTATTGTGTTAGTTAGTCAAAAATATTGTGCGCTCGCTAGTGCAGTCGAAATCAAGAGGTTGGGTTGTGGTACATTGTGATCACGCAAAAACAGTAGTAATAATGTCCGGACCGATTTTGGCAGCTAATGTTACTATGACACCAGCCAGCTACGCGGGACATATTAAATTGCACAAGTGTGTGCGCATACACAGGTGCACTCTCTGTTTCTTTACTGTCACAGCCCGATAGGACGGCAATCCGACACGACCGGAGAGAGATCAGGCGCAAGACAGGCAAAAACAGTATTAACTCAAAATACTGCTAAATTCGAAGTTCAAAATGTTTATGCAAAATATTATCAAACATACGAGTAGTTTTGTTTTAAACTCAGTAAGTTGTCTCGACACGTGTTCACAACATTCCCTGCCTGCTGGCATCTTGCGTCCAGCAGCCAAATCTCGGCTACGGATGCCGGCTCCAAGCTGAATACTAAACGGTTTTAAAACCGACAATATACCCTACAGTGCAGCGTAAGAGGTTACACGTATACAGTGTTAAGGTAGTGTATTTGTAGGAATCTATCAGATATGGAAGTAGTATACTGATTTCTATGACCTATGTACATATTTATCAATGTTTTTAACTTTAGATGTCAAAGTAAATGATGAATAAGCATGTGTTGCTATTTTCAGAATGCCCTGAATATGTATGATTATTAGAGCACTGTCTTCTCAGATCCTATCCATCTTTAAGAGAGCTCTACAATGAACGGTGGAAATAAATTAAAATATCAACTCGACTCTAACAATAACAAACATAAATAATGATCTTCTTTCAGTGAGATAAAAATAAATAAAAAATGTTAACTAATTTGATCATATTTTATACGTTTGACATAATTTCGATCTCCATACCCTAAAATCGTGACGATATGAAACGTATAAGAGCCCTTTATACCTCTCTAAGAATATATTATACTGTGACAGAACGATAAGAGCATTTCTATTTGGCCGCGTTATAGATTGCTTCGGTAAAATCACGTACGAGGAATTTATAGTACGTATGTGAGGTGCCCCGGCCCTAATATATCAGCCAAATTAAGAGGTCCCGCAAAAGGGTTTGCGTTTTTGACCGTTTATGTTGAACAAAGCTGTTTTTTATGTGATATCGCTGATATTGTGAAGTAAATTGCTCGTTGTAGTTATTTTTATGGAAGGTTTCGTAAGGTACGGCTTGTGTTCGTAGTTAGATTGTATCAGTCTATACGGAGTATACTTTACTACGCTATTTGTTTGTATATTAAGCTTATTTCAACCCTGAATGCTTTTATGGACAATGAATTTTGGTATGTACGGCAAAATGCTACAAAAAATCCAATGTTGCCAACTTCCAATAAATATTAATTTTATGATGTGAGTTTGTCAGTTTGATTGCCAGTGCTGAGCTCTACAACTGCTGAATCAAATAAAAAGATTGCTTAACTGATAGAAAACCTCATTATTCCCGAATGTCAGAGGCTACAATTTATAATTATACTAGCTGTTACCCGCGACTTTGTCTGCGTGGTAATGACGTTGTAGTGCTGTACAAAAAGTAAAGCTAAGTAATGTTTAACGCCAGCTCCTTAATCCAGTTCTGTTCCAAAATTATTTCTTAACTTTCAATAAGAAATAATTTTGGAAATTGAGACAAATTGAATAAATTGTTTACGGCATTCAATAAATTCATTTTTTTAGTAAACCAAGTCCTAATTTAAGATAAACTCAGTTAAATCTGACTATATTTCATTAATATTTAACTAAATAAGTAAAATACATAATATATAGTTGAACGAAGTGAAATATTTAGGTATTCTTATTTAATTGATTTCAAATTAACTAATTAACCTCAATCAAATAATTTAATATTGTCGTGCTTGTAGAACAGTAAACTGATATCGTAAGATCTATCCGACAAAATGAATCTCATGTGAACTCGTGCACTTTTTTTCCCGGCCCCCACCTCACCGCGCATACCTAAGGCGCGGTACAGCTGTTGTGGCCAAACTATAGAACAACCTTCTTCTTCTTTTCGTGTCAATTGTACGTCGTATTTGGCAACACCAATTGCAGCATCATTGTTGATTTATGTTAGATCCTCGGAATTAAAGATGTGCGGACACTTTGGCCACTCTAGGTGGTGTGACATCGTCTGTACGGAGATGCCGTTTTCTCTCTGGATATAAGTCAGAGGGGTCTATATGCCCAAATTTGCTAAATTTTGTTTGCAACTACCTACTTGGGTTCGCAGACGTTTGAATGATTTCCAAACAGGCCACTTCAAGGTACCTCCGGGCGGCAGATGTCCTTGAGGTAGGACATAAGTGGTAGGTGGTAGATGCTGATCTATCCAGATCTTGCACCGAGCTCGAGTTGGAGTTTTAATGGTAGTTAGGGTACATCGGAAGAAGCTCTTTTGGCTGTTAAGTCTACCCGGGTGTATAGGGGTGTCGTGTATCTGATGCTTTGACATGTTTTTCGAGCGCGTATGCGACTTGTCTTCTAACGTCAGGTAGAGCAGAGAGAGAACTTATTGAGTGGGGTTGGTTTTAAACAGCCAGATATCATTCAACACATTTCGTTGAGCGCTGTGCGCTGTGGTGTGGAGAACATCAGGTGCCGCTCCTCATTTGGTGGGTGTATGTATGTACAGCAGATTAGTTCGGGCACCGATCTTCTATTTCGTTTTCTTTCTACCTCTTGATGGACGAATTTTCAAAATGCCTGGTTAGTGTTTACTTAAATGATCATAAATGTTTCAAGTTTCTGATTCTAGTAGTTTGAACTAAGCCAACTATGCCTGAAGAAGGTTAGTGTTACATGCACATAACAAAACATTTGCGAGAGTACGCGTGCGGGACATACTCGTAGGTACGCGAGATTGTCGATGAAAGACAGCCTATCAACACACTTTTACCTATGCAACTACCATATACCATGGCAATTGGTGCACAATTGTGGTAGTGTATAGGTACTATCAAATCTACAAAACCACGCGTCACACATAACAAAATTGCAGCCAACAGCTCGTTCATAAAATATAGTATCATCATAGTATCGTTTACCGTCGTCGTTCGTTCCCCTGCCCTTATCCCAATTATTATTATTTGGGGTCGGCGCAGCATGCTGCTGAGGTTTTGGCTGTACATTTTTACGGCCGGCCTTACGCCAACCCTCCTTGGGAATGCTGTTGCTGGTGGTTTACTCTCCTCCAGGAGGTTGACCCGAGGTGCAAGGTGGTATGCACCGGGTCGTAGTATACCTTAGTCGCCTCTTATGACACCCATTGGTGGATACGGATCAGCCCTATTCGCACCGGGAACTGTACCGTCCAAACTATTTTTTTTTTGTTTTGGTAGTTGGTTTACTGTCATTTTAGTAAATATCCACACCTCCATCTAAATCGTATGAGACTGTCGTAGCTTAAAGAGTAAGTCGATACCATATACAATTATTTTGAAGCAATTTTATTAAAAAAAAAAAAACCAAGTGCTTCTTACAACACTTTTGTACTACCAAAACTATAGAAGAAAAGACAGAGTTATGCTTGACTGAAATTTGAATTCGTACTCAAAAATTATTAAAAGATAAATTCAAAAAGTGTGTGTCGAAAAATGAAATTTGAACTTGGAGTGAAAAAATACGAAGCTCATTATTCCCTAACCCGGCTATTTTAACTGCTTGACTGTTTGCCAAATAAGACGTTAATATTAATGTCAAAACATAAAACCATAGCAACTGTATTTTGGTCGCTATGGTGACATCTTCTGTCAGACCAGTTACGTGTACTTTTATTTACGTTTTCCTTGGGAATATTTAAACCGTATATTTTAACCATTTAAGGGCTGATTTTAAAAAAAGTAGCCTAAGTCACTCTCCAGCCCTTCAACTATCCCCACATTAAGAATCATGCTAATCCTTTGCGCCGTTTTTACGTGAAAGACGAACAAACAAACAAACAAACACACTTTCACATTTATAATATTAGTATGGATGAGAGCGGAACTGAAGACTACATTTAGTACCCAACTGGACTTTGTACTACAAAAAGCCAGTCATTATCTCTGAGTTGAAGCATGCTTGCGAGGTTAAGAGACTAGACATCACATAAAGGCAAAAATGCTGGTCATTCATTTAATGCCCACTAAAAACCATGATGTACCTGATTATAATGGCGTGTGGGCAATAAAAGGAATCCTTTTCCCGTTCCGTTAATAGTATTGAAGCTGTTACGACGTATAAAGACATTAACGAGAGTTACGACTAACTACATTACACTGGTTCCTGATGACCAGCTAATTTGACTCGGGACTTGTAATGATGTGGACGTTAAAGAAGCTGTAAACATGAGCGTGTTTTGTTATGGATAAACTTGTGACTAACTACTGAAAAAAACTCTAGAATTCATAGATTTTACATGATTTTGCATTTGACTAACAGTATTGTAAATAGCTTTTGTTAAGTGATATGTTCATTCAAAACACTTTAATCAAGTTTAAGAAATTTATTTCAAAATGCCAGCGACTATAAACAAGTATTAGCTACAATGCCAACACACAATAGCTCTACATTAAGACAAGACAACAACTTGACGAAGCTCTTGCCAGCAACTTTTGTGCTTCCCGCGTCAGTATCAGTCTTGCGTATAGTTCTAGCAGTAACTTATACAAATGCTACCAAAATAAAGGCAATGTATCACCAAACTTCGTGCGTCACTCGAGCCTCTCGTATACTTACCATCGTCCTAAGACAATACAAACAAGACAAGTGAGGAGCGAGATTTCGCGAAACCCCATTAAAACCGCGGTAAATTCCCCACAAGATATCGACCAATGTTCACAATACCCGCCACATTCCCCTGAATGTTTCAAAGTTACCGAACTCGGGAAAGTTCGCTACAAATGTTAGGGTCCTACTCTATAAATCGTTCGAATCGAACGCTCTCTATCTGCGAGCGCCGAGCAGTCGGATCGCGGCACGTCCGGCACCGGAACGACTGCTTGTAAACTTTTTATCTTGAAGCAAAACGTATTTTCCATTAGCCCCCAACTCCAGATACCCACTTCTTTCTTAATTTGTCGCAAACTTTTACTCCGAGATAAAACTCGTCCGTTAATGACACTTGTTTTTCTGATATTTTCATTACCCACTGTCCTTTAGCTTCTTACCCCTTGTTATTCTCATTTACGCTCATAAAGTACTCGAAATAAAGTTTTTTCATGCAAACAGGGCTTGAGAAAGGAAACATTTTTCTAATAAGTATTATTATTTTTGTACAAAACTCATAACAGATACTAAATGCGCCTATTCTGCTAAGTTATTGTCGTTTGTTATTCGAAACAAAGTCTTTCGTATTATTCTAGAACAATAGAACTCTGGTGCCTTTTTTTGTATTTATTTTTGGTGCTGATAAAAAGGCTTCGTTGTATCTGTTCAAGAGGGTATTTATTGTTTTAGGCTTCAGCAACAATTCGCTTCCACTTTGATTTAAAAAAATATTCCTGGAATTGACGGCCTCATATACCTTGAACTTATGAAGCTTTTGGGAGTTTATAAAAATATAAAATGTTCTTAAATTATAACAAGAGAGAGTAATTTCCATGAAAACGGAAAAGCTATACTTCCTAACAAGAACGTATTATCGTGAGCGTGTGTAGTAAAGATATTCCTTAAACATCTAGTAGAAACCGCAATCCATCAGCACCACGGCCAATAGCTACAAAGTACTTGAAACCCCAAATCCAGCGACCAATCAATTCAAAATGCCTCGCAAATCTGGCCCAAAGCACGCCGCAAGTCGGTTCCACTCGCCGGCTTACCGACTAAAGCCGAAATAAGCCGAACGCGCGTGCGAAGCTTCGTTCGACTCGACATCGATTGCAAACGCGACATTGACATTTATCAGAATAGCGCCCAAGGCCACCTGCGACCGTACATTACTATCCCTGACGCTATCAGGGAATCGATTTCATATTTTTTCTTCTTAGTACTCGTAAAAAAGATATAGGATTGCAATCCTTAAACCCTTGTGTTATTGGTCGCGGTTCGAGCTTCGCCCAAATAGTTTCCGTAATATATGTACCTACTTACCTATAGATTTGTCGGGTTTTATTTTTTTGGTAGTCATTGTTTGAGAATATTATCTTCAAACGTTGCCTTAGTATGGGAAAGTCAAAGAACCAACTATTTTACTCAGAGCATGCAGGTGAAATGAAGATTAAAACGAATTGCATCATTTGGAGAATTCTCATTTCTGCACACAACCATTCCGATAAGAAACTATGTGCGCTACTACATTCTCAGGTATTTCAAATGCATTTTCTTTCTAAAGGGTAACTGATGAGGTTTTAAAAAATAGTTTAAGCGTGAGGGAACACACGCTATTCTCAGACGCTTATATTTATGATTTCTCGCACTAGTGATGATATAATTTTATTGTGACCGAATTACTTAAGGTGTCAAGAAAATCTTCAAATTCACAAGCTTTACAGCGAGAACCATTAAAAAAAAAATGGGAATCACACAAATGCCTGTCGCATTCGAGGATTGAACCTGCAACACTTCGCGCACAAACGAAATTTGCCGCGTGGCCATTCGTACAGTGAATGAAAATTCTCATCTTAAATTTCTTCTTCGTTGCACACTCATACTTACTTATGACCAACTTGTAATTATTGCCTATAATAAAAAAAGGCAATAACATATCCATACTAACTCCATGATAAAGAAAATCGTGATACATGTAATAACAGTAGGTTCTCTCGAATTCTGAGTCTATCCATTCCATATATTCCCGGGCGTCGTAAAAAGATAGAGAGCCTATTGCCCTGTGATGTTCACGTTTTATCAGTTTTCAATTTGGGACGAGCACTATATTGATAGCCCGATCGCAGCCTGATAGCAACGTGTATCGTATCGTTAAACGATACTCCCTGTTACATGCAGGCTGCAAGATAGGGCTGTTTGAGATCTATAAGATTTGAAATTCAGTTCAGTACTCATTGGATGGATTAAATCGAGATAAAGTTGGTATTGACAGTATCGACCAAATACGGTAGCCGTTGCCATTCTCCGGATATAAAAAATCAACTATTTCGAAAAAAAATAATAATACTCAACACTTGTGAGAAAAAATGTATTGAATAGTTAGAAAATGAAAATTAATGAAAGTTGAACACAAAACTTGGAAGTCCTTCAGTAAGTGTGGCGTCATTATTAAGACGGCTAAATCATTCTGGCAACATAATAGTCTGTCCAAAAATGAAAGAAGGCAGAAGAATAAAAAAACATTTATAACAAAAAATGAAAGTCATAAAACGTGCTGCGGTCTTTATGGCTCGAATTAAAAGGCGCAGGGTTCGCCGAAGGGTGTTGCGGTTCCTCATGAGTTGCAGTTTTCCATGAAAAATAGGTCAAATAATAGAATAAATATAGCCAGCTCATATTTTTCTGAACGCGACACATTGTATTTCCTATTACGCAATTTCGCGCCGAGTTTTTAATTGTACTCGATAAATAACAATGAAACTCAATTGTGTTTTTGGGATATATCGGTGTTTCTATTCAGTGACCACCTGTTACAGTAGTAGTACACAAAAAATGTAGATTATGGTTTACTGCGTGACAAATCCTTATCCGCAATTTATTATCAATCAATCAATAAATCAATACCTCTTTAAAGCATTTTTTTCCTAGATACGTTCACATTATTCTCCAGAAATCCATCGCAATGTCAACTTTAATATCGACGCTTGTTGACACAGGACTCTCCCCCCTTCATATCATTAAGATAAACCTCGTATTTATCCCTCACATTTCTTCAAAACTTCGGGCACTAATGGACCTCATACATACTTAATCCCGTTCCAATTTTTACCGTCTTTCGAATTCCTTTCTTTTCGATCCCCTATTCGGAGTATTATAAAAATTTTGCTCATTAATGTCTTCGAATGTTTTCCTGTTTTTATGGAGATGTGGAAAGAATATAGACGATCCGAGACAACGTTTTTAGAGATTTTTGTTTCTGAATTAGAATACATAGATACAAAGGCAAAGTAGTACCTAGTGATTGACTGATTTCATAGATTGCGTATTAAAAACTCGTGTTCTATTTGAATAAATATTTGGATTGATACATTATTAGGGGGGAAATCATTCCTGTATAGGGTTTGCATTGGCTTTACAACATTTTCTTCATTACTTACCGTAATAAAACTTTGCCAATACCTTATTCCCTGGCACTTTAAATCAGCGCCAGTACTACACAGTAAATCCTGGGTGTAAACTGAATGCCATTGTGAAATAGGTAAAAATGACACTATTACCTCATGAAGATTGTGTCATGGATAAAATTACCTCATGAAAGTAGTCTAATAAAAAGTGTTTTTATTGTGTTGCGTTATTATCACATGACTAGTCCACGTGGCTCGAGCTCACACTGTTGTATGCTATTGCAAGTTTGATTTGCGTGGGTTTTGATATCGTAGAGGTAGTAGGTACGAATTGCATGAAAATATCGTGCGTGAAATTGACGAAACATTCGAATTGTATAATTCCGATAGTCTGTTTTAACGACTATGTTGTATAAATCGATTTAACACCATCTATTGAAATAATTTAGCAACTGTTTAATCATTTTATTCTATTTATTGTATACTCATATTTTGTAATGGTGTGCGGTGATTAATGATCAAACCTTCCCTGTGGGGAGAGGCCTGCGCCCCGCAGTAGGACGTTTATACGCTGACATTATTTTACTATTGTGTCAAAATACTAAAATATGAAAGATTTTTAAGAAAACAAAATTTAACCCTGCAAATTCCAAAGAAATTTAGGTACAGATAATGATTTTATTACCTATACCTAGTCTTTCAGAAGGCTTAAGGATAACTAGACATTAAAAAGATAAGAAATGAAATAGCCCAATTAAAAATACACTTTTATTCCAATGTCATGCACATCTACAATTTGTTTCCACTAAAGAGTAACATTGTGATATCACTTGTGCTATTCATCTCGTGTTATCCAGTCTGTAGGATGAGTCTGGGTTTATACATGTCGAAGTATCTATAAAGGTTCGTGAGTTGTGGTTCATTGTGGTCTAATTAATTACTGTGACATAGTACATTATATAAGACTAGAAATATAGGCCTGTTAATATGTAAAGACACACCTATGACTTAAAAGAAAAAGTGACATGTTCAATTTAAACATATAAAACAAACAAACATTTGTAAGCAAGTAAGCAATCATCAAATCAGTTTTACAATATCAATTGATTGGTCTGATGGAGAGCAACCGCAGGCCT
This sequence comes from Chrysodeixis includens, assembly GCA_941860345.1. Taxonomy (NCBI): domain Eukaryota; kingdom Metazoa; phylum Arthropoda; class Insecta; order Lepidoptera; family Noctuidae; genus Chrysodeixis; species Chrysodeixis includens. Next base: position 320,139 of record OW796096.1, on the reverse strand, counting down.
TAATGTGCATAATGAATTACCTACATAATGAACACAGACAACATTAATTTAACCATTTACATTCATCAAACATTTGTATTGTATACACATACTTCACAAATGTTTGCACCGGCAAACACGTCACGAAAACTTTGCATAACCATTTGCAAATATAACTTCTGTTTTTCGTTCATTTGTCCACGCCAAAATCATTGGCTACAGATTATAACACCGCATCACAAAGGATCTGTTACTATAAACTCATTAACATCACTGCTACCAAAGTAGAAGCGAGACAACACGCTAGACTGTGACTATCTGCGTCTCTTTCCCACAACGGCAACAGTCCTTCATTAAGAGCTCATAATACAGGCCATGCATTATTACAATGAAAATTGGAATCGACTCTAAATTAATTACATCATCATGTCTGGTATGCGGTCACATTAAAACTTAATTAAAAATCACCGCAAATTCAAATAGGAATCGTAAAATATCTCCCGATAATGTGAAATGAAATGTAAATTACAATGTTCCAGCACAATACATAATACTGAAAATCCTTTTATCAATTCGTACAATTATTTTTAAACTGCTTAATTATTCAGGCAAAAACTACTAACAAACCAAAGTATTCGATTAATATGAGTCAATTATATAGTCACAAGTATATTAAAAAGGCATTTCAACAGTTGTGGCAGATAATAAACCATATAAAACCAATAATAAGTGTAAAACCTCACACTCATTCTCCGAACATTTAATTGTACAAACATACCGGCACCACACACGACCACAACTCACAGTTTCATGTTTAAATCCAACTTATTTTTAACTGTATTACATAAAGATAGATTTCATAGATTTATTATTGCTATGCTTTATACCTCAAGTTTAAAAAAAATGAAGTTTTGTTTAATCGTCTTACAAAAGATAGTGTCGTTACATTAATTATACTTCCCTATTAGGGCGTTTCTTTGACTTCGTTTCATAGTCGAAATTAGTCGTAAAACATATGCAACATAATACTTTACAATTACCTTCTTTAAAGATTTCAGTGGCATGCACTTGGAGAGGCGAATGTCCAGCGTTAAACTGCCATAGCCTTATGACGATGATGATCTTTTGTTTACGCTCTAATACAAACAAAAAAGGTTGTATTAGGTAGATCGTCGATCGGTAGAAGTAAAACGTCGATAAATACAGAGTAGTTCGTCATTTCGCTTTCTCAATAGTAATAATTATTTTGCTTCAAGACCTCGAGTAACAGGTATGTAACAACTTTACCAGAACAATGCAAATATAAATATTATAATAAAACGATTTTCTTGGATATTCGACTAAAAATATGATTATAATGTGCTCGTACATAAGTATTTGAGATGTCATTTATTAACCAAAACGTTAAATTATTAACCAACTGCAAAAAAGTATTGAAAATTCAATCTAATATTTATGTCCAAATTCATAAGTACTTATTTCATTAAAGACTAAATTGTTAACTTCGCTTAAATATCGTCCAAATCCACCAAGACTTTATATTACGTGTTAACATTTTTATAATGACCGTTCATAATATAAGACAGCTTCTATTTTAACAGGTTGTTCATAATTGATAGGAAAGCTAAGTTCTATGAAGGCTTGGATTATCAGAATATAATGAGACTGTGGCTTGAATTCCGGCTAGACTTTAGTTCTTATACAATATCTGGACGTTGTTTTCTTTGTTATGCAGTAATTAGGAAGGAAGATATTTATGTTAAAGTTAAAAGAGATTTTCATAGACTTTTTTGTACTTTATAATGACTATGTAGTTGATTTTTATTTACTTTATAAGAAGAGTCTATGTTTGAAAGCGAAAATAATTAAAAGTTTCATATTCAAACAAAAGAATAAAAGGATCATGTTAAATATAAGAGGAAAACGGAATTAAAATGTCCATTTTTTTGTAAGAAAATAAATGAAAATGTGTTTTGAGTAGATACTACTTGTTTTGAAATATGTGTGAAATGCTGGAGTAAGTAAAATATATTGAGCATTTATTAATACAGTTTATACTTTCGATTAATGCCTACAGTATAATAGAAAAAGCGTTTCATTTCTTTCGAACAGTTATGTAACACCACGAATAAAAATGTCCATACAAACGAAGTGATGTTAGGGAAAAACCATTTAAAGAAGCAATTACCATCATAAAAGTCTTTAACACATTACGAGATCAGACATTGAGTAATAGAGTCTTATCTCCAACGGGCCCAGGGCCCTTAGTAACAGTAATCATTGGTCATTAGACAGGGCCCGCTTCCCATTTATCCCGATGTAACTTTTCTAACTTAATTTTTCACTCACCTGTCACTTTTTCCCCTAAACTTTCGCTGTTATTTCCTTCAGAGCCATTCTTTGTGTTTGGTCTTTTGTTCGGAATGTCTTTTCTATTTCTTTTACCGTTTATGTGCTCAAAGCCTCAGACGTCCTACATTAGCATTCCGAATTTATTCTGAGACCTGGTTTCTGAGGTTTTGCGTTTGTTTTTTCTACAAATCTTTTTAGAGTTTTATACAATCAGGCAGTCTTTTCTTGAGCTTCAGAATTTAATCAGGCTCTCGTAATGTTTACGTACTTTCAAGGACAGACGTGCTAGATTAAATATTACATTATAGGCATGTACCCTTACACGTGTCTGAACGTTATACACGAAATTATTATTTTTTTTATGTTACAGAAAATTTGAAACACTCTTTAGTTAATTGAATCATTAGTGTTAATTAAATACAGGTTGTTGTCTCACATTCCTGTAATATAGTTCCTCATAATTAAACTCCGACATTTCGTCGCTTTGACCCCTCGACAACTTATAAAACTTCCTTCAGATTACGAGCCAAATAAATATCAAACTTATGATCCAGTAATTAAGGTTCTTAGTCTATTAATTAATGAATAAATTAAGTTTAAGTGTCTCTTTAATAGTTGCCGGCGCCATTATTAATGAGTTTGGCTAACATCCAAACCCCTGTATAATTACTCAAGGTTATGGGTACAAGTTTACATTGTCATAAATATCATTTAATTTCTGGGATCGTCGTCGTTTGTGAGAACCTACGAGTACGTCCCCTGCCCCTGTTGTAATTCTATCGATTGGTGTCGGGTTGGCTGAATACATTTGTTTCCTTTGCAATTTTAATTTTCCTTATTTATTTAGTACAGGGACTACTATTTAATGTCAATATGTAAACACTTTTATTATTTGACACTTTATATTATTTGACAAGGTTTTAGATGTTTCTTCTGACAATAAATATGAAAAATATTTTAATGACTGGCCTATTTCAATTGGTCTAGTAGTTAATAGCCCACTAGATCAATAGTCATGAGTACCTATGTTTATCGGTTGTCTTGTATTCGTTACACAAGGCATTTTGGTATGCTTAATTTGAGACCAGATGGCGTTGTGTGAATGTTTATTAATGTAGCATTTCATCAGAACGCCTGTCTCTGTCATGACTTTTAAATTTTCACAAAAAATCCCTTGAATTCGCTCCCAAAAGTTAGCAATGTCTCCAGTCAAAACAACAATTAAAAACATTGGATTCGTCTAAAATTCTTGCATTTTCATCACCAGGACTTGATTAAACAAGGCATGGTAGTACGAGCTAGGAAACAAAAGCCAATCTGTCTGAAACTGTTGTCTGAACGGGAAATTGATTTAGTTCTACATACGTTTGGTTCTTTTATTAATTCTTGTCTGCTTTGATACTAGCTTCGAACGAATGTCGAAGACTAGTTCAATATTTATATTGTTGAACTGTTTGGTGGCGATTAATGGACAATTTTAAAATATAACAAAAGTTTTATTGTGACGCAGGAATTATAACACGTGAAAAATAATTATCTTGTATAATTATGTCTTGGTACGATATTTAACGAGTATGTTTTTAAACGGGAAGTGAATAATTAATATTCATTATAGTTATGTTTTTGTTCATTAAATATTTTTCGGTTATTTATAAAGTGTCACTTTTAACCAAACCTGGATTTTAAGTATAGGTAGAGTTATACAAAATAATATGGCACTATTGTTAGAGCAAAAATAGTATAAACACATTTCCTGATGAAAATAAACGTAATCTATGAAACGCAAGTCATCGAAACACCACATCTATACTTAGGGGATACCCTGATATCAATTTAATACTTAACATCAGCTACTTAATCCATTACAGAAAGTAAGTAAACTCTAGTATTTACATGTTTATTTACAATCTTATTCTATAAAATATATGGAATGAAACATCGAATGGCATATTTATCAATGAGCTTTCATCTTTAAAAACAGAGTTATAAAGTTGATATTGCACTGTCGCTACAAAGCAGGGTTTTTTTTTTCAATTAGGTAAACATTCATTACCTTTTACAGCCACTGAATTTCGCTTTTTTTTTAATATGAAAAACGTGGAAATTTAACAAAGGAGTTGCAATGTTGGCGTAAACTATAAAGTGAAGTCTGAATGATGCCGAATACAAAAATGATTTTACTTTTAAAATTCAATATCTGAAAATGAGTTGATGTTCTTTCATTGTTGTCAAAATCCAATTATTGGTGTTAAAAATGATTTATACTTAGTTTACTACGGCAGTTGGTATAGGTAAATAGGCCGTTTAGATTAAAATTATCTGCATAATATTCGCTTTTGGCACTCAATATCGCATAGTCACATGTTATACTGAAAAATAAATGTTGCTTTTAACACTGAATGTCAAAATGAATCAATCTACTTTGTATCAAAGATGGTACAAGTCCTAAAGTCACTTATAATGTGTCATGAGCTGCTTTCACAGATTCGAATTTCGTCCCCGAAAATATTAACGCGTAAACTCGTTAGTACACCATACAAGGGATTAAAGTACCACGAAGTGCCACGCTGGTACCAAACTGGATTTTGACACAACGTTTATGAATATTAACACCCGGCTAGAGGGGTTGCTTAATTATTTATCTTAAGAAACATTTTGTAAGTCGGAAATTTTCTACCAGACTTCCCCGTTATAAGTGTCATTTTGTGAGTTAACATGTTTAGTTATTTAGTTACTGTACTCAAACATTTTTCGACGCTGTGCAATATTTTTTAACAGTTTCATGCTTAAGAAGTATAAGAAATAAAAAGTGACAATACATAGGTAATAATATGAGAAATGCTTAGAAGAAACAATGTCCGATCATGAACAGATTTAAAATGTTATATTACAAGTTGTATGTATGCATTATATAAATAATCGGTAACTAAATGTGATATATTAGTAATCATACAATTTATTTCAATTCAAATAACAGTGTTTTCCAATAAATGTTCTCGGAAATTTAAACGTAGAAAAATTAACTATTAAACTTAGATGGCAAATTATATATCTATCGACATCATTGGAAAACACTGTCGCTCTACGAAATTCCACTAGAAAAAATTTGGTAATGATATTTGGTTAACTATATCAACGCCGGCGTCGAATAGAGGCGGCTCGAACGGACTTACAATATAAAATATACAAAATTGCAAAACAGGGATCGAACAGGATCGTTCACTAAGTAATGGAATTCCCGCCTGCATTCGCCGTCGTCGCGACCTCATGAAATTACAAAACTACTTTATACTCAGTCGCTTTATCACTTTGTTAGCGTCTAAATTGCCCTGTTTAAGCGCTATCGGTCTGGCGTCGTCGTCAGATATCGTTAGCGTCACCGACGTAACCCTCATCAGGGCTTTCCGAACATATGTCAGCGGCACACTTCGCGTTAGACACTTGCGGTAAAGGTTTGAGCACACTCTCGGTGCCCTCGCCGGGCAGCCGCGCGTCCGTCGTCTGAGTGTCGACACACCGGGTCTCCACCTGGTAGCACCGGCCCGGGCCCTCGGCCACACTCAGCGGCACCATCACTGCACACGTGCCCTTCGGGTTCACCCACGAGGTACACGCCTCGGCGGGCGCACAACACTGCACCGGCTCCGTCTTGTAGCCTTCAGGCGGCGATGGCACAAACTCCTCATTGTAATAAACCGTACCATTTCCTACAAACGCGATCTGCCTGTTCCTTGGAACAGGGTAGCCTTCTAAAGTACGTCGCACGTTACCCGGCCCGAACGGCGTCTCAAAAGTAGGACAAGTGGGTGGCGTCGCGTTAAACTCTGTATCTTTTGCAAATTTACAAACAAGCTTTTGACCCTTCGGGCGATTGTGCGGCAGGGTCTGATAAAACGGTCCGACTACCGAATAGTTGGACATTATCGGCGGCCGGCAGGGATGTTTGGGAAGGCCGTAGTCGTAAGGGTAGCCCTCGTTATCGAGGAAGCATCCCGGATTCAGGTGGACATCCGCCGAGTGCTGGTACATGTTGTTGATTGTGTTCTGCGGCATGTTCATCGTCTGCTGATCCTGCCACGTGACCTGTCTGGGTATCGTCGGCGCGGTGAACGCGGTTTCCTCTTGGAAACCGTCGCCGTTTGCGGTTTGAGCTTTATATACTGATAACACAGTGTTCTCGTTTTGCGCATTGTTAGCTACAGTTTCCGCGTCGCTAATTAGGTCGGGGTTTCTGTCGACAAAGCCTTTCATGTTATTGCTTTGATACACGTCGCTCGACTCGTAATCACGGTTTGTTTGTACCGTGTAGTGCAATGCGTGATGAGAGTGTGCGTTCACAATAACGCTGCCGTTATTTTTAGGCATACCATTACCCCGGTTCGAGGGCAGGATTTGATTACACAAGGCCACGTCTTTGCCACTCTCCTTCTTCTTACGACTTCTAGTGTCGGTTTTAAATTTTAATAATACTACGGCTATTATAGCTATAAGTAAGACGATAATAAGAAAAACTACGGTAACTATGACTACCAAGTGCCTCTGCGGGAACGTGACCACTATAACGACGGGCTCCTCTTTCACTAGTATTCTTATTGTGTAGTTGGCTCGCGACCTGCCCGCGGGGTTCTCGGCGATGCACGAGTACGTGCCATTGTCGTCATTTCCAATATTGAATATGTACAATTCGCTCTTTTTATCGGTAACACCATTTTCCACATAATACAAGTCACGAGCGTCAGTCACCATGCTTGAATAATTGTGAATGATCTGACCCTGGTATAACCAGCTTATTTTCGCTTCGGGTATCGCCTTCACTAAGCACTCGAGTGTGACATTGTTTCCTGTGTTTGTCTCTAAGAATACGGACGTAGGGCTCATTTTCGGTAAGCACGCCAACTCGTTTTCAGCAACACTCGTGATCGTCCGTTTCCTCAAACGTTCGGGTAGAGAGCAAATTGGTTCGACGGCGTGCGGCATATTGAAATTCAACAACCAACTATGTAAATCCCTGAGATGGCAATCGCAATTCCAATTATTATTTTGCAAGTTGATCCCTCGCAGCGTATCGGGGAATAAATTTTCACCTTGAATATTTGATAGTCTGTTGCCGTTCAGTCGCAGCCACTCTAGGTGGTTGAGGCCGGAAAATGCTTCTCTCTCTATTGTTTCTATTTTGCAATCGCTCAATTCCAAAGTATTCAAGTACGATAAATGTTGAAAGCAGTGAGTTTTTATGCTCGTTATTGGATTGTTGTTGAGCGAGAGCCTCATTAGCGACGGGAAGAAAACAAAGTTGGTCGACGGTATAACTGTCAAGTAATTGTTGGAGAGGTCCAACTCGACAAGGTTTGCGAGGCCTTTGAACGCGTGGTTATCGATTTTCTGCAATCTACATCTTTGTAAGTAGATTTTCTGAAGATTGAGTAAGTTTAGCTTGTGAAAGGTTTCTTTCTGTAGAACTTGTAGGTCGTTTCCTGTGAAGTCTAGAACTTGAGTTTCTGGGTCAAGTGAGTTAGGTATGGCTTTGAGGTCCTTTTCTGAGCACTCGACATAACGTTTCCCGTTCTTCCACTTGCAGATGCACTGCGAGGGGCAGGCGATGGCGGGCAGCAGCAGGCACGTCGTGCACAAGGCGATGAGCCTCACGTCCAGACTCTTTCTCACATTCATATTGCCTCAAGGCATCCAAGAGTAGACTGCGAACATTATCTGTAACAAAAAAAACTTTACGTTAATCCGCGACGTTTTAAAATTATTTATGTCGATGAACTGTCCATCAGTCATTAATAATGCAATAGCATTTTGTCCTCAATCGTTCATTCATGTATATTTAATTCTTGTAGAATGTAAAGTAAATTTTTTTGTGATTTTGGAATACAAATGAGAGTTATACAGCGAAGGCCTCATTACGGTCTCTTGTTGTGAATTATATTTGTCAGCCTATCCGGCTGTTTGTTGGCAGTGATTCATAACGACGCGAATCCTTCGCGGCAAATTAATGAAAATGTTTTGTATCATCCTTAAGCTCATCTCAATGGGGAAAACGATGAGAGTGACTGTTGGAGCCTGCTTGTACCGGATCTGTCTGATACAATTAGGTTTAATATCATGTAAGAGATGTTTATTACAGAGCTGACTTTTAGCCACTTGAGATCAGTGCTCAAAGACCAAGGGAGTAAAAAAAATGAATTAATTGAACATTTTAATGCGCTTATCATCCTAAGAAGAATCTTAACAAGATAAAGCAATAATAAACACAGAATGAATTGTCAGTGACATTATGCATGTTTAATAGTAACAAAAAAGGATGCGTTCAAGACGCTTAGGACAGTTAATGACCATACGTTTATATTTAAGTGCCAAAATACTCTAAACCTAAATTGTTGTCTCAAGCACTGTTGAATCCAATGAGGTAAATAAAACCTCTGTCCCTAAATATAGACAAACTCTCCGTATTACACTTTTTAGACGTTACAATAAAACAGAATACTTAGTTTAATATACTACGTCAAGCTATCAAGTGACAGCGTAACAGACAGGTTAGTAGGATCCTAAAACCTGCCTTGGAAAGCAATAAACAAAAAAACGTTAATTTCTTCCTCATTCCTCAGACAGAAGGAAAACAATCCATAAAAATTCTTATCTTAATTTTACTTAATGAATTCGGCAAAGGGTGCATTGAAACGCTTTATCTTGTAAATTAAACGAATGTTTTCTGTTCCGTGTTGAAATATTTCGTGCATTTTGAAGGACGGGTTGTAAACGAAAAATAATTATATTTAGGATGTTAACTGTAGCGAATAAATTTAATGCGAGATGTACTTGTTGCGGTTATGTCTTTATAATGAGATGAGCAATGTACGTACTTGGCGTTTTGGTGTTTGTATGAACAAATTCGTACATGATGTTGTTTGTGATGTAATTATGACCGGGTTGTGATGTGTTTGTTTTTGATTAAAAAAATTGATAATTATAAAGAAGAAAATATTTTATAAAACAAACTCAGACTGGTTGTTCTTTCTAGTAAAAGATATTTGTTGAAGTAGTCGAAGTATTCAAAGATCAAAGAAACAAAGTTTTGTTATTTCTAGACATAAAGTAAACTACAAAACTAAAAAAATATGGTACATTTTAAGCATTTTTTGGGTGAAAGCAGTTAGAATTTTAGCCAAAAACTCCGCGTTCCATTAAATTCACACTATTTTGGAATCACAAATTGGATTTGGAGCAGCATCGTGTCTCCTGTGCAGCTTTCGTGACATCGTGAATTTAACGGAGTGGCAAATTAAAAGTAGGTATCATTTGGACATTGACGAGGGTACCGACGTTTGTTTTTTCGTTTTTTTTTCCCGTTGATAAAACCAATTATTGGCTTGGTCCCTGAGTTTTTGCGTTTTAAAATTTGAATTATTTTTAGCTGTAACTAGGTTACAATGCCCACGGGTACAATTATCATACGTTACCGTTAACCCAAATGAATCGTTCATTTGTTCTGTGCGAAGTTAAATTGAACGGCTTTCAATATTGAGAACGTTTTAATATCAGATAATATAATCGTAACTTGTTTCGTATGCATTGTCAATTTAGTTTAGAAATTGCAATTTGGGAATAGTTTAACAACCAAACAAGTTCGTTTAGGTACATGTAAATAAATTATACCCACAATGAGAATTTTATTGAACTATAGATCGAAACTATTAATTTCGTTGAAAATTTAAGTTGCCATTATATCCGCCTGAAAACCTACTGAAATGGCCAGTAAAAATATCAGCCATTCAACTATAGGAGAACTGAAATCAGCTGAATCCATTTTAGCAATAAAAACTTTCGCAACTCCATTGAAACTTATTGAGGATCATTAAATAAATGGGCGTCGTTTGCAATAATAGAACATTGATTACAGTTGGCTAAACAATAAAATTGTTAAAAGTATGATATTTGTAGAATGAAACTGTAAAAATGTCATGGTACCGACGTGGATATTTAGTTTAAATGTTAATGTACGTCACAAAAAAAAAAAACATCAGCGATTATTGTACAACTAGCTATAACCCGCGACTTGTCTTAGCCTGAGCGACAAAGTCGGTTGAATAGCAGCTCATGTGTTAATCCAGTATATCAGATAACTCTATAAAACTAAATTAAATCAAAATTTCTTTAGCGATTTAAGTGTGAAAAAGTAACAAACATACATTTATTCATCCTTACGTGCAAACTCAGTAGGGCTGGCACTGTCCAAGCTATCGAAATAGAGTCACACATCATAAAACTACAGTCAGTAAGTAAATACAACTAATGTCAGTTAACAGGTTACTCTATTTCCCAGTTAGAACCTACTCAACATTAATTATAAATTATGCAAAGAAAATGAAAAACGATCTCACCTTTTAAAGTCAGTTAGTAAATAATTAAGTTAGTGTTTTAGAAAGGCAAAGACAAACAGAATAATGCCGGGAACTTGTTTCATTATAAGCCAAGGAATGAAACAAGCTGCATTGCTGAGAACTGTAAGAAAGTTTTCCACAGTTTCAGGACAAACAACTCTTTGGCCTTTAGTTAAGGACATATTGTTGTGCTTATTTAGAAGTTTAATTCTGAACTAGGTTTAGAACAATATATTTTGTCATGCATTGTTTAATTTAATTAAAATATTTTTGTCTATAAACGGTCTTATATCAGCTGTTTCTATCAATATCTGTACTTTAAAGTATGCAATCCTCGCATATGATGTTGAAATAGTGTTGCTGAAGACTTGCGCATCATACCTTATAAAATCGTACCATCGACAAGAAAAATAAGCTGTACCAGATCCATGCAGGCAAGTAACAATGTGACTTTTTCAAAGTCGTATTACTTTTTTAATCGGTCTAAGACACCAAAGACGATCAGCAAAAACTTCATGAGTAAACCTAGAGTTCTTGATGATCAATGCACAATCTTAATCTACTAAATGGGAAAAGGGATTTTCATCCATCTGCAGCGTTGTGATATTTATGCGCTTATGTCATTTATTATAACATAATTATTGAGCAAATGTTTGGTTAATTTGTCAACGACAAATTCACACAAAAGATTGAACAATGTTTTCCTGCATCACCTGTAATAATAAATGTACGCTCGAAGTAGCAGGAAAATATAGTAACTTTCTTTCATTTTTGTACAATTAATATTTCTTTCAAATGTTTTAACTTTACTCGAAACGTATAATTAGTGCTAATAAAGAACAGTTAATGTTTTAAATGTTATTTATTTCAATAGCAATTTCTTCAGTTATTAAATTGATTATTTTACTAAGAACTGAAAAAGCTATGAAAATATAAAAGCTAACTCAATAACAATAAACGGAAATTACTTATATTGGAGCAAACATTCATTTCACTAAACAAATTATCGTCGAAATTAAATTACGCCAAACGTTATTTGTTCAGAAGATATTTATCTGAAAATCGTTCTCCGAAATGAAATTCGACCAAAAATAATTAGGTCAACTGTGGGCCCATACCTCCCTAACCTACATAACAATGAATTATACTTCAGTACTTCTTGTGTTCCCTTCATAATGGAAATTTACTTCATACTGTACAAAGAGCAATATTTTTTAACATTTTTAATGCTTTGACTAAAGTTTTGGTTTACTATGTTATGGAAATGAGTCTTCCGAAATTAAGCTTTTCGTTACAAATCGATGTTCTTAAAATGATCAGACTAAGGTTTGTCTGGTTATGACGTTTCGTAAACAAACGCAAATCTTCGAGAGCATGACTGTTGCAGACTCCAAGCGAACAACGCCATTTATAATTAATCAATTCAATCGATAGTGTTTTGTCATTATCAGTCCCTTTTTTCGACTTGTTCACCTATTTGTAGCATTACAGACAAAAAACGCGAAATACGTGCCAATATTCTATGTTCTTAAAGTGAAATGAAAGCTGCCTAACCTAATTCAAAAGCTGCCTGTTCAATGACGTCCTAAAACAAGACCATTTATTGTAAAAGCGAGATGGTGCTTTACACTACGTATTGGCGTTCCTCTTCGAGTACAACCACTGCAAGGTTACAGCGTGTAGTCCAGCTTTGAGCTCTCATAGCAAACCCGCAGATTCGAAATACCGTATATCCACAAATATGTAGTAATGTACCGTGTCAATGTATTTGTTGATCCCGCTCTCGTCCATTATGCATGGCGCTCCATTATTTACGCGTATCGACCGCCACCGACTTGTCTGGGGATATTTGTACGGAGATCAGATCTCGTTGGAAGAATTGTTTGTGATGTAATCGTTAAACGTTCTTATTTTGTTTTGAGGATTTCCTGTTGTAATGAGTTTAATTATTTTAATAAAATGTTTCAGAATAACACAATTAATTGGACACTAGATCACATATGTTAAGAAGGAAAGGACAAATTTGATAAATAACAATACATCATTCTTTCGCGTTAAATATTGTGTAATATTGTCTGTATCGCAAATGCAAAGCATAAAAACCTAACATATAACCTAAAACACAAAGCACTCTTAAAGCTTATCCCAGTTCCTTTGACCTATTAACAGACTTTATATTCCACCATTTTACATTCCACTAAAACTTTATTCAGTGTTTGCGCAAATAAACTCTAACAACCTCAAAATTCCTTGTATCAACATGATAGGGAACAAAAGCATTGCAAGCGGAACGTGCGGAGCTCCAAAGAACGAAGGAACAAAATGCAGCAGTCGCATTTCTCTTCATGCATGAGTTCAGGACTCGCAACTGTCTCAAGAAGATTTGGAAAGTAAAATGAATGGCGACGCACTGACAACTTAGAATGGAAGTTTTCTATGTATTTCAATAATCTTGTAGAAGTTTGTGGGAATATTTTAGATATAAGATAATTTAACCGACTTCTTGTGTTGATTGGAATGTTACTGTTTATTCTAACAACTATTTTAATGCTTTTGCAATTGATCAACCACATTTTTTTTTTTCAAAATTGTGACCTTCTGTACTCCTTGACTTCACTAGCTTATTGACAGTTTATTTATATCCGTAGTTTTTGACAAGTGTACAATTCTCATTAAAAAGCCAAAGTAGTAATCCACTCTGTGGTTTCATCTCGCATACAAAAACAGCTATCTGAAACTGCGAATAAAGCTACCTGTAATGGTTGTCCATTATTTGGCATTTTCCCAAAATTAATTCAGCAAGGGCCTCTCACAAAATATTACGTACTAAACCCAATGATAACATTTCTAAAGTAATTTCCCAAAAAGGCTTAATACTAGCCGATACCGTAATGTAATTAAGTAACGAAATAAGAACAGCTAAATTTAAAAACCAAATCTCATTTCCGAGCTCCGAATACCGACTGCCAAAAGGCCAACTGACTGCTTTTAGTGAAATGAAAATCTGTTATTTCATTTCCCGATCAAAATTTTATTTTGTTTTCACGCGAATGAACTGGCTGGTAACAAAATAGTCAAATAAAAATTACAACGACGAGAAAATAGTGGACTGGCTCTTTTTGATATTAACCATACTTTGCGAAACAAATTTTATCATACCTTCTCAGTAATTTGCCAGAAATAGACTTCAAAACTAGACTTTTCTTTTCGCGCAGTCGACTAATGATGACTGTTGCCTTCCACACCACATTAAGTTAATGACCACCAAACATTAGGTTTTACATCCCTGTTGTATACCTAATTGGATACACAAAGGGGTCACGGGTAATTTCAACAACAATCGTTTGCTCCATAATTTGCTATTAATTATCCTACACGAATTAGTAAACAATCTGAGGATATCTGGTATTTCTAATGTAGAAAAAAACCACCAATTACACATGAGAATATTAATCTCAATTACCAGCAAACATTAATCTGCCTAATATGATTATGATTCAGTAAACTGTAGGCCGTCCTCGGGGGTGTAGAACAAACATAATCCCGGCTTGTGGCAGCATGCCAATTGGGCTGCTGGCGCCATCAATAAGTAATATTGTTAGGCTGTGATAATCAGTTATGTGTGCTATGCCAGCTAATGGTGATTAGAAAACGCTTTAAGTGGAATCTGGATATTGAAGAGGCATGTTACGTTCGGCAGTGGAGTAACAATTGCTGTGTCAGGGTTTATATAATTCAATTACAACTATTTTATTCACAAATATTCGTTTAACGTCGTTGGTGGTAGGATTAACGAAGTCTAATGAACAATTTTGATAAAAGAATTTTGTCGCATGAAGGTACCTACTGAGAGTTAAACTCAACTTTCCATTTCCATCAAATATCTCCAAGTATTAATTCAAGTCAAAATTCAAAAACAGGAAAATAATATCTCTTCAAACCTAAATCTCATAACGTAGGTCTTACAGAACAAATTCAGACACTACAAACATGTAAACCATTTTAAGTATTTCAAAAGCTTTGGAATACAGAGACCGGAGAGGTTTCTGCAAGCCACCGTAATTTATGTACATTTAAATGGAATTCAGACAGGTACGCAGTGCTGAGGAAGTCTTTAATATCAGTATTGAACAGATTGAGACAGAAATGTGGTTGGGAAATGTAAAGGGAACCCCTCAAATATCCTTTAAGAGAATTGTGTTACTGTATTTTAACAGCTCTTACATTTGTATGTATAATTATGTACATATTTTAATGATTCCAATTAATTTGTTTCCTGCTTAAAGAGGACTGTTGAGACAAAAGCATTTTACTGCTTTGTACTTTTGTCAATTCAAAAGATTTAATGAATTATTGTTACGTTCGCTTTTTCTTTACCTGAAAATAAAGAATTTGAAAAAGATTGATTGCTATACTTATATTTCCGTCGCCAATGTTTCGAAACGGTCGCAGGTGGTGTGTATTGATGCAAGTAAACGAAAATTTCAAATTTAAAATGCATGAGAGCACGAAATACGCAATATCGTTTTCAAATAATAATATATTATATCGATAGCATTTTTTAAATTATTTCTTAAGCCATATATACAAACAGATTCTTATGACCAAGTATGTTGTTCAGACAATATGTACAGAAATATTTAACGCTTAAAAAATAAAAGATTTCTATCCATGATTGCTCAAGACATTGTGCACCAAAAAAGCACACAAAATGCATACATGGATGCTAAATCTATAAACGGTTTTGTATTTGATTTACTCAGTCACGAAATCGACTTATTATTAGAAGGCTTTAGAACGATTGTTGCAGATTTCCCTCGCTATTTTCAGAGCTGAATGAATATATTATTAACCTTTGAAAGGGGAGTACTAAAAATAGACGCAAGCGTAGGCTAGATTTATTTACTAAAAGAAAAGAGGGTGCTTTGTTTTAAGGAGTTCCATTCATATTTAGAACAGACGTTTAGAGCATGAGGTGAATACCTACTAAATTTAAAATTAAGTGAATCTCAAAAATTAACGTCGAGAGAAAATAAATATCGAATAACATCGCGAATAAGACCCGTCAGTTGTTTAAAATATGTGTACAAGTCGCGAAAAATTAAAGACTAACCACTTACACCAAAAAAAACAAAATTATAAAAGCAAAAACGAAAGAAGCGTTCAGACGAGATCACCTTTTGCTTGAATGTTATTACATCAGGAACTTTATGTTATAAGTTAAAAAAAGATCTACGTGTTTGAATTAAACAGTTTAATTGCCTCAAGGGCACAAATAAGTAAGAACTCCACATAACATTCTTATAAAGGCAAAAAAAACCATCTTCATTGCAAAACCAGGCTCCAAAATTGAATTTCCGAGAAAATCTCAAACATTGGGCAAGTACTTACAACATGTTATTATATTTTCAGGCAGACTTCAAATTATCTTTCGTCCATATATTGTTAAAAGCCAGAAACAAAACAGAAAGAACATTCATTTCCTTTTAACTTATAAAACATTTGTTCGGTCCAAATGAATTTTGAAGATGTAATATTTTCTGGCGAGGCTCTCAAAGGACGTTGTATTGTATGCGTACTGTAATCATTTCTTCCAGTACTTTTATGTAGCTTCCATGAAACTCGGTATGTCCTACTTTTCATATGTTTTATACTGATCTTTATTTTTTTAATAAGATGTTTATGTTACTGTCTGCTTGGGGTTGTGTATAAGTAGAGGGTAGCAACGTTATTTAATTTGGTGGCTTAGACAATATTATAACAGACAGATAATTGATTTTTTAATTACCTTTGCTAGTAATTGTAACTGATTTATATGCATTATCTAGTCATTAAAAACACACAGCGCAGTTTATAACCTATAAAAATAGTTCTCTTGTTCTATGCTAAACTGCTTAAAAATTTTACGCATGCAGCTCTCTCTAAATTACAACACCACTTTATCTGCCACCATTAAAAGTAAAATATGTATTTAATTTAACAAAAGTAATATCCACAAAAGTACAACACATAAAATGAAACTTAACCTACTTAAAATCACAAAACTGGAAAGTTTAAAATTTATCTTGACAGGTAATTCTTGGCTTCTTCGACTCTCCATTCTCTAAATGTGATTTCTATGCTATTACTATGATTTATATTATTTCTTTTGACATTTTCATTCCTTGAAATTTCCTACAGAATCTTAAAAGGATATTACTTCCTAAGATTTTCCTTTTAATAGATCGAGTTTAAGATATTTTGAAACAGTGATCAATTAAACTTATACGTATGTTTCAGAGCTAGACAAATGGCTTCTGCGCTCTGTAACCTGCTTATTGTCATAAAGTGCTACAAAGGGTCATATGGTATGTGGTTTAAAACAGAACAAAATGTCATAACATACGAAAAGCTATCACTTTTGACAGGCAGTTGAATAATAATTGATTAGTGTTGCGAAAATTAAAAGCAATGTCCTCATCCACGCCCGAGTTTAGCGCATTCAGGTAGACTCGACATTGTTGATGAGAATATCTAGGTACATAAAAAAGGATCATTCATTCTATTTATATTCTACCTGCTGCAAATTTTCAACGCCATAGGCCTCTACCTACAGGGCTTTAATCATAATTAAGATTCAGTTATCAAGAGAAGAATCAGCACGACTGTAACCAGAATCATCTGGTTGTGATTAATCGGGGATCAGTGTTGGCTTCCGTTAATCCTTTCATCTCGTCCCAGTTACATTTGATAGGCTTTTGCCTGCGTGGGTGTGAGCGCTCACCGAGCTAATTGCCTGTTAGCGGATAAACCAGGTTTGATCGACAGAACCATTTTATTGTTTATTTTTTTTTAGTTTAATTAAATTTTCGTTGTTTAGCGGTTTTTTGTTTATGTCCTCGGTCGGTATCGGTTTACATCTGAGAGATTTATTGAACACAGCATAAAGTCTGTGTTCAAAGAAAAACTTGAAAATTTTATACACTTGTGCCAAATTCTTTAAAATCTTTTAGGGCAGCAAAAGTTTAATGTTGTAAGATAAGTAACGTTGATATGTAGGTCAATGTTCATTATGAAAAATCAACATATTTCGATGATTTAAAGGCAACGTGCCTTGTGCCAACAACCTTTTATAAGCTTGTTACCTGTATTCACTGGTTAAACCAAATAACAATTTCTACAAAGCAGTATACACACACGCAGGATAATCAAAAACCATTAGGAGAAATAATTGTTGTATTTAGACAGATACCTACTCTACGACTACCTCATGTTATATCAATACCTATATTTCTTTTCACAAATATCACTTGATAGACACTAATTAATATACAGTTCTGACTAATCAAATAGAAGTTATAAAAATACTCCATTCTGAACGGAAATGATGATACGATTTCTAGTTACTTAATGAATTAGAAACCTTAAACTTTCCATGAAATTTGGAGGGCAATTAACCTTTTTTTGTAGAAAGTCTTCTTACGGAAGAAATTAATCTTCTTATTTTTTTTACAAAGTAGGTGAGTCATTCAGCTATTTTTAAACGAGCCTGTTTCAAAGAAATTCTTTAACTTCTAGTAGCAATTTACTTAAATGTGACAAATTTATTTTGGATTCAGAAATAACTTAAACTGTATTTTATTTTGAGACAGGTACGTTCAAAACTTTCTTTAGCTAAATATCACGAAATAAATAACCTTTTTTAACCTCATCTTTCCTTACATATGAATTTCACTATTCTAGATATTCCTATCTCAAATAAATAAACATTTTATTTCCTAGAGCGATATAGTAGGGAATAAAACTATCTATACAAAGGGCGCTATTCCCGTACTTTATTCGCTTGATTGGCAAGGAGCCGCGCAATGCGGGAGATGGCGTCTTTTGTTAGGCCAACACCCAGATAGGGGTCACCGCACTATCTGCCTTGAATAAGACACGCTTCAAGCAAAACTAGACTCTAATAACGCCTGTCTAGTTTAACTTGTGTACATTTTAATTTTAACCTACAGTTTGACTTGGAGAAACATTTTTTTAATTGCCGTTTTGTAGGATTTTTCGAAAACAAAATAGTTGATGATCGTCCGCTTTACAAGAAATGTTACATTATATTTTTTTAATTATATTTGGGGTGAGCAATTTTATTTAAGTGTTATTTTAAATGATGGGTGTATAACTAATGTGGTAATGAATGCTAGTCTGCCCTCAGTACAGTTAAAAAGAGGAAGGAGGAGAGTAAGGAAGGAGGCTATTGCTCAGTGGAAAATTTATTCATTGGAATAGATATAAACAGTTTTCAAGGTATTTCGATTTATTGCAAAGTAGACAGGTATATTTGTAACCTTAAATAACTGAAAGCAAATAAAAAAATAATATCTAAAAAGTTTTTTTGCATTAGTATGATTTCCTAACTTTACAGTTTCAGTCAACAATACTCCACCTACAATTTCTCGGTCAATCATAAGACAATATAGTTGTCCTTCTTTCATCGCTCCATTTATTCACAAAGTGTGCGTCAAAGCTCTAAGTAATGAAGCAATGAACGTGATTCATGCGAGTTTGTCGTCAACTTCTGGAAGTACTGTTGCGTAGGAAGAGAATAACAAAGGCTTGCTCAAACGGAAATAATTATAACATAAATACTCTTTACACATTAATATGTATGTTATGTAGTAATTTAATCTTACTATGTATGTAGGTGTAAGGTTGCTTTTCTATTAACTCCGAGCTTAGGACCTACCTCTACGTTTTAAAATAATATTACCGCAGTTGTAGAAGAAAGACGTCGCTCTATGCCGCGTAATGCTCTGTCACGCTTTAAGGGCCCCTTATTCGAAATTTACGTTTCTAGATCGAGTTTTATTCAGAGAAATCACCATATTTAAATTCTTAAAAAAATATATAGTACAGATACATGCTTTATCTAGTGACTTTTTTGGATAGAAACGAATTATTTAACATTTTGCTCGATAAAAAAAAATTCAGAAGTAAGGTCGATTTTAGAAGTATTTTTAGTTTTATAAGACTTGGACTGAACGTAATCTTATATAAATTTAACATTTCATTTACTAATCGGATTTGCCAGGGATATTTTTGGATAGAATTTTAATATGGCGCTTATTTTTTTTTTAAATAAAATAAATACGTGAAAAGTGCTCGCGCGCACCGCGCGCTCCGTGCCAGTGTCCGGCCGGACGCCATCGAGGTAGGACCTATGCAACTTTTGCTCGCGACCACAAATTTACGTAAGTGATTGAAATGGTAAATAAAAAAAACAAAATTAAGAAAAGAAGGGTGTCTGAAGTGAAGATAATCCGAAAGTGTATTGCGTAGGTACTTATTATATAAATACGTCACAATATGATTACTTCTATACACAGAGCAACGAGAAGTCAGTATGTATAGAATTTAAAATCTATAATGGGAATATTCACCTTTATAAGGTGCAGATTTCCATGGTCAAATTGAATGAACTTTCGCACAGAGTGATCACAATTTGAGATAGATGTTTATTATTTGGTTTGTTTGAAAAAAAAAGTCTTTCAGTTTACGTAATATCAAAACGTATCATGATTCAAATGATTCATGGTTACTAGTCCTAACCGTGTTAAATTAATGTCGGGGTGGTAGCGCCACGCTGTATAGTACTCACAAAATCTTCTACAACCATTCTTTAAATTCTATAGAATGATCATCGCTTTCCTTAGTCACACATTCATAACATATTAGTGTTGACAATTAATAGTTTAGTGGATAGCACATCAAGCTAAGTATATTATTATGTTTTTGTTGCAAACTACTACTTATTACTAGCACAATATATATATGAACTACTGATTTATTTATTTATACTGTGGCGTGCCCGCCCGCCGCCATAGGTCACCGGAGTTCAAATCGCGACGGCTCCTGAGCAACGCGGGCGCAAGCCGTTTCGGTGCGTTAAATGCCTAAACTTTCGGAATAAGGGGCCCTTAACTATAATAATTGCGGTGGCTCCCGATGCCGAATGGGCTGCGAATTGGCCAATCAGAGTCGACTCGAAATCTTTTTATACTTTTTCACTGCACTGTGATTGATTAACGTTCCGCTCTGTTCCACTCCACCCAGTTCTGTAATAGTTAAAATGCACCCTCTGAGTTTGAAAAACTTGTAGACATATAATTGATAGATATTACTATTCTACCTTTTTGATCCTCGATAAAACTAAAACAAGACCAGTAATAACATAAAACAAACTTATTTATGTCACTAAAATAGGCTACTCTAAATCTTAATGTAAATGTACTAATGATATATATATTCCTACAAGTCTATACAAAGCCTACTTCACGAACGAGCACCCATTATCATAACACATGAATAGATACGTGCCTATAAACAGATTATAACAAAGGGAACACAACCGAATTATTTTGTAGAGCTATGATTTATACAGCAGCCGCGGGGAACTAAGTTAATGTCATAAACAACTTGTCTGGCACATGTTCACTGATAAATGTTGCTAAACTGTTTGCTGCTAATTACCGAAGATTTACATTTGAGTTTTGGGTAACGAGATAATGTTTAGGGTTTTCGTATACTAAGTACCCATTACAAATTATTTTATATTGATTCACTAGCGAGCCACCCTTCTTTTTGAAACATTCTATCTATTAAAAAAGCAACATTAAAATTCATTTAAAGATCTAAGCTTACCTAGGAAAGGCGGTGGAAAGCGGTATTGTTTTAAACTATGTAGTGATTTCAGTCTCATATTGACCCTCATTGTACCCTCTCCTAATAATTGGTGCCAGGTTAAAAATGTATTTTTTTCTTATATTAAGACCTTCCTCGATAAGTGGACAACGCCATCTATATGGGCATCGATCAATTCAGTGCCCTTCCAATATATAGCAGATTTACAATCAATGATATTTTAAATTTGTACTCAATGGAACAAAGAATTTCTGCACCTTTATCGTATTAATGTAAATAGAGGTTCGTAATCGACATGTGTTTTTGAGTAATCACGGCTGTTGGATCGTGTAGCAAAGACCTAAAACGTCAAGGACCAGCACAGAAATATTAAATGCTAAGTTACAGCTTAGTAGAGCTTTGATAGGAATATCAAACCTATTCCAAGTTAATAAGGTCGAGTATTGTATAACATTATTATACCTCCAGATTTTAGTCCATAGCAAAACAGACTGGTGACCTAAATAATAAATTAAAATTGCTTGATCTAACTGTACGAAAGTTAAATGGAGAATGAATTTCCATTGAAGTAAATGTCTAATAAAAATAAATAGTGCGAAAAGTAAATTGAGACATTAATTGGCAATATTGAAAGGCTTTCAAGTGAGGGGTTATGAAATAAGGTTTTATTTTTTATTGGTATTATTGTTCGTAGTTTTAATGTTACGAAAGGAGGTTCACCGTTAGCATTACGGATTTTTTATAAGCTTTTTATGCTTAGGTATTACCTACGTAAGTATAAGATTACTTAGTCTGGCACATAGTTAATCTGTTTTGTAGCCATTCATATATAATAGTTGATCTATTTTTGTTGTAGGATTACCTAAACTGCCATAAAATTTACTCATCAAATTAGTTTTAATTAAATTAATAATTCAGTAACACTAATGAATTGTGGTATGCCAATGCCTAAAGTATAACAAGTCATTCAATCTGCAGTTTTAAAAATAAAATGTATACTAATATCTAGCCTAAATAAACTACAAAAATACTTCAAGATAAAGCAATATATTCCAGAACCTATTATAATAAACTGACAGCAAAAAATAAATAGCCTGCCTAGTGTTGTCAATAAATATATACTAAAATCCTATTTATTGTGCTACAAAATCACTAAGAGATAAATGTTATTATTACGAGTAAGTAAAGGCACCTTCAAATGTTGTTAACACAATCAGATTTACAAAGGAATAAAACCTATTCGAATGATACATATTTGTAGACACAAAAGATACTGGCCAAATACAATAAAGGCTATTTTCTTTTTTTATAGTCATCATCATCTTCCTGCCCTTATCCCATTTCACTTGGGGTCGGCGCAACACGTCTTCTAGACATGTTGCTTAAAGATTTGGCTATGGTTTTATAGTCGGCCGCCTGCCTGACACTAACCCTCTTTGGGAATGCGTTTGTTGATGGCTTACCCGCCACCATTCGGGTGACCCAAGGTGCTTGGTACAGTGCACTGGTCTTAAGGTCCATTAGTCGCCTTTTACGACACCCAGTGGAGGATATGGGGTGGTGCTATTCTTTATATCCGGACACCACGGACTTTTTTTAAAGTATAGTTTTTTAAAAAACCTTGTGTCGGGCCTTTAAAGCCGCCCGAAGGACTCTGACGTGGCAACGAGCGCCCATGAAAATTTTTCAGGTGTGCTGATTTCCTCTCGATGTCTTTGACGGAAGTGAGACAGCAATTAACGCGAGTGAAAATTATTTTGTAATACGACATAAATTAATGTGGATAGTGAATAGAGAAAGAGGACGACCAAAGAATCATATCATCTTTCACACAATTGATGTGGCTGCAAAGAGTGTTGCTTCTGAGATGACGTCAGGTAGGAACGTGTGGAAAAAGAAGGCATGCTGCGCCGACCCCTAAAATATTTGGGATAAGGGCAGGAGCATGATGATGATGATGATGAATACAAACATGAATTTGAAAAGACTTAGTGCCTGCTGGTATTTGGACCTACGACCTTTGACAGCAGTCCAACAATCATACCACTAGGCTATCACTGCTTAGACAACAAGATTCAGAGAAACCGACATGCCGCTTGTTATTGTGTAAACTTTTGTTATTGACTGTATCAAAAGAACCTTGAAACAATCTTGAACAAGATACAGCATGAATTGTGTTCACAACATGAATTTTAATGGAGCAAGGTCCTAAGTTAACCTTCTGAAGTTTTGACCGACGCGGCGACGGGCAAAAATGTCAAAGAATAAAATAAAAACAGCTAAAAATTCGAGCGTTGACTGTCGATAAGTTTTTATTGAAACATGTCGTACTGAAATACAGTATTAACAAGAAGGTAGACATTTAGAGGTCAAATGGACAACTATTATAATAATATGACATACTTGTCTTGCTTATGTTTGAAAGAAAAACTATTTTAGAAATCATTACCGATTTTTTTTATCTCAAATATAAACTAATGTATTTTTTTTATGTATTTTTAGCATATTATTATGTTGGGCAAGTTTCCACATGCCATTCCCTTTATTTGTGTGCTAGTATCATCTAGATCCGAGAATTAAAAATTGGAGTCAACATCGTAATAAAAAATTACGAAATTCTTGTTGAGAAAGTTAAATACATGTTTTAATATAAATGTAAATTGCATGTCAGTATTACATTGGTTTTTAGTAGTAATGAAAACGTTTACAAGTTTTAATAAAAGGTTTAATAATATGCCTAAGTTATATCTCTAATTGGAATTTATTCATTAATCTTTGAAAGTCAATGACATTTTAGTTCGTGTGATGCCCTTTTGTTTTTTGAACAGATTTAAAGATTTCTTCTGAACTTTTAACGGTTTTATTAAATCTTATATATATCTATCCTATCTGGTAGGACTAATAAACATAGATTAGATCATTCTCTTACGATATATTTAAAGGATTATAATATTTAAAAAAATGAAATGTGTGTTGTAATAAAAAAACTGTAATCCGAATGTCAATGTATAAAACTACCAAGGAGTGATTTTAATGTGTTAGGTCTGATGTAACCCTAGAGTTACGATAGAAACTAAAATTATACTGATAAACAGACACCTTAACATGATACTGTTTGATTTAAGAATTTATTTGATCTATTTGATTGACATTTCCATTTAGGCATAAACCGAATTCCTAAGCATTATAAACAGTAGATACAGTATTAACTTTACAAAGAATAACTGTTCTGGCAAACCACAATACTGGCACAAGATGAAGTCTAATCCAGCGCTTGCCCGACTAGGAGAGACGTGACTGAGTTTGTAATGAAATTATTATTTGTGGACGACATTACTTGCTTGTTTTGATAATTTAAATGTTTGTGAAGTTAAGTCTTGTGGATGACGGATAGGATATTATGTAGGTTTGTTATAATATTGCCTAGAGACCTCTTTGCGTATAGAAAAAACGAAGAAGAAAATAATTGTAACTCATACTTGGGGGACAGCGATTGCACTTTACTATTAAAAAAAAGAGTTATAGAGTAGATTTTTTCCAATAATTTATAAAGAATTACATAATATATTACAATCGATTGTATCATGGTCATCGTAGAACAATAACATATGTGTTTTTCTGGATACTAATTCATTATGCAGCAATGTATTACGATCACATCTAACAGGAATCTAAAATCTAGATCTACAGGACTTGTGAAATCTGGCTCACTCTAAGTCCTAAGTAACAGTAAGTAGTTTGAAAGTCATTCTTACCCCTAAGCATGTTGAGGACATCTAAGCATTAATCTATATGATCCTTTTAGAGATAAACAAGCTGTTTGCGTTCAAGCTGCTGTCACAACAATTCCGGGCCATCAAAAACTTTACCAGTAAACAAATGAATTCTGAAGATTTATTATCTTATCTAGTAGAGTGGAATCGTAAAAATCTCTCGCCGTATCGGGATAAAACATAAGAATTTTATTAGATCTAAATTGTTTGAGTCTTTGTATCTTGTACATTAAAGCATTTTTTTCGCTATAGTAGTACTTAAATTTTATGTAGTACTGTTTTATTTCTCTTTAACATGATATGTATAGTCTTAATAGTGTTTTCTGTCTTGAAGTTTTTTTACTAGTACCATTTCTGTTTTTATAATTTCATTGAGTCTTTATTATTTTAAGGTTAGGCCTAAAGTTTGTCTACTAACCTTTTATTATTGCTTTTAATATTCTAGAGAATGAAATATGAAGACAACAAAACGGAACTATATCTAGTCAAAGAGAAACATTTAGGCACAGTAAGTAACCTTCATAAAATGAGATATTATAATCCAATTATAATTTATCAAAGGTTATTTTAAATTAAAATATTAGCTTCAAGGTATTTAAATTAACAACACTTTCCATTGTAGGTACAAATATTTTTGCACATAAGTATTTTCAAACGAAACGCCCTTATTATTGAAAAATGTTTGCTTATTATCCGATTACATTGTTAGTTAGTTAGATTGTTATTTCTCGTAAAACAAATACGCTTTTATAATTGTAGTAGGTACGGTTAGTTGTGTTATTTCATCTATTGACATTGAATTCCATTTCCTACCCATACTTATTACTGTCAAAAGTACTTGTATTACGTTCAGTATAAAACAAAAACCGATCAGTGTACTCAAAATCATTGAGTATGATCAAAGTGCTTGTAAACACGATTGTTATCATGACAGTGTTAGTTTTTTATTCCGAGCCTCCCTTCGATCCCGGCGGCCCTCGGGAGCCGATCATACACGTTCCCATCGCAAAGTATTGCCTGAACTTCGCAATCCCCAGTGGAAAAATGAGGCTTCCGCTTCGGAAGTTACCGAGTTCAAAGGCTTTCAGGGCTCAAAGGTAGTCAACTACGGAAAGGGTCGTAGGAGTTTAATGAAGATTAATTTATGACGATCACTTTGACATTGCAATTAAAAGAAAAAAGAACTTTGAAAAGTTTCATAATGAAGTCTCCGAGGCCCAGTTTTCAAGAAAAATCGTTAATTAGCCTTCCGTCCGCCGACGTTACTTTGTTCAGATTTCTGTTAGCGAAGGCTAATAATAAAATATAATGTCTATAGGGATTGAACTGGGAAGATAAAATGGAATGGCTTATCGGGATATTTTTAACATTCTGTTGATGACGGGGAAAACGGTAATCTAATGATTTAAATTCGATAACATTTCCTAGTAAACAGCCTTCCGAGAAAGAGACTGGTTCGATGTTTTTTGGCCTTCGTACATTTTGGTCATGACAATGCTAAAATAATTCACAACCATTTCTAAACCACTGAAAATAACTGAACCACTCATCATTGTCAAATACAACTACAAAAAGAGAAATACACTAAACTATGAAAACTTATCCAGAACGCTACCCACTAAAACACAGCACGCAAAATTATTTCACAGGCGGTAAAATATGAAAATCGAATTTTCCGCTCGCCGCCCACAGCGCCCCTCTCCCTTTTCAGTGCATTCCTGTTATTAAGCCCTTCCCACACGTACGAAGTAAATCGTGACGGATCGCGCGTCGACGTGACCTGCAACCTGCATCTAGTCTAGACCCTTACCAAGAAACCTTGAAACAAGACTTTCACCAGTGTAGAAGCGAAACGCCGCTATACAGAGCGTAGTGCGATCTCTCGCTCCCACAATGATAACAGTTTTGCTTTCCCCGTTACAAGAGCTCGTGACACAGGTACACGTGGTGGCTTTAACTTTATTATCGACGTCGGGTTTCTAATTACTTCGATTCACCTTTGGTGATTGTTTCTGCCTTTCCGTGCGTAGCTTTCAGCCATAGCTTTAGCATGAAGTAAATGTTCAATTGAAATATTTATTTATTTATTTATTTATTTATAACCAACACTTATATGAGACACTCTCACACCTCATCTACGGTTATCAAACTTATTCGTTGGTATTTACTATTACAAAATATCACGACTTTTGTCTTACTACCGGAACTAAAGATAGTCTCTTTAATACTTTTACCTCCAACATTAAAATGCGCTGCATAAATTTTGCAAGCACAATTCGTGACTATTCTTAAGCCAACTACGTCACACACACGTAGTTACCGCGTGACAGATTGCTCGCTACGTGACCTGCTGCCTGCATTAACCCCGCATTCAGAGTATTAAGTATTTTGTATTTAGCTCATCAACCCTTGAAAATGCAGTTACAGAAGTTTTGACTGAAAACGTTTTCAAATCTATGTACTGAAAAAATGTAACCACAAACAATAATTGCTGACACAGAAGCAAATCGATGTGTTGGTCTATAACTTTTCTTTTGTATACGTAAAATGTATTTTGTACAGATTTAAACTAATGTTAATATTTTCAACTACAAAAAACCATTCATCATCATCATTCTCCTGTCCTTCTCCCAATTATAATTTTGGGTCAGCGCAGCACGTTTTCTTCTTCCACACGTTCCTATCTGACGTCATCCCGCAAGTGAAACTTACCAAAAATCGTTAACTTCATCAAAATCAGACCTGTAGGTAATATTTCCGATACACTCTAACCTACATAAATTACACGCACTTCAGCAACAACAACTTTCGTACCTTAATTATCATGTACTTGAGCTAATCTCTTCCCAGAGTAATAACACCTTTAGCACCTTTATAGTACTTTCTTCATCAGGCTTTAGAAGTTGTGTTCATTGAGTTGCGTGACGGATCGCAAGTCTACGTGACCGTGTACAGTCAGCGACAGAAGTGACAACACAATCAGATTTTAAAACAACTGTAGGCAATCAAATTTCATGGTGCTGATATGCTGTAAGGTGGTAATATAGGCTTGATATAGTAGACTTAAAACATACTTAAGTAAACATCAGTTGGGTGTAGTTGACTATTAAAATCTAATTATTCCATCAATTTGAGTCGTGACGTCTCAAGAGTCTAGTATCGTTTTCATTTTTATTTACGTTTTCAATATTGTTTGGGCAATAAACTTATTTGTTTTTTTAGTGATTTACCTAATTTCTGCTAGTCACAGAATAGTACTGTCAGATTGTGTTAACCAACTTTTGTTGCCGACTGTACTTGACTGAAGGAATTATGGATTTTCTATGGTGAAGTATGGGCAACTGATGTGAAGTTATGGGAAAATAGAGTTATAGGATTAGTGGGAAACGAAACACATGCTGCGGGAATTGGGGCCTATCGGGGTCAGGTCAGGGGAGCTCGTTTGGGGAGTTAGATATTTATTGAGTATTGAGTATTGAGTATTGAAATTGAAAAATTAAAGAAGCATGTGGAACATGATATAGGTTTAGTGTGTGTTACATTTATACGGCCAAAATAAAGAGCAGAGGAAGGTACGTTTTCGGTGTTGCATGATTTATGGGAAAATCTGGTGTGTTTATTTTGATTGACGTTTTGATATTTTTGCGTTCTTGGGGTTATTTCTTTCACTGAAGTTATCAGTTTTAAAACGCGGTTTAGGTTAAAATATTTTTTTTGTTCTTATTCCGGTTGCGTTTAATATATGGCACAAACTTTTTATGATTTAATAAATATATTATAATATCAACTATGTTACTTACAGCCTTTAGTCGACAAGAGATTAATCAGCAATACTGCAAAACTCAACTTATTACTTTTCGTCGTAATTAAATAACTTTACAACTTCCGTTGCTATACTATATTTACATATACAACTGGTAGAAACTAGTTCGTGCTACAAACATAAATATAGCACTTGTGTATCACAAAGAACAAGAACTGCCACAAAAGTTTGGCACGAATCTTAAACTACGTTATCTTATTTGGCAAACAAAAGTGCCAGTACGCACTGAAATACTTTAGCTGTAAGATACTGTATACCTACAATAATAAATTAAATTACAGATTACTTGAAATGAGAATATTTTAAAGAGATCTTTTGACTACAGTTTTCTGGATCTACCACTGTTTTTTTAAGTAACACCAATCGTTGCGGAAGTGAGACTGAGCATGATCCAGCGTAGAGCAGTTTTCTTCTTTCACAACTGCGATAATTTTACTGTAAGAGTGGGAGGGGGTGGTCCCCTGTAAATGCTATTGTTGAAAGTAAAATAAAAAAACCTAATTCGATTCCTAATCTCCACAAAAAATCACGTAATAAACCAGCTAAATTCTATTCAAACAAACGCAAATCACCGAAAGGTTTCACCGCTCCATCCAATCAAATGATTTACCCATACATAATCAGATCGGTCTAATTAAACGAGCCTTGTATAAAAATCCCTTTTTTAATTATAAATAAAATTACAGAGAGTTGAAAAATTACTCGGTTGTGAACACAAGCTGGTTAATTTGGCCCGATGTCCAGGGATCCGTTATAGCTCGACGAGTGATTGTCGGTACAAAATTCAACAGTCGGTGTTATGTGATACGATGGCGGTTTTATTATTTATTTAATCAGTAAATTATGTTCTCATATTTATTTAAGGTTGTTCGAAAGTGAGACGACGTTTTTTTTCGGTGTTCAGTATAAAGTAAGAAAGATTTTCAATAACATTTTTCCGAGACTAACGTAATTATCTACGTAAAAGTATGTCAAGCTCACAAAAAAATATGTACTTGACAACACAATTTTCGTGGCCTAATTTTTTTGAGGTTGAAAATAAATTCAAATATTCTGAATTAACCCAAATGTATTGAGAAGAAAATATAACACGTAGGAATCAAGTGACGAGATGAATAATAAATTAAAATAAACACACATCGTCAAATAAAACATGTCACGAGGAAGAATATCATAAGCCTAATAAGCTCATATTACTAATGCGGTATTGGAAATTAAATAAATGAGCCATAAATTACCCGAGTCACATTCATAATGCATTGCGCCGTTTGTTAGCACAGAGCCTATCGAAGGCGGTAGTTAATAATCAATGGACATTGAAATATTGCTGACAATGGTCATTATTATAAATGGGGATGATTATCTATGAAGCGATATTTGTAATTGATTGCCTACTACATATTCGAATTCGAATGTTTATTTTAGAATGTTTGAAACGATTGAAACTATTATAATATTTTATGTATTTTTGTAGTCTAGGTACATAATTATGATAAGTGACCTTTGTACAACAGAGATACATTTATAGGGTAATATTACTTAGTACTTAGTAGTAAATTATTCTCAAGGAAGAAACATGTAACTAACCGACAAAGTTAACTTGTACTTGTACTTAGCTTTAAAACTTTCCAAAAAAATCTAAATTTTATAACTCTCATGTTGTTTCAATTAAGTTGATCCTATTCTCGTTTCATAACTCCCTGGCTTCCAGGAATTCCCATCCGAAAAACAAACCCGACTTCAATGGAACTTAAATTTCACCCTCGGCATTCGTTTTTGTGGTAACAAGAAAGGTTGATTTTTGTTACATTAAATAAACATTTCCCACATGAGAAACGCAAAACCTCAACATAAAGAAAAGGTAGCCCCCGCACAAACGAAACTAAAAAAACTTATTCAATTCAACATAAACAAGTACTGTTTGTTTGTCCGTTCCCTTCTCATAATACTGCGTTATTCATCTTTTTAAAACCATTAGAGCGTTCTATTTCCCTTTTTGTGCTGTATTTCAAAACCAAACCCGACAAGAGCCCTCACTTTATTATATACGCGGCCCCAACACAAGTACCTTCGTATTTTCGTTCATTCCCATTTTTATTTATTCCTTAAACCTCATTCGGATTTTGTGGATAATCTTAATGTTGGGAATAAGGCTGTTTGAACCGCAGCGACAAAACGCAAATACATTATCTGTCTTCAGCGCATGATTGATCATTTCCCTTTGACGCGATAAAAGAAAAAGATTTGACGCAGCGCTGTTTCTTCCAATCTCCCGGTTTTACGACGGTCACCTTATAAAATAGGCATTTGTTGGGCTTTAGTGCGCGTTCCGCTGAGTTACGGACGACTGTCGACTGTTGATAAACTTGCACTCGCTTTACGTGCCGTGTTACTGCTGCAGTAGACAATATTGCTATGGATTCAATATTGAAAATTTGTTTCGCTACAGTTATGTTGTTTTACATCAACAGTTTTTGGGTAACTTATTTAACTTTAGGCGTAGTTTAGGTTTGTATTTAAAAAAATTTAGACAGATTGAATTGAGAAGTCACCAAAACAAGAATCGAATACACGACTAAAATCTAAACAAACTATCTTCTCGTTTACCCAATGACATTATCTTTATGCCTAACAAGAAACGTATCAGCTTGTACGTCTTAATTAATACAGTGTCTCATCCATTACCTGCTGGTAAAGCGGACACAATAAAATCTCCATACAGATGGTTACATGTATGCGAACCAACAGTGATTTACCGCTCGTAAATACCAGTTCAGTGCGTTCAATGAATTTTAACTGTAATGTGTCGTAATAAAACAAGGATTTTCCGCCTTATGTATACTTTCTTTTGATTCGATATTTTATTTTTTGTTTTCAATAATATAATATTTAAAGTCAAATATCATGAACTATTTTTGTATTTACGAAACAAGTAATCAATATTGTTGTGATCAATCAAACTTGTTGTGATTGTAATTTCCAGTTTTAAACACCAGTCGTTTTTAACATCCAGTACAGCAACCTCTACCTAAGCGGAAATAGTCACAGTACAAAGTGAAAAACATTTCCCATTTTCATCTACAATTTTAAGTAGTTTAACAAAACGCAAGAATAATTTCCTTACCTGTAATTTCCTTGAATTAGTCGCAAAAAAGTCACCGCAACCTCGCCAGCGTGTCACAAGCCTTAGATCGTATAAGTACGCCTTTGTTACCTTTAGTCGCCTCTAACGACTTACACAAGACAATGCTATTTCCATCCCAAAAAACGTGTCTTTGATGTTCTCTGGTAAACTAGATCAGAGCATTTTACATTAAATATTCATTAAATATTCAAGTTTTAAGGTTTATAATATCCTATTAAAGACTATGTAGGTTGTAGCTTGGCTCATATATCCGTTTCTGTCATTCAAAGGCATACATAAATAAGTACGAAAGAGATGATGTTTTGCTTTAAACTAGTCATGTTTATTACAATTATAGCTGTAGTTTATCTGTGAGCATTTGGCCATCAAAACTGCACAATTTTACCATATATACGCTCCACTTTGCCTGGATAGTTAAACTGTATAGGCCGTAACGTGCATCGCTAACTTTAGCTTTGAGGTTACGCATTTATCGATCATGAATTTCAACGATTCCCACCATCGTTAAACGTGGTAGAAAATCCTTACATGTCGAATTACTCGAAACGAAAAAATAGAGGTCCCTTTTACCGCTACATAACACAATATTATTGCAGTTACAGAAGAGAGACGCCGCTCTACATTATGTAGTGCGCTGTCACATTTCCACACTCGCACTAATGTTACTTGAAGAGCTGGCGGTAGACCACCACGGCTACATTCAAGTCTTTTGACAATTGTAACGTCACACAAAGATATTAATAATTTCGCATTTGATTCACCAAGTCTCCGTCCATTTAAAGTCCCGAGAATCATGGCTAACACGGAATTATACCGATCCGTAAATAAAGTTTGATAATAACAAGCCAAGTCGGGCTTTCCTTAATTGTTGTGATTCTGATGTAAATCAGATGGAAGTGATTGTATAGGTTTATGTAATCCGCTTACTTCGGGATTAAGATTGAGATGTTTCTGTTAAGAAGTTTGGCTTAAGGACGTGATGTAGGTTGGAAATGTATTGTTTTAAAGTTGGATAAGCTTTATTGAGAAAGGTTTTTTAAAATCGTTAATATAAAAGAAATAGTAATATAGTTGCTAATAAGTCATAGGCTATTGATTTAAAAACGTTGGTGGTAGTTACAAATTTATTAATTCAATAACAATCAAAAATATCAAAACTGCCTTTGTTGTATGCAGTTTACTTTGGAAAAATTAATAGCATTCAGTATTCCGAAATGCCGTTAAGCTTAGACTTGAGCGTAAATAAAAAGAAAATCGATATTAAATTATAGCTTAAGAAAATGTTATCAATAAAAAAACTATGCTCGTACATCCATCCCTATACCACAACGAATAAGGACTTTTATTTAATAAAGGCATAGTTTTGAATCGCGGTATAGACGTCTACCGACGTGGCCACTTTCACCATAACGTTTCCTGTTTACTCTAGATACCACTGCTATTGTTTTTCCTTTTATTTTTAACTTGATATTTGTTTACGTAATATTTTACTTGAGAAAAGAACAACTCTTAAGTTATAGTCGACTGCTTTATCGACACGAAAGACGTTTATAGCTTGAAATAAATTTGCATTTCAAAGTTTATGGTTTAGTAAGCTTACCCACTATTTTATTTGATTTTTATTTATCACGTACTCAAGAGCGTGCTGTAGTGTCATAAATTATTCAAACAAAACATTTCATTCATAAAAAAATAACTAAGTTATAAAATTCATTATCAAACGTGCCTTAAACTTATTGCTTATTCCAAAAGAATTTATTACTTCATATTTCTTAATGACTTTGCAATTAACACTATATAGTCCGGTCAATTTAGACATTTGACCCACGACAAATTCAGGGGAAGCTGAAAATTCTTAAAATTGTTTAAATTATAATTATAAACATTGTCTTAAAAGTCCCAATCGATCCCATGTAAGGAAAAAAAATTAGCGGGGTAATAAGGTTCAAAAAATGAGTTTTTCGCGATTTTCTTGAAAACGGTAAGTTTTATCGCAAAATTACCCCAGACATAATTTGTAGATCAGGGAATTTCCTATAAAAAAGGTATCAATAATTTTTTCCCTAAAAGCCACCGCTTCTGAGATATAACGATGCAAAAAATTGCAAGCGTCATAAACGCACACGTTTCCACGCCACCTCTGAGGTAGTGTACTTAGTGCGTTTTTTTTAACGTGGTTTCCCCAATAGGCCTATTCCACGGGTCTGTTGTGATTAGATTTAGAAATTAATAGTTTATTCGTCGGATTCGGAATCGTCAATCACTTCTTCTTCTTCCTCTTCTTCTTCTTCCTCTTCTTCTTCTTCTTCTTCTTCATCCTGACTATAGGTGAATTGTGTTAAAAGTGAAGTCACATGTTTCTTCGTCAGTATTAAATGAATCCTCTGTTGTTGGTGATTCTACATTAGAACAAGACTGGCCTTGACAATTCGTACAAGCCAGAGAACAAAACAGCCCAACTTTTTTGCAACCACATTTAGCATTGCATCCTTTTTTACAGTTACAAAAGATAGTGTTGAGCAATTTTTCCGGCGCAGGTGGAAAAAGTCTGAATTGGTTCTAATATATTATCGACCAACTTCCAACCCCAATCTGTTGGGTTTAGTTGATAACCAAGCCACACTTGAACTTGGTAGTATACCCGAAGAAGATGTTGATGAGCAGAGACTGAGGTTGGAGGAAGACAAGCTAATTGTACTTGTTTCTTATTTCGAGTATTTTTGACAAAAGATGCATATCGAAACTTGTCTAAGCAGGTAGTTTTTTTAGGAGCTCCGTACATACGAAGATTATATTTTAAATGTAACTTAAAATCACCGACAGAAACATATTCTTACTTACATTACAGCTACAGAAAGTATATGGGTGAGGTACTTAGGCATATTATGACGCTCGCAATTTTTTGCATCGTTATATCTCAGAAGCGGTGGCTTTTAGGGAAAAAATTATTGATACTTTTTTTATAGGAAATTCTCTGATCTACAAATTATGTCTGGGGTAATTTTGCGATAAAACTTACCGTTTTCAAGAAAATCGCGAAAAACTCATTTTTTGGACCTTATTACCCCGCTAATTTTTTTTCCTTACATGGGATAGATTGGGACTTTTAAGACAATGTTTATAATTATAATTTAAACAATTGTAAGAATTTTCAGCTTCCCCTGAATTTGTCGTGGGTTTACTGATTTTTTGGTCTAATTTGACCGGACTAATAATCGTAATTTTAATATGTGTTTAATGACAAAAACTTTGTAGAGTAAAACAGCATTGCATGTAGAGAATAGCGTGTTGGATAAAATATCGCCGTTTGATTTGTCAACGCGTGTTCACGCATAGCGTGTCGCCGAGTTAGAGCCACAGTCATTTGTTTTACTTAATCTGAACTCGTACTGTGAGATTTTATTGTAAAACTCTTGCTGTTACACAAGCAAGACAGCGCTCTACATTGCGAGTAGTGGCGTCTCTTTTCCTCATATCCATGTTGCCAAGAGAATTGGCTTGTGTTTCATAGTAAGCGCCACTGTAAAATATGCGTATTATTGTAATAATATGGAACTAGTTTTATGGACGATGAAATTATCATAAGTATTAAATCGCGTCGTTTCACGCAAGGAAATGTATGTGGAGTTAATTAATTATTTCTTATTTGAATAAACCAGATACATTATTAATGAAATAAACGTAATTATCTCTTTATTTAATTTTAGATACACCTTGATTACGTTTATAATAAATTTTTTTTTTAGTATCCTATATTTCCATATAATAACATGAATGCTAATTTAAGTTTGACGAAAATGATTGACTACAGATAACAATCTTCATTGAAATCTTAAAATTATAATTATCATAATTCTCCTACTAATGTCACTGAACTCTGAGAGCCATCATTGTTAAACCATGAGGGTCTTAAGTACCCCAAATGGTCCACCCAATTTGCCTCTAGGGGTCCACAAGGGCGATAAAGGCACAAAACTTATTACCCCACATTCCAGTACCAGCAGTTAACATTAGTACCGTTTAGGGCTTAACCACGGCCTGTTACGCATACCTACTTATACATTCATGGCTCTTAATTATTGTTAAACAAAAAGCTTGTTTATCCTAATCAATTTGATACTTCACTCGTTAGCATGGTGTAATTATGTAGACTCATTTTCATCAAAATGTTGAGCTCAGTTACTTAGTCTTAATATTTATTATCGTACCCATCTTGAAGCTATCTTTCGTTTAGATTCTCACAATCTAGCAATACACATTTTGTTACACGTATAGCATATGAATTGACGTTTCTAAAGTGCATTTTAGGTGCTCCAGAAACAATTTTTTTTGGTAGATGGAACACGAAACGCATCTCTGAATCTTTGTTACCAAAGATTTTCACAAGCAACAATATTTTTGCTATCACCAGAATAGTTAAAAAGCTAACTTCATCTTCTGCAGTCTTTCACAAATGACTTCCAATGAACAATTATGGATGTTGTAATTAGTCTCTGTAATACCCAGTCTTGAGACGGCAGTAAGCTTTTTAAATGGATGTTGTGTAAGGCTTCGCTTATAAGGTTTTCCATGGCGCCCTCCTATGCGGTTAAGTTCATGTTTTTATTCTATAACCATACCTTAAGAAATATGACTGATTCAAGTTGCTAACATTTTTAAAATCATAAATGTCTTTACCCCAGACCGAGTTTTCAATTAACAAAATATTAAAGAAAATCCCTTGCCTACTCAATTTCTTTTCATTATCAACTTTCAACACAATTTACTTACACTTTAAAATTAAAAAAGAGTTCCTACCAACTGAACTAAGTCATACTATAACACCAACCAAATATCAAACTAAAATAACGAGATTATTTAAGTTTACCTTCGTAAACTCTCTTAAATAAAGGTATATATTACTACGCATAAAAGGCTTACTGTACTGTTTTCTTACAAGCAGACAATATAAAGCAACGGCTCATCTTCAAGTAATCCCAGTCACCTTTCAAGACATCAAGGAGAAAAAGGAGAAGCTTAGTCTTTGCGGACATTCGGATAAAACGGTCGTTGCCCTTTTGTCATAATACAAGTTAAGTATAAAAGGTTAACTCTGTCTAGTGTTGAATCGTAGGCTCATAATGTAGATTTTTTTTTTGTGAATATGATTTTTTTGTAAGTTATATCTATTTTCTATAATATGTTGTTGTTAGGGTATGGCAAAGCCAAATTACAAAAAAAGTAATATAATATGTTATAATAAGTACCAAATGTATACCTATGTTGGTATAAGAATTTAGACTATTAATAAGTTATTCATGACAATCCTTAATGTAATCTAAGTATTTTTTTTTGTTACTGCATTACGACTTAAACGAGACTAGTTTCATCTACACAAAACTTGAAGTTGAAGTGGAACTTCTGTAAGAGCTTGTAAAGTACCAATATTGTTCCTAAGAAAGTGTTTGTAGTCAGCTTGAAAGTTCAATATCCGGGCATAAGGGTAGTTCTTGTTTTGTTTTCCTTTGCTCAGGACCTAAGTAC
The DNA here is from genome assembly GCA_941860345.1 of Chrysodeixis includens. Lineage (NCBI taxonomy): Eukaryota > Metazoa > Arthropoda > Insecta > Lepidoptera > Noctuidae > Chrysodeixis > Chrysodeixis includens. The sequence goes on along the minus strand of OW796096.1, from coordinate 282,486 downwards.
CTTTAAGTAGGCTTAAACATCTCATTTGTCTTAATGGTTGTGTAGAACATTTTTCCATGGACAAAGAAAAAAAGGAGTGAACAAATATTTTTTATCCATGCCAAGATAAAAAAATGTACTCTCAAAATTAAATAAATTTACTAGACAATTTGGTACACAATTTTCAAAATTGTTGCATTTAACTCGTATCTCAAAGCTGTATTGTATTCAAGATTTGCCATTGTGTGCAGATTTCCAGTAATTCGATCAACGTAGTAACACACGGTTGTTTGGTATTCTTGTATCGTGGCGACTTTCGAACCGTTTTCCTGCTCCTATTGTAGGCATTTTTCGAGTAATCTCATGTTTATTTATTCGCCTCTTTCATGTCCAATGTCCACGTTTAGCCGTCATTAGGAAACTGCTCGTTGATTGGCATTTGTTTATGTATTGGTAACTTGTAGAAAATCTAATCAAGGCGTGTTATTTTTCGGTCAGTGCTACGTCTCGTAGCTTAACTTTGCTACGCCGTAGCAAACAGAACTTTAACTTTCCACTGATGTTTTTTTTATACCAACTATTAAAAGAGTAATAGGCTGCTAATTATAATGAGTTATGCTACCTTATTTTTATTATCTGAAGCTTGAACTTGCATTGACTGGACAAGATGTGTAGGTACCTACTCTAATTTGATGGTCCAATAATTAGGTTATATTATATCTATTGTAGTAGTGCTACGTACTTTGTTTGTAGTGGTTCCTTGAGGCTGTGGCCTCGAGCTGGACATGCGGTTGACCGCGACCACGTTATTGCTCCGTTCACCTTGGACTAATGGACATTGTTTGAATTTGTCAAGTAATTTGAATGTCATTGTTGGTTTCATTTCGGATGATTTGTTTCTGTGAATTGGTTTGGACAAAGCCTGTTGGATAATGGTTATATAATTACTGTTTTGTGTAGGTATTTTGGACTTCGGGTAAATATTTATTGCTTTTTTAATCTTTTATATTAACTTTGACAGTAATAACTCCTTTAGGTGTTTACAGAAAGGTTGTTCCAATTACTAACATAAAAAGCACGAGAAAAATACATATTAATTTTGCGGCTGGGACAACGGTTCAGCTAGTTCGTAGTAAAATATTCAATTCCATGAAATCATTAAAAATCGTAACTAAATCCACAAGCAAATAAAAGAAGTTCTCCAAAAACTGAATATCATTCACCCAACATTCCTCACAACAATTGACAACATTATCAGACCTCATTTCATTTCTAACGTATTACAAACATTTATTTACTTGTCACTTATCCAAAAAAGCCTCCAACAATGCCTAGACGCTTGAAAAATGGTCTGATAGGAAAAAACGAGGCGTCTAGTATTATATTTATATAAGAAAAGTTGATTTAGTAAGCGATACTATGAAGTTGATGGATTAAACCCGGGCTATACCCGGTTATACCCGGGTAGCCTGATAGTTGGCGGTCATTTTTCAAAATACAGATAGTGTAGACGTCTTTTGAGGGGCGTTGAGGCGTCTTATTAATGTTTCGTGAGCTTCGGATATTTTTGAAATATTAAGTGCCTATCGGTGTATTCAAATGGTAAGTGTATTGAAATGGAGGCAAATGTGTTAATGGTAGAATAGAATGGAATGATACATTTGATTTTATGATAAGAATGCTAGATTTTTTTCTAGTGCCTAGTTTTTTCGGCTTGAAGTATCATCAGACTTAGCCTTATTCATAAGACTTATCTAGTACTTTTATATATGTTATAAATGCTTGTCCAATACAGTACATATAATAACAGTATTGTCTTATAACTTTCATTAGCAGTTCGATAAAATTTAATCAAACAAGTATCCCAGGAAACACAAAAGAAGATTAAAAAGACTGTAATCCAATTACTTCAGTAACTCAATCCCAAAACAGACAAACTACACTTTCAGTTCTTCAGTTTCAGAACTAACACTACGAACTACAGTTAACTGAATGTATCGATAAACTCTCGGTTAAACATCTGAACTTTGCAAACGTTAGTAACTTGTGCATTTAAGATAAAGAGCAAACAGTTTAGTGACCTCCACTTTAAACTGAATTTAACTGTTTGGGATTAAAATTATCTTTAGTGTATCTTGTTTTGGAGTCTTTGATAGTGTTGAACACGTCTTTTGAGTTAAAATTACTATTTGTATGTGCTATAAAGTTGTTGTGATCAGGATCTTATGTGCATCGCTTATAGTAAGGCTGTCAGAGTTCTAGAAACAAAACGCTGCTCTACGTTGCGTAGAACATTTAATTCTCTCAACCTTTTTTGTATTTCTTTTTGGTGTAGAGGCAGGTCTTCCTAACAAATTATTTGTACTAAGCCAACGCACGACACTATATTGTAAAAACTCATTTTGTATGGCTATCAAAATTTATAATAAGCTTCCAAACAACCTAAAACATCTGACAATAAAGTTTTTCTTCACACAACAATATTTTCTTTCTTTCTAGTTCTTTTTGTCCATCTTTGCTATAGTTAAAGACCGATATTATTATATAAGAGGATTGACTCATCTGAAATAAGGATTAAGGCCCTTAAGGATATTAAGGGTTAGCCATGACCTTCAGAGTATATACCTTATTTGCATATCTACGAGAATACCGCAGATCGATGTCGAGTGTTCTGTCGCTGAGTAACGGGGGTTAGTTCATTATATTAGAATATTAATATTAATTATTATTTACATCAAATAACATTCTCTTCATTTACTGTCCAATACTATGCAAGTAACGTTTATGCGGACTTAATCATTTAAGATATTTTTCAACAATCAACTTTCGGGTGAGATAAGTTTTTCTGTTAACAGTACTTTACTTATTTATTTTTATTGAAGCTACAAGGTGACAGATGTCACATCCAAAACACTTACAAGACAAGACAATTAAGTTGCGTAGCTCAATGCCACTCATGCAGGACACAGTTAGCACAAACAGTTAACAAAAATTTACCATCAAAATATCAACCAAAAACCTACCAATTTATTTAAGGCACTAAACAAATTCAAAATAATTCCAATCACGTTTATTACTCAAAATAATTTCAACAAAAAAAATCTACCCCTATCCTCGCCTCAATAAAGCAACTAACGATTCCAAACCCAAGCTCGAAATCGTACGTAACAACGTAACCACAAAAATATCAAGTGAAAGAAAAACGAAGATCTCAGTCACGATAATGTGCGCCATTTCTACACCATCGTCTAACTGAGCAGTTTCCTACGCTAGTTGAATCACTAATGCTTTGCCAGCATTTTTCTAAGCGGTAGAACGATTCAAGTCAGCGCTATGCGTTCAAGAAATTCTAACATACATTTGTTCAGCTTACGTTTTATAATGGCTTAGATTTCGGTGAGACTTAAAAAACTAGAACAGTAGAATAGTGGTAAGGAATTCATTAAGTGCCAATTCAAATTTTAAATAACATCTTTCGAATACTGAAACATATTCGTACGTATATCTAACGCAAGCATGCAATACATTCAATTACATACAACAGAAAATCAATTTACAATGCAGGCTCACTATAACTCGCATAAAACACAAAAAGTTTATATTTCCCCTGTAAGATGAAAAACTATAGTTGCTTAATAAATCTGTTAACTGAAGCGATTTTCATAATCAAGTAAAACAACTCGTCAAAGCAATAAAACTGTAACTCGCCACAGCTCGCAGGTACCGCTTGTAACAGCGCTACGTTCCTGAAACTCTGTGCAACCGTTGTTTTTTCAGTTTTCAGAGTTTCAGCAAACTGCTCGTTGCATTTCAGAGAGACATCAAAGTAAAAGTTTTAATGAAAGTCTACTACTTTTAACTAATAGAGGTCTGTCGTATCATTTATATGGTTAGGATTAATTACGGTGATACACATCTGTGTACCTCTAGGTTTTGATAAAGTTTTGAATGGTAAACTTCTCGTCTGCTTTTTTAATTTATGCTCTCTGGTATTTTATGCTATGCTTTACAATATTTGATACAGAATAACGTATGAAAAACTTCTGATATGGGAAGTTACATAATAATACATACGACAATTATTGCCTTAACTGAGCACTTATTCATCGTAACTCAAAAGGCTTTAAAAAAGCTCTTACATCCAAGCCTTTAACATTTTTTTTATTCACTTACTTTGCATAATTCAAACCTCAAAAAGTCTGCCCTCACATTAAAATTAACGTATGCATAAAACGTAGTTAAACCGGTAAAATTTTAATCTCCTTAATTCTGTTTTAAAACCATGTCCTGTGTTTTAACTGGACAGTTTTTTATACCTCTCTAAGAATGCTCTTTATTTTACCCTAGAAATAACGGTTGCCATGGCAACTATGCCCATTTGACCTTTTGTCGAGTTATGATACCCATAGTTTAAGAGCTGGCCTCTTGAACTATGGTACCATAAATAGTTCTTTTTACAGCCTTTTGATAAGGCTTTGATCAAGTTCGGTGAACCTTGTACAATATTAAAATGTGATATTTCCAAAGATCACATAATTATGAAATATTGTTGCTTTATTAATAAAATTTTGCGTGTATCACGCGTAAATTATATGTCATCTAACACTGTATGCATTTTACACACACATGTAACAAAATCTATAAAATAAATTTACCAAAAAAAATCTCTCTCATTTCCCCTCATTTGAAATTTTTCGCAATTTCATTCTCCCCTTCTGTCATTTATCACAGCCCTCCTCTCTTACTCATTTCATCCTTCACACAATTCATCCGTCTTACTTTCCCCTGGAACATAACATAATTATTTTAATGATACTACGTTTATTAGTACAAAATACTATTATGAACACACATCGGTCACAACGAAATTAATTTAAGTCTATGAATGATCCCTTAATTGAGTGATTGTGTGAGGGTCGCGAAGTATATTTAAATGTTCTCTGGTTTCTTAATGACTCTTCCACTAAATAATAAAATCCTGAAACCATCGCGCTGAGGGATTCACAAATATTCAAATCACGCGGAAGATCATCCAAACTTGGAACATTTGTGGGTATCCCGCGAATACCTTGCGCAAATTGATCATTGGCCTGGTGACTTAGCCTACTCGGCTATCCGTGTAGTGAGCATATGGCCATGTATGAACAATTTCACACGCACCGGCATTTTCTTCACACGGCCGACACTTTGCGGAAAGGAGGTTAAGATCTGCTTAATATAACCCATCCCTAAATCCAGACCTGTCAGAAAATAATCTCCGTTTATTTTTTCCGTGGATTTTTGCGAATATAAATTGCAACGAGATCCGAATGTGTGGGAATGGTTTTCTGGAGTTTTCCCATTTTCCTTATTGGCTTATTACTTAGATACCGGTTTGAGGGCCGTGTTGAATTGCTATTAGAATTTTAAGAAATCATTTTAGATATAAACGGTTTGTCTTATTAAAATGAGTCGTTTTAATTAATTTATCTTACAATAATAAGGAACCGTTTAGTGAATTAAGTATTGTTCTGGTTTCTATTTTGAAAGTCAATAATGTTTCGTACTTAAAGCTTTGTATTGAAATAATTTAACCGTTTCAATAACTACATAAATTGCTCCCTCTAATACCTTACCTCCACAAACAAAACGGCAATGATATCTATTATTAAAACAAATACCTATGTCCGTTCGACTTACCTTTACCTTTCATTCCTTTTATTCGAATGGATTCCTTTTCCCTAACAATAATCCTCACACAAATCAAGTCGAGACCGTCCCATAAACAAAAGGACGGGATCGTGGCAAAATATCGGCCACACTTTTGCGAAAACAACTTTACCCATTCGAAAATTTAATTAGTTATGAACAAAAGCAATAAAAATTGAACAATGAAAAGCATTTAAAATATTGAATTTATTACAGACTTGTTTTTATTTTTGAATTAACTTGTGCTGGTCCTCACATGGACTGAAGGAATTTAATCATCCAACGCAAAGCACGAATCTGAAAAAAACGTGTGAATCCTCTCAATAAAAACTCTTACAAACTATATTTTTGTAAACATCAATTGAGCTTCTAAATTCAGTGCTTTAAAAACAGGTTCAATTTACAAAATTCTTTAAAATTCTAGTTCATCCTATAACAAACAAATACTCAGCTTAGTATTAAAATAAAATACAAAATGCCACGAAACCACACGTGCGCTCACCTAAGCTCGAGCCACACTATACTACGAGTACGCTATGCATTGTCAAGCCTTCGTTATATCCGATATCTGGGTCAAGACTGGCACGCGCCCCACCTTAATAAAGTCTTCGACTTGTTTAATAGACAATATTTGCTATGCAAGGTACATTGCTCGAGGTGGCTCGAATTAAACGAAAACGCTGCTACGTCGCTACGCTGCTACGCTAGTACGCTACGAAATACTTTATGGAGGTATTTTTGAGGGTAGAATAGCTAATGACATATTTTTATAGGTGATTGGTAATAGCGGGTTTTAATTTTGTAAGACGAATATTTTTTTGAATGAACAGTTGTTACTGTGCGTCTTGAGAAAAATTACTAACTAAAATTAGCTTATCAGAGGTTGTTATCATGTTATGCTGAGACGATCTGTATGATTAAATTTTAAGCCTTGTTACTTGGAGTTTATCATTTTTAGGAAACAACAAGATAACGACGTAGGACAGAAAGAGATGGTACAAGAGTAGAGAATCTGTCATGCAGTAGCAGCAAATACAAGGAAAAAAGTACGTTTAGATGCAACTAGCAGAACAACAAAAAATATTACATTATTATGATATTTAATCCGTAACACACACACAGTAAGAAATGAGCATCAAAATGAGACGACCACTCTACAAATAATGAAATTTAGCTATAGTTAAGTCTATTATTTTCTAACTATAAAATAAACATTCATATTAATAGTAGCTACAATTCATTCCACAATAAATAATTTCCTAATATTCTAATAACTTATATACTTAAACACAAACTGAACCTAAACTGGCAGTGGAAAGGTCAAACGCGTTCAGAATTCGGGTCAGGAGGCTGTCGCTATTTGTAAGCTTTGGCACATATTAAACACAATATATTACTGCTGAATACGCTGAATACCGTTTGAAATCGTGCCAATCTACCTCCGGCCTTCCATACATATATAGTATATACTAGGTACAAGTAATATATACAGGGTACACACGATGCTGTGTATTTATGGATCAGTTGACTTGACATCTTCAAATAGTTGTAGTAATAAACTGTTGTTGGATACCTAGATATTTAGATTAAAATAAAAGCATTATTATAATGTAACAATATATTGATGAGTTGCCACATAATATCGGTCAATATCGTGTAACCGTGTAATGTGCCTAGTGCTATTGATGCGGTGATGAGAGACAAACGTAAGAATCGTGAAAGATATTAATTTTACGTACTTAACATACCACTCCATTGAGATCAAACAAAAATCATATAAAGAGATTTTATTGAGCCTATTTGTAAAATTTAAAACACGTTAAGTATTTGATACAATGTTGTTTTTTTTCCGGTTCTATATAATGGAAGTTTGGTACCCAAAAATTTAAAATCAAGTTAAATGGAAATCGAATAAATACTTAACAAACACTCCGTTTCCCGGCAATCCTAAAAGGAATATAATCGCTTAATACCTTTTTCATTATTCTATGACCTCGAAGCGAAAAGAAAGCTTCAACATGTCAATAAAACAACCAAAACTTTTGGAATACAAAAGAAGAAGTTTATGGGGAAAATTCCGCGTTACAAGCAGAAGTTGTAAAACAAAAATCGTTCCTAACTTATATTTTCAATGTAAAAAGAAATCTTTGTTGGTGTAATAAAGTGAAATATATATAGTGGTAGTGAAGGTATCTTTTTGTACTTTTCCAAAGATTCCCGCCTTTGAACCGTTAGGGCAACAACATTAATTCGGGTAACTTCGGTTTGTGGAATTGGAATTGAAATCTCCCTCTACATTTATTTAAATTCTGTAAATTTAAGTGAATATTTATACAACACGTTAAATCCATGTCCATTTAAAATTTTAAGCAGTTACGTCTGAAAATTTTGTTTTTAATCTGCTCTTTTTTTCATTTAACCTTAATGGAAATTTTACGAAACATTTTCATCAATTAGTCTTTACTGGACTAATTAAAGTTTGTTTTTAAGTTTACGAGTATTGATAATACCAATTTAATATGAAAAAAAGAAACAAAAGATCTCCGTCATTTAACAAAACAATACTCATTTGTTTTTGTAACGTAATTTCTTAACAAGAATGTTTCAACAAAATAATAAAAAAACTAAGTTTAAAACGCTAAAGTGAATATCACTCGTTCACTTGGAAACTTGCCTTAATATTAAACTAGGTCTTAGAGTAAGTAGGTTATGCAAAAATATTCGAGAAAATAATAATAATATCCAGATACTAGAATTTTGTTAGTATATGAGATCCAAGAACTAATATTTATAAGTAATGTTATAATATTTAGTAGATGTCTGCTGTCAGTATGTTAATGTAGAGTAGAGAGTTAATACATGTATTTGTTTGAAGATAAAAAGAAAACATTTTTCTAAAATTCAAATTATTTGCTGCTACTAACTGAATGTACACCAAAACTAAATGCCGTATAAAACAAGCTTTGTTATGGATTAGATTCCAAAATTCGTAAGTTTATATTTATTCATATTATAGAGACTTTAAATCGCGTCGTAAACCTCTTGTATTAAAATTAAATAAGCACAGAACAGAAAACTAGTATCACGCTTCAATAAATAATCCAACCACAAGCCAATTAAGACCAATACGAGACCTAATTATATTCCATTTTATTTCCCGAACTGACTCAAACATAAATCCTCATATCGATAAAAGCTTTGACAGAAATAAACTGGAATCTCAAACGACCCCTGCCAATAGAGGCACTCTTTCATATCGCAAAGAATAGCAAATTCTATTCACTCGCCAACAAAATCCGTAATAATCTGCGAGTATTTGCGATCAATCCAGTGTTTATTTTTTGCCGGACCTGTACCAATACCAAGAACTCTTAAAACACGATTGTTGGCATTGTGCAAGCGAGATGGCGCTCTACACGGCGTAGAACGCTGTCTCTTTTCTCCAACTGTATCAATCTTAGTTCAAGATGTGATGGCAAGGCCCTCGTATGGGTCTAGTAAGGTCGTCGGCTATTTGTTTTACATTATCAAGCAAGACCCTTCGCTTCAGTGAGCTGATGTTGAGGGATTAAATGAATAAAACATTGCTTGTATGGAATAAAGTGTATTATGTAACATGTGGTAAGAATTGTAGAGACAACGAGAGATTGTCTAGTTGCGATGTGTTGAAGTAACAATGAAGGATGTTGGTATTGATTAAAAAATTGTCTGTTTCAATATTCATAATTATGAACACTACCTTTCAAAAAAAACTGCTGCAGCAGTTTGAGAACCATCATCTTTACTGAAAGTGGTGGTAACCCTCTGAGAAAAATAAATAACTCCTGTAGAATTTAACGTTCAATATGGATATTATTGTTAAATACACCATACAAAATTCACCATAACAAATCAGCTATTTCCAAATTTTCCCCAACATTTTCATACAATACTGACCGAAAATAATTACGGGAAATTGATGCTTCGGAATACACTCATTTACGGTAAGTAATCTGGCGGACTGGCTCTGGGCAGCTTAAGGCCCGATAACTATAATAAATATAAAAGATTTATACCTATATACGTAAACTATGAAGATTTACATTTAATTCAACGTATACTGTGGCAACCATTATCAAAAACGCGGGGTTTTGCGACAGCCTATTAAACGATTTATCTACCTGTACCTTAAACTAAATCTTAATAGTAATATGAATGATAACAACTTTTGTATTTAATGTCCGTCATGTAGTTTAATGAATAATGTCACTACGTCACTCTTTTGTAAAAAATTTGCTAATGCATTACGTCACTAGTCTTCTCATTAACTTTAATAAAGCAGCTTATCTATGTAATTCTTTTTAATTTTTCAGATAAACGAAAAAAATTCGTGTGTTATATTTTTTTATTGTCTATCTGATAGACTAATTAAATTTTTACTTCTCGCACTCGGTCATCATACCTATTGATTTACTATTGTATACGCAATTTCCCGTTACACCATTATATTGCCAGCCCAGCTGACAAATTAATTAGTACAGGCAAAACGCCTAAACATTCTAGCAAAATATTTAGTTTCATCATGAAAAAATATAGCACTCATAAATATGATAAAAAAAAAATCTTGATGACTTCCTCGGGCTGGCGCGAGCCGTAAAACTGGCGTTAAAATAAGTAAGTACTTTTAAAAAATAAACCTACCAACAGAAATGTTCCCGGGAAAAAAATGTTTAATTATTCAGAAACGCGTCAACATCCATATTTACATTTCGTTCAATTATTTTAAAAGTAAATAAGTACGGGGTTAATATGTAAGTAGCTGTAGAGTTCTTTGAATTATGTTTTATGAATATTTTATGATTTACATTTTTGTTTGCTTTTCTATATTTTGTATTTTTAAGGGTAGGTTAGCCATGAAAAAGGAAATGTTTGTTTTTTTTTCTGCTTTGGGCTTTAAAATTAATCTTTTTCTTTTGGTTTCTGTGTCAAATATTTCTTTTGACTTTCAGCAGAATTTTGATTACAAACTGCCATTAAAATTCTACTACGATTCACACATTTTATAGCAAGTTTATCTCTAATATCTTTGACGAGAGTAATGTCGTTGTTCCAGTAGTAAGAAAAACAACAAAATTACACCTTTTTTTAATTGATACGGATATGAGGCCTGCATGTCTGTACAATGCCCGTACAAAGTTCTTTGAACCTGTGTTGTGCAATTAAACAATTATCCCTTCTCAGTGAGACAATAATTTATTCACTCACTGTTAGAAACACCTTTCATTTCTCATACATTAATCTATCGTGACTTCTATCATAACGTACAACGCCATCTAGTTTATAATTATAGAAACTACAATGCTAAGAATTGTATGGATTTCGTACAATTGAGACACATTAGGAAATGGGTAGGTAACCTTTAGACCTCCTAAACTGAACTCAAATTATTTGTTAAGATCTCATCACCAAAGCAGAGGCACCATAAATACACACCGCGTCAAGTTATTATTTCGCATTTAGTGGTGATAGATGAGGCATCCCCGCGTATACATAACCGTATATATTGGTGATTGATGATCAGTCCTCCATGTTTTCCCTTAAACCAGAAGCCGATATTTGTTTTCGTAAATGTTTAGGTCAAAATACGAACATTCCTGAAAAAAAGAAGAAGAAGTAATACGATGTTTTGGTTCGTACGAATGTTTGTGAATCTAATTGGCGAAGCGATGGTGTTTTGTTTTCTACGTGGAAAAACGTTTTCGTATTTGTTTGATATTCTTTGTAAATATCATTTGTTTTGTGTCTAGACATGTTGTTTAAAATAATAGAATTATAAAACTGAAAATTCAATCTCGAATCTAAAATTAATTCTTTTATACAAACTATCTCGTAGACTTTGCACTAAATGTTTACGTAAGTTTCTTTGAAGCCTCCACGTAAAATAAATTAGGTCAATTTTAATCATTTAAGTCAACGATTTTGCAATTTATTTAGGCTGGTTCTTTGGGATAAAATTCATTTTAGAACGGAATATTCAGAAACAGCGAGCGTGTTCAGCAAAATTGTAGACTAATAATGATGTAACGTCGTGTCTGCACGGTATTTTTGTCAGAAAAGTCGACTGTCACAGCACGATTATTATAATATTGAACTTAACTTTGCTCCTATCTTTACTTCTGGTTTTGAAATGGTGGAGAGGGATGCTTTGGTACAAAAGTTAATTAACTAATCCAGAAAAATCAAAGAGTCTACAATGGCGGTCTTATTGATAAATATAATATCTTCTACAAAACCTCTAAAAGGACTAAAAGATCAAAAAATAAACTGGATAATGTAACAAACCAACATGAACCACATTATTAGCGTTGACTTACATAATTACAAAACCACAGGTATATTGGCAGATGCCACATAATTCGAATTCTGACCTAGCTTGCAATAATTACAGAATATCGCCACATCGATGCTAATGTACAAACCAATTGTAATCACTTTGAATACTATAGGTGACTGCATGTTGTAAGGGACTTATTGGGGCGTTATAAGTATTATTGTGGTGGGTAATAATGTTATGATTCAACTCCGTCCTCGTAATTAGAGATTATGTTAAAGTTCTTACAATAACCTTAATTGATAAATTTTAATGGTGATAAACATACATATATGTGACGTTAATACCATTTTAAAATCCTATTCATATGATTTTGAATTTAATATTTTTAAATGATAGGATTAGTGCGTCATGTCGTGGCGGTCTTGCAGTTCTGTGTATGGTTTGTATGCACGAGGTGCAGGTTTGATCCACAACGTAGGCAAGTACCAATGTGACTTTATCAAAATTATATGTACTTTCTTAATCAATATAAGATACTACTGACAAGAAGTCAATGAAAATGTAAGGAAAAATGGATTTTCAATATTGGAACCTGAAATCGCCAATCCGCAGTGAGCTAGGGTGGTGATCAGTGCTCGAACCTTTCGTATATGGGAAGAAGCCTGTGCCCAGCAGTAGGACGTTTGTCTTTCATCATTTTGATTATTATTTTAAATTCTTTGCTTTACTTTTTAAAACATATTAACACCAAGCTAAGACACAAATAAAATATTAAACTAACAAAATACAGTTGCAGATTTCAGAAGTTCCCGAATAACTGTTGTATGTGTACACTTCAAATATAATCCGCGTAGAGTTGCTTACGTAAATACTAACTACTGCCCCAATTCTACTAAAACTATTAGCTCTACGTCCCTTTGTACAAAATGCCATAGAAACACATTGTGTTACACTTGGCACTGTGTATTTAATTAAATGGAATTGCAAAGTCAAGCAAGGCGAACTAAGAAAGTGTATTGTGGTGGCTTTTATGTTAGAGGTACCTTTAGCTGCAAGATTGTGGCGTGGAAAGTATTCATTATGATTTTAATATGCGTTTCAGAGTAAATGCTAGTGTGGAATGGAGTAAGAAAGTGCGAAGACAATTTTCGTTTGTGGAAAAGACATCAACGTTGTCAACAAGTTACATTTTTACAAACAATATGAAAAATTGCTGAAATGTACAGGAATTGCAAAAGTTAAGGTTTACTTTTGTACCAAAGTACCGAGCAAGATAGAGCGGTAAGAAAAATAGCAACAAACCAAATAATTGATGTAAAAAATATAGTAAATATATACAATTTGAAACTCTTCCAAAAAAGATTTTTATCAAACATCAAACAATATAAAAACAAAAAAATATTACAAATGAGGTATGTTTGCCACAATTAGAATATAGTAACATGAATATACTCAAAATAATATGACATTGTACAGAAGTCGAACATTGAACTACTACACTCAACACGTAATGATATTGAGTATGCTTTCCAAGAAAATTAAACTTAATATTCATCACTTTCAGTAATACGATGAGATTCAAAAGCTTATCCACCTGAAACTTTCAACTTACGACTAAACCAAGCGGATCACAAGTAAGCCGCATAACACAATTGATCCATCTTATACATTCACGTAAATTCACCGAAATATTTAGACAGACGACATTGTGCCCTTAGGGGTGTAGCAAGGGGGTCGCAGTGAGGGTAGCCGAGGGATTTTTTGTCGTCTCACCGTTTCCTCACGCACCCTTAGCATTCGCCCTCTGTATTTACCCTGCCTTCAATGTCTCGCTGCAATGTACACTGATTTCACTTGGTAATCCAATTCAACCTTTTCGAGACTTTCTTAAGAAATTCTTTTAGAGTAAAATGAGATGTTTTTTAATATGAGCAGTTGAAAATGGAACCGGCCGTGTGCGTGCCAGACGTATAAAGGTTTTCTTTCTTTGGGTAAGGATTTTTTTAATGGAAAGAAACCTTATCAAGTTATTTGTAGGTAAATAAACACATTTACTTTCTGTGTGTTGATTATTTTAAATCTCTCTGATTTTTTTAACCTACATATATTATCAAAAATAGCTGTAGCTGCTGAATCTAGTTTAGAATCAACTATAACATGAAAACAGAGCGCTTTTTCCCTTACATGGAAGGCGTAAGCATACCAAAAGATTAATTGAAAATTAAACGTTTATCATTAAGAGTGTAATTAACTGCCAATCCAAGAGTAATAATATTCATTACAGCAAAATTAATTCGACGTTCGTTTATTATGGATGAGAAACAGAATAAAAAATTAAAATAGCCGATTACGGCATTAAGCTGTGTTATAAGGCTCGGAAGATTATTTAATTACGCATTTCATTGACTTTCTTAGATAATGTTATCATTTTATATCCTTCACATTTTTTGGCTAACTGAAACATTTTAGTACTTAAGATTTTTGCCGAAGAAAACTTATGTAAGCTTTGTTAGGCAAAAATCTTAAGTACCTTAGCAATCTTATTGATTTTTGTTGAAACTGAAGCGTTAGAACAAACTATCAAGAATATTTCACCTAGGGAAAATACTACAAACTAGCTGAATCTTAACCATACATTTTAATACAGTCTGTATTTTTCCTGTCTTGTCTGTATTGTTCCGGAAAAATCTGATATATTCGTATCTTTTCCACATATTACGTCCAAAAATACTCCAGAAGAGCCAAGTAATATCTCTAAATAAGTAACAATTAAGGACATCTTATCGGCCCCACGTTTGTGATTATGTACATCTCACAAACGAAGCATTCCTCTTAATTAACTCTAATATCGACCGTGAATAGTCGTTAACGAGGCCCATGGGAAGAAACTTGGCTTGCTTAACCATACTAAGGAAATTTGTTTGTACTATAAATAACGGCTTGGCAACAGGGATAAAACAAAAGTAGTGCTTTACTTGAATTATTTCTCATTATTTGTATGATTTTATTGAAGTTGATGATCAAAAAGAAATGATGGCTTAAGTCCTACTTCGGGAGGATTATGACGAAAATGTTTAGTTTGTTAAAATACCTCGTCAGTTTAAGAAAAACGTGATTTAGCTTTCTTTTATAGAAACTACAAAATACATCATAAATGTTAAATGTTTGTAGAATTTTCGATTATCACCACTAATTTAATTTAATAGGGAATTTCTTGTGGATAATATATTATCAACTTAAGGTTTTCAAAGATTTATTCTTAAAATTTCTAAATGAAATCTTTTCTGCCAGGCTCTTATTTAGGCGATAACTATAATGTTAGTGCTCAATAACAAAGTAATCGATTCAACAAAATCTTATTCGTAAAGAAGGTCTTAAACGAAAGCACGCCATCACCCGAGCACTATTAGTTTTCCACTCAACCCCTACAACAAAGATAAATGCGAGGGTGCTCCCACACCGTACAGTCAACCACACAACAAAATCACACAAACAACACCCTTACCCCTAAGCAATAAAGTCTAATTTTGAATATCGTTGTTTGAAGTTTCAAGCATGCACTGAAAAACGTTGTCTTTATTTTCTTAACCATAAGGTACGTTTTTCTAAGTCATTGGCTAAGGTAGGGTGCTGTCTAAACTTCGTGATAAACCTTAGGCCTGGACTGTGCAGGCTTCCACTCCAACAAATATACGTCTTTGATGTGAATTTGTGTCAAATATCAGTATGAAAAGCAGACTCGTTGTTTGATGTAATTTGGGAATTGAAACGCGAGAGGAATTCTGATGTTGAGTGCTAAATAATATATTACGCATTGCTTAGTTACCGTTTTCATGAGCAGAGGTTGTGTTCGCTGACTCTTGGGTATAAAATTCAGTGTATTTTGGACAAATTGTTCTATCATTTCTTTTCCTTAAGAATTTTTTAAGGCTCTAGCTATACACGTACCCATTTCCTTTTAATATGGGTTTGCTATGTTTGTTTTAGTATTTTCCCTTATTCAAAATTCATCAATTGTAAAAGATGGGAGGGTATGAAAGGAGAAAGAAGAGAGGAATTGCCCAGCAGAAGAATCTGAAACTTGGACAGTTCCCCCCACTGAAAATATAGCTCTGAAATCTTTTTAGTGATAATGTACATCGTTAGTATAGGCTAAAAAAATGTGCTTATCCAGAAATGCTAAGCCCTATTCAAGTTCATCTTTTATAACACTACTTATACATTTAACCATAAACACGCAGTCTTTTTAAAACCTCATAGAACTTAATCAACTTGAACGAAAAGTTGAACAATCTCAACTTCTAGGATTAGAAAGTACTACAACTTTAGTACCTGAACTTACTTAGTTCGATTTTCTAGATAATGTTCAGATCGTTATAAAATAATATCAGATGACAAAAACTTGGCTGTAAACATAAGGTTTCAAAGCAAGGCGATGTAACCTTCAATACTCTTCTCATTACGTAAATATATAATAATCTTTCATTACATATTATAACATCATTAAAAAGGGTAACCTCACGCAATGTTTATTAAATTTGTAACTATAAATCTAAACCGTGTATCTTATTTTTAGAGAATAGGTTCGTGATATACAGTTTTCGATATTCGATTTATTTCGCATTACTAGTTCTATATTATAAAGCTTATTGAAAAAAAAGAGAATAAAATCGTATCAGTTCTAAAACCCGTAACAAATTGGCAATGCCTCCATAAGACGCGGCCTTCGGCACAGCTTACCATAATATGTATAACAAATAAGAAAAGGGATAAATATAAGTTCAATATTTTCCTTAAGTAAACAGTCAATACGTAAAATGTTGAAAAATACATTTTGTATTGTTAGTACCATCATATTGTAATAATAAACCTATATAATATTACCAATAACTTTAGATAGATGTATGCCATACCACTAATACACCATTAGATGGATTTCGTAGAATAAGTGGCCTTTTATTTAGGAACCGGTAGAAATCCTACATGGATTTCTTCTGCCTTGGAGATGAGACGGAGGGATATGCTGTACTCCTACTGGCTTAAACCACCGGAGTGCTTCTCCGTTCCTTGTTGCCAGGGGCCAGACTGGAACGCTTTTGAAAATGTAGCCTAACTTAACACAAAAGCTTGCAATTATTCCTAACCTCTTCTTAGCATAATAAATTCTTTACATTTCTACTCACAGCCACCGTCTGGCCTGTATACTATCCCGTAGGTAAATAAATTACCAACCAGAATTCCCACAATCCACAATTATCAAAAGGCCAAATAACGTGGAACGAACGTGCAAATGAAACTCAACGTAACAAAATAAAACTTCACATATGAAGTCAAATAAACTTTCGTTTTAAACAAAAAGTAATACACAAATTAAATTCCCCTTTGAATAATGCATGTTCCGAGCGAAAGGCATTAAATACATTTAGCGCGGCATTTGCACTTAGCTTAATCAGTTATTTGAGTGTTAATTATGTAATTCACTTGATGAGTATGTTTTAGTTAGTGTATTTTGGACATCGTTGTAGTAAATAATAAGTTTGTGTATTCAGAGACTCGTGACAAAGTGAATATTGTAGATTGCGTGGTGTAGGTATTAATTTCATTGATATAATAATACCAGCCAACCAATTAGCCAGCCAAACAAGCCAATGTACAGCAGCTCGTCAAAGGCCGGCCATTTGAACTTTTGTTGCTACGTTAGCTAACTGCGGATTGGTGATTTTAAAATCCCAATACTTGGAATACATACCGGTTTTCTCACTAAAATTTTCTTTAACGTTTTCAGTTGTGGGTGAAACTGCACGTCGTGCGTACAAACCCATTACAACAATAAAACTTTAGCTAAAAATCGGGTGGGCTGTGCATTTTTATTAAAAAAATTGACAATCTTTCAGTCATCCTCCAAATAGCTGACTTATCATTTGGAAGTCAAAATTCCAAATACAATATCGATTTAAGAACTTAATACACCAACATTCAAAATAAGCAAAACATTTTTGTATGTTACACAAATACAAAATAACACAATAACAGTACTTTTAAAGCGAAGCTATTTAAAATATAAGTATTATGACTAAATATTAATACTAAAAATAACATCTGACTTTAGTTAGAGTCGCAACAGTGTTACTATAAACAAAGGTGTCAAATAAATACTTCAGTCTATCATTTGTTTTTCTAAAATTAAACTAAAACTACAAATCTCACAGAAATGTAAACTAGAATTTCTAAATTAAATTTATTCCTTGAAATGCTTTATCATCGTTCGTCAATTTACCTCTTGACTCGAATAAAATTCAATAATATTTGAAATTAAACGTCAGAATACGGGTACCAGCGTCTTATATCGAGCTCTCAATAGTTCTCCAGCCAAGCATAATTATGGACGCGGGTTAGTTAGAAATGGAAGGTTATTTTCAATTTCAAGTTTTAAATAAAATTGAGTTTGTATTTTGATTTTCAAGCCAGGAGTTTGTTTAATGTTCTTATAATTTTGATTTGTTTGTAGTATTAATCTCCAAATTAAGGTATTTTTAATTAAACTTTTTCATTTAAACTGTTTGTGAAGAAATGGATAGATATGTGTATTTTACTCCTATATTTCTTTATAGTTGTCTCGATTAAAAAGTACAATAGGAATCTTTAATTAATCCCAATCTAAACAAAGAAAATAGACAATACAATAAATCCTTTTTGCTTTCAAATACCCAAAACCAAGATTGTTACAACAAGAAGGCCAACGAAACCATCTAATTCAATAGCCCAAAACTAGCCTATTGTAAACTGAAAACAATTTGATAAACAAATAATAACAATAAGAAAATTACAGTTACGAGTGTAGTTCGGTATTATTATCCCATTCCGTTTACGAGAGGTAATTGAGAGCCAGACAATGGCGTCGAGGTCGGAAGCACTGTTCTTGAGTTCGCGATTCCGTTGTGAGGTTCACCCCGTGCTAGCAAGAAAGATTATTAACAATTCATACACCCTTTTACAAGAATATAATTGTATCTTAAAGAATTATACCCTTTTTAAGACAATACTTGCAATAATGGTCTTAAATTTGGAGAATTTTGCATTTTATTCTCCAGAATACGTTTTGATAAGCATCTTTTGTCTCAAATTATTTGACTAAATGAAAAAACTATGCTAAAAATATTTTAATTGTACTTAATTCTACACAGAGGAGCGTTAATAATAAATAACATATTACCAAGAAATAAATAGAATGACATAATGACAGATATGAAAAAAAAACACGCCCAATAAGAAAATTGTAGTAAATAAGTATTACTCACACTTTAACTACAAAAACGAATCTTATAGTTAATGTGGACGTCTAACGTATGGTTCGTAGTTAACAAAACCTAGTTAAATTAATATAAACCACATAAAATCAGTATGAATATTAACTATTCAAAGAAACCAATTCAAAAGAATTAAGGGTATCTTATTCACACCTCCAGTGTGGCCTCAATATATTATTTATTATTCTGATGTAATCTTAAGATGTTCGTAGAGATAGACACCTTAATAATTTCTTACTTATTACGAAACAACTTTACTCATTTATATTTGCGATATAATTTCACCTGTAGTTCGTAATTTCAAGAAAACGCTACAGAAGGCTTTCATTTGCTTATTTATTTACTAATTTGATTATTTTGTAAATTAAAGACTGAACATGATGAGGCTTTAAGTTCTCATTATAACATTACAATTTTTTGTAAATTTAATTAGTGTTTATTTAAAAGCTAGTATTTTATAAAGCAATCGGCATGCCTGTTTTCTTATACTATAAGAGAAATGATACATCAGTCTGATTTTTATTGAAAAAAAATACAACATCCTAATAGTCCATGTTGTTTTCTTGTTCGTTATTAAATAAATAATTAATTAATTAACGTTCTAAGACTAACCATTCAGCGACAAAACTTTCCAAAAGCACGTTTACTATACAACTGTTCATATACTATTATAATTACCATACTATTACAAAATAACCTCATAAATTATTATTAAAATCAACGCCGAATTTCATACATTAATTACAATTATTATCATCCGTAGATTATGAGCTATGACCCACGCCATTCTGTTTAGCCATTACGAAATACTAAACCATATTTCCTTTACACAATGATAAGACATCACTCGAAAAAGATTTCATACAAACGTAACAATTATTACCAAAGTAGATTTATTGCGAAAATAAAATTTAAGCCTTAAAAAGCTGAGTAAAAATTTGAAAAACGAAAGAAAATTCCGAGAAACGAAAAAGTCCGAATATCTTGACCGGCCTTCTTAGAATTTAATAACATTTCGATTCTCTTCGCTTCATTCGACAGGAGTCTGTTCTTGACGTCTCTTTTCGTTCGATTGTTGGAAAATCGTTTTATTTTGCATCCGGCTGGAGATCTGCTGTTGTTTTGTAGGCGAGACGAAAACGTCCTTTTTTCAATTAAATGTTATGATTGCAATCAACACAAACTTATTACGTATTTTTGTTATTGTAACGTGCTTTACCGGTTGTAATACGAAGTAGACATAATCAAAATAAGAAAGTTTAAAGAAAAAGCGCATGTAATGAAACAATTGAATGTACATTATCATAACAAGACGTCTTTCAAGAGAACTGTTGGGTTTATTTAATATCGCATAATAAACCCCTACATTCATGTCACGAAAATATTTCAATCAGATACCGTTTTATAAACAAACCGTGACATCATTGATTTGTCTCCGTCTATGAAGTTCCATCTAAAGGAACGTCTCATAAAATACACAAAAATACAGTACACACAGATATAATTCATAAGAAAAATAATACATACGTGAAACACATCACGATGACGAATCCACACGAAACTCGTATTTGTTTGTGAGTGCATTTATGTATGAAACATCACAACACACACACGTCACACTTCAGAATCATACATCCAACACTTAAACGCACTGAGTACTATACAGTCGACATATTTGGACACCGAGTAACACTTGGGGGTTATGGTTTAAAGCGACGAGAAACGTCGTAACCATTCGAGGGTTGGTTTTGACTGGAATCGGGGAGTGCGCGGGCCGCGGGGCCGGCGGCGCCGCGCAGGCGGGACGCTCCCTCCCCCCGCCCTCCTCGGTTCACTATCGAGACCAACTTTATTTTTCTGCTTTCGGATCGGCCACTTATCTTTGACGGTGCCGATTGATACAAAAGCGCAATTAAAATACGTAGTTTCCCTCTTTTAAATTCGGATTCTACAGATTCCAAATAATTAAAGCTTTTGATGCTAGTTTAAAGAAGACTAATGTTCAAGCTTAGCGCCGACTTTATACCTTTAATTAATGTTTTGATGGCCCTTTAATGGCGTTTAGTTTACACCCGCGTGATAAACGGGAAATATTATGACGTTTCACCTCGCTCATATCCACAGAATTTACCGAAATTCAAACTGTTTTAAATGCTGTTACAACTCATTGTAACATATTCTCATGCACAAACATGGCATGGTTTGTGGAATATCTATTAAACTATTTAGCAAAATACATGAATTGATTAAATTTATGGAAAAATTTGATGAATAAAATCAGATTAACAAAAGCTAATAAATACTCAGGTTTACATAGAACACCAACCTCGTTTTATATCTAAATTCTGTCATTGGGGCTACACCGAAATCCGTACCCCGATCGCAACAAATTTTTACATTAGATTGCACTGTGATTCTGATTCTGTTCATGAACTTTCGTGACTGACAGTACCTAAACCGATTCTCCCAAAATCGTGTTCGTTCTTGTAGACATATATCTTAATGATAAACCCAGACTGTATTGTAACAATGAGACAGCCGTCATTAAGGGATTAAACCATAGATTAGCTAAGGCAATCACGTGGAAACCTGTGTTATTGAAATGTACACGTAGAACATATAGCCTGCAATCAATCAGGATAGATGAGATGTAATTGATGTATTTACAGAGATAGGATCGTGTAAGATAAGGCCTGACAATGAGAGCTCAACAGACTGGTCATTACAATGTGATATATCAAAATTACAGATAACAGATAACATTTCTAGAACTGAAATCTAAGTTTTTGTGACGACGTATTTTGAAATATTTAAAAGCATGGCGTGGATATTTTAATAGGTTATCTGGTTATTTTTCCCCCTGCCCTTATCCTAATCATTATTTGGGGTTATTTTGTAGTTTTTAATAGTTAAAGAACAATGATCTGTGGCTCGCACAATTTTTTGTCCTACGCGAGAATCGAACACGCGACACGTTGTTTTTTGTCTAAATAACACTTTACAAAATTTCAAGTAAACTTGATTATTCAAACCATTGTTTTATAGTAGCACCTATTACGGTACACATTACGAGTACGACATTTTTCTCAAAAATACCGCAGACTGAGAAAGTTGTCTCATAGCGAAGGGGTTTCAACAACGTGTTTCTATTTCCTTACATGTATACATGTTATAACGGAAAATGTTCCGTATTTTCCTACTCTGTCTTCCAATTTTTTAGATATTTTTTTTCCTATAATAAATTTAAATAAACTTGTTGGGACTGTTTTCTTATCTGCTCATAACAAGAAACACAATTCTTCATATTTCGCTAATGCCAGCTCAAACTATAGGACTTTTAACCGACTGCGTTAGGGGAGGGGTGATGTTTTTGCAGTTATGCACGACATTTTCGCGGGCAAAGTCGCGGGCAGCGCGTCTAAAAAAAGTTGTTTCATTTACAAAAAAATCGTGTCTTACGAAATACAAAACGTTGCTTCCATGAATTCAAGAAAAAAAAAAGCAAATTCCAACACTTAGGAAACGTTCACTAGCTATTTGCTAAAACAAATGTAGGAAATTAGATCGCTTTTTTTGTAGTCTTAAGTGCTTCGTCGTTTGTTTGTTTGGTACCGGGAACGTTTCTACCGGCATTGAAACGTTATGGTTTTGTTTTAGGTTTTTGAGACGAGAATATTATTTTAATGTCTGTTTAGTTGCCATGGGGATTAATGCTCGACTCTTCATTATGACAAAAGTGACCATATTTTTCTTTTGTATATTACGTTTGTTTGTTTAATGTTGCACGATAATATTGCTTTAAAATATATTCGGTACATCTTCAGTGTCTAAAACTTGCATGTAACGTAATAGAAAGGAGGGGTTGAAATATTCAAATATTTTGTATTTCAAGATTGTGGATTTGATTTCCGTTGAGAGATGGAAATCTGAATGACTTCTAAGATAAGCTTTCAAGGACCTTCTCTATGTAAATTGTTTATGCAAAACAGATCTTAGCGTAAAACGTTTATTTGAGACAAAGCCATAAATTTCTAGGTAAAGTATTTGTTTGCATAAGATGTTCAGGGGAGCACGGAGATGGCTTGGCCCGTTGCCTAAGACTGATGTAGCAGTTTCCATAAAATACACATAAACACTTCTAATGTTGTTTTTATTATTTATTCTGTAGTTTAGATAGTAACAGCCTCACTAGGGTGTCAGGACATAACACTAAATCTCTTTTAACTATACAAAATGTTTACATTGTTCTATCAGCGTGTATAACGAAGTTTTTGCGGGCATGGTGCAATAACTAGTAGGTTTTTCATAAAAATCGGACAATATCATCGCCAGGTGTAGATTTAAAGCTATTAAAACATCCCATGAAATCCCATCCTATCCAATAGTCGCCATTACGAAAAAAATGTAGAGTCAAAGAGAACCTGAAATACCAACAACATAAGCTTGAAAACATAACAACACTCTATTTCGAGAACCCTACGTACACAAACGTTCTCACATCTAAGTACTCAAATCAAATTGCTTTTTCGCCGCATCGTCAGTTTCCAGCAAATATTAAACTCTGGCATAATAAGGACTTGGTTTAAAAGTTTTACCGCGATATTCTTGCAAATTACTCTTAGGGTATCCTTAATATTCACCGATCCGGGGTTATTAAAAACACGTTCGATATAAATTGTTTTATAATAGCCCGAGGGGAATGCTTGTTACGAAACCTAACCTGCCTAATGTTGAGGGATGGAGGATGACCTATATTATAATATTGATCTCTTTAAAATATGGAAGATGAAAGGTCAAGGATCTGCATTTGGATTATGAAGGGTAAATTAATTATACACAACCGTAGAGTATTTTTTGAAGGTTATTTGAATTGGCAGGAAAAAGTGAGGGACCGAAACAGCAGACTGGAAGCAATTGAGGAAGGTCTTGGCACGATTGTATGACAGTGCAGGCTATAAACTGTGTACTACATAATTATACATATGACAATATTAAAATTAATTCCAGAATAAAAGAGTGTAAACTGGGCTTTTATTACAGATTATCAAAATGAAAAGAACTGCAAGATAGACAAGATGAGATGGAAAATTTAACATGTCCTAAAAAATACCGCACTTCGGGTTTAGTTATCACCAAAAACCTTAACCTTATAGAGGAGAATCTGATTCCATACATCACTATAAGACAAGAAAGGGAAATAAAGTAACGTTAGTTTAGCAAATTGTCGTTATTTATTGACTATGTTGTTAGTCTAAGAGTTCCGAGAAGAATTTGCTTAAAAGTTAGGCCGTTAGTGTTAGGAGCGGCGTGTGACTCACATATTTTACCGTAAACACTTTTTATGTAACATAAACATTATATAGGGGTGCAGCCGAGCCTCCTGAGACGTTAACCTACTTTACTGCGTCTGGCCTACGTTGGGTAAGTGGTATGCTGTTTTGTCCAGGTACGGGTGGATGGAGGCTTTGAACTAAGCCAGCGCCATTGCACGATTGATATTGAACAGATATTGGTATGTAAGCGTTATTATTTGTATGAAAAAATATATTCTGATTTTCAAAATTTACTAATTTTAAGGTTTGCGTTATGAATATTTTGTAGCTTGTGTTTGCCTCTTAGTAAGGAATAGAAGTTATCGGAGTCCATCACATAGTTTCAGACAGCGCAAGGTGTTTTAACCGTTGATGATACTATTTCTCAATAAACCTCTCTATTGACTGAAGAAAACTACTTAAGTTATCATTTCTTGTACAACATGTTTATAAGTATAGACAGGAAATAACCGAGTATTTTTGTCGATACAAACAAAATTACATTATAACAATCCCAATACCAGACCAGGATCATGCAAAACGATACAATACGAATATCGATTTGCATTTTCATCCGCAATTCCCGAGGATAATCGTATTTTCACCCTTAACACCCACTTCGAGTTTAGTTTGGGCAAAGTACTTGATACTCGGTGACGTCACACCTCTCCTCAATTTCCTGCCGTCAAAGTTATCCGAAGCTTATGAGCATTACACGCAAAGGCTGCAAGAACAATATCTTGACTTATAATTAAGGCCGGTGTTTAATTAAATCGCTTTTGTAAAGAGTATTTTTAGACTTTTGTTATTGATTTTCTTTTCTACTGAAAACAATTTTCTGTCTAATTTTTATCGCTCGCTATCTAATTCTGTAAGGTAATCATAGCTTTAATTTCCAACTTACACATAGTTCAAACTTTTTCATAGTCACAAGATTTACTAAAAAAATGTAAATCATCGAGTCAATTATCATTATTAGAAGCCTATTTTGTCTCACTGTTGGGCAAAGGCCTCCCTTTTATCTTTCTATTCCTCTCTGTGTCGATAGTAAGAGTAGCCCATTCTTTAATGAGACTATCAAGATCATGACACCATCTCCGCACGGGTCTACCACGTGATCTCCAGTAGTTTTGAGGAATCCATTCAGATGTTATTTTGGCCCACCTGTCTGTCACCATTCGGCAGACATGGCCTGCCGAGTCGCACTTCATTATTAATATTATTGCACGTTTTCCCATCTAGTAAAGTAAATGCAATACTTCAAATGCAAAAGAACCATCGATACTGGTTAAGTTGTTTTTACGCGTCAAGTGATCACACACATAACCACTCCAGTGAGCAAATATCGTCGAGAGTAAAAGGCTATAATTAAATGTTAGAGGCGTGCATATCCTCTTCGCACGCTTTTTAATATTTGTTCATTGCAAGCACCTGCTTCAATGCTTTATAAGTTAAATTAAATATTGATATTGTTAACACCTAATAAGAAAACACTTCGAGACGGTCCTTTGAAGTTGTATTGTTTGGCCGGCAGGTATATCTTAAAATATTGATAAAGCTAACAATACTGAAAATTATTGTTTTTTATGGCATAACTTTATTAAATTTTCAATTATAAATAGAGGTTTTTCGTTTTTCGTTCGTGGTCGCTTTCAAAAGCTAGACTATTATGTTTCCAACATAAGGTCTTATGGAATACTGTTTCTAACTAAAGCGGTATGTGCATTCTGATAGGTTGACGTCCTATGTAAATTATAGTATTCAGTAGATTCTAGTAACTGATCTCAATACTTGGAAATAGGACAGGCAAAAGACAGAATCAATAACGATCAACAATCCTGTTCGCTCAATTTACGTACTAACTGAATCATATTAAACCAGATGAGACTAGAATATAGACTAAAATATTTAGTTCAAATATGCTTTAATTAAATAAACTACACGGTTAATATGAAAACGAGCGAGTAAATAGTTGCACAAAACTAGCACCTTTCTGTGAAATTTCATAAACGTTTAAATGTAATTGAACGGACATTCACAGAAAAACAAATTGACAAATAAAACTGTAGTCCGCAGATTAAAAAAATATAGAAATATACGTACGTATTCATGGTCTGGTCGAGGTTGGATAAACAGGCTTAACCCTACAAATGAATCGGTCCGGTCGCTCAGACCGAAGGGTTTTTAATACCCTTTTGTTTTGTTGAATGTTTGAATCCAGGCAAAGCTGTGAATAACATGGTAGATATTGTTGGTAACGAATTGTCTGTAGGTGATGAATAGGGATTTTTGACAATGCGGAAACTATGAATGCGATGTACTATGAGATAATTTCTGTTGATGTTAAAGCGCTTGATACAACTATCAATTGGGTTGGTGGATTCGTACAACGACAGTTTTAAAAAATAACAGGAAAAGTAGGTTTACTCGTAACCTATTCACTTGAGTAAAACGAAAATCTAGGTACCTACGTCAAACCGTCTGATCGTCTTTAGATGTCAAATTTTTGCAGAGTCTCAATGTTCTATTAAAAGCAATACTTTTCAGGATGTTTTCAGCTACGTGGAAACCAATGAAGGCTCTTTAGTCAACTTATCTCGCTCGAACATGTCCCTTGAGGAGAGCTGCCTTAAATTTTTTTTAAAACAATATTGGGCTGAATGTATGACTTTAACGCCGAAACAGTAAATGTAGTTTACTACGAACTACTATCATTAGTATTTCTGTACAGTTCACTTACATTAACGCTACTAATCACTCGCTCATTAGCTTCAACTGGTTACTTCATCCGTATTAGTTTCCAATCCTAAACTATGGCACAGTGTAAATACATACAGCAGTCTCAATCGACTGTTCTTTTTTAAATAAATGCCTAAATCCGCGCGGTACGTAACAGCGATAGGGCTGCCCAGCTACAGCATTTTAATTGCATCAACAACACACCGTCTGCTCTTCACTGCCACACGCTCGCGACTGTTTCATGCTATTGACATGCCACGATCCGATAGCGTAGACAGAACTTGCGTTAAATTTACCAGCCTATATATGTCCCACTGTAGGACACAGGACTCTTCCCATATAGGGAAGATTTGAGCATTAATCATCACACTAGCTCACTTGCGTTGCGCCCGTCTATATGAAGACTTCATACTGTAAACATTACTATACTGTGGCTATGTTAGCACTGTTAGTATTGCTTTCGTGGAAATTTGAGTATCTGCTTAATTACAGATTTGTGTAAAGTGGTATAATGATGCAGTTCTAGGTTAATTCTCATCATATTATTAGTAGCAAATACCATTTGATATTATATATTTTGTAGGTTATATTCGATTTTACTGCTGGGTACCCAGTAGCCTCCATTTTTAGCGATGTGTGTCGCATACTACATGAGCCTACAAAAAAAACTCAATTGTATAACCAAGGTTTTTGGTCCAGACCATTGGTCTTGTATCTAGCGTTTGGGCAGATCTAGTAACAACCAAACTTACTAACGTTGAAATGTTTACATACGTGAAATGTGAAATATAAATATGTGATATCTGTATATCGGTCTTATTCTTTTTCTCTGCTGAACCGCTAATCGACTTTATTGAATTTGTCATAAAATTTAACACTAAAAAAAAGGGCAAACTACTTTTACCGCAAAAACCGAAAGTCACACAAGTGAAACCGCAGCCAAAAGCTAGCTAAAAGTACAAACACGTGAATTGATCCGCTGCTCACTACAGTGTTCAAAATAAATTCAATCAGCCAGGCCACGGTGCGTGTACCCGTAAAACTTTATATCCTATGTACCTAACAATATGACAACCACAATAATTGATTACGGTTTTTTCGTCGTTTATTTTTTTTACTAAATGTCTGAAACATTTTTCATATAAATGGGAATTCGGAGTTTCAATTACTTTGTGAATTGATGATCTGTTATAACATGCTAGCTGTTGCCCGTGACTTCAACTGCGCGAATATCGGTTACAGCGGTAAAAAGATTACCTTATTTAAAGCAGTATGTTAAAAAGTAGCGTGTGTGTTAATCCAGGGTGTTAGTCAACTCTATACTCAATTACATCGAAATATATCCAGCCGTTTGAGAGTGACAAACATTTATCAGTTAATACAGAAATTCATATTCGAAATGATGATTTTAGAATAATTTAATTACTTATGAAATTATCAGAAACTTTTTTGCGGTAGACAGGGGAAGTGCCGAGTTAAATGACAAAGAACCTCTGACAGTGCTCAATCCAAGTGTAAATTAATTAACATCATTAAGCGTAATTTAATTAGAATTTTACTACTTATTTATTCGACCCCGAGCACAATAGTGTTTACATTTGTGTCCTGGTGTCCAAAGTAAGATGGTGCGGCACACTATATTAGCATAGCCTTATGTTATCTCATTAAGGATTACATTATAAACGGTGAAACGAGCATACTCCTTTTCAACGTCTAATTCTACCATGTGATTACTTATTATTCAAAATCATTACCCAAAATCTAAAAACAAAACAAGTAGTTAAAATCGCTTAACCAAGATAATTTATTAAAAATGAATTTTCCCAACTTATCAAAAGAGAGGTAGAGAAAAAAACACGAATATTTTGGAAAATTTCCGATAAGAATTAAGTGTGCCCCGCGGCATATTATACCTATGTATAAATACTCTCATGAAATATGTAATAGCCACGGTTAGCTCGCATTTTTGGGGCGACTGAGCCCGTTGCTATGGCAACTGGATTGGAAAACCTCTTCAAGAAATCAACTAATGGAATTAAATCAATATTTAGTGGACGCTCGTTAGTTACGTTTGTGTTCACATTTATGATAGATTGTAACTTGTCAAGTAGAAAAGATGTACTACAATTTGTAAAGTGTTGTACGCAATATTCAAAATCGTTTTCGCAATCAAAGAAAATACACCCTGACGTCACAGTTTTTGTTAATCCTTGAAGGTTTAAAATCCGGTGTTTATAAAGCATATTATTATGTGTTTCATCTTTATAAAGTTGTAAACGTTTAATTATTTTTCAGAAATCTACACTTCAATACACTGAAATGTTATAAATAAAAAATGGGAATTAAATCTTTTATATGGCAAGTAGGTTATTTTATTTCTCAGAAAGGAATACTCAACTAATTAAATTCGAAGACTATTTGGCTTTCAATTTCATACAAATATTGATACAGTCAGAACGGACAGTCTGACAAACAATCTAATATTAAGATATCGGCGTCTTTCATTAATTAAATTGTGGAAGTCGGGTGTCACTCACTCTGTGTAAATTTCTTGTAATCTAGTTTAAAAGGATGCCAACCGCAAGTTAGTTAGGCGAGGCCGTTGATCAGATATAACAATATTTCTTGAACGGCCTAACTTAGGTAGTAAACCTATAAACCTCCTATAAATAAGACTTTAGGCTACTGATTCGATTAAATCTACGTGTTTAGTTTTAACTGATATGGCTACTGTGTGCGACGTGTTGTGGTTTCGTCTTGGGCAAAACATTTGTGTGATGGATAATTATGAGTTTTATGCATGTAACTCATTTTTTTGTAAAACCACACGTAAGAAGAGAATTTAATACCTCCATAGAAAGTCAAAGAAATATCTTAATTTTTTTTTTGCCTCTTACTCACAATAAAGTTAATTCTTCATAAACACAGAATTTCTCGTAAATACAGGATATAGTATATTATATTTATAATTTATTTCTGCGAAGCTGTTACAGTTGACCTAAATAGCCAAGTATTTCTAGATATCGATAGATAAGCCTGAAGTTACCAAAAGGGTACTCATACGTTTAAAGTTTTCCGATAACGGCCAAGTTAGGCGGAATTCGGTCCACAGATATTGGAGCGTTAGCGATTTATCTCGCGTAAACCGATAACAGTTAAGATTTTAACGGAGATCCACTCGAGCATTCTGCTTAACAATTTGTGCAACGAAAATTCGCAACATTTTTTTGGTAACTTCAATAACGTAACAAAAAACTTTGTTAATCAAATAAATAATCATGTAAAAGAAAAGGACAAAAATGACTCTCCTTTTTGAGGGTTGCCGAAGTCAACTACCTCTACATTAAAACAGCATATTTTGTTTACCTGTATTGTTTTTGCGAATCTAATTTAAGATACATTTCAGTCAAAAACTACTTAGGTAAAATTAAAACTGTGAATTGTAACTTGCATTGTTCATTTTTATAACAAAACAGTAACTTTAAAGTTCGTTCATAGTTTAACCGTAATAAACATAAAACCAGTCTACAATATTGAAACTTATGTTAACAAGCTAAGTTCTTAAACGGAGTTTTCCTTAAAAGACTGGAATATTAATTTACTTAAAATATAGGTCACATCGAAGTGAAAAAGACATTTTAAACGGGTGTCACAAGGACCAACAGACTCTTATTACAGTTTGGTCCTTTTGCTCTCTCGAAAATAAATATTATTTCCTATCTGTCAATTCAAAAGCGTATACTGAGAAGCGGACCCTTGTATTTTTTGTAGATGCTTTTTCCATCTAAGCTGTCAATTTGACGATTTTTATCGCAATATTAATGCAAAAAATTTAATATTTTTACTAAGTAGGTAGTTTACGTGATTTGACAAGTAACGTCTAATATGCTCTTTGCCACGCAATACTCTAATAAGTTTCATTATTTTTCTATTCTTTCTTTCCCCCCTCATATAAACATTAAAAGGAATAATGACGATTATCAGCCTACTTTACAAGTAAATTATAGACATAAATGTATATAGGCAGGCTTTGTTTTAAATAATGAACTGATTCATAACATTTCTGCCCGAATAATGCCTATAATCGTTACAAAACAGCCAAAACTTTTGCACGACCGAATAAATTATTCCAAGTCAAATTGGGAAACAATTTCATAGTGACATTAGATGGTGACCCTACGAGCTGTGATTAAAACAAATCAAGAGGGCTTGTCAAGTTTAGAGAACAATAGCTCAGAGGTGCTGGGGGTTGCTAGAAGGGGCGGGGAGGGGGGGGGGCAATGGGGCGCGAGGTACTTTACGGGGTGTCAGACGACCCGCTCGACGGTGATACCGAACACAATAGCACATACATAATCAATTTGTTAAGTAGCAATCGTTTAAGGCGCCCAGCGGATTATGTCTTACTTACATACCCTGATTCGTTTAACTTACACCAAAATGTTTAACGTTTCAGGAAATTCTCATATTGTACTGAGATCAAAGGAGGCTTTGAGTAGTCAAATTTCTTGCTTAGAATTAGGGGCTGTTGTTTGAGTAATGTTAAGCAATGGTGATTTAGAAATTTTATGAGATGTATTCGTATTGTTATGTTAAATTGACGTCGTTTATAAAAGATTAAATAGAGCGAGGGAGCTCAAGGGTTTCGAATAAACGTTACGTAATACAAATAATTGTAGAGGTATTATCATAAGCTCTTCAAAGAGGATCAAGTGTGTTACCATAATCTAGGGAATAAGATTTAAGTGCGACTAGAGCCTCGTAAGTTACGTAATAAATAATGACAGTGCAATTCAGAATTCATGCTAGTGTTCTATTGACATAGCTAATCTTATTCATCTAAAAATATTTTTTTCATGGGTTTGGAAATTTCCCATTACTAGGTGTTCCCCTACAAAAAAGCTGAATACTAGGTACTGTTTATTCAAAACTTTACCATTGAATATTATTATGTGTAGCACACGATCATTTTTCAAAAACATTTTCAGATAACAACAACGCTACACCTTCATTTAAGTCACGTTACCCTCTCCCCTCAGAAGTCACATATGTGGTACACAAGGTTTAGATCAAGGGCCTTCATACATACATAAGAAACACGTTTTTCTCTGATCATATTTTTCCCTTGATCGACTTTTACAACTTCCGGAAAAGCGAAATGAGCGCGGCTTTCATGAAGAAAATTGTGAAAATGTTTTACCGAAATGCAGGCGACGCTACATCGCATTTTCCCTATTCGAAATTACTATGAATATGTATTTGCTCAACTCTTTAATTTTTACTGGGTTAAGCATTTTTGGAGCGGAAATACCGCTCCAAAAATGCTTAACCCATTATGAATCGTTCTTACAAAAAGATTAGGTAAGCAATCATGTTACAAGTATTTTTTTAAGGTACCCAAACCACCCAATTATATATTCAAATAATTTTGTGACTTTGCAAATTCCTTGTTGTTTAGTTAGTGTTAAACTCGGTTTTTGGTTCATTCCTAACCTCTGCAACGCTGGCGGAGCTTTGGGTCAACATTTACGACCACTAGACTATAGAGATAGAGTAAACACCCTCATTGTTTCAGCCTGCCTAGCTTTTTCCCAGCTATGTTCGGGTCGGCTTCCAGTTTTGCAGAATACCACATTTTACACATTGTCTACCTTTTCAATTGAGTGACTTTGTAGAATTTACTAAAGGAACGCATTCAATTCTGAAAAAAAAAACAGCTAGTCTCTTAATATACCTATGCTCAACCCTTAAAACTTTAAATATAGGGTAGCTATCATTAGTTTAGTAACCAGTCCATTTACTTTAATGTTGTTTTAGATGTGAGTTTTTGAAACGGCATTTTCCATTGTCATTCAATCGAACAGTCTGCGCCAAATTAAAAAAATACATTACAATCTATGACAACTCTACTTAAAGCCATTTACTCAATCTGATGACACGATAACAAATAAAACACAAATATAAACAGTAGTAAGTAATTTAGGATTTATTTTTAAAGCCTAATTGAGCCTGATGTCGCACGAACTTATCTTCTAAATTCGGCTCTACAATTCTGAACTCTATTTTTTAGTACTTAAGGGTTAGATTTGTTTAAATGTCTACGAAAATCGATGAAAGGTTGATGAACGGATGGTGTTGGTAGGAAAATACGAAACTGCTTTCGTTTTTAGCTGCCGCCATACATAATGTAGGAGGAAGACGGAATAGGCGTTTTCGTGAAGCGGGACTGAACAGACGCTTTCAAGTCTACAAGTGCGACTGAGTTCAGATGAAACGCGCTCCTAGTTTGTAAGCTACATGATAATAGGAATTCGTTTCATATATTTAATTTTATCGTAATACAAAACGATTGTTTTATTCGTTTAAATAAAGCAAATAACAATTCAAACCCACGAAAAATAAGTTTTTGTTTTAAACCATGACTGTTTTTGAACAACTATCCCTGACGAATTTCAAATTATTAAATTCAATTTTCAAATGATCAAAAATTCCTATTGTTTGATAAAACATGAAAAATAATAAAAACTTGACGTGTTTTAAACCAATCTAATGTACAAACGGTTTTAGAATGAAAGCATTAAAAATGCATTAGGAGATTTTATTCAGTTTGAGAAGCTGTGAATCTCTGAATAGTAGGACGAGGAAATGCTCGAGAGAACCTGCAGGTTATGCAAAGGACTTTATGAAAAAAAAAAACACTTACATTATGTTATTAAACTTTGCCTATATTGCGGCTAAAAAGAGTTGTTGGAAAATAGTTTTTTGCAATAGAAGAATTGAACTTTATATTAAACTATCACTGGAAAAGGCTTGGCTATAAGACATGTATAGTTAATTATGCGAGTTGTAGGTTCAAACGACATGCCAAGATAATAATAATAATGTGTCCTTACCAATTTCTGACACGGTGACTAGTGTCGCTAGACTCCTGTCTGCTGCCAGACGGGTATTGACTAGACATTATAAAGCACAAGCAAGTGCACAAACACAGGTGCACATTCTGTACCCTAACTCTCATAACTTAATGGGATGGCAATCTGACACGACTGAAGAGAAGTCAAGGTTTTATACTCATGTATGACCCAAAAGTACGTCGCACGACATGCACTAAGTAATTCGTTTGCACTCCGAAAAAAAACAAAGGTTCATTTGTTTATTACACTTTACTAAGCATATTCTCTGGACCAACGTAAGCACTCCTAACTCTTTTAAATGAGTTTTCCAGTATTAAAGACTAACATAAAATTGAAGCCAAGCCGCATAGCGTGTATCATTTAAGCTTATCTGTAATCAGACTAGCTTTAAGGCTCTAACACGATTTATAAGCCGCCCGAGGAAAACAAGTTTGATTTAAAGATTGCGATAGTGCAGTAAGAATTAATGGCTTGCTTATTGCTTTAGTGATAGAAATCTTATCTTTGGATTAAGTTTTACAACGTATTCAGGACTTTAGGCCACGGTTTTATTACATTTTTAAAAGAGAAATATAAAACACGGGCAATTTTTGTGTCGATGCTTTTTCGTTTCTATTTGGAAGTTTTTTAATTTCATCATGCTTCAAGGCATGAGCGGAATTTACAATTCCATTTTTCCCTATTCTCTCCTCTCTTACGATATCTAAAAGACACACTCAATTACCCACACATTCATATTTAAATACACACAAACCATCCTGAATTACATGCATAACATTTCCAGCTCATTTTTTCTACTACAGCAGTACTGTCGAAAGTTTCACAATATTCTTTATGATATTCACTACACAGAAATAACATTGTCTTCCTTAGAAACGTACAATGTATGCTTACCGTGCCACCTGCTGCTATTCGTGGAAGGGAAATATCTCAGCTTCCTTCAGTAAGAAAATATGCAGAGCAAACAATCGACTCGACAATAAGAGGAAAAATAAAGAAATCATATTTATTTCTTATATTACTCGTATGTGACAAAGAAATGAAGACGATGTAAGAAAAAATATAATATATTTATACGTAGTATACATAATACCGTCTGGATTATACGAAAAACTAGGATTTTTTTTCAAGGCCTTGCGTTGTTAGTATTACAGAAATAGAATAGCAACTATGGTAACGTTTAGAGGACGATGAACAAATGCTTTTTGAAGTAAAAGCTACCCAAGATTTTATTAAAATACAGGAACATTAAAATCAAATTTAGCCACAATCAACGATTTTTTAATGGAATTTGAATAATTACAATCAAATTTAGTCACATTCAACATGATTTAATGGAAATCGAATAAAAAATCGATACCAAACTTAACCACCTACTACTCCTTTACAACTTCGCACAGTAACTAACCAAAAACTACCCGAAAGGCAACCATGCAATATCCTCTAACAACTCGCGTCATTACAAGTCTTCCATCCCTTTGTAAGTACTTTTATAAGCTTTAAACAAGTCACCAAAATTCGTACACTCTCTTAAAGTTCAGGAACACGCGCACTCGACATCGTATTAATTTCCAAACTATTCTTGTCGTATGCTTTAGCAAAGTTAACCTTAAGCCTCGTCACAGATGAAGCTACATTATAATATATATTACAATACATTAATATATTAGGAACATTATGGTATTGCATAGTAATCTTTGGGTGACCTATAGAGTTATAATTCGCATTTCAACAACTTTACCAAGATATTATTATGTGAAGCGATATAAATGTATGATAACTTTGCATCAATGATCGATCAATATGACAATCGAACTAATGAAAGCAAAAATCCATATCAAATAATAGCTACCGTACGCGATGGTTTGATAATCTTGCTATTCTGTAAAATATAGCGTTACATCATACCTCAGTATAAAAAAAAGTCGCTTCACGCGTCTGTCGATATTTCCCTCTACATACTTAGATCTTTAAAGCATTTTGATGCAGTTTTTTTTTAAGGTAGAATGCTTCACGAGTAAGGTCTATTTCTATAATGTATCAGTATTGCGCCTCTGCAAAGCTGGGTTGGGGTGCTAGTATTAATATACATTATCGCTACATGTGAGACGGTCTTAATACCGTACAAAGTTGGCGATGGCGTGCCCGGCCAATATAGCCGGACCGCACTATTGGTGGCGCTTTAAACCCCTAAAACGATGGACTTATGTGTTACTGCGTTTTATGTGCACGTATTTAAGTAGATTAGATTAGTTCGGCGAAGTTGAATGCGGGTTTTTAATTTTATGTGAATTAAAGTTTAGAACTCTCGTTTGAACGCGATTGAAATTAGGTTATGGAACGGTAATGACATTTAAGTTTGTTCTTTGCTTAACAGCGCGCAGTGTTTTCGTTTTATGACAGTTCTTTGTTTTCAACTTATTTTACGAATTCAACATTTTTCAGACAGAAAGAAATAAAAATAAAATAAATCTAAAATCAATAAATTTAGGTCGTTAATAAAAAAAAGTACCTAATTTTTTATCATGAAAAATAACAGAAGACTGAAAACCAATTAAACTGTATTCAGTGTTTTAATTATCTAGTGATCTAAAATTGTGTCAGTTGTTACGTTCTAATTCAATTGTTCTACCATTCTATTGTACTTGTAGTGAATGTGTGCAAAATAAGTACACAAATAATTAAACAGCACCGTGAAAGTGCACTAATATATCACGTGGGGAAAGAAAGACCGAAAAGATTAATGTTAGTGGAAAAACAACTACCATTCTTCTTCTAGTTTATTTATTTAGCTTTGAAGAGATTGATTACAACCAGTTTTGAGCTAATTATTACGAACATTATCCAATATATTGATGGTCGAAAATCTAGGATAGAAATCTAGCTTACTTTATTTACTCGAAGTACATTTTTATCTTCTGTGATATTCCTGGACAATGTGTATGTTCAGTAAAAAAACGGATTCAAAGTACAAAAAAAAAAAATTACACATGACAATGTCAACATGACACAACAAATCATCATGACACGTGTCTTATAACAATGTGGCTCTCAAATGGTTACAAAATAAAACAGAAACAACATGTAGAGCAAAATCCACAGCAATTCAATTAACCGTATAAATCTC
Organism: Chrysodeixis includens; assembly: GCA_941860345.1. NCBI lineage: Eukaryota > Metazoa > Arthropoda > Insecta > Lepidoptera > Noctuidae > Chrysodeixis > Chrysodeixis includens. The sequence goes on along the minus strand of OW796096.1, from coordinate 245,107 downwards.
TGACATAACTTGACTTCAAACTATAGACACTTTATAAAACCCAAGCAAAGATAAAATGATCGGTATTTGCATAGTCCGTGCATTTCTTTTGATGCCCGATGGAGACAAAGACTCGGTATAAAGGCTTGGTATAATCAGACGAAATGTTACGGTCACTCGCCTATCTAGGACATCGTAGAGCCTCGAATGGGGTAATTATAGAGAAGTGTTCAGTTCTAGTGTTTTTGTGGGGTAATGATTGAAATCTGGGGTACGGCCAAATTGTAGTTTTTGTTGGAGTTAGTTATTAAGTGGTGGTGATTTGTGCGTGGAATATTTGGTGGTATTAAAGAACCAGTATAAACTCGTTTTATGTTTTAAAATTTATTAAGTTGTGTTTTTCTTTGTGATGTAAATAAGGAATATTGTATTTTACTTTGTCAGCAAACTCTACAAGATATAAAATTTTAGTCAGAAATCAATGTAAACACCCTGAAGATGTTATATTTAAACTTAGTATGGTAATGCTACTTAAATCAGTTTTTAAAAGTAGCGCCACATCCTTCCACAAAATGTATAAAGATGAGCTAAGTTAGGGATTCTGTTAACTAAGGGAAAATGCCAACAATACCCATATTATACGTTCAATTTTGCGTATCCCCATTTATGAGGAAAACCTCGAGAAAATTTCCTTAGATAACGTCCTTCGTTTAATAAAATTTTAATGTTAAAAAGTCCAGCTAGATGTGAAAAGAAATTCTTCTTGAGGAGCATTATGTTCAAAAATTAATTTAAGAAACTCTATGCATAAGTTCCCGGATTTTGTTCCTCGTTTTATTAATCTGTTTTTAAGTTACGAGTGACTTTTATAAGTGGTGTAGATGATTGTAGTTTTTGTACAAGGTACGATTGTTATGACCATCACGCCATCAGCAAGCTCGCCTTGTGATCAGTGGTCGAAACTTCCCTTTATGGGGATCTTCATATCAAGTGATTAAATCTCAATGTAAAACCAATAAGATAAAAAAAAAAAAACGAAATAACATTTAAATAATTATTTAAAATACCTTAAAAGCATTTCATTTAAACATCTAAAAACAGCTAGGTACATAATCTTCCATTCTAAATTCCGTTCCACAATTCATGTAATACAGACACAGCAATCTCAGCTTTTATTAGCTAAGTAAACTCAACCAGTGGAGAAAGAGAAAAACGCTGCAAAGTGGTGATATTTGACAAAGAACAGAAAAACGCTTACTTCTTTCAGCGGGACTACCACCACCTCTTAAACGAGTATAATTGCGAGTACGGAAACGTGACAGCGCATACATGTTTTAGAGCGGCGTCTCTCTTCCACACCCGCAATAAAATAACTTTAAAAAGTGGCGGTAAGCTCTCTGAATTCTATGCATAATGCAATCAACGGGGGGGTTAAAAAACGAATAGAACTTCGTAATACGCTTCGTAAGTTTTCAAGTCGAACTCGTGTTTAAATTATTCAGGGATTCGTTTATGAATTCACGGCGTGCCTTTCAGAGTGACGGCCTGCTGAAACTGTCTTGTGCAGATTGCACTGTTGTGTGTATAGGCTTGTAATTACGAGCCAGATATTCCCATGGTAACACAACGTTATGAGAGCTTTTTTTGTGACTCGGAGATTAATACCAAGGCTTTGTTATATAAACCAGGTTTTTCATTTTGTGTAAAAATCATGAAGCCTGACATTTCACATTTCTGCTTTTTATCATTGAAGTCACTAATTAATAGCGATACCATTCGGCCAGAACTCAGCATAAACCATTGACGACTACTTTTCTACCTCGTCAGAAAATAATTTTCATATATATACCGCCTTATTTTAATGTATTTAAAAACGCTCTACATGTAAGCTCTACATTTTATTATAATCTATTAAAATGCTCTGAAAGCGCTTGAGGAAAGTGTAAAATATTTTCGACGTGGCTGCAGCGTTACATTAAAATACCTGGATGCAGGTACTTTAAAAAATAATCATGTTAAGTATTTTTAAGTTAATCACTTCAGTCATTTATGTTTAAACGAAATTTCATATGATTATGATATAAAAAGAGATGAAGCAAAGTGATGTGACGAGACGCTATACTTGGCTTCCGGTTTCATTCGCCTTTATTCGATTCTAACATGATAAATAATAGAACAAAATCTTGGAATATACTACTTTCTGAAGTTATTGCCGTCAAACAAAACCTCTTCAGCTTCATTAATCCTATTACTACAAAATAACAATCGATACTAATCCAGTTTATTAACTTTGACCAATCACTGAACATAACGATTTAATAAAAGTTAATCGATTACTCTACAATGCGAGAAGTGTTATAATCGAATTAAATTCAACAAGCAACAAATAAATTCACACTGAAACAACTTTTTTTAATTACTCTACAATAATATTCAATTCAAATCAAAGATTCTGAATTCGCTTATCGATAAAAAAACCAAACGATGAAATCGACGGGCAAAACTAGTGTAATTAATGGAACTAATATTTGATCCAATAAGCACATAATTAGTGATAGGAAATGATCAATTACACATTAGTATATACGATACCGAAACGGTATACTATCTAGCTCACGTAAACGGATTGCAATATGCGTTTATTTATTTCCATCAATATTATTATTAGTTGTTTCAGTAACGTCATGTAAATTTGAAACGCTGAAATGTTATGCAATGTTAGCTGTCAATTACTGCCTATCCTTCTAATATTATAAACGCGAAAGTTTGTATTTATGGATAGTTGGGTATTTGGTACTCATTCACAATATGTAGCATGAAGTTGACTGACACCCTGGATTAACACTTACGCCACTTTTTAACCGACTGCGTCAGAGGAAGGTAATGTTTTGCAGCTATAAGCAACATTTGCGCAGAAGATTTTGCGGGCAACAGTTAGTGTGCCACGGGAGTAAATATCTTCACCAAAAACAAGGAGCATTTACCTCAAAAACTCGATACAACAACATCCCTAACTGCAACATTACACCATAAAAAGCGCCGTGAAACCTTTATCCGGGACATTAAAACTAGTGCACTTTAACAACACTATAATCTAAGTCACAAACGGTATTACCCTCTAAAAGCAAGACGGATAGGGTACTTAAGGAGCAGACACACAGTTCTCACTGCCGGCAGTCCGTCCAAATTACTCGTCATTAAAATCAGCTTTTCACGGGACACCCGAGCGCTTGAAGGACGTGTACTATATGGTTATACACTGTCGTGAAAATAGGTTTGTGTAATTCATCGATTTGCGGTGGTTTTTTTCTGTGGTTTGGTAAGAATTTGGTAGACAGTTTTTTACTCTGAGAATTGTAACAGGGTGTATTGGAGTCAATTCTCTAAGAAAAATGATTGTAGGAAAATGAATTACAATTTGGGTACTATTCCAATGGTTGTCGTTTCTAGATATGTTATTATGTTGCATGAATTGGTAGCTAGTTTACTACCTTTCAGGGTAGGTACAATCACTAAATATGCAACCATGTGAAAAATGAGTATTAGAGGCTAGGTGGTTTAAACTCTTTAAGAATTTAACGGTATAATCACACGGATACTCGAAGTCGTCTGGTTAGTTTTCAGACTCATAAGGAATCTTAAATAAAGAATGGATGCGGCGCACTGTGTTCATTAACTCACACTCGATTAATTAGATGTTCTGCTATTTGGTGGGTTTGTAATGTATTAGCGCTAATAACGCTAAATGAAAAACTTCGAATAATTTTACTTAAAAATTCTCAAATAACTAAAGTTCGAACTACTCATATTTATTTACATTTCGATCTTGTATTCAGTATTCGATCAATCACCACCAACTACTGCATAGAAATCTTGAAGCGCGCTGCTGCATTCAACTTGTTATTAATTCATGATACTACATTTTTATTTTGCAACAGAAAATTCCGCCTCTAAAGAGGAATTTTATCTTCCTTATAACATTTACTGAGCGATGATAGGCTACTTATAAATTGCTAAGTTTTATCCACGGGAATGCCTGTTACCAGTTACCGTGAAAAAAGGAAATCCTTGTCCTTTAATTATTTTATAGGTAATATCCAGTAATAGTATTTCTTAGCAAGCCGTTATAAAACTTAAGCATTTATAATATAGACCCGCCCCAGTTTCGCACGGGTGAAATACCGATGTCTTATAATGTTAGCCTTCGTTTTGAAGTGTTTTATCTATTAAATTGACCGATTCAAGTTCCATTGTGTAGTTTTGTAAATCTAAGCATATTATTATAAGGACGGACAGACGCGGAAGGTGACTTTGTTTTATATTATGTACTGATACAAGTATAATTTATAATACCAACCCAAAGATGTCCGACTGCTGGGCGCAGGTCTCTTACTTTAGAAGATGAATAAGTAAGTTATAATATTCGTTTTAATGCGGGATTTTACACAACTGCCCAAAAAAGGAGAGTACCTTTTATAACAGTACATTGTTGGCCCTATGTTTTATGACTTTCATTTTAATAGCTCGCACATGATGACGTAATGTAAGCAGGGATTAGTAGTAGTCGTGAAATCCTCGTCACTCATTTATATGTTTTGTGTCCTTTATAGAGAGCGCCCTCATTACTTGCCTATCTTTCTCTGTGTAGAAGTTTTACGATTATTTTGACTATGTTAATAGTTTTAGAAGAAAATAATAAGGTTTTTAGTTAGCTATTAGTTTAGTTTTTTAGATTTTGTTTTACGTGAAGGGTTCAGTGTTTGTATATTGGATGCTTACTCAGTAATTGAGTAGGTATATATTATTAAATCCGACGTTTTTGCATGAAATAGTTCTGCATCACGATGATCAGTCCATTCAAACGTATGACAGTAACAAGTCTGTCGATAGTTATATAATTATCAGAAATGAATATCGCTCCCATAAATATTGAGCAACAATTGTCAAAGTAAAATATTCACATTAACGTTTCCTCAATACGATTCACCATTTTAAATAGTTAAAGAGAAAATGTGTCTCGCCGACAATGGCGTTAAACAGTTGAGCACAAAAACCCGACTTTATATTCAGCAGAATAAACACGATGTTACCAAATATTAATATCCATTTTAAATTGAATACATTGAATTTGCCGACGATGTCCAATTAAATTTTGTGCCCCCGGTAATAGAGTATTCTGCGGTTGAAAATGTTTAAAATGTACGAACAAAATAGTTGGGAAGCTCGTGTGCACGTTTGGCGTTATCTGATCGAGATGATGACAACATTATTTATTTAATAAAGCGCTTGTTTTAATTGTTGTTATAACCGCAAATTGTTACATTGTTATTTGCGTTATGATGTTTAATTTTAGTTGTAAAGTGAAACTGTATCATGCGTATTTCAGGTGTGTAGTTGAAATATATTTATTACTACACAGTAAAAGTATAAATTCACTGTCACTTAACGTTGTTTATCTGTTTATTTTTTCTTTTCCTTAAAACAACACTTAGACAACAATTTAGATGCCTATTTTTAATTAAAAAAAATGTTTAATAAAGAAGGTTTATATGTGTAAAATATCACATTAACGTCAAGGAGAGGGTCGATTTAAAAAAAAATAAGCATCATGCAATGCAAAAATTAAACTCAAGTTAAGTATACTTTACTTTTTCAAAAAGTAACTAAGTTTTCAAAACTTGTCTTTCGAAAATAATAAAATATTCTACTTCACGACAACTCCGAAACTGCTCGTAGACGGTTAAATGATATTGAAATAAAAATGTTGTTGATGAAGGCAGTAAATATGCAGCGAATATTCTAGCGGTCTCCCAAATATGAAATGCGCTCTGCATTTTGTACGTTACATGTATAAAGAAAACAAGTCCAGTGCCTGTGAACAAATGAATGATTGAGTGAGCGAGTGCTTTGGGTCCATGATATTTTAGGATGGTTTAATATAATAATGGTTATATAGAGCACATAATATGATACTTAATCTACAGTATGATATAAAGCATTGTAGAACACCGCATTGATGGTTGGGGAAGTTGAAGATTTTTCTGTTTTATTTTTTGCGATGTTACATAGATAGTTTAATAAAAATACATCAGTCATGTCAAAATATGACAAGAATAGTAAGTTAAATTTAATTGAAAGAGCCTTGGTTAAAAACTCAAAAAATCTGAATAAAAAAAAACTATATTAAATAATGAATGAATGTTCCTCTTCCGTCATAACTGTTCTACATATTGCTTTCATCTCCAACGAAACATCTTATCATCTAAGAATTCCAAATGAATGCACTCTCCTCTCTGCACCAATAATTTCTCATACACTGACCACTGGCGCAGACCTTGCGTATCTAAATTTCATGAGATCACGCGCGTTCATAATGGCATCGGTGCGCTCCCAGTCAAAATTCATACAATATTCATGTACGAAGGTGCGGCTCGGTCCTTGCTACTTTATTGCTGATGAATTATACGAGCGACCGAAAAGTTATGGAATTGAACGCTTGATGGTGTTTAATAAGTCATGCTTGATTAACTGCTTAGCTTGGAGTGTTGGGCAGTGGAGAGCCGTGCTCTATGTGGTCTGAGATTAATTTTGGTGTCCGTCATTTTACTGACCAGATCGAGATGGTCAGTAATTTTCAAAGAACTTTTATTTTAAAACTGGTAAAAAAAATTTAAAGTAAAATCAATGTGTGGTTCAAAAGCATTTTGTTAAGAAACTGTTACAGATTTAAACAAATCGAAACTTATGTGAAAATATTGAAGTTAAACTCACGAGACGTAATATTTTGAACGTTAAACCTGTTTCATTGGGCAGTAAAAGTCATATTACCCACCTGATATTCGGACGACTAATACCGTTGAATGTTTTACGGTGGTCATAAAAATAATATTGTACTGTCTAAGCCTTAAAAGGGGCAGATAGCGAGTCCGGTTTTACACCAGACGTGTTTGACAAAATGACCATAGCAAACCTTAACTTAATCATTAATGTAAGCTTATCACTGCTTCGTTATATACTCTTGGCTAAAACTATTGCCAAAAGCATCTAACGTGCTGATTTGAAAAACAATCAATGTGCTTTGACTTGCCTACAAACGTGCTACAAAATGGCTACGGTACAGCTACGGTATTTATTCGTAGCCACACAGAGCTCCCTTGGCTACAAAGTTTTTACAGGCAACGTTTCTATTTTAAAACCACTTTGACGAAGGACTAAAAACTAATAAACAATAAGTTAGAGCTACTCTCTAATTCAAATACTTAATTTAATTAAAATTTACTCGTAAATAATTAAAACAAAATATTCAGAAGTCAATATACAGAGCTTTACATTTTAAAACAGACTTGGTTTTGGTTTCAAAATAAAAGAATATCAAATATCGCGATACAAAAGGCGACTTAATTAGAAACGTGTCAGAAGCCACAATGCGATGACAAAGGCTTTACTCGGCGACATAATAGATATCTATGAACTAATAGGAGTTAGGAGCACAAAGATAATTGTAAGAGTTTTGAAGCCTTTCTACTTATCTTCAATTATATTTGAAAGAGATTTAGTACGTATCGTGTCACTTCTTTTGTTGACTGTGGTGTTGTGTGTTAGTAGCGTATGTACAAAATGTTTAAAGTTCAATCAGTGTCAAGTTCATCAAATATTCCGACACTAATGTGGCAGATTTTTTTCTTTTTACATGTCAAGACAAGATAACAGTTGGGTTAAAATGAAATATCCCAATTTAATATGATAACTTCCATTAGGCAGATTTTTTTTTTTTTTTTATTTGACAACGATTTCTCGGAACAGACCGAACAGTTTCGGACACAAAAAAAATCACGTAAGCAAAACCGTTTTGAAACATTAATTGAACAATTTTTAAATGAAAATTGTTTTTTTTTCTCTTTTTAAACCCATTTTTCACAAAAAAAATAACAAATTGATTGTTCAACAAAAACAACGTGATTTAAAACGATATTCATTTTATTTTTTGTTGTGCATGCACACAATTTGATGAAACGAATAAAACAAGTGTTAATACTGGTTTAGAAACCCCGCTGTTTTTACTCAAAAGTAGCGACACAGAACTAATTTGTCATTACGAAACAAAGTCACATAACTCATTAGGAAAATGTAGCTAAAAGAAAACTTTATGATCTAACTTTTCTCAGTCAAACGCTGCGCAACTGACTGTGAGACGGTCGCTATAAATTTAGCTTCTACTATTTTGAGTACTATGACACAAAGAAATTTATAAACCGAAGTTTAATCTAGTGGCAAAGAGCTGGTTTTTATTAGTGTAACTTCAAAAAAGAACAATTTTTCAAATTGGTTAGTACTTTATTCTTTATTTTAAATTAATTATAATTAAAAATAATTAAAAAAAAAACATATTTGCAGGTGTTAAAATCCAAAGCGGATTTGTTTTTACCTAGCGTATGAGCACTCCTCTCCTGAACAAAGGCCGCCTACGTAAATGGTATAGGGTATACGTTAAATGTATAAATTTAAACCGAAAGTATTGATCTAATGGAAAAAGTCCACCTTATTTTCAATACAACAATCTAACATAACTCGCACAAGAGAGTGATTTCAACCTAAACTTCTGTCCTTCATCTGCCGTACTACCCAGCTGTGACAAACGCAGGTTCTCTAGACGTTGATATTGGCCATTACGATCGTCGCAGTAACCTTTTTGCTTATTCCTACCATTCACCTAGACTTCACTCTGCTTCATACCGATGTTCCTAATACTAAACCATTAGTATAAGAAAACTTGAAGAAATGCTTTTTGTATGAATTTCTTCTGGTTGATTTTGATCTATGTTATGTAAAAAAACTGGGTTACCGAACAGTTTATAAGTAAAATATTAAAAATAACCTTATTTATGTAAGGTATATGATTAAAATAAGCAATCGAATCAGACACAATAACATTTTTTTCTTTGATATGCAATCGAAGTAATGCGTGTCAATCTTTGGAAGTATTTTACTTCACAGCTCATCCAGATCATCTTTGATTGCTTTTTTCTTAGTAATATTTTATCATATTTTTCATTAAGATACATGTTCGAAGCTATGGCTATCCAAAAACACTAACCAATCACACGATATTCCAAAACTTCTTAAGCATATCCTTTCAGCAGGTCCCATTAAAGGAAGGCTCTACAATCAAAGCCACGCCTTTTACGTTCCTTTTCAAGGAGTCGCAGGATTACTCCGTCTTTGTCTGGTGCCTGATGAAAGAACCTTCAGTAACACGTGAAAGGCCTGCGAAGCCTGCAGAGATAGAATATTCTACAATGTTTGCTGTACGGTGAATGACGTAGCTCAGAAAGGACCGTGTTATTTTGTTTAAGTAGTTTCCTTTTTACTTGGTTTTTAATTAGGAATAGTGAGATATCAAATATCTAATATAAGTAGGTATAATGGCATTCAAAACACCTATTTTTTGTTAATATTGGTTGACATAACCTTATCGCTTATAATTTGATTCAGATTACAATTTAAAACAAACGTGCAATAACAACAAGTGTAATATCATATCAGACAATAAAGACATTGCCCTCCTGGATATAACCGTTAGAAAAACTTTATAAAAAAAAAAAATTGTTAAAAGTTTTTTCATGAAATTAGGTACTAAAATTCTAGAATTTGTAAACAACCGAATTACTTAAAACAGTATCGCCGTCTTTCCAACGTGTGACAATGCAATATTACATTAATATGTCAACTCCATTGTAGACCTACAAAAACCATAGTAATATTGACGAAGATGAGGATATTTCTTTCGACGCTTTGTAAATATATATATATTTTTTTTAGTTACATAAGTTTAGTTTTAAATGTAGATATTTCTTGTTTTAGTATTGTTTCTGTTAAATATAGTAATATTTATTCATTATTTACGAAGCGGAAATCCGATTGGACAGTTACAAACTTTTAATATTGTGCAAACATATATTATAATGCAAATATATGTCGTGCGAGAGCACAGCAACAGAAGCCCGTTATAACAATAAGGTGTACAAATACCAATATTTTTAGTAACATATCGGTTATGGTGCTTCAGTAACTTAACAGCACAATATTATAGCAGCAATCATTGGTTTTTTTTTCGTAGAGTTCATTTAAAAGTCTGATTATGTTAACTTACGAGTATGTTGCCGACTCTACAAAGTTGAATTTTCTCTCGTTGCATTTTATAGAGTTAATGTTCTGAAAATTGATTTCACGAGCGGCCTCTCTAATAGGATTGACACCGTTGCTTTAATATCGTTACTGTCTCTCAGTGTGTGTTCCTATTAATTACTCAATTATTTATCACATTCTACATGTTTCAGTGATGGTAAATATTAAAACAAGTTAAGATCAGGTTGGAGGGTTCATATTGGGTCGGGCACGCAAAAATTTAGGCAAGAAGAAGAAAGCTGATAATTTAGTAATTTATTTAAATCAATATTGTTATAAATTATAATATTTTTCATTGTGCATGGCTGTGTAAATGTATGTTTATTTATGTTTAAAATATGTTTATATAATTACATATTTTTGATGAGATTCATAAGTTTAGTTTTCTCTAGCGTATTCTTACTGTGCCACTGCTGAAAAAGAGGTTCAAGCAAAGCAAGCAAGGTTTTCTACATAGAATAGTCAGAAAAACTTTTGTAAATTTCAAACCTTTAAACAGATTACTTACCAGTACTTACACTATTTTTGGCAGTTGCGGGATGGGACAACATTTACCTAAAATGAGGAGCCAAATATAAGCATCCTATTTAGCCTGAAGTTGGAAAATATTATAAAGTACATTTGTAAGAAGCAACCAAAAGTAGATATATACCAGCAAGATTATAAACGTATGCTTCACTTGCCGTTTAGTTTCAATAATATCGCAAAACATAAATAGAAACATGGAATAAACATTCAACAAACACGTTTAAATTCTTTCACAAACTCCCAGGGCTTCTTACACTCCACTCGATAGAGTTTCAACAAACCTTAGGAACTATTAGAATAGCAATACACAATATTCTAGCATTGTAAATATTTTCGTTCGCAGGCAAAGTTTGTGAGAACTCTTATGGAACACCCGAAGTAACATTGTTGTTTGGAGCTGCTCGTTCGTACACGATCGTAGGAACTCTTTAAGGCTTTTGTATAATTTTGTGTTTACAAATAAAGTTTATATTTCATGTCCTTTTTTAGTATTTTGTAATTTGATATCCATAGGATAATGCATTGTATTTTTGTCCATACTCTATCACTTCTATGAATATTGTAAAAATATGTGAATAGCTTTAACTACTTTAAAAAATCAAGTATAATATAATACACTAAGTATACTTGTGAGTCACTTACATGTAACAAACATACTTGCAATATCTCTAATACCTACTCTAATATCTTCCTTTAAAATCAGCCTTCTAAAACGCCAACAATTTTTTGCTATTCTTTCCCCACACAAGCTAAATTCACCTAACCACTAAATATCTCCAACATCTTCATTACTGTAATGTTTATATTACCTCAGACAGTGTAGGCACCTCGCTGCGGTTGCCAGGCGGCAAGTGCACAAGCTTGGCACGTTGGCACCCACTGGCACCCACTGGCATCTACTGGCACTCCGCACCTCGCTCCAACATGGCGGACTTGACCAGGTTTTAATAGAATTTAGTGCGGCACTCTAACCGAACACGGAACCCTATTTGCATTATTTAGGGATATTGGCAAATAATTCCCGGTATTATAAAGCTTATTTACATTTAAGTTGTATAGAAATTCTGTGTTTGATGTAAAATCGGTAATTGAAAATTTTGTTTAATGTCGTTCATTTACTAAACCGTATCCGCATTGACTGTGCTGTTGTTATCTACGAAATGTGATTAGTTTTTAAAACAAGTGAAAATAATCCACTTCTACTATTTTTTTGTTATAAAGTCTTTTAGTATTGTAACCAAACCAATTGATAATTGAACTCCTTCATCAGCAATTATGTTTGAATTGAATCCAATTGCGAGTACAGAGCATGAGACACAAAAAAGCGGCAAAAAGCAAAGCGGTCAATTTATCATTAGCATACAGAGCGGACCGAATTTATTATTCCTCGTTTTGCTACAGACCTCCACATACGGAACTCTTTTTAAGTTCCTGACGCATTTGTTCGTTTATTTGCATACGATTATTTTTGTTGGCTGCCAGTCTTTGTTCATACTACAGATATTGTAATCTATTAATTGTAATTTTTTGTATAATTAATATCGGTAAGCATGTTTGCTTGGTGATTGCTTGTAATATTAATAAATTGTTTTACAGGTAACGATTTTTGTTACATGGCTTTTAGACGTTTTTATTAAATTGAAGTTTTATGAAGCTTTATATTTTGAAGCTTTTATGGCAAAAATGTATTAAAAAAAACGATGATCTTAATCTTCTTAAAAATATATTTTCAGCTAAAATAAACTTTTGCTATGAATACGTATTAAAAATCATTATGTGCCAAAGACTGCTTAACTTCCTTTGAAAACGTATATTCAGTCCAGGGTATTTTCACAAAAGATGTAATATGTTGGCACTTTTCGTAGAAATCGAATTAATATCTGATTCTACTAGACGAATTTTCTGAGAACTCAAACAAGAAAATATACAAATTAATTAAATTAACATCAAAATACGCGTCTTGGTGTCTTTCTCAAAACCTTTTGGACAAGAAAGCTACAAGGCGGATTTAATAAATGATTATACCAACGTGCTTACATGAACGTGAAGACTGAAGCTATTTGAAAGTGAGATACCGCTATGAGTCGTGTGGCACTATTTCGCTTCCACAAAGTCAACATTCCTGTTTAACATAATATCATAGTAGAGGGACTAGAACATAATTTTAATACAGGTCAACAGTTTGTTATAAAATAAATCAAATCGTGCACAAGGTATAGAGAGTAATAAATAAAGAACAAAGAGAAAACAATGGAGGATCGCGAGGACAATTGAAATAGCCAGCGCTACAAATCTATGGGTTTCCAGCATTTCAGGTTTTTTTCATAATCACATATTTGGGTTTGATAACAAACAAAAATGCGGTTTTCATTTGTATCATTTGTTTTTAATGTTTACCATGGACTCATCTAGTTTTAATATTGGATACCTACATATTTTCTTTAGTGCTGTAAACACGAATTGACCAAAGTAAAGTCAATATACCTTACGCGGTACGTCACTTTTTCGTATAATTTTTTCGAAATCGTTTCGTCACAAGCCCCCTCTCCTAAAATTTAAGTTAGTTTATCCTTTACAATGTTTATTGTTTAGATTTAAAGGCAAAATTACGTCTCCATTTTCAAATTCTGTAATTAATGGACTAGTTACATTTTTACGTTTTGTACCCTGTCATTATCCCTATTTAATTGTGGTATTACCCTTTTTAAGAAAGTAACAAAAAGTTACCGTCTACCCTATAGTTCAGTTAGTACATTTATTTTTCACTGTTAGTTTGTCTTTCTGCTTAAGTCACAAAGAGCTCACCATAGTGAAAATAGAACACTAAACGTACCATCTATTCTATATATTTTTGTCCTGTCAGCTCTGCTACGTAAATAAAACTCTCCACAATATACTTTGTCCTTAATCTGTCTTCCTTCCGTAATTCTCGAAATCATCACAAATCAGTATACCAATTATTTAACTTATAGACAGACTAAGAACTAAAGGTTACTACAAATTGGCTCGTAGTACCTACGCTGAAAGAAAAAAGGTTCGTTTTTCTTGTTCTAGTGAGTGCCGGCGATAGAGGCAATTAATGTCTGGAATAATTACGTTGACCCTCATTACACTACTGACGGCCACCTCTTTAAGAATGCTTTATGATCCGTTTCTATACCGAGAACTCACCTGTCTTTTTACCTTCGAATACGAAAACTAACTTTATTTAGTAAGTGTAATGTTAATTTAATTTTAAATTGTAATGTTCATTATAAGTAGAGTCAATTTCTGCCCTAAAAAATGGTTGCCATGATCTAAGAATGCACCGTAAAAAAAACGAAACGGATTGTCTCTTACCTTCTTTGTCACTTTAATTTATGTAGTAACACATCTCTATTTGAAAATAGTGACAGACAGGCATTTAAAAACATCTTAAAGTAATTTTTTTTCTAAACTTAACGGTGGATTAAAACTTAGTTATCATCAAGTCAGATACCAAAAACCAATTTTTACAGCAACGTATATACTTGAGTAGAATACTAATTTGTAAGAAATTGCTAGAGCATCGTGATATCGAAGACTTATTGATGTAATATATATTGCGTTTGATATCATTGGATATTGGTAATTTTGTTTAGCAAGAACAGCAGGTGCGGCTGAAATAATAATGTAGACGATCGGTTTGGTTATAGAGTAGCTTTTTGAAATATAATGAAAGATTTTTTTTTTATTTTAGGATGATTAACTTATAATCGAATAGTAAATCGGAAAACGAGTAAAAAGAAGAAAGACAGTTCTATTTCGACTACAAAAATATTAACGTTTTGAATTGTACAGTTTTAAACTTAGTTTTGAACTTCTTTTTTATCTGGGCCTTTCCTGATATTTTACTAAATCTTGTTGATTCGATTAAGGCAGTATTTAAAAAGAATATCCATCTACAAAGATTGTTTAATCAAACTCTGCAACTAATACCATTAAAATATAATTAAGTACAGTTTGACGTCTTAACTGCAATAATTTAATTAAACCAGGAAAGGCACATTATAAATCGTTGAGAACCGATTTCAACAGAAACAATCTCGCTGGTTCTATTAAAACTTCGACCAAAGACAATAAAGACACTCAATTGATTTTAAACTATCCGGGATTCCTAAACGCCTACCATCACCTTTTAACACAGGACTATTGCATTTGTGAAAGCGAGATGCTGCATACTACATTGTAGAGCGGCGTCGCATTCACACAGTTGCCCAGTCGTTATTTTAAAGGTGTTGGTAGGCCCTGAGCAGAAATCACATTGTTTCTAACGCTTACATTACGCGTGCGAAAGCCGCAGTGATTAACGCCCTGAGAAAATCGTTTGTCTTGGCCAGTGTGCGAAATAGAGAAACAAATACTAATACAAAACTCTACTTATTTAGATAATTAATAACGTGTTTCTGATAACATCTTTTTTCATTACGATTACTTATTTAAAGTCTAATGCTTGACGATTTCATATTTTTCCTGGTGTTTTATGAACATGCGCTTCAGCAAATAGGTAGTCAATGTTGAAAGAATCCGTTTCTTTTTACTGTCTAATACCCGCTGGTATCTAAGATAACATACAATTATAATTGTGGATCACACCAATGTTCATCTTATGTACGAGGTTATCAATATTTAAGAGCCAGACCCAAATTTTAACCCTCATCACCACTATTCATTTCTTTCATTTACATGATCCACAAAAACATAATAACCAAAAGACGATCCTTTAAAACCTCTTACAAAACTTCAACCAACTTAATACTTTCCTAGCCTAGAACATAGTTCCTTAGTAAATAATGGTCATAGTTCCAACGACCTTTTCCCTAATAGTGTGGCGCAGGTGTGATGCTCTATATTTTATTAGAGGCTTGATCGATGATCCTGCTTTTAGTGGCTGATTGATGCGAACCCGGCTTGATAATGGGGAATTAGATTTAGTGAGTGACTGTTGACTGTGGAGTCGTGTGATTGATAATGATATCGTTGTTGTTTGTAAATAACTGTGTGTTTTGGGTGGGAGGCTAAATATTTTACAATTATGGGGTGATAATGGGATTTAAAGTTATTTTTAAGTCAAAATTAATCTTTCATCATGGAACGCAACAAACGCAAATAAATATATCCAAAATGTAAGTTGCTTCCCAATTTTTTATTTATTCGATGACATACGTTTTTGTCAGCTATAAACCTAACGCAGATTAGTTTACTCCTCCATACTTTCCACATCTGTGTTCTACATAACAACCCTTCCAGCGATTCTTCTGCAATCAGCAACAGATTTGGATTACGGGATTGACATTTCATAGAGAGCCAGTTTGTTGCGCTCCCGATGGCATTGCAGCAATTTTAATCAAATTAACAGAAACGATAGTTCAATGAATGTTTGAATTTACGATTGAATGGTCGGGAATTCAATTTGAAGCTCGTTGAATTATTGCGTTTCGTTCGCGCTTAGTTCGAATGCCTATATTTTGTTCCATTGTAGCGATGTGCCAGTAATTATGTGGAGTGCTATGAATGCTAGTAAAAAGTGGTTGATTTGATTCATGACCCAATTTATAGGAATAGATAATATATTCATAAATTATATATAAGTTTAGAGTACAACACACAATTTTTTCTGGGTAAGTCAATAGTCTTTAAATTATGTATTTTCTAATGACTATTGAATGACAACACTGCAAAATATCAACTTTTCTTTTTGAACTCACACAACAAACTATATTATACGCATTTTTCATTTGAATCAACAAACGTTAGGTATAAAACTATGCCTCGTATCAAAACTGGAATAATCAAAACACTGTTATCCAATCAAAACCTTTTTTTTTAGAATTTCAACATTCATAGCCCAAAAACTGTGGCGTTTAGAACTGTGAATGTCAATTGATAAAAATAAATCTTTTGACATAGCCACTCTGTACAGTCAACTACAAAAGTCCAAAAAAAGACTACCTGATTTGCAACAAATCAATAAAATAAATGAACTTAGTAAGTACTAAGTTCAGAGACACAAAGACTTAAAGAAGTTTGAACTGAAACTTACAGGACACAAATATTACATAATTTTTCATCGTTTTAGGCTTTTGTTCATCGACTTTTGTTGCTGACCGTACCGATATACCTCATTCTTGTCAAGAAATCATACACTATCACATTTCGTTCCACCTCAGCAATTTCCAGACATTTACAACGGTCAAACATCAAACCCACCCTTTATCGATAAAACTACATTATAAGGTAGAGTCGTATAACAAAAACCGTTTCACAATCACAACCGATACATTCCCGATCATAAAGAGAGATTGCAATATAAAAACATGTTCTTTGTACCCTAGGACCCTTATCTTGATAAAACGCAATACGCCATCTGTTCGTCCCGTATGATATAAGATACAAGGACCCTCTACCACTAACTCTTCAAGTTACATTTTTGTAATTTTAGAAGAGAGATGCCGCTCTACATTGTATAGAGCTCTGTCACGCTTTTGCAATTGCTTGATTATTAGTTTGAAATGTGTTGGTATGCAGCCAGTGCCTTAGAATGTTGGTTATAGCAATCTGTATGCTGATCCGAGGATTGGGGGGTGCGTATCTTATGCTCCTCATGTATCACATTAGGCTCGTCGCTAAGAGTTGATTAGATGGAGTTTCTGATACGTTTTTAGTGATGGTTCGAGAGATTAGATGTTAGATTTCTGTGAGCATGACGCGAGTAATTTTTTTGTTAAAGTTTTTTTAAATTATATGGTGTACACGTGTCTTAATTATTTCAGCTCTTGGGTGAATGTACATACAATATTTAAAGGAAAAACTAAGTGTCATTAATCTTTTTAATCAGTTCAGTGTAAGATCAAGTATCAATTGATTTTCAGTATGATTGCTTAGCAATAATAAACAAATAGTTCTTTTCTTAAAAATGACAAAAAAACAGTCCACACACAATCTTTTCCGTGTAGCAGAACGGATCGTGTCTGTACAAATGTAAAGCCTGGCCAATTGTATCGAAAGCCCTCTGATGTGTTTGTTGACTGGGCCATTATGGAAATACCGCGATATTACTTGCTTCTGGTAATTCGCAACGGGCGCCGAATAAATTTGTAGAGTTCGACGAAAGATAGAGGTTGCATGATTTCGAACTTGAATTTTTACAAGTGATTTTAGAAAAAGCTTGACATATTCTGTGTTAATTTTTTTGTACTTAAAATTAAGATTTCGTTTAATTATAATAACATTACAGGTTTAATTACTGAGCATGAAACGTCCCAGGGACGTGTTAGGCAACTTTTAATCTTTTGTCTCATTATCACAGATAGAAAAACCGTAATTAATCATAACTTTTTCCTAATTATAATAACAAACAAAAAGCTTTCTAATCACGTTCTACCACTCGTACAATATTTTCTGATCATATAACAAAATTCCCATGTAACTTCGCATCTCCGTCGCGTTACAACTCTAAAGCCACAAATTCCACACTATTTTGATGTTGGCAATGACGTTTGATTTTGGTGACGTCACACTAATATTTTCAGTGTGAATATGGCGGCACTGTTTGTTATTTGTTCTTGTTGTTTAGATTTGTACCAATACGCGCCAATGTTTGCGGTGAACACAGGAGTGATTAGTTGTATTTGCATTGTATGATCAACGGAAACTTCGTTGGCCTATCTAGAATTTAATTTAAAACTGGTATTTTTGTTCTGTTTGTGTTGTTAGTTGTTAATGTTAACGTAACTAAAGTGCCTGCAAAAGGCTTATGAATAAAGCTTTTCGATTTTATTCGAATGGTTTAGAATTTATATAAATATTTTACAGGGATAATAATTGATTTAACGAGACAGATTTTGTGAGCTATCATATTCTGTTTTCGTGTATCGTATGTGTAAAGAAGATCGATTGTATAGATATTTGTTACCTTTTCACGCTCAAAGGACTGAATCAATTTTGATAGAATTCGGTACGGAGGTAGCTGACACGTGGATAAACACATAGTATTAACAAGTATATCCTAGTATCATAGTACATAGTATTAACGAATTCCGAATTAACGAGTTTAAACTTGTGGTATTTAAATTTCTCTGAAAGCAACATTTCTAAGCCTTAATTGGAAAGTAACATTTTACTTGTAAAAAGCAATGCAATTTTAGTACGATTTCATTTAAACAGTCGTAGATTAACTAATACGGTTTTCATTGCAACATAAATTTACCGGTTATTCGATATAATTTTCTTTAAGTGTACATTATTTAACTTAATGATCGTTAAAATAATTAATTAGTGCAATAATTATCGTTTTAAATAAACAAGCACGCTTGTCATGACATTTCAGCAATTATGCAAACATAGTTGTACAAATAACAATGAAATAAGGTAGTGTGTGGCAGCCCTATTCGTGATGTGGTTAGTCAAGTGCTGGTGAGTTTTTGTGTTCGATGCCCAGGTAGAATAAATAATTTATTGAGTCGGATTTTTTAACCCTTTTTATGTTGATTTTATAGGTACCTTGCTTTTACACCTACTAGTAGTATCTACATTGAATTTTAATATTTAATTCGTAACCAATTTCTTAACATTTGCGCCATAGGCTTGCAAATAACTAGACTGCACGAATAGCCTAGTGGTATAGGTCACCACGCCAATTACCACTGTGCGCGACGTGTCGCGGGTTCGATCCCCGTTTAGGAAAATAATTTGTGTGTTCCTGTTTTCCACATACTTGTCTTGATCTGAGTCTGAATGTCCGTGCATGTGAATTGAATGTCTGTGAAACTCTCCACAATACAAGGATTACATTCCTAAGTGCAGGAGTCGTTTACTAAAACACAAGAAAAAGAAAGTCTTTATACCCGTTTATCAGTTTCTTGAAACAGACAGTGCCATTATGTCTATAGTCACCTATAACAAGACATTACCGGAGACATAAACTGAAGTTTTTTGGACAAAGCTACAGTTTATAAAATAGGTATCACGCTTAAGTAAAATATAAAGTAGAAATTATAAAAACCCCTAGTACATAATTCCTCGAACTCATATCAAATCTATATGTTTATTAGTATATAGCTCTTAATAATTGACTGTATCACATGTATATGACGCTGGAAACTTTATACGGTTTAATTAGCCTTTGTTTTACGATATTACTATTACGAGAATAATTAATATTAACGGTAATAGCTATTCGGTTATTATGATGTCGTAAATCTACGCTTGTTTGAAGATAGTTTTGTGTTACGATGATAATTATTACTTTATTATAATAAAAATTCTATTAACAGTTTCTTTTTAAGATGCTTTTTATGTGCCTTTATAGAAATGATGCAAAACAAAAGTAAATGCGAAAGTAAAATGATCATTTTCTTTTAATTAGTCTTTGGGGTCAATTTTTAAAAAAGGTTTTAAACGCATTTTTTTATTACTTAAAAGTTTTTCATGATTTAAGTTTCTTGTTTCAATGACCTTCAAATGGGCTGTAAACGGTTCAAATGTTTCTTGGTGTCCCTTTTACGGCATATAGCTTTTACCCCCAACTTCGCCCGCGCTGATATCGGTTATAATTGAAAAGAAAACCCCCCTCTGATGGAGTCGGTTAAAAAGTAGCCTGATATCGTAAAAATATATAGGCTTGAGCACGGAAGAGTAACAAAAATCCATAAATCCGTCGATCCATACTTACAAACTTTCGCGTTTATAAAAAAATATCTGAATTCTTTTTTTTTATTTTATTCATTTATTTATTTGGGACAAACAAACAGTTCCACATTACATGTGAGTAAATGTTATGTCTAAAACTAAAGGTATACAAATGTGAAACTCACACCGTTATCCACAGCATATACAATTCAAATAATTACACTAGTGAACAATAGTGAACATTTCATGCGAGTAAGCAAGTATATGTAATAGTACAAAGTAACTATTTATCGGTATCTTTAAGTTTTTTTAACAAGGCAGAACAAAATCTATTTGTTGACATTGAAAACAAATCTAAATTTGCTTTTTTTTCACCAACGACTGGAGAATAACTATTCCGATATTAACATTACATCCAACATGCGAATACATCAATCAACATAGATCAAACTCTCAATGGAACATAAACTTAACTAAGAAAACATAACTATATAAAGTAGGTATATTTGTACAGTAGATATAAACTTAGAGGATTGGGCCGCTTTAATATGTGTAATTCCAATTTAATCTGCATAGGCTAATCGTAGTCATAATTCGTTTTATGCAAATTAGCGTATTGTGAGTAGGATGGGACGTTTCCCTCAAGTTTCTGATATACGTACTATAGGTTGGCAGGGTTTTTACTGCGTGTAGGTACTAGTAAGTACCACAAAGGTAGTACTTACTAGTACCTATAGGTACTTCTTTGATGGCAGTAGTATAAGAAATTGTGAGCGCTTTCAAAAAAATCGGCTGGATAAAAAAAATGTGACGTAAAAGAGGACAAATAAAGAATTTGGTTCTTAAGCTTTCTCAAGCTGAAATGGATTGTAGCTCTAGAGACCAACCATCTACTCGTGTAGAAGTACTTATTCAGTTGTGAAAACAAGGTAGCACACTACAGGGCATCTCGTTTGCACAAACTGAACATCCTTACTTTGAAAGATGGTGTTAGGAGCCCCTCTGAGCGTAAATCACACAACCCAAACCCTTTGTCATTTCTTATCAAAGGTCTATCACATAGATACAAGATCAGGACTTATAACACTAAGCAAACATTGTCTCAACAAACAAACAAACGAATCAAACTATTCCGCAACATATACGCACAAACAGTCAATGTAACTAAGTTAGAACGACCAATTTCCTTTAGATTTATTGCCATCAAACACCCGTTCACTACCAGTACTGCGAACCTTTAAAATATAAATGTTTAGTGTGTGAGCGAGACGCTGCTATACAGCTGTAGTATGCCATCTCGCTTTTATAAACGTACAGTTATATTTTACGAGTTTTCAGTAAGCGTTCAGAACCTAAATCTATATGACTCCGTTCTTCAAGTAAATACCGGATCCAATTCCCTTGTAATACAATTTATGGTCGGCAGTATTAATTCTGCGTTGCCATGGCAACGGCTGATAAGCGACAATGTATAGAATTATGGTAATCAGCCAGTGTATTGTATCAATTGAACCCCTGATTGATGTTGAATGGCGTTGGTTAAACCTTGAATACGCTTGTTAGGATGTACGGAAGCCAGTTTAGAATTAATGAAGCGTGCGATCGTTTTGTTAGTCCTAGAGGACTAAAATTCAGATTTATCTACAGTTAAATGATTATCGGTCGATGTGAATGGTTTCCTTATTTGTTTTATTAAATAATCGTTTGTGTCTATTGCCTTTTTTTTCAATTTCAATCTAACCAAAAAATGTTTGCGATAAACAACTGCGATAGCAAAATCGTCATACAAAAACATTTTTCTTTTGCAAATATTATGTAGTTAAAAACACTATGAACAACCCTTTATTTTTATTAAAAGTCAAAAACAACCAAAGACGTGATCATTTTTTTGTTCTAGCTTAACTAAGTCGTTTTTGGTAATGAATCTTTATTTTTCAATACCTTATAATAATAAAACCAGCCTTTATAAATCCCACAGCTGGGCACAGGCTTCTTCCCATATAGGGGAGGCTTAAAGTTTATTATTCTTTGTGGTAAAAGATTGTTCGTAGAAATTAACATTAACTCGACTCGACGACAGCCGAATACTTTAATTTGTTGTTGGTCGTTTTAAAGCTCAAATTTACGTCTCATTAATGTGCTTTTAAAATTAAAACGTTCGTTGAGGTCAATAAAGCCGCTTCATTATAGTAGTTTTAAAATACTTTATATAATTTGTTGATGAATGAAATCACACAATGAAAATAAATAAAAAAAAAACCTAAATGAACAAGTGTGGAAATCGGCTTGTTTTTTCAGGACTCTTTACCTTGAAAAGAAAAAACTTAGGATCACTTTGTCGTCCGCCCGTCCGCCTGTCCGTATACCAAGACCAATCTTCTCAGGAACGTGTGATGTGGAGGTATCAAGCTAGAATTACGATCAAATACTCAAATTCAGAACTTTGAAATGCCTTCTTGGAGCTGTAAAAAAAATGACCTAATAAGTCAACGCATCTAAACGATGCAGCCAAGGGAATCAAAACCAAATTAATCATAAAAAAAAAAAAAAAAAAAAAAAAAAACAAATTAAAAAAAGCTACTTCCCCCAAATTCAGTAATTATTCACATAGCACAAATAAAGGGAAAATGCAGATTTGTTTTTCTTCAGCTTATTTGTACAAAAATCAGTGTCGGAAGTCAGACTCGCACCGGGTATTTTTTTTTTCATACAAAAAAAAGCTTTTGCACAAAAGCGAGTAATTTTAAAAATACTTAGCCTTTTAATACACGCGTAATGTCTTCAGACTTTATTTATTACACAAACTGGTTTGATATGTTGTATAAATAGGTTGTATATAATCTTTACATCAAGTGACACTGGCCATATTCATTTTACAAAAAAATAATTAGCTGTCATAGAAAATAAAAAATTTTTTTAGGAAATGACATCTTATTAAGAAAGGCGTCGATAGTCGTTTTTAAATAATAAATCAGTTTTAGTCGGTGACGGAAAGTTTTATAAAGTTTATATAAAGTTTAACAGTATTAGCAGTGTGATGAGTTATAGCTGTTTAAATAATCATGGCGTGTTGTAATAACTTTGTTAAGTAGGTCGGGTTACGGTATTCCGCGGGCTTGGTTATGTGTTCAGTTATACAGTGTCGTGGTAAACTGTTTATATGGTGGTAAGTGATATTTAAATATTTGATAATTAAAAATAAAAAGTTGAGTAAAGAAATGTAGAAATAATAAATTATTACCCGAAATATTATTGTCATGTTTAATGTATTTTAGTTTTATTTATTATACTTTTAAAGAGACTAGAATGTCATTACGTAGTATAAAACAAAGTCGCTTATCACGTCTGTATGTCACTATGTATGCTTAGATCTTTAAAAATCTAGGATTTTGATGCGATTTTTATGATAATCGAAGTCTAAAGATAACATCTTAAAGAAATCAGGGCTAACTAATTATTGAAATCTTAAATTTTAAAACGATCGTTTCTTTATCTTAAATGGCCTCCAGTCCAGCAATAGCAAATTTACAGACCGGTATTATAGTGTTACTGTTACCGGCATACAGCCAACAACAATCCCATATCAGCACATTTTTGCCAGCTAAATAGAACTCACGTGTGATAAGCTTGTGAATAATGTAATCTCGTTAATCAGACCAATCTCAATGATATAGAGCTATTAATATTGCACGGTAAGAAGCCTGCAAACACCTCTTAAAGTAAGACTTGCGGTTGTGGAAGAGAGACGCCGTTCTACAATGTGTAGCGCGCTCTCTCGCTCTTATGACTAAGACTTTCTTTATTTTAGTCGTAGTGTTAGGCCCTCTGAAGTAATGGTCCAGAAGAGATTGCTATTTACTCGGCTTATGGTACGTGTCTAGTGAGATTCCTTTTATTTATTCTTTATTTTTATATTCGTTTCCCTAGAAAGAGGTGTATAGTACACATTCTTAACATTGAATACAAAATAATGTTAAGCAAAAGTGTTTTTGATAGTTGTTTTGTAACAGTACATAAGTGCGTACACAATTAGTTTGTGCTCCGGTTGTGTAAATTCTCTTTCACTTTGAAGTCGTTTTACTAATAGTTTTATCGATGTTTAGACATTTAATATTTGAAAGAAAACTTGATTCATGTTACTGTACCATAATAATATACTTACTAAGTTTCATGAATGTATTTATTGTGAATATATTTAAATATATAAAATAAACTTAACAACCGATTACATAGAGACATGGTTCACAAAAAGTTTTACAAATAGTAACAGGTATTACACGTCACAAACATTGAACCCAAAAAAAAACACACAACAGCATCTCAAATAATCCTCGTATTAAATTCAAAAGTTCAACTGAGATTATCGTAAAAACCAACTCACGAGCAAAAAAAAGACAAATTCATACGTTTCCACGTTTTTCACGAAAGAACAAAAGCTGTGCGAAGCCTAAATGATCCCCGCAAAGTATGAAGTATTGCAAGTATTTAACTGGGGACAAATAAATTCTGAAGTAACCCCTCGAACAAGGCTTGAAGTACTGGACATCGCTTATTCTGATGTTTGTACCTTTGTTAAAGTCTATTTCTGTCTTTGTGAAGGTATATTTTGGTGCCTTTCTTAAAATGTTGGGGAGGACGGTGTTTTTAACTGTTGTCAAGTAAATTAATTGAAATATTGGGGCATGGATTGGTTCTGTTTTGTATACAATTAAACTTAGATATTACATTAAATTAATGTTGACTCTGTTTATGAAATAAATAGAGTGGTTAATTAATACCACATCAAAATATCGAAATATTTCATCTTTGGGAAACAGTTATTTTTCCATCCAATCATATATTTGAACTTAATAGAATTGCCGAAGGATATCTTTACACACATTACCTTGTATCCAACATCATTTCCTGGGCGGCTATTCTCCAAATAATTTCCATCCTCAATTTAACAAGTCATAAAAAAAACAAAACACCTCGTTAAAAAACCTCTTAAATAAAAACAAAAAACTCAAACAATAAATCCACAATATTCTATAGAAAAGTCTCATTAAAAGATTCTATCATTCAAGAAGTATAACAAAACGCTACAATGAAATATGGCTAATAAAGCCGAGTGTTGTGAGGCCGGAGAAAAACTTACAAGGTCAAGCCATAATGAATACTGCCACCAAAAACAATATAACAGATAAAACTTTTTGATTCACTTCCAAACAAAGAGGTCGCGCTACGAAATATATCTTGGAGACCAAGGAGTATAGAGAAGTAGATGGAAAAGTCAATACAATGTCGATATCGACAAGAATCAGAGTCACCAAACTAAGGTAAATTCTGACAAAATACAATCTGGTTTAAAACGAGCCAAATTTTGTAACTTAGCTCAAGCCATAAAGCAGTAAAGCCAAAAAGACATGTAATAACGAATAACTTCGCATTAACTTTAATATTTTAAGTATGAAAGAGAGCGACGACAATTATTATAATTAGACAGTCAACAAGCTAAACTTGATCCTCAACTTTTTACGCCACTTCCTTCTATTTCCTTTTGTTCTATACTTGAAACGTACTACATTTTATTATGTACTGTGTTATGTAAGACTTGTACCAAAATATTCGGTGATATACACACTGTATAGTGTGTACATTTTTGGCATAGTGACTGGCTGGTGTCACAAGGGATTGAGTGGAAAGAAAATAGAAAGTCAAAGATCAGATAGTTCTTTCAAATGGAATAACAATGCAAAGTGGTGTGGATAAAGTAGAGTAGATATAAGGCAAAGACATTTGTATGTGCGTTTTTATAATACTTATATTGTTATATAGTCATTAGAAGTAACAACAAGAAGTATGTACGGAAAATTCTTTTTTTTATCGTATGGTTGGATTACGACCTGGTATCAGACGTTGGGTTAGACGATTGGAAATTTCTCATGTGTGCTGGTTTGCCCACGATGTTTTATGTCATCGATTTTAGCTAGTGATAATCACTCTGTTCGCGGCAAAGGTGGTGTTATCTTGTCAGATCTGCAAATCGCACGTAGCTTGAAAGTAGCAATTGCAAAAGACAAGGCGGTTTGGAAGGAGAAAGAGGACGCCTTTGCCCAGCTGTGGGATCCTTTATAAGAAGAAAAAAAAATACTCTGAAAATATGCACATAATTTAGAATTGTGTGTGGTAGTCTAACGGTCACGTTTTCGTCAGGGCAAATATCGGTTTTCACGCCAAAAGATTCCACACTTTGTCAGATTATCTTAATAATTAATACATAACTTCTAATTCACAGAACTGGTTTTGGCCAAAATCAGTTCTATGAATTAGTAAAAACATCCAACCACCTTACTCACATTTCATAATCAAATTAACAAGAAAACTACGAACAAGATACCGTGATTCGAGTAATAACGATAAAACAACAGAAGGTATAGACAACTATAGCCATAAGCATCCCCTCAATTAACTCTTACAACTCTCAATTTACGATCGCGTTCATAGTAACGGGCGACCGCACAAGACCGGCCTACATCTTCTCATAGTAAATTCATAACCCCCCTTTCATCCGCAGTCGGGCAATAATTACCGGTTGATAAACGGTAACGGGTATATTTTATACCCTTATCTGTATCCGAGGCGGATTGAAGAGTTAAGTGGATCTCACACAGTGAGAGGTTTGGTTCGAGATAATAATAATAGGAAAATAATGGTGTATGGAATATCTAAGTGGTATTGGTTTTCGCTGTAAAATAATGTATTGCTGTCATCATATTGGTAAAGCATATTTTTATTAAACTTTAATTCAAAGTTAAGCTAGTCATGAGTAACATTGTTCGTCAAAGTATGTTGATTGTCCATTTTCTAATGTAAAGAATAAAATCATATTTTCATGATTTTTGATTTTGAACTAATATTACAATTGTAAATAATACCGTGTATTTTTTACAATAATCTTCAAATAGGCTTTACAATATACATTATTCAATTTACATTGAATTATTTGTCGCTTTAGACGTACTCCAGACTTCTGAGGACTTATATTCTGATACAAATTATCTTTTAAATAAATACTCGTTTGCTGTCGCGTCTCTCAGCGGCAAACATCGTGTGTCACCACCTTAAGAGTTCGGCAAAACATGATATTAACATTATACAAGATTGATTTTCATCTTTTTACGGCGCGCAAGTCATTGGGGTAATCTCTAGGTTATTGGATAAGTAAGCAGGTGTTGGAAAATAAGGCTTTATCTCGTCTCGGTTTTCTGAAGATCAGACCGAGTGTAGGGCGTAATCGATTATACTCACTTAAATCGATGAAATAGGTACTAAGTTGGATTAATGATTTTGATGAAGTGGTAAACGTGTAGGTTTGTTACCTTCAATAATGTTTTTAAGTATAATATAATGTGTTTGCGAATCGCTTTGAAAATGACAGAAAATACATTTACAAAATAGGTTTATCTTGTGTTGACTTACGAGAGATTTCTTTATGATTTGCTTATGATAAAGTGTCATTGAACGATGAACACGAAATATATTATCGACAGGCGCTTTATTACAACAACATTGGATACCGACCGTAATTGTTCTAAAACATTTACAAAAAACTCTAGGCTTTTCAAAACACACAAGTAACTAAAAAAAAACATCCAATATATAAAAAAAACTTCACAAAGTATATCACCGCGGCAACACAAAACGGACCGCATTGAATATGTATCGCCTCTCCGGATTTCCTCGGAACACCAGCTACAAAGGCACTAACTCAGTTTAACACCTGAATCACAAAATGCTCTCATGTTGCACCTGTCTCGTTGGGATAACGTCGCTGATAATAAAGCTTAGAGGAGCTTAGGTTTAGGAACGATAGTTATTTTATATCTATAGGTATGGGGACAATAGTTTACTGAACAGAGTTACAGTGAAACAGTTAAACGAAGTGCTATGGTACAGGTTAAATTGCAGAGACTACAAATCGATACAATATTAAAAATATACTGCAAAATTTGTTGAAAGTATTATTGGATTAATATAAGTACTATCTAAATAAAGAATCAGGTTTTTCTAGTCTGTTGTGTAAGCAATAAAGAATAATTTGAACATCCGTAAGTGAATACCTCAAAGTGTTTTTAATTTAAATGCCCTTGACAGTGACAATTAATTGATGGCGACCTTAACTCAAACAAAAATCACACCTCAAATTTAGAGCCGAAATTAATTTCACATTTACAAACAATAGCGAAATATTTATTAGCAATTCCACAGTGAAATAAAATTAAAACAAATCATCGAAGTTTCAAACAATTCAATATTTAACAATACTAACTTACTGTCAAAATTCTCGTCACTCGGACGCCAGTTGTGACACCAGTACTACTAATATATCTTAAAGTAATATTCGTTATTGCAGTTGTAGAAAAGAGACGCTGCTCTACGCCATGTAGTGCACTGTCACGCTTCCACAATTGCGTTTATATAGCTTTATGAAGTCGTGGTAGGAGCTCTGAAAGTTTTGAACGCATACTTAAAAGGTCGGTGAGGGAGAATCAAAATATTGAAAGACCGATTTTGAATATGGATAAAACTAAAAAGAAATGTACTTTTTACAAGTCCTTGTTAGTGTCTTCTTTGAGGTAATAGTAAATGTTTTCTAAGACATTAAAAATTAAAAAAATAAGTACTCTTTTATTTATACCAACTTCATAACCATAAGCTTTTTTTCTAGTCTAATGGAAACAAGAAATTGTGACCACGTGTCTCTTTGATTTAATTAATTAATTATTATTAAGTTTTGTTGATTTTTTTTACATTCTTTTCGTTGTATTTTTTATGTTCTTGTCGTTTTACAGACATATAACAATAGAACCAAAAGAAAATGATAAAATCTAGACTTTTTCCTAAAGCAAAGCATCATTTTTCTTAGGTAAGGGGCATTATATGAGGATTTAATCACTGTCCGGTTCCTAACAAATAAAGCTTTATGTTAGAGCGACATTTTTCGTCGTAATGTTACCGTAATAGCGTACATTTACCAGAACCTTAAGATTTTCTGTTTCTTACGAACTTTCTTTAGTTTTATGATCTTTTAAAAGTGAAACTTTCCTTTGCTATTTGTAGACAAATTTTAGTAGGGAACTCAATCGACAAATCGGTTAAGCACTAGTTTTCGAGCGTTATGTGATCGACATAAAGAAGAATACATTATTTTTTAACTACATAATTATGTCCTTTGACATTTTTTTTAAATCAAAACATTACGTTGACTCCTTTATCTCTCATTGCAATGCAATGTCTCTTTTTTCTTGGTACTAAAAAAATAACGAAAAAATTCAATTACTTTGTTATATTAACTTACAAAGTAGTGCAAAACTCATATAAGTTTTCTTTTTTCACAATTTCATTTTGCGTGTTAATGTATACTGCAGCGCCTGAGAAAATTACGTGTATATTACGGAGACATTGTAACTTAATACTACAACCGTGTCTTAATTAGCTCTTTCTGGAAACTGAGTGCAATTTATCAGGCACTCACATCGCTTTTTAAAAAGTATTAGTTTGTTAGAAAAGGTTTGCTGTTTTTTTTCTTTACTCAGAACATCATCATTCCTCTGCCCTTATCCCAATTTTTACTTGGGGTCGGCGCAACACGTCTTTTAGACATGTTGCTTAAAGTTTTGGCTATGGTTTTATAGTCGGCCGCCTGCCTGACACTAACCCTCTTTAGGAATGCGATTGTTGGTTGTTTACCCGCCACCATTCGGGTGACCCAAGGTGCTTGGTACAGTGCACTGGTCTTAAGGTCCATTAGTCGCCTTTTACGACACCCAGTGGAGGATATGGGGTGGTGCTATTCTTTATATCCGGACACCACACGGACAGAACGTTATCATGGAATTTTTGGTTACGTGGAAAATAAAAGGACCTGTCAAGTTGCTACCGGTTAAAACCACAAGAGTGTCCTCCATTTTTTTGTACAACGTATGTTTACATTACAAATACTTTGGAAAAAATCTAGAAGAAGGGTTACTGTGTTTATTGTATTAGCTCCATCGTTCTTCGGTACTATTGGTTTTACAATTCTGTAGTAACTGGTACCTACTGCCTTATCTAGCATATTAAGTGTAAATAATATCAACAATGTGCGTAATAATCATTTTATTTTTTATCAAAGACTGTTATATTACCTACTAATAACATTTATTTACATTATATAAAAGAAAAAATATCATATAAAGATGTTATAAAATAATGTAATTTCTCTTACATAAGTCAAACGTGGTTCGCAACAACCTTCTAAATGCAGACATTCTCGAGAGTGAGTAGCCACCTTTATATTAACCTCGTTTGCTGTAACGACGCTGAATTTATTATTGTTAGGGCTGGCCTACATCGGAAAGAAAAGAGTTATTGGTTTTGATTTTTGTACGATTTGATTTTGGAATAAAATGAAATTCTACCACCACCCCTGAAAATTACACTATTTTCGCTTTGCACTGGCAAGCTATCACAAATTGATATGAAATTACTTAGCTTTGACAAAAACAAAATGACAGTGTAGTCGAACACTTCAGATTTACCTACCGTAACATTTTTGTAAACTGATCTGACAAAAACACTTTAAAGTAAATTCACTCTTTTCAACCATCATTCAAAACAGCATACCGAAAAAAATAACCCACATTTAAAATCCCTTCAATAGTAAGATAAGATTATTCACTCTTAAAAGCACAGCTTGATGTCCCAATCCATCTCATGTTCAAACGAATTTCAGTTCAAAAAATCTCGTTCGGAAGCTTCAACAAACGAGTCTTTGAATTTATCTAACATTCTACTTTCAGGCATTGCTTGTGAAGCGATGTTTCACATAAGGATATCGACGTGTACGGACGGAGCTTAAGAGTTAGTTCGATAGAATTCACGTACGTTACTTTAACAAAGAAATAAATGTAGCTTCATTTATAATTTGTAGTGGAAGTAAATTTAAGTGTTACTAAAAAGGTTTTTTGAAAGGCGTATTGTAGGAACATTTGTTATGTATCAGTAGACTAGTAAGTCAACGTTAACAATTACTATATATTGTACTCATATACATAACACAAATAATAAGACGCCTAATAATATATAGTCTCATGTTTTGACAGCAAATTCTCACTGATAATTCGGTCACAATTTTTAACACCTTTTTATTTATCATTTATTTATACAGTTCTTACGTCTATTCGCATACACCATCCACCATACATCTCACTCACACGTCTTGTGGCACAATTAACAGTTTAATTGCAGCACGTCACGCACCGCCATCTAATAATGCCGGTATTACGTTATCCCTGGGCCAATTTATTTCCCACCCTGCACTGACGTCCTACCACAATCGTTAAAGAAAGACACCGCTCTACACGATGTAGAGTCGCACCTCTCTTCCGCAATTGCAGTAATATTACTTTATGAGGTGGTGGTAACACCCTGAATTGACGTAATAAAGGCGTAATCATAAAAACCGGCCAAGTGCGAGTCGGATTCGCGGCCGTAGGGTTCCGTACTATCATCTATAATATAAAATCCCGTTTTTAACATTGAGCAAAAAATACGGGGAAATATGGGGATTTACCTTAATAATTATTTATTTTTTTAAGTTTTAGTATTTGTTGTTATAGCGTCAAAATTTCAGTTTTCTAGCTTTCACGGTTTATGAGATATAGCCTAAAGATAGATAGACAGTGGGGGCTTAGTAATTGAGTCCTGTACCTTTACCCTTTAGGTACGGAACCCTAAAAAGGAATGGAAACACACGTGTCGTTTAAAAGGGTTTTTAATGTTCACGAGTGAAATGTTTGCTGTGAAATGTGACGTTGTGTTGGATTGATTAAGAGACTCGGACGTTGGGTGCATGTTTTTGTGGCGCGCGTTTATGTTGATTATTAAATACTCATTCTGGTGGTGCTTGTTCTACCAATTAAACTAAAACAGTGCCATGGCATTGCAAACAGATTAGTATTGAATTACGATATTCTATATTACGATTTAAAAATAAAGATTGTTAATGTCTCCAATTTACAATGTAAGATATGGAACATTCCCACTACGCCATCAAGTCTCAAATAATAAGAGTAAATTGTGTTATGAGTGCTAGACAACTGATGAACATACTTATATATTTTAAAAGCATATTATAGGTAAATTACACCCAGACACGAAACAAATGATCATGCTTATCGCATAAACGTTTGTCCTGGTTAGGAATCGAACCCAACACCTCCAGTATAGCAGTCAGGGCCATTAACTACTAGACCAACAGGCCTGTAAGCCATACCTACGTCGCATATTGTTTGAAAATTAATACAAAGCTATACGGGCAAGGTCATTAAAACCATACCAACGCTACCAAGTTGGTTTGAGTACGATTGTTACACATGAAAGAGCCATCAACGTCAAAACAATACACTTTCAAGGTGCTCACAAAGCATGGAGCCTACCACCATAACTTAGAGCATTACTGTTACTGTGGAGATAGAGAAAGACGCCGTTCTACGTCATGTAGAGCGTTATCTCGCTTCAACGGCAGTGACAATTGTGCTTTAAGGTATGGTGGTAAGATTACAGATTTTGGTAAATGCATTTCTGTAGCCTCGTATTCAGTTAAGTTATGAAACGTTGTGTTGGTAGCTGACGTGTGTACCTTAAAGGTTTTGTGGGATATTAATATGTTGTTTTGAGAAGTAATTTTTAATTATTGATTGAGCGTCATAACTTAGTTAGGTATTTTCAAAAACCTGTGTGAAGGCTTTAATTAAAAAAAATACAAATATTATGAGCCTCGAATTACTTGTTTTGCTGAAAGTGCGAAAACGACTTTGCTAGAATTAAATAACAAAATGTTATCAAAACTTTCCATTTATCTGAAATATAAACAAACTCTAACCATTGTATTAATTTCATATCTCTACCAGATACCTCTTAAGTATCAGATATCGATATCGACAACTACTTAAGAAACTTCTAAAACTGTCGACAACTCCACTAAGTCGTATCTGGTGCACCTCTAGACATTATCCATTCAAAATCAAGAACAAAACAAACTCAAAGTTACTGAATTTAAATTCAATACATTTGCATACTTAATGCATTTTGATAAAATTTACAATTGAACTAATGAACAACATGATTTTATTATGTTCGATTTTGGCCAAATATTAATTTGTTATTATTTAAATTTTAATCATTTATTTATATACTGTACATTAACATGTAACAGTACACACAGTTCATGGTTTATACATACGTATTAATAGCAAAAATGTATATTAAGTACAACTATTACGGAGGTAAACCTCTTTACACGTTTGCCTAGAAAGTAAGAGTAATGTTTTCAAAGCTCGTCTATTCATGTTACCTAATCGATTTTACAAATTGCAGAACAAAAAAAAAAGCTTCTATAAAATTCTCTTCTACCATTTTCGATATTCCGTTGGGCAGCTGTGATTTTTAATTTTAAATACTTGTTTTATTTTCAGTTTAGAATTTATGTTTGTGATAAACATCTATTGAATTTAAGATTCAATTTGCACCCGATCATCGACTAACACACGGTTTTGCACAAATTAATTTAGAAAGTCCGTCCATCTTTTAGGTACCGTACCATCCTGTGTAGCCGCCACAAAACAAGCCTCCGATTCCACATTGATATCGGCCACACAATTAAGATTAGATCGTGAACCCTTTACGTCCATTACGGCCCATTTGGCTTCACCTTCCACGATAAATTGTTACCAATTAAGATTGTAAGCCGACGTTATTCTAGATTTGCCGCTCCTTATTGCATTACGCATCTGTTTCGCTGTTCTACTTGCCCGAAGATTACTGAGATCGATTTTTTTGGGTTCGTTTCTTGTGACGAAGTATTGTGTTCTACATACATATGTACGAACAGAAAGTATAGAATGCATGTTTATATCTAAAAATCAAGTGCTAGGCTTCAATGGTTTTGTTAAAACGTATCGATCTGTTATTGTTGATCATATTAAGTAGTTCTCGTGAGCCTCTAATTTATTAACCATCTGAGAGACTATATTTATAGCCTAAGCAATCCTGTTTTAAGAGCTCAAATAAGCACTATATTGCGCAAAAAACCAACTCTACAAAAACCTAAAACAAAACACTTTTGTTCTATCTAACACATTAGCACAGCAGGACACTTGTAAAGACAATACCGCCATCTGTAGGGCGTCAGGAATATGATAAACTGGACATTTGCATTGCAGATTCCGGACATGTCCTTCACAAAAAACAAAGCACAAAGCACAAATTAATGCAATCATGACGCGTCACAGATGGGCGCTATTCAAATGTCCCGATTTGTTTTTATTTAAATTAATAATGTAAACAAGATTGTACCAGACAGTTATCGTGAGACTTTTTTCGTTGGTTTATGGATGTTTTTCGTCGGGGAAAAGTCGTCATCAATTATTTTGACCCTGACTAATTGTATGTTAAAATGATTTTGTTTTTACTAGAGGTCGTAAAGTCGAGGAAACGAATTTGAGTCAAGTAACGTAGAAATCTATGGGGTAAAAGTATTACAATAATTATGAAAACTACAGAAAAATATTCTATAACAATTTCTATAGTATGTAACTCTATGTATATTAAACTAATAAACGACAATTACACATCACACAATTAATTGGCAATTAATCCTTACTTCAGAGACCATTAGCTTGAATGAAACACTTATATCAAAGCTAACATCTACACCGTGCTGGCTTAACTTAAAATTAGCTTAAACTTACTGCGTCCATGTAATAGTAATCCACGACTCCTGTGGGAGCTGTATCTGACTGTAAAGGCTCTCCAAACAGAGATTTTAGACTAAAACCTTGTACTCCAATAAGTGCATGGATTTGAATTTAAGGTTAAGCGGGCACGAAAACTACAGACTAAAAGAAAACGAGATATACAATTAGATATGATTTTTCATAACACTAAAAATGTGCAATGAAACATTGATATTATTATAAAAAGTCACAATTTTGGACGCAATTATTCTAAAGTATTCTTTTTTTTAATATTATAAAATTATCTCTTCCAGCAGGCTATGAACGAATGCCATTTTCTTCACAAATAACAATAGATCTTTGTTATACAGTGGGACAGATATAAGCTGTTTATACATATTACGTCTCATAAACCATACTCAAGCGTATAAGTGACAGTTTACTAGATATGTACACTAGTACAGTCAGCAACAAATGTCTAAAACTCAATTAGATTTACTTTACAATTAGAACTTTGCACCATGACTTAGAATTTCAAAGGGGAATACAAAGAAGCTAAATGCCAGCATTCTGAAAACTTCTTGAATATTAATATTACACCTAGATATTACAGTAATTTGTCATGTTATAAAACGGATTTCGGTTATGAACTTTTGTTACTATCTGTACCAAAAGATCCTGTAACATAAACCAACGTTAATACTGCGCTGCGATCGTTAAAAATAGTGCGCGCTTCACTTTAACACGGTAACTTTGTTACGACTAGGGATGGCGGATGTCGATAGTTTTACGTGGATCGAAGTAGTTTATATTTTTTAGTAATGAAGCACAAAATACACGGAGTTTACACATGTTACAGTATTATGGAATGGTAGGGTTGAAATATACTTTATTTGGAGTTGTAGAATATGAAGTAGAAGAATAGTAGTATTTTTCAGTAGAAGTAAAATGACAAAGCACTCAAAAAGTTTTTGTTTTATTTTAGTGATGCTAAAAGAACATTGCATTAAATAAATACTTAAAAATAAAAAAATACAAACAGAATTAGCAATATAACATGAATTAAAACATCACAAAAAAAAACATTTGATTTATTTAAATTGTAACACATTATTTTTATTATGGATATTGTTTAAATGAACGTAAACACGTTGACATAAACAATGTCTCATGTGACCTAATAGTGTAATGTATTCAAAGTCTTGGCTTGACTGCACTGAATACCTCCAATTTATTTGCTTACATAATTAATTCTGATCAACATAGTTTACGTATACAACTTATAACTAAATTGCGTTATAGGTAAGTATTTTATAACTTGAATACGTAAATGGAGCTTATTACCTCCCCATAATATAATGTGTAATGTTATAACGGGTGTGTAAGAGAGACGCCACTCTTTGCCGTGTAGTACCCTATCTTGTATATACTCTTAAAGTAATATTATAGCGGGTGTGAAAGCGAGATAGCGCACTAGACGGTATAGGGCGGCATCTCTCGTGCTCCCCCGCTATAATATTACTTTAAGAGGTGCTGGTAGGCTGGCAAGATAAGTTGAAGAGTATTTGAAACGGACTTACATATATTATTTTAGAATTACGGCTATTCAAAAAAAAACAACAGAGCATCATATCATATAGCGAGACAATAATTCTGGGTAAAAGTAAATACAAAATAATTGCTTTTCCATACACACATTCTGTATCCATCCATTGCATATTTACAAGGTATGAAATATACTCTTTGATAGAGTTAAAAAACTGCCTTAAAATGCACAAAGGTGTTTTACTTTGAAATTCGCAAAGGGGTTATTCATAGGAATTTTAAGTATTCTATCTTTTCAATTAATAGTTGCATCTGTTGGATTTTCTACATGTACCTATAGATGGAACATGGTATAAAAGACATTTTTTTGCGATTTCCACTTCATTAAACGCTTGTAGAAAAATCACTTTTCATGAAGCTTTTTCGTTTATCATTTTTACAGTCAACCTTTTCAAAATTCCTCCAACCTTGTTTTACCAAGCTATTTTCTTTCTCTTATAACTTACATCGTCTCACATGATAACACCGTACATAATAAGACGAGTGAGATTAGACCGCATCGTGTATCAACGTGTCGGCCAGTGCGAGCTCAGGTGTGCACCGGAGCGGTCAACTGCGCTAATATCGAGCTAATCCTCTAAGTGATAGACGAGACGTGCAGCTGTCCCGCTGTCTCGTCTTTATTAAAACTTTAGCTTATTTAACTTAGTTTGGGATGCTACTTTGTTCGAATTTGAAAATATTGGAGTTTGCAATTTGTAACATAAAGTTTTGTGGTAGAAAATATAGATTAATAGAACGTTTTAGCAACGGACTGTAATTAAAAATACATATTTGAGTTATCTTAAATTTTAATGCAAACTATTGGTAATAAAATGTTATTGTGAATACCATGTTTTCTTGATTAACGTCCATCTTAACAAATAAACTACGAAGCCAACCATTTTCAAAGACTTGTTCAAAAACTGAAAGAAACAAAATAAATCACAGTAAACTTACCTTACAAAATACATACAAAGTCATCACGTAGGAAAAACAAACCAGCGCTGAATTAAGTACGAAAAGCGTAACTACTTAAGCTAATATAACGTCCTAACGAATGGAACACAGTGAGAAATGTAGAAGCACCGTTTGTATGCAAATTCTTATTTGCGAAGCGAGACAAAAACCCAAGGACGATCGCGAGAGCTGAGACTAGGTTAAAGATATGTTTACACAACGATACTTGGGCCGAATACTTAAATACCAATCAGATTTATCTTTTTCTAAAAAGTGGCCCTCTGTTTTGAGGTCCCCGTTCCACAAATATTCAATCGGCTATCTTTACAGTCATTTAGTTTAAAATCAACATTATTCATGGCATCCTTTTCCATTCCAGGTGTAAAAATACAATAATTGTTGTCACTTGTTTATTTTGTGAACGAAAAATCTTAAGTGATCCAATGATTTAAGCCTTTCTAACAACGCATGCCTATAGTTGCCTTAAACTACAGCCTCTTTTAGTAAACTAAAATCCTCCGGCACGATTCGCGATTTCCGTTGCCCTGTATACAAAGCGCCTTAGTTTAGGGACTAAATGTTCGCGGATTACGATTGTATTGCGTCAAGTTCTGTCGTTTTATTACACTAATTTAATTTAAGACGGTGTAAGATTATAATCTGGGAAGCTTTTATTTATCTGTTAGAGTAAATGGCGCGAGAGATTCTTTACATAGTATTATTTAATCACGCATATTTGCTTGTAGATAGCAAACACGAGAATATAGGCATGTCATTATTTACGGTCTGTCTGACTTCTCTATAAATATTATAGAATCTGCTTAGTTACAGAAATTGTTATAACTGTATTTATAGGCAGATTCCTAATTATTTATCGCTTCGGTTTATTTACGCGTGTTTTGACACGCCATACCGTCGGCTTAGATCGTGATTAAAGATTTCTATTAGGTTCCAAATTCGTCTAGCAATCCTGAGAAACAGGCGTGAGTACACGGTTATAATTTATTGTAGTAATATCGATATAGTTGATAGCTCTTTAATTTATATTATATTCAAAGAAAGTCTATATCTTTGAGGGAGTGTACTAAGCCTTAGTACTTATATCGATTCAGACTAAGATAGCGTTAAGTAAGCTAGACGTTATAATCTAGAGCGTCTTCCATCACCTATTAATGTGAGCCTGTTACAATTGTGCAAAAGAGTCTCTCTCTTTCACAACCGCTAATCTTCTAAGATATGATGGTAGAACCCTGGTCTGAAGTAGAAGGAATGCGTAGTTGCGTGCTGTGATTTAAATGAAGATAGGCAGAACGCAACGTTTCCTTTGCCTTACATGTACAAAGCTGATAAATGTAGAGGCGATTGGAATAAAAGATGCATTTTAATAATTACGTATAAGTAATTATTCGTATAAATCCTATTAATGTATTAAATGCGATTGTTTTTTGTGTGGATAGATGAATGGATTTTTCACGCTTAAACGTCTGGATAAATTTTGATATTAGGAGTATTTTTAAGCGACTGCAAAAAAAGGCGACTTTTGTTATTCAGATGTTTGTAGATAATGTTAACCATCGTATTTAAAGATGACACTTATGTTCATGAATTTTCAAAATGTATATTTATCTCTACATTCCGTTTGACTATGACAGAGACAGCATGATACCTGAGAATGTCATTTTATTCAGTGTCTCTTTCTAACACTAATTTTGGCCCTTTTTTATTAATGACGTCAATAATGGCTGAATCATGCACAAAACTTCAATAACTTCTTATTAATATCTCCTTTTATAAGTACATAAAAAGAGAGCTGTAATAATAGTTAAACGTACATTTTATGTAGTAATCATAAAAATAGTATTATATTGAGCTTTCACTAGTTTTTCATGTAAATGAAATGAAATTTATGATAATGAAATATGTATAATATTATTATGAGCTGATATTACTGAATCTACTACAACGCATCGATATTACTTTATATTGATATTGCTAGAGATGTAATAAAACAATTTCAACTCAATATTGGCTCTTGATCTAGTGCACTTTATTCAATAGTTTTGAGAACCTATTTGTACTATACGAATATGTATGTAAATCCTTTACATCTTGGAGAGTTCTTAGATAGAAGATTGGTAGAAATATTGAACATTTCATGAATGTAATTTTTACTTATTAAGGACTTGAGTTTTTTTATGAACTGTGAATTGTTTAATAAAAACAAAACCTAGTAACTGAAGGTAGAATTCTACCTTAAAACTATTGTAGGTGTAAATACCAATGCATAGTGTAGACCAAATTTCACTTTTTGGTTTGTCTGTCCTTACAAATTCTTAGATCTTTGAAAAAAATAATCATGCGGGTTCCATGAAGGTTTTTATCTATAATACATCAATATGGAGCCCCTGAAAATCTGGGCTGGGTCGCTAGCCTATAATAATAATATATGTATTGTCTTTTTGATTAGTAGGAGGGTATACCTACAATTTTCCCTTAACAAATAGGCTTTTAATTAGTTTCCACCAGCCATCCCTCAAGGGTTCTACAAAAACTCCAAATACAAACATTTTCCATCTTAAACTACCCTTAAATGTAAATATTGAACTTTCTCTACAAAATACTGAAATTCCTTTTCCAATAAATATTCCTGAAAATACTGAGCGTAACTAAAAGTATCTACTAATCTAAAGTTAAAGAGTTTGTTTGTTTCATTGAAGACGCTAGTCTTAAATATTAGTAGTGGCCTAACATCGCCTCTTACAGTAAAAAGAGAGATAGCGTTCTTCATGGTTTAGAGGGGCGTCTTGCTCGCACAACTGCGGTCTTACGTTTAAAGATGATGGCAGGTCTATTGTTCATATTGAGAAGCTTTTGTTCATAGTGAGTTGGATAGTCCATATATCGAAAAAAGCTATGCTAAGGCCATCTCATGTAATATGACTGTTGTATGGCCAATGAGCTCAGAAAGTAAAAATGAAAAAAAATAAAACGTGATAAAGTCGTGGAATCCAGCTTGTATAGGGATATTAGATAAAATTCCTCTCATTAACCGTATTTCGAAGTAGTGATCAGTTTTTGAACTAGTTTATTTAGATTGTGAAGTAAAGGCGATCGGAAATTCGAAAGTTGCCTAAATTGGAATAGTTAGGAGAACCCAAATGTTTAGGCCCGCCTACCGGGATTATTGTCATGATAAATTACGTGTTTTATGCCTAATGAGCTATTTAAAATTTATATGTGTATAG
Source organism: Chrysodeixis includens (assembly GCA_941860345.1). Taxonomy (NCBI): domain Eukaryota; kingdom Metazoa; phylum Arthropoda; class Insecta; order Lepidoptera; family Noctuidae; genus Chrysodeixis; species Chrysodeixis includens. The sequence goes on along the minus strand of OW796096.1, from coordinate 204,219 downwards.
TTATAAAGCAAGGAAATTAAATTAAGGGGAAATGTTTAGTGTGATTGACTCTCCTTGGTGGCCCTTCGCCATCATACATTATTATCTTTCACTTAATAATCAATATGATCTCAGTTTTATAATTAATAAATTTTCTAAACGATACAGAATAATCAACCTGTTAGAAACATGTCAGCGAACTGTCATGGTTAACACTAGCTACGCTCGTAGCACGCTTTTGTGCTAAAATTTCGTAGGCCTTCGTAGCAAAACCCGTTGACGTAGCCGACGCTTACCAACAAAAAATTTAGTTGATTTTATAATCTTAAGCATTTCAAATATCAAATTAATTCCTTACTATTTTCTTGAAAATTTTGTAAATACGATAATTGTATCTTAAATTTAATAAATTGGGACTAAATAAAGTAAACTGTGGTAAAGTGGTAGGTAGTAAAGACTCTTCAATTAATTTTACTCTGGATTAACAATAAATGAAAAATACTTTCAATTGCAACGTTATATTTTATGTATATCGTTTTACAAACAAATACTCATAACTCAGGTTTACACAGTGTCAATAAGCAAGTAATCGAGACCTACGTCACAGCAATCGACAGTTTACTCAATACTCGATATTACTCATGTATCGATAGTGATTTACTCGGATATCGAGTAACAATACAAGATTCAATAACCGAAGTACTTGTTACTTGATTGCTTGATATGGGTGAGCAAATACACTAAAGTAATTTAGGTAAACATTGCTCTCAATCAATTAAAATGGAGGTTTAGCTGGATTCTGAATTATATACTAGATTAGCCCTCTGGTTCTGCCTGCGTTATTTAAGGAGGTAAAGTCACATTCAGGTAGGTTAATATGAACTATTAAGACATAAAAAGAGTGAATAATGTTAACAAAATTGTAATAAAAAAGAGAACCATCGTAGTACATATTGTAGTTAAAACCCATTTACGTGTAACGAAAAGCGTATTAAAAAAAAGAAACCCCTAACCAGTCTTATACCGCAAACATTCCTCTTGATTGCCAATTTTTTTGGAAAGTCCTAAGAATAACCGAATAACAAAACACCTAAATTACACACAAAAATATTGTACACAAACACCAAACACAAAAATACAGACAAAACTATGCATTATAAAGCTTAAGCTCCACTATAAACTCTAAGAATATAACCGCTAAAACAACATCATTTAAAATAATATTCCGAGAATACTTTCAGCGAATGGCAGCGTCTGTCTGTTACGCTCTAGTGAGCTCGAGGCTTTAGCGTGTTATTCTATAACGTATACGGAGTTACGAACAGATGCATGCCTGTGCTCATAATTAAATAATTTATTCGTTGATGTATTATAAAGGTTTTATCTAGACGTTAATTAGTAATAGATGGGTGCTGTTAAATGTTTTAAGGGTTTTTTTTTTTTTGATTCCCTTTTCTTTACTTCTGGTGGTAAATGAGCAGTGATATAAAGAAAATTCTTGTTAGTCCACTTGAGTCAACTTATTCCTATGGACGGTACTCATAGGAATAAATTGATTATGATCGAGATTTATGATAGACTAGCTTCTGCCCGCGGCTTCGCCCGCGTGGTAAAGGGACAAAAAAACCAAGGTCTTTTCTTAATATTTTTTTCCGTAAGAACCTTCTCCTAATAATAACAAATACAACAAAAAAAGAATTAGTGAAATCGGTCCAGCCATTCACGCGTGATGCCGTGACCAAGGAAAACGGGTTTCATTTTTATATATATAGATTTGGTGGCTCCTTGGTATTTATAAAATTAAATGATAAAGGTTAAGTTTAACATTGTAAGTTTCCTTTGAATCAAAGTACTGTCTTTTTGTTGCATTTTTATAGTAACTACTATCACTTAGAACTTATTACACTTTCGTACACAAACACCTTTAGTCCAACTTCTACAACTTTACCCAGACAACATAACGCCATAACATTTATTTCGTTCGCAATAGAGTCGTTTGCGTGTATTTCAGTTTACAGGGAACAGGGCGGGAACTTCTATTGATATTCATAACTGTTACAACTGAATACATCGGCATCTTATTGAATGTTACCTTTTATTGCAACGAGTTATTGTTGGTTTCCGCACTGAGCGATTGGTATTTTTCTCCTAGTTTGTTTGGTATATTTGCTTTATTTATTTATGTTTGTGTAGGTCAATAATATACACAAATATAATATAAGAGTCGTGGTGGACTTGCGGTTCTATGTATGGATTTGTGTGCACGAGAAGCAAGTTCGATCCCCAGCACAGGCAAGTACCAATATGACTTTTTCAAAGTTATAGGTACTTTCTTAATTTTTCTAAAATACTACTGACAAACGGTAAAGGAAAACATCGTGAAAAAACCTCGATTCCAAACATTAATATCGCTAAACTGCAGTGAGTGAGCCAACGATCAATGCTCAAACTTTCTCTATATGGGAAGAGGCGTGTGCAGCATGAAGCAGTGGGACGTGTATAGGCTCATTCATTATTATTATATATCAATAATGTCGATGTCATTTCTCCTTTGTGACGTTGATATCTGGACAATTCAAATCTGAAGATACATTTTAACTTCAAATGTTTGAGTGTCTTTGTCAACCTTTTTTATTGTAGTCGTTTCCTTTACTAAATAAGCAAAAATATTGGTGACAGTTATTAGATACTAATTAAATATTAACAACAATTAGCACAGTAGTTTTCAATACTTTATAATACGTACCTGTAAAACAAACGTGATTTTAATTAGTGATAATTTATTATTAAAAGCGTTCACAAAATTCTCTATAATTTCCAGTTTATTTGATACACCTCATTAAAGCATTTAATAACCTGTAAATTACGATTGAAATAGTAGTAATTTATTGTGATATGATGAGTAAACACAAAATCACATTAAAATGAAAAAAAAAAAATGTTTTATTTTTTGTTTTTGCCCTTCACAAATAAGGCAGAAAAAACTTCATATAAGTGCCTACCTACCCTTATTGAACTTATACATACATTCTTTATAGTACGAGCATTCAATACGTCTTCAAGTTTAATTTCTCCTTACCTATTTTCTAACGTACTGAAACACTCCATCCAATCCTCATTTCAATTCACTCACTTATCTTCCATAAACACATAATTCTTCTATCATTGTGAATGTAACATTTGCACACAATGTAACATTACCAGATTCCGCTCACATTTCCTCGGCGCATTATGTGACATTAACGAAAAAAATATTACGCAGCCTCGTCGTGTACAGTCAGCAACGACACTCCATAAACACTACCAAATTTATGACGCACCTTAATACAATTAAATGTAAAAAAATCACCATCGGCCGAGCCGAGCCAAAAAAGGAGAGTGGAAACTATTTAACAGAATAGTTTTTAATGTTAAAAACATTTTAAGCAGTTTATTACATTGAAATTTGTTTTTCGTCTTTGGTTGCTGACCGTACTTGTGTACATTTTTGTGGTGAAACTGGCACAATGGTGTGGTAATCTAGGGGTAGCCGGCAAGTGCCATTGTTTGCGGGCTGACTAGGTCGTCCTACACCGTAGTTTATGATTACCTTTATATTAAAAAAGTACATAAATATTACTACCTTGAAATTTATTTTTGTTGTATTTTAGATACGATAAAAGCTGAAACTGAAGTAAACTAAGACCAATGGTAAAGGCTTTTCAAGTTAATAAATTTAAAGTCAAACTATTATTTAAAACTGTCTTATTATTTATAATCAATTAATTTTGCACTGTACCCAATATTTAAAGCTTAGATAGCCTAGTCGTAAGACCGCAGGACTGCCAAGTCTCGAGTTCGATCCCCACGGCGCGCATCGACTTTTCGAACGTTTTTGCTCGTGACTGTACCAACTGAATATTATTCTAATCCCTTTGTACGGATACAGAAATAACCGTGTTATTGTACCCTAAATATTGGAATATGAGTGGGAGTCAATTTAATCAAATTTAAGTATTTTTTGTTATTATAGTAACTTTTATTGGGTTGTACCATAATTATTTTTCAGTGTGTTTTACTCACGCGTATTTTTGGGGATAGCTCAAATAGATTTGTGTTTTCCTTATTAAAAATCCTAAATGAAAATTTCGCTTTTAGCATAAGTTATAATTAGTAGCGCTATCAACGGTCAAAATGGTTTTGTTCCCATTAGGTTTATTGACAAAATGCTGAAAAATATTCAATTGTGTGCAGTGTATTTGCCCGACTGGCCTGTTGGTCTAGTGGTTAGTAACACTAATGAAGCTATATCATAGGCCGCGGGTTCGATCCCCACTCAGGACAAATGTTTTTGTGATGAGCTCGAGCATTTGTTCACAAATTACTTGGTATTGTGAATGTGTGGTTGTGTGAATGTTGAAGAATATATTTTTTTTTATATTTAGCTGTTTGCTAATCATGTTGAGGCGTCAACTTGAACATTTTTTTTTTAAATCAAAAACAACTTACCAAGCCAACAGAATACAGTTACCAAGCCTGTCTCTACACGGAAACAATTTGAAAGATATCTTTCCCAAATCAGACAGATACATCAAAATTCTACCAACATATAACATTTATGAGTAAAACTCCCATAGTAAAAGCGCAGGTATATCTCGAGAGATGTTCTAAGAACACAGCGAGTCATCCAAGGCTGTTCTTATGAACTCTCACCTAATTTGCGTTTCCGCGAAACACTCGCATACTAATCCCGTGAAATATTTAATAAGAGTCAAGCAATGTTTTATTTACTCCTGTTTAAAGTTTAAATTAAATTTTATGTATAAACGGTAGCTCCGTTGGAATTCTTGAAAATTTTGAAAACATTTTAGTGTTCTTCCTGTCTTTTTCCTTTGTATGCATATTTTTGTTTTTTCTTACTCCCGTCGCAGTAAATGAATTACAAAAAAAAGTAACAGATAAAATATTATTACACCTTTTTGTGTACTAAAATTCTACCTTATTTCTTAGTTTCAATACTTAACATAATTATGTAGTTTATAAAAAAAAATGAATGTCTTTGACTTGATATATTATGTGAATAGTAACTAAATAACACTCTAAAGTCACCTTACGGTTACAAAGGTCTAAGATATTTAAATCTGTTCTTCGGTTTCAGAACAATGTTGTCATAGAGATACCAAGCCCAAAAAACAAATACATGTGTTTTCTTTAAACACAAAAGCATGACAAAGTTATAAAACCCCTTTTACAATTCTCAATGACTAAAACATTTACCGTATAAATGCAATTCATTTTAATATCACAATACAATTCAACCAAGTCCAATAAAACAGTGAAGACTCTATTTCACAACAGCATATTTTATTTGCTCTTTGTAACGTAAAAATATCGAGCTTTCAAAGTTAGTCTTTCAAAGCTTGGCTTAGTTAAAACTGGTAAATTGAAATAGAAAACTCCCACCAGTCAATCTTAGAGAAGTGTTGTTTCAGGTGTGGAAGAGTGACAGCACACTGCGTGGTGTAGAGCGCCATCTCTTTTCCACAACTGAAAGACATTACCTACTTTAAAATGTTGTAATAGTAGCG